>OX578137.1:167631822-168831822 GCA_951213105.1 Amaurobius ferox
AATAAAGGTTTAAACTATGTTAGTTTAGTTGCTTGAAACGTGCTCTCCCGACAAAAACTGGAATTCAAATTTTCGCCTATATATATGAAAGTAAAAATCAATCCATCGCCTTAGAGCTATAACTTTAACATATTATTCAGTTATGACTTGAACGTAAATGCGAAGTCCACCCTCCTCCACGTTATAGAAGAGGAGAAATGTCTTGCTCCGAAATAACCTTGAGAAGGAAAGTCCGCGCGTCACGTGATACATTTGGCGATCGCTTCGAAAGCCAGCCAATATCCGCGTGTAATGTGAGCGGAGGGGGTTGGCTTCGTATACACTCTGGCTTATCGCGTCTTTGACAATGTTGTTGTTGTTGAAACCCAGACCGTCCGACCTACCAGAGAGGTGTAAGGTAACAGTTTGGACGGTCGGGAAGTGCCACCCAATTTAGACCGGAACCCAGTGGGGGAGGCATCCACAGGGACCGTACCCTTCTTCCCCACCACCAACCTCTCGGAAGGACTTTCGGACCCACATGTTTAACGTGATCGTACTCCGCATGAACACTGCGGCAGTTTTGGCAGTGGCTGGAATCGAACCCGGGCCTACCGAGTGCAACTCCAGCGCGCTAACCAATGGGCTACCGCGCCCCTCAATGTAAAAAACTAAAACGGTTTGTATTCTTAAACTGTTTACATCTTAGTTGTGTTATCAGTAGTGCCAACTGTGAACAATTATTATCAATTCAAAGTTACATCGACTCTATTTTCAACTTACCTGTGGCCAAAGTTAGTTCATGCCCCCATCCCGTTGATTGACAAAGTCATGTAAAGCAATAAAACGGCCTATGTTTTTAGCAATGCAAAATATTTTTTAAAATTCCGAAACATTGAAATATTAAATAAAATAAAATTTTTTGAAAGGAATAAAGAATTTGGTTGTTATGAAATAATCATGTTAGGGAAGTTTACAATAAAAATGGTTGCTATGTTCTTAAAGTCTGATAATATAATGGGAAAAGTGACCGAAATATTTGGATCGTCATAATTTAAAAGTTACAGAGTAAGTGATCAAAAGATAGAAACATGAATATAAATTAGTTAAAAAACACTGAAAATCATTGGTAAACCCCCATATATTATGAAAAAGTTTGTAACCAGCCTTAAGAATAAACAAGAAAGATCAATCATGCATAAAGCATTGATTATGAAACACTTTCCAACTTCAATGCAATTTTATTTAAACATTCTCTAAAATGTGATACATTCCTCGGTAATATTTTTAAAATTATCACAATACTACATTAATTTATTATATTTGAAAACTTAAAACTTCATCGAAAAAAATGAACTTCATTCAAATGACGGCATTGAAATATAAATTGCCTGATTTAAACATCTCTAAAATGCGATACATTCCTCGGTAATATTATTAAAATTATCATAATACAATAATTTATTATATTTGAAAACTTCATCAAAAGCAAATGTAATTTATTCAAATGACGTCATCGAAATATAACACGCATGGCTCTCTCTATAAAAGCAGCATTTCATTCATCACAATAATATAATAATTTATTTTATTTAGAAACTTAAAACCATGGAAGTACAAGTAATTTAACTCTGTGCTTCAAGCTTTATCCAAAAAAATCATTTGCTTCTCTGCGTAAAATCAATGAATGTTTCATTCATATCAGCTATATTGCAGACTCCATGAGTTAAATAATTTTGCGTTAAAGAAATGCAGCAATTCTTATGCAACTCATTCTACATCTTTTGGTATTTACATTCTCCATAAGTGAAAAGTAGGCTTTGTTATAGAAATAATCAAAGTTGGATGATCATTTAAACTCAACTATATTGTAATTGCGTTGTTTCAATATGTAGATGCACAGAATTTATAGCAAAAATAAAGCGGGTTTAGGACAGATACAACACGAAATATGAATTAAAAAGAACTTTAAAAATCACGATTTTGAGACAAGATGGATGCCATATTTTATTTTGAAGTGGGTCACATGATCTCTTCATATAATGGTCACGTGATTTCTCCATATAAAGGGTGTAATTATTATTTTAATTTTTATTTAAAAAACTACTGAATATATTTTGCTGAAATTTCTTTTATATATTTTATGGGATAATTTGAATATTTCATAAGACTTCGAAGCAATTTGTGAATTTTAAATCCGCTTAAAAAATGTTTGCAAAATTAGGTCCCATAGGGATCAATGTTTCATTTTTTCAACCAAGGTTCAATCCAAAACTAATTGGGTGATATTATTCTTTTATATTCCCATAGGTCCCACAGACCGTCTGAACAACATACTAAAATTTCATTTTGATAAAGTCATTTTTACGGCAGTTATCGTTCTAGCGGACAGATAGATAAAATGAACAAAGTCATTAACACTTTTCAACTATGTTGTAAAGTGTTAAAGAGGCATAAATATTAATAGTAAATGCTTCATTAGATTTAAAAAAAAAACAAGAAAGAACAATCATGCATAAAGCATTGATTATGAAACGCTTTCCAACTTCAATGCAATTTCATTTAAACATCTCTAAAATGCGATATATTCCTAGGTAATATTTTAAAAATTATCACAATGCTACTTTAATTTATTATATTTGAAAACCTAAAAGTTCATCGAAAAAAATTAAAAAATTCATTAAAAAATTGACATCAACAAATGATGTCAATTAAATATAAATTGCCTGGCACCTCGGTAATGTTTTTAACATTATCATAATACTACAATAATTTATTATATTTAAAAACTTCATCAAAAACAAATGAAATTTATTCAAATGACGCCATCGAAAAATAACACGCCTGGCTCTCGCTATAAAAGCAGCATTTCATTCATAACATTTTCCCATTCATTTCATTCATCACAATACTATAATAATTTATTTTATTTAAAAACTTAAGACCATGGAGATACAAGTAATTAAACTCTATGCTTAAAACTTCATCGAAAAAAATCGTCCTTCTCTCTGTAAAATCAATGAATATTTCATTCATATCAGCTATGCAGACTCCATGAGCTAAATAATTTTGGGTTAAAGAAATACAGCAATTCTAATACAACTCATTCTACATATTTTGCTGTTTACATTTTACATAAGTGAAATATAGGCTTCGTTGTAGAAATAATCAAATTTGAATGATCATTTAAGCTCTAATATATTGTAATTGTGTTGTTTCAGTAAGTAGATGCACAGAATTTAAGCAAAAATAAAGCGGTTTTAGGACAGATACAACACTCAATATGAATAAAAAAGAACTTTAAAAATCACGATTTTGAGACAAGATGGATGCCATATTTCATTTTGAAGTGGGTCACGTGATCTTTTCGTATAAGGGTCACGTGATCGCTTCATATAAGAGGTGTAATTTTTATTTAAAAAACTACTGAATATATTTTGCTGAATTTTTTTTTTGTATATTTTATGGGATAATTTGAATTACCTAAAATTTTTGAAGCAATTTTAATTTTAAATCCGCTTAAAAAATGTTTGAAAAATTAGGTCCCATAGGGTTCAATGTATTTTTTTTTTCAACTGGGGTTCAATCCAAAACTAATTGGGTGGTATTATTCATTTATATTCCCATAGGTCCCACAGACTGTCTGAACAACATACTAAAATTTCATTTTAATTAAGTTTTTACGGCAGTTATCGTGCTAACGGACGGACAGAATAAGCAGTCATAAACACATTTCAACTTTGTTGTAAAGTGTTAAAAAGATGAGCAGGGTTCGTACGCCTCCTGGAAATCCTTGAAAACTCCTGGAATTAAGATTTTTTTTATAAGGGCCCTTGAAAACTCCTTATTTTATTCGTTTTGGCTTTAAAATCCTGAAAATCGAAAAATACTCCTGGAAAATCGACTTCGCGATCGTTTATTTCATAATATAATTAATAGGTGGCGTCACTAAACCAACGATAGTATACAAATACTGATGTTGGAAATACGGAGATGCTAATCATTACGAATTTTTCGTAATTCTTATGGATTTCTGAACAAAATTACGGACTGCAGAAAAGACCCGTAAAATTACGGAAAATTCCTTTCCCCCCTCCCCCTCCCATCCCCCAGCCACCTATCCTGTAATTATTGCACCTTAAATTGACAAAACTTGCTTATTTCTAATGTTGGTTTATTATTTATGTAAATATTTTAATTATTTTGACACATTTAGTATGATTGCGCAATTCAATTAATTCTATAGTTTTGGGCGTCCACAAGTATCCTTTTTCATCCATTACCATCCTCTAAATATTAGTCATTAGATGAACTGAGCTAGCCTATTTTCACATTTTGGTTAATTATAAAGGCTATTTTTTTAATTATTTTCTTATAAATTGAGGGATTGCGTAATTCCGGTAGTACGGTGTACATTGCCGAGCTTTGACTACTATCTTTTTCCATCCATCTCCATCCTGTAATTATTGAACATTAAATTAACAAAACTTGTTTATCTTTATGTTTTGTATTATTATTTTTGCTAATTTTATAATTATTTTAACATATTCAGTACGATTGCGCAATTCAGGGAATTCTCGTGTAGTCCTGTGAGTCCACAAGTATCCTTTTCTATCCATCTCCATCCTCTATATATTAATCATTAGATTAACAAAACTAGCGTATTTTCACATTTTGGTTATTTGTTAAGGTTAATTTTTAACACTTTACAACAAGGTTGAAAAGTGTTTATGACTTTGTTCATTCTGTCTGTCTGTCTGTTAGCACAACTGCCGTAAAAATGACTTAATCAAAATGAAATTTTAGTATGTTGTTCAGACGGTCTGTAGGACCTATGGTAATATAAATGGATAATATCACCCAATTAGTTTTGGATTGAACCTGGGTTGAAAAAATGAAATACATTGAGCCCTATGGGACCTAATTTTTCAAACATTTTTTAAGCGGATTTAAAATTCACAAATTGCTGCGAAAATTTTAGGTAATATTCAAATTGTTCCATAAAATATATGAAAAAAAATTCAGCAAAATATATTCAGTAGTTTTTTAAATAAAAATTAAAATAATAATAACACCTCTTATATGAGGCGATCACGTGACCATTATATGAAAAGATCACATGACCCACTTCAAAATGATATATGGCATCCATCTTGTCTCAAAATCGTGATTTTTAAGTTCTTTTTAATTCAGATTGAGTGTTGTATCCGTCCTAAAACCACTTTATTTTTGCTTAAATTCTGTGCATCTACATACTGAAACAACGCAATTACTATATATTTGAGTTTAAATGCTCATCCAAATTTGATTATTTCTACAACGAAGCCAATTTTTCACTTATGTAAAATGTAAACAGCAAAATATATAGAATGAGTTGTATCAGAATTGCTGTATTTCTTTAACACAAAATTATTTTGCCCATGGTGTCTACATAGCTGATATGATTGAAATATTCATTGATTTTACAAAGAGAAGGACGATTTTTTTTTTCGATGAAGTTTTAAGCGTAGAGTTTAATTACTTGTAGCCCCATAGTCTTAATTTTTAAATAAAATAAATTATTATAGTATTGTAATAAATGACATGAATGGGAGATTATTTATGACTGAAATGCTGCTTTTATAGAGAGAGCCAGGTGTGTTATTTTTTCTATGACGTCATTTGAATGAATTTCAGTTGTTTTCGATGAAGTTTTCAAATATAATAAATTATTGTAGTATTATGATAATTTTTAAAATATTTCCGAGGAATGTATCGCATTTTAGAGATGTTTAAACCAGCCAATTTTTATTTCAATGCCGTCATTTGAATGAAGTTCATTTTTTTAAATTAAGTTTTCAAATATAATAAATTAATGTACTATTGTGATAAGTTTTAAAATATTACCGAGGAATGTATTGCATTTTAGACATGTTTAAATAAAATTGCATTGAAGTTGGAAAGTGTTTCATAATCAATGCTTTTAGCATGATTGATCTTTCTTGTTAATTCATTATATATACATATAGATTAAATTATCTCAATATAGCTACAATTGGATGTTATTGACTAACAGAGAGAAATTCACAGCTCTGTCCACAACAAGTGCTACTCATATCGGGGGAGGGGGGGACAAAAATTTCATCTCCTATATGTTCGTCATTTGTAGTCCGATTCAGACGAAATAAATTGCATTCTATTAATTTATGGAAACTGCTTAATTTGCCAGAAAAGTAAATAAAAAAAATTGTCCTATTCGAAATTTGCTAAAGGAGTGATGTTCAATCTACAACGAATTACTCACTATCCTACACTCAATCTACAACCATTTATTCACTATTTGACTATTACGCTTATTATGTTTTTAAAACTGGTTTCACAATTCCATGTTTGCGGAGAAATCACATTAATTTTAGAATTTCTCCCTGAGAATGTGTGTATTTTTAATACTTTACAACAAAGTTGAAAAGTGTTTATGACTTTGTTCATTCTGTCTGTCTGTCTGTCTGTTAGCACGATAACTGCCATAAAAATCACTTAATCAAAATGAAATTTTAGTATGTTGTTCAGACGGTCTGTAGAACCTATGGGAATATAAATGAATAATATCACCCAATTAGTTTTGGATTGAAGCCGGGTCGAAAAAATGAAATACATTGAGCTCTATGGGACCTAATTTTTCAAACATTTTTTAAGCGGATTTAAAATTCACAAATTGCTTCGAAAATTTTAGGTAATATTCAAATTGTTCCATAAAATATATAAAAAAAAAATTCAGCAAAATATATTCAGTAGTTTTTTAAATAAAAATTAAAATAATAATTACACCTCTTATATGAAGCGATCACTTGGCCATTATATTAAGAGATTACTTGACCCACTTTAAAATAAAATATGGTGTGTAATATTAAGTGTTGTATCCATCCTAAAACCGCTTTATTTTTGCTTAAATTATGTGCATCTACATACTTAAACAATGCAATTATAATATATTTGAGTTTAGATGCTCATCAAAATTTGATTATTTCTACAACGAAGCCTATTTTTCACCTATGTAAAATGTAAATAGCAAAATATGTAGAATTGCGGTATTTCTTTAACACAAAATCAATTAGTCCATGGAGTCTGCGTAGCTGATATGAATGAAATATTCATTGATTTTACAAAGAGAAGGACGATTTTTTTCGATGAAGTTTTACGCATAGAGTTTAATTACTTGTAGCTCCATGGTCTTAATTTTTAAATAAAATAAATTATTATAGTATTGTAATAAATGACATGAATGGGAGATTATTTATGACTGAAATGCTGCTTTTATAGAGAGAGCCAGGCGTGTTATTTTTTCTATGACGTCATTTAAATGAATGTCAGTTGTTTTCGATGAAGTTTTCAAATATAATAAATTATTGTAGTATTATGATAATTTTAAAAATATTACTGAGGAATGTATCGCATTTTAGAGATGTTTAAACCAGGCAATTTATGTTTCAATGCCGTCATTTGAATGAAGCTCATTTTTTTAAATAAGTTTTCAAATATAATAAATTAATGTAGTATTGTGATAAGTTTTAAAATATTACCGAGGAATGTATTGCATTTTAGAGATGTTTAAATAAAATTGCATTGAAGTTTTAAAGTGTTTCATAATCAATGCTTTAAGCATGATTGATCTTTCTTGTTATTTCATACGCCGGCAGTAACTACAAAAAATGATTGGAAATTTCAAAAATATAAAAGCTTTGCTCATAGCTGGGAAAATACACATTAAAATGTTTAATGAAGCCTTTGATTCGTAATCTTTTTGCGGCACAACGATCTCCTTTTATGAAGGTTAATTATTTGATTTCAAAATGTAAATGCTTTTCACTCTTCTATTCTTATATTAATGGTTGTCTTAAAATAATGTTTAGTTATGTTGAATAATTGTTGTTCCGGCAAGACGGAAGGATTCTTTTCATCCACTGTTACAAACTATTTTCAAGGTTTGGTTAAAAAAATATGTAGAGAGTTTAATGATGATGTTACAGAAATAGAGAGATTTGAAGTTTATACATAACGTACTCGTGTAAGCTTGGTCCTTTACGTTTAGCAAATGATACCCTTTTAATAATAGGTATAAAATGGTTAAATCATTTTTGCACCATTAAGGAGACCGTGGTTAGTTACCTCAATTTTTAAATAGTTGAAAAGTGTTTATGATTCTGTTCATTCTATCTGTCCATCTGTCTGTCTGTCCGTTAGCACGATAACTGCCGTAAAAATAACTTTATCAAAATGAAACTTTAGTATGGTTGTTTAGACAGTTTGTGGGACCTACGGGAATATAAATGAATAATATCATCCAATTAGTTCTGGACTGAACCCGGGTTGAATAAATGAAATACATTGAACCCTATGGGATCTAATTTTTCAAACATTTTTTAAGCGAATTTAAAATTCACAAATTGCTTCGAAAGTGTTAGGAAATATTCAAATTATCCCATAAAAAATTTGAAAAAAATTTCAGTAAAATGTAGTCGGTAGTTTTTTAAATAAAAATTAAAATAATAGTTACACCTATATTATATGAAGAGATCACGTGGCCCACTTCAAAATAAAATATGGCATCCATCTTGTGTCAAAATCATGATTTTTAAAGTTCTTTTTAATTTATATTTAGTGTTGTATCTGCTCTAAAACTGTTTTATTTTTGCTTAATTTTTGTGCATCTACATTCTGAAATAATGCATTTACAATATATTTGGGTTTAAATTATCAATGCCATCCATTTTATGTCAAAATCATTATTTTTAAAGTTCTTTCTAATTTATATTTAGTGTTGTATACGTCCTAAAACCGCTTTATTTTTGCTTAATTTCTGTGCATCTACATTCTGAAACAACGCAATTACAATATATTTGAGTTTAAATGATCATCAAACTTTGATAATATCTACAACGAAGCCTAATTTTCTGTTATGGAGAATGTAAACACATAAACATGTAGGATGAGTTGCATAAGAATTGCTGAATTTCTTTAACACAAAATTATTTAGCTCTTTGAGCCTGAAATATAGCTGATATGAATGAAGCATTCATTGATTTTACATAGAGAACAGACGATTTTATAGCAGACTTTTTCGATGAAGTTTTAAGCACAGAGTTAAATTTCTTTTACCTCCATGGTTTTAAGTTTTTAAATAAAATAAATTATTGTAATATTGTGCTGAATTGAAAGAATGGAATAAAAGTGTATGAATGAAATATTTACATTTTTACATAGAGAGCCAGGCTTTATATTTCAATGTCGTCATTTAAATGAAGATATTTTTTTTCGATGAAGTTTAAGTTTTCAAATGTAATAAATTATTGTATTATTGTGACAATTTTTAAAATATTGCCGCTGAATGTATCGCATTTTAGAGATGTTTAAACCAGACGACTTACATTTTAATGACGTCATTTAAATAAAGTCATTTTTATGAATTCAAAGCTGCATTTCTAAATGTTATACATAGAAGTAGATATTTTCACAGATCTTTGATTTTACTCTTACATTTTGTGATTAGATCTTTCACTAATCTACACACATGCATAATTTTATTATGCATGTGTAGATTATTATGCATATGCATAATTTTATTATGCATGTGTAAATAGTGAATTCAGTTTGAAGAATCTTGAAAAAGGTTTTTATTTCCTCATATTTAGAACATTTTATCATAATGATTTTAGTGAAAATTTTATCATTGATTAAAAAATAGTTACATTCTCTTATTAATACTAAGAGATTATACTAATCCTTAAATTTTGAAGAATCTCATTTATTCCTGTTTGGATTTGACTCATCTTATCGGGATATTTCTGTTGTGTTTTTGGCATGCACCAATCTGGTGTGTTACTTCTCATTTCAGAGTAGCTGGACTTTTCTTCATTCTGCTTTCTTATTGGCTCTCTCGTGTAAGTTCTTAATCTAGGTCTTGGGTATATAGTCCCCTCTGTTTCTTCTATTTGCACCCATTTCATCCTTTTGACTCTGGGTTTGTTAATTCCCTTGCACCGATGAAGGGGATCCAGTGTATCCTCAAAACAAGTTGTATGCTTCATTATTGTATTATTTGTGCTTATATGTTGCTCAAGTTTTTCTTAATCAAATATACTTTATTCATATGCTTCATATAATTTAATTTGTATCTCTGATAAACCACTTGCTTAAAACCAATAATAACATACTTAGATCAATAATATGTTGACTGTATTTTGACAAAGTTTTTATATTATTGGTTTTTATTACAGCAGCTATTGAACAATTTTTGACACATGATTAAAATTGTATGCTCTGAATAAAAAATTATTTTGCCTGTTTTTAATCAAATAACTGGTAGAACATTATGAACTTCCTTTGTACTTAGTTTATGCAATAAGAGATGTAATATTTTATATTTAATAGAACACGCACTGTTCACCTTGAGAAGTTGAAATCTCGCTTGAGACATTTAGTCGATGCTACTGAAAATGAAGAAAAGTGTCTGATGGAATACAGACATGAAATGGAATTACTTCTTCAAGAAAAAATGGCTCATGTAGAAGAATTACGTCAAATTCATGCTGACATAAATGTGGTAATTTTTCATTTGCATTTTATGATCATTTAACTTTAATTATGAGCATTTATGATTTTAACAATATAGGGATAAATCCTATATATAGATAATTCCACCATTAACTTTTTTTCGTAAGGTTTCAAAAGATATTGGAAGCTCAATAAAACAGGATTAGTTTCTATTCTTGGGGATTTAAATACTATTAAAATTATATTTATTGGTTCTTACCTGAGATGTGTATACGTAATCTGAATCTTCTTAAATTATAAGTTATCACCTAAATAGTGAATTTGTTATTTATATACCAGACATTGTGAATCATTCATGTGCTAAATCTATAGTTAGTTTAAACAAAATCAACAACTAAATATATTAATTTAAAGGCGAAGCAGTGGAGAGGCAATGTATTGTCGACAAATTTTAATCAAATGCATTCATCTTGATTATAATTTTAGTTCATCATTCAAGATTTCATTTATCATTCAGCAAACTGAGGCAATATTATCGTCCTGACACCTTCATATTTATAAAAAAAAAATTTATATATAGTATTTTGATTGCATAAAAGTGCAATATTAATATAATTACAGTAGACCCCCCTATAACACTGTAGATCGTTCCATGTTATATGAATCCGTATTGTACGAGTCACTTAGATTATACACATACATGAGCCGTTCACGGCCCAAAGCGATTAACTTACTTGTTATGTTTAAAATAACTTTCTTTAATAATCAGACTTAAGACACTACATGACAACAATTTTTATGACCATTGAATAATAAATGTTTTTCTTTCACAAGAAATGTATAAAAATTTATCAATACATATTTTCTACCTTTTCTTTTATGGACTTAATCGTTTTGGCAAATGAGCGGCTCACATACAGTTTACTTATGCATAGACATACACTTATACAGATACTTAACAAAGATATAAAATAAATATTTAATATGTAAGAGTTAAAATATTTTTTATTTCTCTTGAAATCAAACAAATATTGAAATTAAAAATGTTTTGTTATTCATTTTGCGTTAAATAAAAGAAGCAGTTACACTTTTTTTGACATTTATTCACTGTCGTAGCTATCTTTCTAAATCTTCTTTTATTTCAAAATATGGAACTAAACAATCTTTCAATTTTTTTCTTAAATTCCTCAGAGCACTTTGTTGATGGATCATTATTCGTAAAATGTTCTTCTAGATTTTTTGACATTGCGCAAGGAAAGTAGATTCCTAAATCTGTTAAACCAACCTTTACTGGCTTTAAATTGTTGATGTGATTCATTTGTGTTGATGTGATTCATTAAAAGAAACAATTCAAGCTCTTTTACATGCTGGTAAATCTTTGTTGTCTTTTACTTTATCACATTATTACTCAAAGGAAAATTCCTTGAAGAGCAATCGTCTATCCATAACATCAAACACTTTTCCATTTTAGTCATTAAAGTGTCTTTTATACGAGCAGTTTTATTCAAACTTACTAAAGATCCAGAGGAAATTCTAGCTCTGATTTTGTTTTCATTTCTTTTTATTGCTCGCATTATTGCCTCGTTTAATTTTAAATCTTTAGCAATGACTATTACTTTCTCACCAAATTTTAACCTATCCAAAATTTTAATTTTTTCTTCAAGGGATATATATTTTCTGCTCTTCTTAGAATTCATCTCCATGGCAGGGATCATGATGAATAAAGACAAAATTTTAGATAACGTAAAAATTATAAAATTATTAGACTTACGTAATTTATGTACGTACTATTATAATATCTTTTTACATTTATTTAACACACTTTACTTTAAACACAACTTAATTGATAGTATGTATGTACTAGAGATAACAGATATGTACTTCTTCTAGATGAAATCGGGTTTAATTTTGCAAGATTTATTTTCTTAAAACTTTTTTTTCCTCAAATTTAAGTTGAATAAAATAAATCATATGATATAAACGTTTTTTCAGACACTTTTAATGTGCATCACAAATAGAAACAAACTGAAACGATCTCCTCTAAAAATGGGGTTTCCCCGAAATTTGAGAAGCACAATGACGTTTAGTGTTACCAGCCAAAAGTTATATTAATTATTGGAGCTAAAATGTAATAAAATCGAAACATCTGTCTCATTCTTTTACCGTGTCATACGAGCCTCTTTTAGCGTGTTATACGAACACGATCACAATTTTTCCGCCGTGTTATACGAATCCATCTTATATGAACCCGTGTTATAGGGGGGTCTACTGTACTAGGAATCCCCTTTTAAATCTTCTTAAAATATATTACATATATACAATCCTTCCATTGATGTGTATTTTATACATTACATAATAATTTGTAATTATATTGCTAACTCCTACTTGAGCCTTCAAGTAGTGTAATCACAAATTTAAATTTATAATTTCAGGACATGGGGTTTGATAAGTTGGATGGTGTCTAATCCAGAATTTATTTACAATTGCTAAATCAGATATTGAGAAAATTAAGTATTTCATTTTATTAAATTTTAATCTCAACCTTCCAATGGTGTTCTCTATTATTTTATTATTATTATTATTATTATTATTATTATTAATTCAAAGAACAATCACTCATTTTAGTATTACTCTGTAATGTTATTAAAGCTAATTTTGCTATTAGAGCAGAGCAGTTTCATATTTTATGTATGTATAAATATAGTTCATACTGCATGTACCACAACTGTATGATTACGAAAATTAATTTTAACTTACGTAGCATTCAAACTTGTCTACTCATTCTTCCATTTCCAACACTGTATTGGAGAAATGTACTTATTTATTTTTTGCTTCACTACACCATTCCATCGTTACGTCAGTACAGACAAATACGCTCATTTGTGTTGGCTACTAACATCTCAATATACCTTGTCCTTGAAACTCATTGTCTATTGATTGTCCAAATTCTCCAGTAGAGTTACTGCAAAATTGGTCATTCTGTCATCATCGTTATTTAAAAGTATACATAGCCATTATATGTGCTATTTGCTTCTTTCACTAATTGCAGATTGATAGCCCATATTGGCTAATATCCTAATCTATTATCATTTTATTGCTTCCTTGCTCCTGCATACATACACTTTCAGTATAATTTGGACCATATCTCAGATCAGATTAGATGATGCCTTGTGTTGAGCAGCCATCAAGTACTTATTCTTGCTCATATTAGATATATTCCCATCAAACTGAGTATGTAAGGAAACTTTACTTGTCCCATTTATTGTCTTAAAACCAATAAAAATTACTTACAATAATAATGTAAAACCTCGGAAACACAACTTTATTCAATCTTTTATATTGCATCAAAACTTAAGCCACATTTAGCAAAACATAAGCCACATGACTTCTGTAAAATCCGATTGCCAACTTTTGTTTTACAAACTTATAATATCAAATATGTTGACTTGGTCATTGAGTCTAATTTATACTGTTACATTTGGCCATGCTATAAAGGAACGTCCTCGTTCACAATTAAACACAGTTTATAATTCTAAAGTATATAGTCTTTAAGATGGAAATGTAATTTTCCTTCCTTTTTTGGACTTCCATAATTCACACTTTGTTAGATGCTATTATCATCATTGTTATCGTCATGAACATTTTCACATAACATTATATCTAACATCATAACATCATGTCTCATCATCATCATTATCGTGTGTTAAATTGTCTTCATTGATAAGATAAAAAAGTTTCATCTGTGAAGCGTGATCAGTAGTAGTATAGTTCTGTTGTCTTTTTTGCCCTTGGCCAGCTTTTCGAAAATCGGTAACCTGATATGTATCTGATGGTAATACTTTAACAATAAGAAGCAGTCCTCTATACTTTACTTGGGTCTTTGTACTAAACCCAGTCTGTTCAGATAATCGTCGTACAACATCACCTACTGAATATTTGTATGCATAATAATGGTGAGCATCATAGTTTAATTTCATTTTATCTTGTGCACGGACAATATTTCTCTAGCTGTTTCATGTAACTCAGTTAGTATGGTATAATCATCAGATGTTGGCAACAGTTCTCGAGGGAAATATCCTGACTTGACTGGTTTATAGCCATACAAAAATTCAAATGGTGGATAACCAGTTTATTTACACAGAGTCTAATTTAATCTTTTCGCCTCAGGTAAAACTCAATCCCAATCTTTATTAAACTCTGTGCATATATTAGCAGTAATCATAGGGATCAAGACTCTGTTACAGCTTTCAACTTGTCCATTTGCTTGCAGTCTCTGGCTAGAATTTAGGGTATGTTTAATTCCATACTTTTCACAATAGTTTTTAAATACAGTTGATGTAAAGCATGAACCTCTGTCAGTTATTATTTGACTTAGAGAACCAAAGTCATTAGTAAACTCATCTAGATACTTTACTACATATGTTGCTGAACAATTTCTACATGATCTTAAATGCACAAATTTTATCAGATTGTCAATAATAACCAATATTTCTTTATTACAATGTGAGCTATTTATAAATGGACCAAGAAAATCCATGTGTATTACTTCAAACGGTCATTTACCGGGTGGTATAGGATTAAATTGTCCTTGCTGTTTACCAGAAGGTACTTTTGTATAAGCACATTGTTTGATATGTTGTGGAACATAGTTTACCATACTTTGAAACCAGAACTGATGACATATCATGGTAATAACTTTATCAGCACCATAATGACCACAAAGATCATGAAAATGTACAGCTAAATATTTTTTCATTAATCTAGGCATAACAAATAGTTTCTCTTTCTTATCCTCATACAGACGTTAAAGTATTCCATTTATAAGTTCATAATTATTTACTAATTGTTTTTCTTGTTGGCTGTATGTTATTTTACTGGCTTTTTCAAAGTAATAAGGATGTTCTGATTAGAAGGGGATTAGACTGAGAATTCTTTTTGTTGATTTTCAGGGGGAATGCATATTAGCTAATAAGAATTTAGCCAGAAGAATTGTAATAATGATGGCTGAAAGAGGGAAATATCATTATGAAAGTGAGATTTTACAATTGATAAATGAATCTCGTAGTGATATAACTGAAGAAAGTGAAATAGTTGGTACGTTCTTTAGTGTGGGAAGTATATTTGAAAGACACCAATATGTGTAGTGTGATGATGTTGATACTTTTGGTACAAATAAGAGTTGAAATGTCGAAGATCTATCATCTCTTCAGTTTTCAGAACTCTAGACTAAATAGAAACAGTTCAAAACCTCTTTAAAACGAAATTAATTGTTTTCTCCTGTATTTCATTTTCAGTGATGATATTATACAAGTAATAGTCAACAGAACAAAAAAGTTTTCAAGGTTCACGTTTGAAAAACAATGATGGCATCAGGCAGTGGCGCACCTAGAATATTCCTAAGTGGGGGGCCAGTGGTGCACAAAATTTTTATGAAGGAGGAAGACTCCTCGATAAATTTTCCGAGAAAAAATGGTCAGAGGCCATATCAATTAACAAGGCGGTTGTCTTTTTTTGTACATTTATTTTTATCAAATTACTAACAATTCTGCAGTGCAGTGCAAGATAATTAAATGATTAGAAGAAGTAGTAAATATTTATACAATACAACACAAATTAAGAAATAGATGAAGATAAAATTATTTGTTCTGGTCTGCTTATACTGTATACTTGTTTTCAACCACTCTCTTATGATTACATATTGTTATATTCAGTTATGATCTATACATATTCATAAAACGAAGTCCAGACTCCTGTTCTTCTTTGTAGCCAGAGCATTTATTATCTGGTCTGGATCAATTTCTACTTCATGGTAAATGTTCATTGATGCAAGTCCATTCAGTTTGGTTTCACTCATACTGTTTCTCAAGTAAGTTTACAACCTCTTCATTGTGGAGAATGGCCTCTCAGCACTGCTTGTTGATACTGGGAGAGTGGCATACACTTTTAAAAGTTCAAACACAGTAGGAAAAGTCCTTTGGTCACAAAAGTTAAGCAGTTCGATTGGGCTTTTAGTTTCCTTGTTCAATGCAGAGACCTTCATGTACCACAGATGTAGTTCAGCTTTCAGAGTATTATCTGATCTAGGTCCTAAATCATCTGCAGATTTCCTTGATAAGGCAACAAATCTCTCGTTTTCTTCCAGTGTCGGCTGCCTTCCATTCAGAATGACAGATGCAAAACTTTGTGGAAATTCCTTATGTTTGAGAAATTTTTCATGGAGGTGAGTGATGAAATTATCAATCCATGGAATGAAAACAGAAAGTCTGTAGCATTCTTCAGGAGTCTGTACGTTAAAATTTGATCTGTAAATTTGTCTGGTGGCACGGCATGGTAGAGTAATGTTTTCTCCATGCTGTTCCAGCTTCTTAACAGCTTGTTCAAACAGATGGTGAAACTTGTTCTCTGTGTTCTCTCGAATTATAGATATAGCTTTCGCAACATCTTCTACGTCACTCACAGCAGTTGCCAGATCAAGGTTCACTTCCTGCATCTTTTCACTCAGATGAACACTGTAGCTGAATAATCTGTCAGCTGAAAAAAGTGCTATGACAAACTGAGATGTTAACATTGAATACAACAAGGTATGAGCCTCTGTTGATGTCTCCTTGTCATTCCTTGTCATTGCTCAGTTTCTATTGTGTTGTGGGCATAGTGTATTCTGCCCCCCTCTGGTGCACCTGGGGCAACGTCTAAGGATGGCTAAATGGTTCACGTTCTAGACGCTGGCGAAAGGCCAATGACAAAAGTTAAGTGCCTGGCCATTAAAAAAAAAAAAATCCTTATCATTCCAGGTAGTAATCTCCTCCAGAGCCTCAATTACTTGATCAAACAATGAACCATAACTGTGACGGCATCATGACTCTCCACCCAAAGAGTAGGGCATAATTTCTTCAGTTTTTTGGCACTGATTTTTGTCTCTCTCTGACTAGGTTTCGTTTTGGTGTATTGAAAAAACTAGAGATTTTCCCTATTATTCCAAAGCTGTTTCGGATATCCGGAACTCTAGATGAATAAGTTATGGCTAAGTTCAAACAGTGTGATGCACAATGAAGATAGGGGGCTTTAGGGTGTTGCTCATATATAATTGCTTGGGCGCCATTGAACTCTTCACTCATTGCAGAAGTTCCATCGAACCCTTGTCCACGGAGAAAAGACGTATCAATGTTGCAGTCTGCAAGACCTTTAAGAACAGTATCTGCAATTGCTCGACCTGTAGTTTCAGTCAAGGACACAAACTTAAGGAAGTTCTCCACTATCTTAAATTCAATTTTATACTTATCCTTTGTATCAAACCATTTCAAATAACGAACGCAAAGTGTCATTTGCTCTACCTTTGTAATATCTGTGGTTTCGTCACATAAAACCACAAAACATTTGGCCTCATTCACCTCAGTTGCTATGTGCTTCACAATGGAATCATTGCATGCTGAAATAATCTCATTTTGTATATTTCAACTTATGTAAGTTGCATTTTTTGCACAACCTTGTAGGTGAGTTTTCAGTATTTCTTCTCCTGCATCAACTCGGAGTCGCAAAAGGGCTCTAAAATTTCCTTTGCTTTGGCATGGTTCTGACAATGCATCCAAATCCCCACAGACTCTATGCCCTCTCATGGCCAGCCCTTGTCTTCCACAAAAAATCACTGCTTTGATAATAGGTTTAAGAATAGACCTATTCTGCAAAACTTGTTTTTGCTTGCCTCTGACCATTACTTGATCCACAGGAACCATTTTTTCTTCTGTGACCCTTAAGAACTCATCGGCTTTGAGAACTGAATACTTATGATAGAAAAAAGTTTCTTGTTGGCTGAACTTCTCCAAAGCCTTCTTCCAATTATTAAATCCTTTTGAAACAAGTTGACCTGTGGCTTGTATCGATCTTAAACCGACTTCATGGGGTGCAAAGAGAAAACAAAATTTGCAATACGCACTGTCCTCTGCCTTTCAGTAAGCTAGCCAGTTCTGCTTACTCAGCCAAGATGAGTAGAACTTCCGAGAGTGGTGAGGTTTTCCTTGACTTGATACAGCACTAGTGACAGTGGCAGGAAAATTGTAATTTGCATATGGTTCCCAGATTTTTTAGCACTGTTATCCTATCTTCATCAGTGAGGTTAGATTTCTTAACATAATTAGAAATATCTCCAACCAGAATTTTCATTTCAACTGTGTTTGATATTGTGTTTTGGCCTACCTTTACCTCCTCACAAGCATTTGAAGACAGCCCAGGGTCACGGCTGTTGCTTGCTTCGACTGCAGTCTCATCAATGTAACCAGAGCTCAGGGAAACGTCGTTGGGAACGTCACTATTTTCAATCTTACTTATTTTAAAAAAATAATTTCCCAGTGTCTGTTGGCCTAGCCCTTTTCGTTTTTCACTCATTGTCATTTTTTTTACCTTGCTCCTCAGTTATTCAAGCACAAAATTTGCTATATAGTCGAAATACGCACATAAACACATACAGTTAAAGATGCATCGTTAAAGATCGTTAAAGATGCATTTCACTGTTAGATCAGTTGAAAGTTCAGGACCATTATTAAATTCACCTATTCACCACGCAGGCCCTTGTTCCGAAACTACCAATTCACTGTTATCACACTGTGTCGTAACGTCGAAATTTATTTCAACTCACAGCAACACTTAATTCACGAAGCGTTGGCATGATCTATTCACTTCCACAATTTTCTCACTGGGTAAACAAAATCATCGAGTATACGAGCGAACAGCCGCTTCCCTGCCATTCACTGTTTATATAGGTACAGGGAGGCACCTGTGACGTCACTCTTCAGAGCATCTGGTACTTTCTCGAAGGCAGACCTAGTTCTCCCTTGCGCTAACAGCACCCTTCGCTTTTTGCTTTGTCAGCCCAAGGGGGACAGGGCCCCCTCGCCCCCCCCCCCCCCTTACAGCCCAACAGAGACAAGGAGTAGCTTTCAACGTAGACTTCAAATATCAAGAGGTGTGGATCAGAAAAAAATTCAATATTTATTCACAAAATTTGAAATGACAGAAAGCATTGTAACTGATTTGACTATTTATGCATCTGTTGGCCAAATTTTCAACCATTTTTAAAATCACAGTATGTATATTTTACTGGCTGTCCAATAAACATACACTTTATTTCAACCTTTTATCTGTAACCGTTTCTAAGATATTCATTTTTAAAGTTTGGGATTTCTTTTTGGGAAACCCTGTATATCAGTGCATGAAAGTATAGTAATAAAATTGATAATAATTAGTTCACTAATGTACATCATATTCTGTGAACAGCAACAAAAATCTGATGTGGGCAGCACTTGACTTTCCCTGCAGACTCAAATTCATATTTTCTTTATTTCTTTAATAATTCATTAGATTGAGTTTAATTGCATCAAATAACACTAAATTTGCATTTTTAATTCAATTTTTGTTTTTATTTGGTAACTGAACATTTTTTAGATAGCGGGGTAACAAAAATGCAAGAATCTTGAGAATATCTTGAGAACGGCTAGTTCTAAAGTATAATGGAGTATGTTATATTCCTTTCCTTGTCAAAAATTACATATAAAATAGGAATTTAATTGATACATTTCATCAGCATACCTAGTCTTTTTTTTTTTAATTTTGGCGATTTTTGCGGTACATTTCGTAAAAAAATGCAGGTTGTTCTTTTCCGAATCATACCAAAATGTAATCAGCACCAAAGTGTCCCACAAGTAACTTATCTACCAAATTTTGTGAAATTTGGTCAATTAGTATTTTAGCTAGGGTGGATACATGAAATTTTTGCGGGCCATTTCATAAAAAAAGGAAGGTTGTTCTTTTCCGAATCGTACCAAAATCTAATCAGCACTAGAGTGTCCTGCAAGTAACTTATCTGCCAAATTTTGTGAAATTTGGTCAATTAGTATTTTAGCTAGGGTAGATACATGAAATTTTTGCGGGCAATTTCGTAAAAAAAGGCAGGTTGTTCTTTCTGGATTTATACCAAAATCAAATCAGCACCAGAATATCATACAAGTTACTTATCTACCAAATTTTGTGACATTTGGTCAATTAGTATTCTAGCTAGAGTGGATACATGAAATTTTTATAGGCCATTTCACAAAAAAGGCGGGTTCTGTTTTTACGAATCGTACCAAAAACTGATCAGCACCAGGGTCATACCCAAGTGACTTACCTACCAAATTTTATGAAATTCGGTCCATTAGTTTTTGAGTTAGAATGGATACATACATTGCACAGATAGACAACACACAGATAGACAGACACACACACAGATGTCACGCTAAAAATAGTTTTTTCGTATTCTAGAGGTCTCGAAATGTGTAGATCTGTCGAAAATTCAAGTTGTGATTTTCGGCATGATTCCAATACTTTCCCTATACATTACCATGTATTACAGGGAAAGTAAAAAATCATCTAGTATCTCTCATAGTGAAGAGTTGTAAACCTCTGACATGGAGTGATTATTTTGTGAAATTACATTAATTGTTTTAAATATTTATTTGTATGCACTTTTATTTAACACTCACTTTTGTAATGATTAGATGGAAAATGTCATCAAGCAATCAGAGGAAGATCGTAATAAGCATCTGGAAAATGCTAAACAGTTGCATCATGAATATAAGCCATTGAAAGAACTTGTTGACTCTTTGCGGCAAGAAATTGGATTAACCAAATTACCAGAGTTACACGAAGAAGATGAAAATTTCAAGCCTGAGTAATCATTAGTTTTTAATTTTGTTGTATAAATTTTCAATTATAGCACATTATATCTATCTATGATATTACTGTACTAAAAAATCTGATGTGGGCAGCACATGACTTTCCCTGCAGACTTATATCCATGTTCTCTTTATTTTAATTAAATTTAATTCACTTTTAATTCAATTTTCGTTCTCATTTGATAACTGGACTTATTTTCAAAGGTTGCGTTGAGAAAATACAAAAAAACTAAAATATCTCGAGAACGGCTAGTCCTAGTGTAATGGGGTTGGTCTTATTCTTTTCTTCGTTAAAAATTACGTATTAAACACGCATTTAATGGACAAATTTGAGTATACATAGTTTTTTATTTTAGAATTTGGTGATTTTTGTGGGCCATTTTGCAAAAAAAAGGCAGGTTATTTTTTGTCCGAATCGTACCAAAATCTAATCAGCACCAGGGTGATTCACAAGTAACTTATCTACCGAATTTTGTGAAATTCGATCCATTAGTTTTTCAGCTAGAGTGGATACAAGCTTTTGAAGGCTATTTCACAAAAAAAGGCTGGTTCTTTTATCACGAATCATACCCAAAAGTAATCAGTACCAGATTCGCCCACAAGTTACTTACTTACCAAACTTTATGAAATTCAATCCATTAGTTTTTGAGTTAGAGTGGATACAAAATCTGCACAGACGGACACATACACAGACGTAACACTAAACATAGTTTTTTCGTATTCTAGAGGTCTCGAAACGTGTAGATCTGTCGAAAACTCGAGTTGCGATTTTCGGCATGATTCCAGTACTTTCCCTATACATTACCATGTATTGCAGGGAAAGTAAAAAAGTACCCAGCGTCGAACAGGATGTAAAGCTGGAATTAATTGAATTCATTCATGAAGTTTTTCAATAGGCATAGTCGTCCAAGGCCTGAGCGCACGCATAGTTCCCTCCTGCCCACTAAGCGTAATATGTCCTAAATAGGCACTTAAACACACCTCAGCTCACTGCTTGGATGCATAATTTGCCTTGGTCATGGCCCTGTGTGCATTGAACTCTGCCCTAATACAATTGTGTATTACACCCTAAATATACTTTTTACTTTTATGTACACATAATATGCCCTAAATAAGCTCTTTTGATATGACTAAAATTTGCCTTTCGCCCTCTGCATGAATTTAATACATCCTAAATAAGCTCCTTTGATAGCCCTAAATATGCCCTTTGCCCTATATGCAGGCATAATATGCCCAAAATAATCTCTTTCGATATATCCTAAATAATCTCTTTTAATATGTCCTAAATAAGCTCCTTTGATATGCCCTAAATAATTTTCTGTGATATGCCCTAAATAATTTCTTTGATATGCATGGGGCACATGTATTTAGAACAAAAGCATACTTGCAACACTAAACATTCTCTGGAAATCATCCCCAGTTCCTTCGCTGTAAAATTACTTTTATATGTATTATTATAGATAAACTTTCTAATACTTCTTTAAAGAAAGCAGACATAGAAAAATTAGGTGACTACAATTATTTCTAGGGCATTTTGAGTCCTCGTCTTCAGGTCCAGAAACAGTGTCTTTTCTTAAAAACTGCTAAGAAAGAACTATTTACAGAAGTTCTTTCTTAGCAGTTTTAAAAAAAGGTACTGTTTCTGAACCCAAGGAAGTGGGCTCAAAATGCCCTCAAAACAATTGTAGTCACCTAATTTTCCTATGCTTGTTTCCTTTAAGGATGTATTAAAAAGTTATTTTCTCACAAGCAACAGTTTTATTTTGTCATAATGAATATGACATTTTGTGTAATTTTAAATAATGCACCTTGTTTTTGAAAATCTTTTAAACCCTTTTCTGATTAAATTTTAATTACGAATTTAATTTTTGATTTGAAATTGTATTTTACCAGTTTATCCTTTAAAGGCATTTGCCTGGCCAAAGAGCCATTTTACTTTTACTTTCCCACGCACATTTCACATCTGCAGGATAAGATTTTCACAGCTGCAAATTCAAGAGAACAGTGACCAGTCAGCAGCCCCCCCCCCCCTTTAACACGTGCAAGGATCTTACATATTTAACCCATAACAGTCAAAATTCCTTTCCAACCACTGACTTTGTTTCCCACGGAAATGCAATACTGGAATTCTGCTTTCACGATAATATGCGCAGCCATATGAAGATGGCAATTTTCACTCTCAACTTCAGAAAATAATGGGAAAAAGTTACTCCCACCTTAAGGGACAGCTGGACAGAATTCGCAGATGGGCATGATGCTCCAAGGGGGAAATCAACATCATTTTCCCCTTTGAATTTAGCATTACAACAGGCTATGTCCAATGAGAGCCACTTTAAGTCCAGGAGTAGCCAATTACATGTGTACTGTGACAGCGCCATCACTAGCGCAACAAAAAATAATTTTAAAAAAAGGAAGTCTTGAGATCGACGAAGAGCATGACGGCCTAGGCCGGTCACTATGCTCACTTTTCAGATTGGGATTATGATCTAAAAAAAAAAATCTTGGTCTGACAGACTTCGGTACCATGGCTCAAACCTAGAACTAAATTTCTCAGGACATAAGTAGTAAGATTCTATCGAGCTCCTGTACAGACATCTGAAACTCACAATGGGCTATTTTAACTTCAAGACTAGATGATTGCCTTTTTTTTTTGGTCAGCAGCAAACCAAAGCTCGGATATGCTATTTGAGTGTCTGCGATGTCAAACACGAGACCGGAGGACCCGAGCTGTACTTTAGGCTTATGAGCTGTAGTCACACAGAATTGTGCTTGGTCCATTGAGGCCCATTTGTTTTGGATTCACTAACGAATAGCTGATGGAAATATGTCATGCATAAACTCTCACGATGAGCTACTTCTGCCACCTGATGGATATGCTAATTTATGAAAGCCAACGATCGCAGCCCTATTTACGATGAATGCCCTTGTAGGCAGATATAAACTCTTCCAATACTCAAGAATAAGAACTGTATAATTTCTGAAGCTTCAAAGATGTGCGAGACCCAAACAAGTCCAGACATTGACCTCAAGCACTCTATTATGTAAGTTTCATGCATATTTACTTCATTTATAGACACAATTTCACAAGGTTTTTAACTAAAGTAAATGAAAATTTCAAATGTATAAATGTCTTTTATGCATACACTTGGTGATGCTAAGTATCAATCTTAAAGAATGAAAATTGTAATTAATTATAACCTTCTGTTAAGAGTATGTATGGAATTTTAAAGTAAGCCTTAAGACCACCCCGGATATACATTAGGAGAATATATACCCTTAATATATTTATTATAGAATACTTTGAAGTTAAGATTGTGATAATGAAAGTTTGGATCACTATAATAATATGTTGGCACATCCTTATTATGGATGATGAATACTTTATTCACTTCTCATGCATATAAATAAAAATAGATATAAATATATATATATATATATATATATATATATATATATATATATATATAGTAAATGATAATTTTGGATCCACACCTACCTCTTGATTGCCTCTGATCTTTTGGAATTAATGAATGATGAATATGTTTATTTTTCAGCGACTTTGGAGTGTAAGGCTCATCTTTTAAAATACTAACCACTTGTTGATCTTCTAAATTAAGTAATAGATCAAAATTAATTTTATCTTAATGAAATATGCATCTTTAATTAATGTACGGTTTTACGTGATCTATATACTCCTTATTTTTGTATCAGGAGTGAATACGGCCTTTACATTCTGATATTTTGGTTCTCGTGGCCATCTTCATATGGCTGCCCATGTTATTGTGAAAGAAACAGAATTCCAGTATTGCATTTCCGTGGAAAACAAAGTCTGTGGCTGCAAAGAAATTTTGACCATTACGGGTTAAACATGTAAAATCCTTATCCTTGCACTTGTTAAGGGGGGAGGGGGCTGCAAGTCTTTAAAAGATAAACTGGTAAAATACAATTTTGCATCAAAGATTAAATTCGTAATTAAAATTTAATCAAAAAAGGGTTTAAAAGATTTTCAAGAACAATGTGCATTATTTAAAATTGCACAAAATGTCATATTCATTATGACATATTTATTATATATTATTGTATGTTTGTGAATTCTCCTATGTCTATGAACTGTGCCTGAAATTTCTGCAGCATCTATTAATGTAACAGATATTGAGGGTGGATCCCTCCAGAACCATTGTTCAGAAAGTCAAAATTTTCATTTATATGTATTTTCAAATTGCAAATAATTTTGACTCAGTTTTGTAGTGATTAAATTGTATCCTAAATTTAATTCAAAACATATAGGTAGAGTTTGAATATGATAAGGACCCTTATAAACTTATTTTATTTGTCTTATCTTTAAACTCCTAGAAAATCACAGGTAACTACATCGCAACATTGCAATTTCTTATTTCTAAATACCATTAATAAGGGGCACCACTTAAAGATCAAATGTGTGCTTAAATTCACGTCATCCAAAAGAAGTTATTATTATTATTTAGTAAAATGCACAAATTTTAGTTCTATTTCTCAATAAGTATTTTTGAATAACAAAATAATTTAGTTATAAAGTTAATTTTTGTCAAATGACAAGCTTAACTTTGATGTAAGGAAGCATACCGTGCAAATTCTGTCCTGTTAAGACTTATGTAGCAGTTGCATTATTTTCTTAAATGAAAAAATTCAACATTTAAACTTATTCCAAATTTTCTTTTAATTCAAGATTTTGTCATAATTGCTGTAACATCTTTTGCACTACAAAGTGATCTGAAGTTAATTTAATTTAAATGTTCAAAATTTCAATTATATATGTTTTATAATTATATGTTGATCTCTCTGTTTAGTACTTTAGAGAAATAGTTTTTAGTTATTTATAAATTTTATAATTTTCTTATCCATGTATGTATGAGTGATTCACAACTCTATATAATGAAATTTTTGGTACTAATATCTGGTTACTAACTGAAATTGAGCAATAAAAGACAGAGCTCATATGCTCTGTGTAGGTACAGCTAGATTGTACAGTTTCAACACATGCTTAGTGTGATATTATTGGTTGATAGATTCCTTTTGTTTCATTTTTGTTACTGCTATCAATTTTCTGTAGTTCATGTGATTATCAATTCTTCATTTGTGAGAATGTTTGTTGTTTTTAAATAAGCATCACAATTCATATAATCTTTGAAAGTGACTTCAGAATAACACCCCCAGTCTCCAACACCAGATGTTTCACCTTCATTTATACATCCAGAATCAGTTTGTACTTGTTTTCAGAATAGAATCTCAAATAATGCAAATAATGAAATGATATATATATAAATGCATTAGCTAACAAATGGTAACATTATATAAATTAAACTGTTGAATGAGTTAGACTTTTAACCTAAATATTTTCAATTAAAAGGTATAGAAATGTCCATGGGACCAATGAAATGAGATGCATGTAAATGAGAAATGTATGAACAATGCTTATATAAAACAATACTTCACTAGTTATTTTGCTTTAAGCTTTTTTCAGTTAATTTTAGATAATTTTATAGATTTTTTGAGAAGCAAAAGACGGAGTGGCAAAATGAAATCCCCGAACAAGCTTTACCATCTTCACTATCTGCAAGTGCTTCAAGCCAACAAATGCAAGCTGGACGTAGTAAGCCATTACAAGATCGTCCTCAGCCAGCTGCATTTAGACAACAGCCACCTCCTATGAAGGTATTTTTATGATATCAGTAGGAAATTCATCTTTTCTTTTAACATTAAATGTATGGTGTATTCTGTGAATTCTAAATCAATTTCCAGGCAGGTTTAGTTTCATTACTTTTGCTATAGGTATAATATGTAGAGAAAATAATAAAATAAAATCTGTCTGAAAATTGATTAAGTTTAAAAGCATTATAACAAGGTCAAAGGCATCATAACAGAGTGGTGTTATTCTGTTTAATAAATGTTTGCTTATCTATGTACTATTATTAAATTCAGAGTTTCCCCCAGGCACTTTTGGAAGGGCGCAGCGCCTTGCCTGCCCTTTTGTTACCAGAACAGCACCCTCCTTGCCCTTTGTACGAGAAGAGCGCCCTCCCTGCCCTTATGTTAGCAGATCAGATCCTCTGCTTAGTCTTTTGTTAAGAAAACAATATCTGTCCTCTAAAGAAAATCAACCAGTTCTTGTATGACCTCAGCTAAGTCTCAGAGCCCTTTCTCTGTGTTCATTACCACAAATTTTGATCCGGTCTACTACCTAAATTAAACTTATCTGACCTGAAATCAACCTGACCTATAATCTATAAACTTGCCTGGCGGCACTTAAATATGTACTTGAATATGTATATTTTAATTTCTTTTGTTCAAACCTAACCAATCATTGCACATTTTTAGAATCTCCAAGTTCATTTAATGCCCTAATTTTTTAAACAAAATAAGATTATCTCATACTTATGCACAAATATTTCACCAAGGAGTAAGTAACAGATTTAGCTGAAACAATAATAACATTTTAAGTAAATTAAAGCTTTCCCACACATTGGAAAACCCAGGTTAAAATACTAAAATATCGAAATTATAACCACTATACTTTGCAAACAAAGAGCTCATCCAAAGTCCAAATATATAAACTTGTAGGGATTTCAAGAGCTATATTCTTGCATAATTGTTTACCGGTTTAGTTTATGAGATAGCATTACAAACTTGAAAAAGGGGCAATTTTCACTCTTCTTCAACTCGACAAAACGATTACTCGAAAACTATAAGCACATTTTTAAAATATAAATGTAGATTTAGCAACTAAATTTCCTAATACAGTGACCGCCGGTTATAAGATTCAGTGGTTATAAGAAACAGCCGTTTATAAGACCCAAAACGACAGAAACAAATACAAACTTCGTTTTAACATTAAAATTGTGTCGCTTATAAGAAACACGATTCCGCTTATAAGAAACAGTTTTCTACAGAAAATTTGTTGATTTCCTTGACGCGGGTGTAAAAAAAAATCGATTTGTTTAAGGTTAACTGAAGGACGAGTTGTTATATCTCTTGTCTCTGGGCGTACGGGAAGGGGGTGGGAGTTTGCTATGTAACAAAGGATGACAAAGAATTTCTCCGTAGAAAGGCTTGGGGGGAACAACCCCAAACCAGTAAGAAACGAGTTTTAATCTTTTGGCAGTTAAGGAAACGTACTGATAAGGAAAGGCATCTTTGCTTATGCACTCAAATAAGATTCGTACAGCTTTTGTTAGTCATTTTATGTTTTGCTAGTGGAAGCATGTCGCAAAAGAGAAAACCCTTACTTTGCTTGAAAAGCAAAGTTTACTTGAAAAGTATGATTCTCTACCTCCGTGTAGTCAATAAGCAAGAAAATAACCTTGCTTGATGCTATCCATATGATTGCAGGCGCATGGAAAAAGGTTTCTGACATATGCATTTTTAATTGCTTCCGTAAAGCAGGATTTTTGAAAAATAATGTTGACATACCAACAGAAGATGAAGAAGAATTAGAAGCACCTTTCGAAGAATGGATTCACATCGACGAAAATTTACAAACATCTGAAGAAAACAGTGATGATGACATAGTGCGGAAATTCAGAATGTTTGCAATGAAGAAGAAAATGAAGACGAAGTTCCACAAGAAGAAAATTTTCCTACAGCCAAACAGTCGCCAGAAGCCCTAACTATAATTAGAAAAACTTTTGAACACAGAGGGGCATCAGAAAAAGTTTATGGACTATTTTATGATTTAGAAATCGATGTACGTAAACTAATCACAGACTCGTTAGCACAAACAACACTGGATAATTTTTTTGCTATTCCTCAGTAATAGATTACGATATGTATGAAAATGTACTATGCTCTTATACATAAATGAACGACCTATGAGTTTTACTTTTTATTCTTATTTAACTGCATACTATATGCATATAGATAATATTTTAAGTTGTAAGGCTTAATTTGTAAAATAAGAAATATTTTTGAATGCAAAACTTAATTTACAAATGTATAATGCACGTACTAATATTTTACTTATATACATTTATCTTTAAAATTCTGTAGAACTGTGTTCAATAGTTAGTATTTACAATGGAAGAACGATATTTAAAAAATTTCCGGATTTAAGAAACAACTGCTTATAAGAAACAAAACGAGCGAAACGAACGTGTTTCTTATAAGCGGCGGTCACTGTACATATTTTTATCCCTTACTATTTATATCTGTCTCTTTTGGTTTCGAAGATATTTTGAGTGAAAATAAGCAAAATGAAAAAAAAAAACACTTGCTCGGACAGATACTTTTTTAAGTTTTTCAAAAAACAAGTTCAAAATATTAAAAAATTGAAATTAATTTTATATATTCACAATCTTGACCCTATTTCCTACAAAACAAGAAGATATATTTACATTTTTGCCTATTAGACTTGGAGGTATATGCGACAAAAGTGTTTACATTTTTTTGTAATACTCTAATTTTCGTCATAAAAATCCCAAGCATAAATGTTATTCAAACATAAAAGATATGTGCCCTTTTTTTCTAAGAAGTGCCCTTTTTCTGGTAACAGCACCCTGCCCTTTTTTAATCCTGGGGGAAACTGTTAAATTATTAAATCAGATAGTTTGAACCATTTTATTGTTCCTATACTGTTCTAATTATTTTATATTTTCTTGAATATATGCTACTGCTTGTCAAAATTGCACCACCAATAAAAATCACTCTATTCAAATGAAATTATCTCACAGATTATTCTTATGATAGTTTATAATTGATTACATACAACATTTTTTTTTTTGCTTCAAAATCCAGTTTCATGTGATGTCATTTCAAACAGCAAGGACAGCTTCACCTCTACCTCTAAAACATTCCTGATGTATTGTTGGCTATCTTCCCTAAATTCGTATCAGGCAAGATTGAGAATGGAACTCAATAGCACCCCAAATCATACTACGTGTTAAGCTAGTATATCATTGTAAAATGCATGTTGCTGCTCACCACAATGTCTTTAAACACGTATGTGGCCTTCTTGGTACAGCAAATGGAATCAATCATGACTCATAAAAAACACAGCATGTTGCCAATCAACCATAGGCAACGCCAGACTTTCACAATTGGGGGTGCTGTGCATAGAACATGAAATCTTATATCAGGCACTTAGCGCGAAAAAACTTTTTTTGTGTGGGGGGGGGGGCAAATGGCCCAGTAGGATCTCAGCTGTGTTCCTGTCTTATATTATGATATATCATTTTGGTATGATGCCAAAAATCATCATCAATAAAGAAAAAGGGAAATGGATGACGGAATGTTTGGATTAACAAGAAAAAAGTTTTCGCATTTTTAAAATAACTTTGTGTGCATAAAAATTAAATGTGCAGAAGTGTTCTGGGTCTTTAAGATTTCTCACTTAAAGTGCAAACTAATTGAATTAATTATTCTCAATTAATTCATAAGTGATAAATTAATCGAAAAATGTCAACATTCTAAATGAAATGAATATATTTTCTATTTGTTGGTTTGGTAGTTTTGTACCTAAAAGCTACACCTTGAGTTTTCAGACTGAAGTTGAACCAGTGAGTTAGCTTAATTTTGCAATCAGTACTCTTATCTATTATATGCTACTAGGGTGCCTGATTATTATTTATTCATACAACTTATTAGTGTGTATGTATATATATATTAATTGTGTCTCCACTTTTGTATTTGAATTAAGGTGCATTCTTGGCTAAAGAGTCTCTTATTTTGAATGCAAGTGCCTTTATTTTGGGGAAATAAAGGTTACTATCTTACCCTATTACATGATGTTTAATTATCAAAATTTAGCGACTGGCAACTGGAGGTTCTCTGACATCCAAACTCGGTATTCGAAAACTTGTTGGGGTTTTCCTAGATCGATATCCAGCTACCAACAATATCCTCTTTCTTCTATGACTATTCCATCTTCATTTGGTACATCCAGCCAGCATTCATTGTTCACTTCATATAACTTTCAATCGTACAGCCATGCATCACTAAATAACACACTTAAATGTAAATCTTGTAATTCTAATAGATGTAAAACGTCTCTGTTTGCTAATCGTAATCAGATCAATTGTAACAATAATCTTGTCTTCTGTAAAACATATAATTGCATCTACCAAATTGTATGTAAAAAATGTAATAAGTCATATATAGGTCAAACTAGCACCTCAGAATTAATGTACATGGGAATCACATAAAAAAATTTTCAAATAATGCAACTACCCTTAATGAATCAAAATTCGAATACGAACATTTTTCTAAACATGGGTCCGACAACATTGAAATTAGTATTCTGTGTATTCAAAAAAATTATTATGACAGATTGTTTCTTGAAAATCAATTCATTTGTGCACACAAAACTATTTTTCCATATAGACTCAATCAAATATTTAATCATCATAACATAGTCAAAAAATCCTTTAATTATTCCAATGAAGACCACAATATTTATAATTCCTTTAACAATCCTAAAAGTAAATCAAAAAGAACTAAAAGAGCAAGTAAATATAATAAAAAATTACCCTCATTATCTGAACTAAAAAATGCCATCCTTCAGCAACATGCAAATTTTAAAATTACTTTTGATTGGAAACAATGTAAAAACTGGATTTTCACAATTAAAAAACAGCAATTAAATATGGTATATAACCTTTTTCTAACTACTGCATTTGATAACATTCATTTTAAACATTTATTCTATGATTTGCTCATTACCAGAAGTAAAAATCTTTGTTTATTTATATGTCATGGACTTAAACCTTAATGACGAATCAAAACAATATACTAATATCAACGAATATTGTACCTTGAATTTCACTAATTCTGTCTTAAATAATCTGAAGATAAATAATTTTTAAAATCGGTTTCCAATTACTTTCCAGTCAAACATGTAGATCCTAAAATTGCTTATAAATATGATAAACCGCTAGGACGTTATATTTTCAATTATTATCATATTGCCAAATCAATAGATATTAATCAAAATTATGAATTGGATAAAGAGTCATATTGCCACTGTCATTTAGAAAAATACAAAGACTTCGTAGGTAAACACCATGGGCATGTTATAACGGGAAATCTAAATATTATTAATTATGGTGCACTGAGATCACTGATGTTACTTGGTACTAAGTACCGTATATCTACTAAATTTAAGAATAAATTAATATATAAAAATTTATTTCTTGACTTAAATAAATTTATTTATAAAATCAGTTATAAATATCACATCCCTGTAGAAGCCTTCAAACCCTGGAGTGTCTTAATAGAACAATACTTAAATCACTATATATATAATCAGAAAATTAATAAATCACATAAACTTAATTCAATTAAAAATGATATTAAAGAAATTCAAAATGATTTTGTCATTACATATGTTGATAAGGCAAGTGGTAATTACTTAATTATTTGTAAATATTACTATATAAGTACCCTCCAGTCACACTTAATAATCAAATCTATAATTTACATAAAACTAACCTTAAAATCTTATCCAATAGAATTTCAGCCAAATATAAGAAAATCCATCTAAAAAATAGTTGTAATAACATTCCATATATTGTTTTAGTACCCAAGTTTCATAAATACCCTGTTGCTTTTCGAACCATTATCAGTGGGCATAATTCTTACATTACTAATACTGGAAAATTATTATTTAAAATATTACATGAAGTATCCTTGTCAGATGAAATCTCAAATAATTGTCATATTGTAAAAAACAGTTTTGAATTAGTTAAGAAATTAAAAACTCTTACTAATATTCATAGTATTTATACCTGTGATTTCAAAGATTTGTTTAATAATATTAATATAGATGATCTGTATAGAATTATTTTAGGAATTTTTGAAAAATATAATATCCTAAAATATTCAAATTTTCTTTTTTAAAAAATTACTTAATTTCACTATTTATGAGAATTATATTCAACATGATGGTACTTTTTTTAAACAACAGGTTGGTATCCCACAAGGGGGGTGCACCTCATCATTGTTAGCTAATCTGTATTTATTCTTCTATGAAAAGAATATTAATCCAAGCTTGCATAATATGCACATGTTTAGATATTTAGATGACATATTATGTGTATCCCCAAATAATATACCTATAGTATTAAACTTTTATCCAAAAAATTTACAATTAAATGCAAGTAATAATGACTCTGTTGCAAACTTTTTAGATTTAAATTTAAATTTACAAAATTGTAATATGGTTATAAACTTGTATGATAAAAGACAGGATTTTAAATTTAATACATCAAAAATTCAACATTTTGACTCTTGTTTGCATCTGTATTTAGAAATATTATAATAAACCAGGCTCTTAGAATCAATAAAATTTGTGATGAATATTATAAATTAGCACATTTTATGGAATTATTGAGTACAGTGACTAATAATGCATATCCTCCCAAGTTCGTTATTAAAATTATGAACTCAGTATATTAACTTTCACTCGATAACATCCTAGAAAACTTTCCCAATTATAGTGACTAACATATATTTAAAAAAAAAAAAAAATTATGTATAATTATTTATTAATTATATAAATAAATAAAAATGAAAAATAATAAACTAAGTCAAAAAAATTTAGAAAAATCAAAAAATCGGAAAATAAGATGCATTAACATTAATGTTTTGAATTTTATTTTTGCTAAAAAATTGTAACTTTTGCCAGTATTGAAACTACGATTTGAGCGCCCTTATAATGGTGTATAGTGGTGTTATGGTGATTTCTGAGAAAGTTAAATTACTATGCTCTTAAAGCAGTAATAAATAATTTTAATCTAATTTAAAATAAATAACTTAAATATTTATATCTTTAAATATAGTATAATCTTAATTCTAACTGTTAAATGAAAGGTAAATAAGTAACTCTTAAATAAAAGATAACTAAACTAAATAACTCACCTTTTAATGAATATTAAAGTCCTCTTTTTCTCACCCAAGGGAAATTAACGATGTTTTAATAACGATATGTAAATATTTATACTTTTAATAATGTGCATGTTTTGTGAGTTTAACTACATTTTTACATGAAATACAAAAGTTTTCAAGATGGTGATCAAAACAACGCTATCTGAGCGTCACCGGCAACATGAAACAGACATATCAAATGTCCAAAGGAGAAAACAGATGTGAAGCGCCGGGTTGAAGGATTTGGCATCTTCAGCTCGCCAAGAAGTTCGGTGCCGGGTTATCAGTTGTAACCGTGGCGACCGGAATTCAAATTCTTTCACGCCAAAAGGGGTTGCCGTTCCGGGACCTCACGCCAAGAGAGAATTTTCTCCTCAGTCGGGATGTAAACACCAACATGTAAGGTTGCTGCCCGATGACATAAAGTTTTTTTTTGCTACTCCTCTCAGAGTCACTCCACCATGTGCTGCACAGTAATTTTCTAACATTTTTAGGAACAGGATGCTCTATTCCTTTATCACAAAAACACTTTCATAAATTTTTTGATGGCGGACATCGCCTTGACACCCTCAACATGCCTATCCACCAGCGGCTCGAAGTATTGACGGGACCCTCTAACATCTGACGTTCCCCAGAGTGCCCCAACACCCACAACTCCAGTTCCCCAGTGAAGCCCTTGCATTCAAAAGGGCGGAGTATGAGATATGGTTCATCAACCGCCGAAGTCAGCAGCTGATGTCCGTGCCTTGGTTCTATTCCATTTCACCGGCGTTTGTGGCCTCACGGGGAGAGGCGGAATCAACATCCACGTATCCGATGCCTCTGCACTAATAAGGCCGGATAGACACCACCCTGCTACCCGCAAGTAACTCTCCAACATCGGCGGTTCAATGTATCTGAGGCCCCTGCACTTACTAGGCTGGAGATAGTTCACCAGACGCCCATGCCCGCGGTAGACGCCTGTCCCGGTGCCGTCCGATCTCCAGCGCTAGTGGCCTCATGGGGAGAGGCGGAAGAAGTGTGTGTGCGCGTGTGATCAAGAAAAATAGTGGCCTCCAAACTGAGGCGAAGAGCTGTTGCTTCTTTGGCATACAAATAAAATGCCTAGAAAATGCATGACTTATTTTAAATAATTTCAACACGTTTTACTACATTAATATTTTTGAGCTCTAAGAGCCAACATAGGGTAAATTTTGGAAATGGTGATACATTCTTTATATATTTTTTTTACATGTTTGTTTTCTTTTTATTTTGTACTTGAACACAGCTGTCAAAAATTTCCCTTTTTTTTATTTCTTTGAAACCCTGGGTGAAATGAAAAGTTGTTAAGTTTTAAAGATATTCTAATAAATTTCCTTTTTTATTTTTAATCTGGTTTTCATTCAATTCTTACCACTATGACTCTGAAAAACCCAGGCCGTCCGACCACTATGACTCTGTGTAATAATTTATTATTTAACGTATTTTGATTTTGGGTAAATCACAACGCAATTTTCCAAATTTTTAGGGAGTAAAATGTTTGGCCATTGATTAAAGTAAAAGTAAGTCTAAATTCATTTCTTTAGTTTTTTTTTTTAATATTAATACTTTAATATTTTAGATTTTTTTTTGTTTACCGTTTTTTCTCTTAAATTTTATGCTGATGTCGAAAAAGGCACAGCAGTGGCATTCTCGTTTATCCAATTTTCCTATGAATTACTTGTTTAGTAAGAATTTTCATCATTAATTCATATTCATATTCAGAATTGCATATATGGGTTGTTCATATTCTGAATTGTTTTTCCGGTCTCCAGCTTAGACTCACTGGACGGGTCTGGGAGTATTACTGTGAACATTCATACTGCCTCCCTGGTAAAATTTCGACTTGTTCATTCCTCTGCTTCTAGATAATATAAGCTGTTGATGTTGATCGTGTATGCACGTAGTGAAAGAAGAAGGGTTCATGCCGCATGGTAATACAATTTTCTTAATGCATCCTATCTTCATTTTTTCATTTTTTGATGCCTGTAGGTCTGAGTTGGAGTATTTATAGTAATGTACTATTGCTCTATCTGAAACAGGCATGTGTTTGGGTTAGTTAGAATTAAATACTCAGACCTGAGGAGGAATTTATTCTGATTAATCATTGAATTTGGGCTGGTTCTGTTTTCTTCTCTTATCGGCGTTATGGCCGTGAATTTGCTTCTATGGTGATGTTAATATTACTTGAATTTTTTGTTTACATATTTCTAATATATATATATATATATATACAGTACGCGATCTCTTATCCGGCGTTCCAATATCCGGACTCTCCCAAAACCGGAATACGGCAAAATGAAACAGGCATGTGTTTGGGTTAGTTAGAATTAAATACTCAGACCTGAGGAGGAATTTATTCTGATTAATCATTGAATTTGGGCTGGTTCTGTTTTCTTCTCTTATCGGCGTTATGGCCGTGAATTTGCTTCTATGGTGATGTTAATATTACTTGAATTTTTTGTTTACATATTTCTAATATATATATATATATATATACAGTACTCGATCTCTTATCCGGCGTTCCAATATCCGGACTCTCCCAAAACCGGAATACGGCAAAATAATGCCAAATTCTGCACCAACAAGCGATTATTTGCTAAATATTGCGCCAAATAGCGATTTTTTGTTTAAAATCCCGCCAAATGCTTTTTTGCTTTAATTAGCAATATCAATATAAAAAAAATGCATTGAAACCTACTATTTTAGAGGGTTTGAAGTAGGACCCTCAAACCGCGCACGAAATTCAAAATTCCCGCGCAGAAAAAAATGCCGCGCTCACTCGCCGCCGCTGATTCTTCTTAAATTTCGGAAACGAACGCAAGGAATTCTCGCGATGGCGAATGAAAATATTCCGTGGATCATGTTTTTTCCGAGAAGTTCCACAATTCCTCTTTTCCGGAAAACATCCGAAGTAGCACCGTTTTTCCCAAAAATTTCCTAAGTGCTGCATCCGGCCGTCACCCCCGATAGTAGTGATGATCCGGCACGGGCGAGACCATCACATTGATGGCGAGACGCGTCATTCCATTCTTCACTAGTTTCGATAGGAGCCGCGACTTGTTCGTAACTAACTCCTATACAGGAGTTAGTGAGTATAATACAGGAGTTAGTTGCGGCAAGGTGCTTTTTTAATGGTGTTTCATTTTTTTCTGGGTGTATAAGGCAGAGCACACTAGACACAAAGGTTTCGATTTTTCCGAATTCGTTACATTTTCTTTTCTGTGTTCGCTCACTTGCCGCCGCTGATTCTTCTTAAATTTCGGAAACGAACGCAAGGAATTCTCGCGATGGCGAATGAAAATATTCCGTGGATCATGTTTTTTCCGAGAAGTTCCACAATTCCTCTTTTCCGGAAAACATCCGAAGTAGCACCGTTTTTCCCAAAAATTTCCTAAGTGCTGCATCCGGCCGTCACCCCCGATAGTAGTGATGATCCGGCACGGGCGAGACCATCACATTGATGGCGAGACGCGTCATTCCATTCTTCACTAGTTTCGATAGGAGCCGCGACTTGTTCGTAACTAACTCCTATACAGGAGTTAGTGAGTATAATACAGGAGTTAGTTGCGGCAAGGTGCTTTTTTAATGGTGTTTCATTTTTTTCTGGGTGTATAAGGCAGAGCACACTAGACACAAAGGTTTCGATTTTTCTGAATTCGTTACATTTTCTTTTCTGTGTTTTGTTCCGGGACTTTGATTTTTGGTAAAAGTATTCCAACTTTTTCGCTAGAAATATCCCGATATCGCTAAAGAAATCCTACGCTCTTCAAATGCGATGTGCCGCGCAGAATTCACTCTATTTTGCACAATTTAATAAACATTTATTGGAAAAGATGAAAAAGAAGAGAGTCATCAGCGCATTTACGAAAGGATAGAAAGTACGTTTAAGTAAGGAATTCCTGAAATTAATGAGAGTTAACTTTTGCCGAAATCCAGAGAAAAGTATAGCAGCTATAAAATGTCATTCAGGGTCTTCTGATTGATCTCTTTAAATACTTAACCTAAACAATAAACTTGTCATTTTCTCGGGAAAATCCATTTTTTTTTTCATCTCCGTGGAAATATACATCTTCAATATTTTAAAAAACGTTGATGGAATTTCAAGATCAAAATCATTTTCAATTAAATCCTATTATTTGGATGAAAATGGCTATTTCGGACCGAAAATTGACCCTAGCAAAAAGTTCCATGTTGCATTTATTAATTAGTAATTTATAGAAGACTGTTTAGCAATATCGCGAAATTTTTTTATTTAAACACGATCGCCGGTATATTTCGTTTTATTTTTAAATATTTTCCATTTTTTCAATCTGCTTCCATCCACTAATATTTTTATATATTTTGTGCTTTTTATGCTGGGATATTATCTTTTAAACATATTGTTGGTGAAAGTGAGATATATGTTTAGGATAACGAAATTAAATTTTTTTTATTTATTCAGGCATTTAGAATTATAAGGCTTATTAGAAATACATTTGAAGAGCATAAATTAGAATTTGATATATTTGCACCCATAGTTGAATATCTCATTTCAATTAAAAATGAACATCCTTCTCATCTTAATTTTATTAAAAGTACATTAAAATATTTTGAAACATATGAACATAGGTGCTTCTGCCAAAATATTAGATGAATATGGTGAGGGCCCACTTTAGTTGAAATGTTAAAAAAAAAAAAGACTTCTAATAACTACCCTGAATAATCAACTTTTTTCAGACATTTTTTTCTTTCAAAATTTTTCTTAATCACTAAATTTGATACTATAATTACATGTAATTTGCATTTTAGTTAACCCATATAGATTGTAAAAAAGCTTTTTTTAATACATTTATGTTTTTAAAATGAATTATAATTTTCTATAACGACATTTGAGACCATTCCAGTAAGTTTTAGAAAAAGTGTTCTGAATTACGGAAAAACCCCTTATCCAGAATGCCTGAAGTCCCAAGCATTCCGGATAATAGATCCTGTACTGTATATATATATATATATATATATATATATATATATGTGTGTGTGTATATATATATATATATGTGTGTACTCATCAAATTACTTATACTATTATGAATTACACATATTATTTGATTTAGTGACTGGCAAATATATTTATGCTTATTATTATATAATTTGATAGATATTGCCCGGTATTTTCAATTTATGTTGGGAATTGTTTAGACCGATATCCCATTACCAACTTTGTGCCATGGATAATTTTGAATATAGTGATTACCCTACTAAAAATTATAATTTCAATAAATGTAAGAATAAAAATTGCAAAACCTGCCCATTTGCTTCTCATACTCAAATTACAAACCATGAAAGTCTTCTGCCTTTCTGCAAAATTTTCAATTGCATCTACCGTTTTTCTTGTAACATATGCAATCTATCATATATAGGACAAACTAGTAATCCCATTCATCTACGTATGAATGTACACAGAGATCATGTCAAAAAATATATTCTAAATAATAATTTTCTTCCTACTTCCAATAAAATTGAATATAAACACTTTGCCAAACACGGTTTTGAAAATATAACTATACATATTTTAGATATAAAAACAAAATCAGCAGATAGGATTTATTTTGAAAACTACTATATTAAATCACAGTGTACTCTTTTTCCAATATGGATTAAATCAAATGTATCTAAATGGTAATGTTGTAAAAAATAATTTTGTAGATAATAAATATTCTATTTTTAATCACCTTTTTTTGAAACCCCATTTAAATGATAGTGAATCAATCAAACTCAAAAGATTTAAACGAGGAAAGGGACATTCCATACTTAATGATCATAAATCTGAGATTATAACTCTACATAATCAATTTAATAGATCTTTTCAATGGAAATTCATAAGATCCTGGGTTTTTGCGGTAAAGAAAAAACATTTAAATAAGGTTTATGCCATTTTTTTTAAATTAAATCTTGCTAATGAACATTTTAATCATATTTTCTTTGATTTGCTTATTACAAGATCACAGTTTTTAAATTTAAAACTAAATCAATTTCATTATAATAATACAACTACTAATTCTTATTGTGTTATCTCTTTCAAACATCCTATATATAATTCTATAAATTTTGGACATCTGTTTAACAAGTTTAAACATTTATTGCCTATTGGTGATTTATTTGTTTCAAAGACATTCAAATACAATAAGCCTATTGGTAGGTCTATATTTAATTATAATGAAGTTTCACAATCGCTCTCTATTGATCATTCTTCTCAGTCAATTGTAGATAGTGAATGTATTTGTAAATTAAATAAATTTGCTAAATTTCTAAATCCAGACTTGGGGCATATAGTTACAGGAGATTTAGACATTGTTAGTGACAATGTGTTAAGAACCATTATGTCATTTGGCACTAAATTTAGGATACCTTCTTGTAATAATTCTTTTAAAGTTTTAAAATCAATTAATCTAGATCTTGATAAATATATATATAAATTAGCTTGTAAATACGCTCTGCCATTAGAGGCATTTAATATGTGGAAATTTACTATATTAGAATCAATTAAAAATGCTATTAGAGATATTAAATTGTCTAGATCTTTATATAATATTGATAATATTAAACATTCCATTAATGATTTACAAAGATCCTTTGTTATCACCTATGTTGATAAAGCCTCTAATAATTATGCTATTATCTGTAAAAAAATTTATATTCAATTTCTGTTAGATTATTTAAAAAATAATAGTCTTTTTAAACCTGATTTACATTCCATCAATAGTATTAAATTGAAAATTATCAATATGTATAGTGATTTAAATATTAAATATAAATATCTTAAATTTCCTTATATAGTGCTTATTCCAAAATTTCATAAAAATCCTATTAAATTTAGAACAGTTACTAGTGGCCATAATACTTATTCTACTACTGCAAGTAAATTATTACTAAATTCTTTAAATCTAATAAATAATAGTTTAAGCCAGACTAGCAATAATTACCATATTCTAAATAATAGTAAAGAATTAAAGAATAAATTAACATCTCTTAGAAAAATAATAGGATTTCAAACTTTTGATTTTAAAGATCTTTTTAATAATATTAAGATATCTGATCTATATGATGTAATTTTAGCTCTATATAATGCTTATATTACACCTCTTTCAAATCAAATTAAATTTATAAATTTTCCTAAACTTCTTCACTTTGTTATTTTCAATAATTATATTTTTCAAGGAAATAAATTATACTTACAAGTCTCAGGAGTTCCACAGGGTGGCTGCAGTAGCAGTATGCTAGCTAATTTATACCTTTATCATTATGAAAAGTCATTTACTTCAATAGATTATACTTTTTACAGATATGTTGATGATCTGATTTGCTTAGTACATACAGAAAATTATCTCATAGATATAGATTATTATCCAGACAATTTGGAATTAATTCCTAATGAAGCTACTATTAGTAAAAATGTTAATTTTTTGGATTTAAATCTTTTTATTGATCCTTCTAATAGTATTGTTACAAATTTATATGATAAAAAAGACTTTTATAATTTTAATATTAATAAAATCTTACCTTTTAATTCCTGTAACTCGATTCAATTGTTTAGAAATATTATACTCAATCAGCTTTTTAGAATTTATAGATTATCTGATAAAAAATTTCATGCTATGCATATCAATAATCTCAAAATTACTAGTAATTTATATAAATATCCCTCTTATTTAGTAAAAAGTATTGTTAAAAAATTTAAAATAGCTGGATTTTTATAATTCTTTTCATAGTATAATATAATTCTATTCATAGTATTGTTATATAGCTTTTTACTCCCCTTTGAAATTATACTATTTATACTTTAATTATTATTTCATTTCTAGATTCACACACAAGTTTATTTATTTATAATTATTAACTATTATTATTCTTTAAGTTATTACATTTCATTTTCCTAAGTTATTATATTTATATTTAATCATTACATTTTATTTAATATTATTTTACATTAACCTGATCGTATAGATTTTGACAATAAATAAAGTTTACTTTTAATAATATTTATTTTCTTTGTTTCTTTATTTACTTTAACTCAACCATTACTATTGCTTGGTCTGTGCTCAACTATGTAAACCTTTTAAAAACTCTTCAACACCAAATAACTTCTAAAAATCCACTTACCTTTAAATAAATAAATAGCACAGCCAACAACATCTTAATAAAACACAACTCATTCGTTAAATTAAAAATTAACTTTTATTAACAACAATAAAAGACATCATCCTATTCTTTATAATTTAAGTTGAATGTAAAGTGGTAGTACATTGCATCGTTAAAGTTTAACATCTATTAAATTTGGAATTCAATTTCAGAAAACCCTAGAATCAATTAAAATTAACCCAGGAAACAGAATCCACTCTGGTCTGAAGACCAGAGTTTGGTCTGCCTGAAGCTGGCTGTCCACCCCCAAAAATGTTGAGAATAAAAATAACAAAGAGCAAATTATTGATGTACTCAATAATACAGCTTGGATTTGTAAGAGAACAATATATTGCCACTTGCAGTTCCCTATGACCGGATCAAAATCACAAATACAAATTTATAAACTTCAAGCTTAAGGCTGCACTGATCTTGTATCTCTTTACAAATTTCACTTATTACTAAATCAAAAAAGGAAACATAATCGTCCTACTGTAGATAGACCTTAGCATCTGTGAAATTTGTATCGTTCAAGAAAATATTGCGCCTACACAGAAATATATGAAGAGGGAGCACTACAGTCTCATCACTAGATCATTTTAATGAAGTATTTATTGGAAGAAATACTTGTGGAGCACTAAAAATGTGGAGAGATGCACTTGTGACTGGAATGACTTGAGCCGGCAATAAGGACAGTTGCGTGAGTGGAATGACGATGCACTTATGACTGGAATGACGATACACATATCACTGAAGTTTGGAGACCGCTGCACATGAAGTTTTAGAAAATATATGAATTATTCGCTGGCATGCAAGAGCCTGTAGCGATTTGGTGGAAATGTAGGATTAAGGAAGGACTGTTGAGATCGATGATACACTTTGCAAACCCTGTAGGATTAAGGAAAAACTGTTGAGGTCGATGATACATTTTTCAGACAAAGGCAACTATGCCAGCATTAACTTGGATCCCGACAGTCACGATGTCCTCATTAGGAGCACACTTCAAAATCTTGGTCAAGCTGCATAAATTGGCTTGGAAATTCGATTAAAAGCATCCTTACGGCGACCGCGGGAGACGGGCGCCCTTGCATTGGGGCCCGTTCCACGGATCTTCGCACGATCAAAACACCACCTCCAACAGTGCCGGTCAGGAATCGAAAGTCCGGCAACACGCTTGCCTTCCCAGGAGACGCCAAACTTGGCGAGTGAAACCCTGCGCTTCGCGCCGAGAGCTTACGCATACACTGCGGAAATAAAACGCTGTTATGCCAAGAATCAGAAAAAGATCACTTCTCCCAATGCGGCAACCCGCCGCACAGCAACCCACCGGATGTGATGGCACCCCAAATGCAGCTGTGAGGGGGAAAACTGATAAGAAGTCCACTTTTCTCTTTAAAAAATGCATGTTTTCTGCAAACTCGTGAATGAAGTGAATTGAAGTTGAAACACAAGAGCAGGAAGCCAAAAGATTAACAAAGGATATTTTAACGTTTAAGGATGCATTGCGTATAATTTTGAATAATAAAACAAAGAAAAAGATAACAAATTACGTTAAAGGGGAAATAAATCGCCGAAATATTAAAAACAACAAATAAATTTAGAATTTTGAAGGGAAAGGGGAAAAATAACGAATTTTAAGCTATTTCAAATTTTGAACTATTAATTAAATTTAGAGCTGTCAAATCTCGGCATAACAGTATCTTATATTAGCCAGACATCTCCATTCTCTTGTACTTCCCACTTCAGTACAGTACAACCTCGAAAATCCGGACATCCAAAATCCGGAAACCTCCAAAATCCGGACGTTTTCCATATTTTCGTTTCCCCCCCACCCCCCACCCCCCCCCGGACTGACGAAGTCGCGGATTTAAAAAAGATATAATAAGGTAAGATTATTTATTTTATACATAAGATTATTTATTTTACCGTATTTTCCGGTCGACTTTCTGAACCCGGAAATGAAACGAAAGTTTAGATGGACGGCAGTAGATAGATAGGCTCGTGGTTGGAGCGTGAATTGAGTTGTTAGCGTTAGTTAATCCCTCCTCCCCCTTATTCAAGTCACAACTCCTGATGAATTATTTCGCGTAAAATATACATCGTTATTTAAATACGGAATTTTTATTATCAAAATTTCCTTTTCTCATTATTGAAAAAGACATTTTTCTGAAACAATGTAATTTTTAATATTAAACACTTTAAAACGTTATCGTAACATTTTATCAAAGATGTTCAATTAAATCTAAAAATCCCGAGAATTCATATTAACGCTCACGGAAATTTATTTTATTCACTTCGTAGTACGATTTCCATTCTTCAATGTATTCTGTTTTGTCTTTAGAATCTCCTCCCCCTCCCTATTTTTTCGTTCTCGTCGAACGTGTCGGCTTGAAATCGACTGTATATTTTGCCTTTTTTGTTTAGAAAGCCATATTTACATACTATAAATAGCAAATAAATAACTAAATAATATCGTATCGCACAGAACCGAGCAACAAGGTCATTAACACACAGACCTCTCAAAGGGGTCGGCTTGCCACCGGTGACAGTCGGCTGTGTTTACGATTAGGAACTAAGCAAATTCCTTTCTTCGCTTTCCCTGCCCCACCACGTCCGGGTGCTGCTGTAACCTAGTAATGAATCATTGAGAGGAGAGATATTTTTCTTTTTTGGAAAAGATATTTATGTTATCTACTGCGATATTTTTTACACATTTAACTATTACTAATAAAGTTTTTACTTTTTTTAGAGTCATCAGTCCTTTTAAACATAACATTATATAGATGCTAGATGATAAATAAAACTTTTAAGTTATTATTTTTTGTTTTTCGTTCGTTAATAGCGAAAACGGTTTAAACACATTTACACCTTTAAATATATCGTTAAAAGTGCTAATCCTCGATCTTTATTAAATCTCAGCACTGCATTAAATCTTCCGGCGCTTCATTAAATCTCGACAAAGCCGATATAACGGAAGTTCTGCACTTTGATGATGATGCGCCAATCGTAAATAAATTGAATGATGGCGAAATTCGCGATATGATATTAAATAAAAAAGATCGAAGTAGTGACGATAAATGTGGAGAAGAAAAAATACCCATTGATAATCTTATGCAAACAATCGATCATGCAATTAAAGGTCTTGAACAAAGAAGCTTTACAACCGAGCAGAAATAATGTCTATCTACAGGATAAAGAAAACTGCTTTTCCATAAACCAAAATTAATGAAATAACAAATGTTTATTCAAATATTTAAATGAAATGATAAAATGGAATTTTATAATTTCGTTTCATTCACACATTCTAAATTATTAATGTGTATATTTTTTCTTAGAAATTTCTTTTGCCCTATTTTTTAGATTAAATAATATGTTTTAATTGATTAACTTAACTTTTGCCATTATTTTTACTAAAAATAGTGCTTTATAGTGTATTTAATTGATATCAAATCTGAATTTTATTCAAATTCTATAATCCGGAAAAATCGAAAATCCGGAATCGGCAAAGTCCGGACGAGTCCGGATTTTCGAGGTTGTACTGTATTACTATTATTTGCCCCTCGTTTTAGTAGTTCTTTTTATATATTAATACTTTTTCTTAACATTTCGCTTCACAGTTTTTCAATTCTTATGAATGGTAACTGTAAATGATTTTTTATTTTTTATTTTTTCTTTACGAATGGCAACACTGGTCTCTTCTATCAGTGTTCCCTGTATTGAATCGATTGTACATACGCTGTGCTTTTTCCAGGTATTCATTTTTTCTTTTTTATTCCTTCTTTATGTATGTCGTCCAAGTAGAAATAGTTTATAGATTTAATCTATCTATTTCTTCAGAAACATACATTTTCGTGTTTGCTTCTACAAAAAACTTGGACATGATTAGATTTTTGTAGAGGTTAACAATTCATGATTTAGGCTTAGAGCCTTGTCCACGTGTAAGGCGTTTGTGCTTGATTTTGTTTGTTATACTTATCTCGATTCCATACCTTTGTATTATATAATTTTCATTGGCTTGTAGATTCGATATTTATTTTATTTATTTTATTTCCATTTGCTTGGGGATTAGTTGATTTTTACTTTTGTTTTGTAAGCCAGTTATATAGTTGAATTTAGTTTAAGTTTTTCTTTTTTTGTTTCCATACCTTTTAATTTGGTTGATTTACTGTAACTTGATAGCTTGTGTTTTGTATTTTTTATCCATTTGATTGATGATTTGCTGTATTATATTTTATTCTGTGTGTGTTTTAAAAAGTTAGGTTTATCGTGTTACATCTTCTTACTTTTCGTTCATTGGATTTTCAAACTTCTATTATTATGTGTATATATATATATATATATATATATATATATATATGTATATATATATATGTATATATATATATATATATGTATGTATGTATATATATAATATATTAAAGGATATATTCGTGTTTTTCACTTTGCAAATATTCTGAGCAGCATCACTTAGGCATATATATATTTAGACGTGAACTATTTAATCATTAAGGAACAATGAAGCGTCGAATCAATATTAACTGTCAAGAAAAACGGAGTGTATCCTTTATTATTTTTCCTAAAGAAACAGTGGAGTATATATAGAACAATTCTTTGCATTAAAAATTCATTCACCTTTCAAACTAAACCATATATTTGAACTGCTCAATAATGTCATCCATATCTGTGAAAATTGTTATACATTGTTCAATAATGTATGAGATCATTATAAAGAGCTAAGACGATCTTGTGCCATTATAGATCGCTGTTTGGTTTTCAGTTTGTCCAGTTTCGAAGAACTGCACTCACAAGAACAGCTGGTAACACTGGTATTACTGCAAACCTTGAAGTAATTTCTGAAAAATTGCAGTACATTTTTTCCTTTCAAAATTTGAAAGCCCTTCCAACCACTGAGGAATAGTTTCAGGAGGGAAAGTCAAAGTTTGGGGTTTACTTTGCAGTAGTTCAATTTCTGCCATTTGTTCATATCCCTTTATTGCTGGACAGAACTTCCATGATAGCGCCATATCATCTTCCACAAATGTTAAATTGACAATTTTCCCCACAAACTTTATAATATCTTTTGTTTCCTTGGAAAATCTGACACTTGATGTTTACTTTTTGTTCACTTGCCGAGATAATGTCAATATATTGCTCCTCAATATCGCTTACAGCTTCTGTTGTGCCATTTTCCGACACGACGTTACAAATTAAATTTAACTTTATTTTTTCCTTAAACATCATTAAACATATTTCTCATTTAAAGAGGATAATTTACCTTTACATTTATCTATTGCACCTTATATAATAGTGGTTAGTACAGATTTTGCGGAGTGATTTACCTTCTTAAAAGAAAACAATGAATTAAAAACCAGGAAAGAAAAAGTAGTCATTGGAGAACATGAATAAATGAACAAAGAGGCAAAATAAAAATTTAAAAGATGTTTTTTTTTAACGAAAACCCACCCACATAATACATTTTCCCCCACAGCTGCATGGAGATCCAAATTGGATTCCCTGAAATTCCAACAATCAGTGTATCCATTTGACAAACATGTAAAAATGAAAAGTCTAAATTAAAGTAATTAAAGTGTTCTTGGGGCCCATCGACCCAACCAAAAGAGAGAGCTCTCAATGAAAAAAAAATCAATATGATCTGGTACCAGAGGTGGTGTGTAGATGTGATTTCGAGGCAGTACTTTGTAACATGAAAATGTTTGGATGTTAACACTTGAAAAGCATGAATTTCTCTTTTGGACGATTAGGTGGTCTCTCAGCATGGACCAGAATACAGCAAATAGACCCTACTACCTACCAGAGAAGTAAAAGTCCCCTCGTACAAAAGAGGGCTCACCACCTTGCTCATTGGTTGTTTCTTTGTTGCTGAAACGGATGCTGCTAATTGAAAAGAAAGTATGGTAAATCGGGCATTTGGTTAAAGCAGGCCCCGCTCTCACCAGAATATCTGTATGAAAAAACAGAAACCCCATGTAAGAGAGAGCCCACCACCTCTACTCCTCCTTTTCTTCAAAACGCCATACATAAAAACTAAGTCAGAAACTTCATTCTCCAGGGAAGCTAGCAAAAATGGTGTGGCTGCCATGATCCAGGAAGTCGTGCATACGTCCTCTTTCTTAAACTGCTTCACTCCAACTGCCATGATGCTCTAAAAGATTAGCGAGCAACCCTTTTCCGGAAGTCGCCAAAATCATCAGCATTCCTACCATGAGCGTAGAAAATTGCCATGCGCACTGCCATAACGAGAGTGAAAAACTAACGAATGCTCCAAACGCAGCGATACCGGAAATGTTCCTGTACACACAGGAACAGCAACCACCAATGCAGGATGAGAGAGAAAGAAAGACATTAAAAAGTCAAAATGGTGACCACTAGACAAAGCACGACACCTTACCGATCATCGGCAAAAATAGTGCCCACACAAACGTGGTTTGAAATTGCTAAAATTATGTTTGCCAAAAGGGGGTTAATTTTGAATGCCACCGATCTAAACAATGGGTTTAAAAACACGATTTAAATGCCAAAAACAGGAAAACAAAGTTTAATTATCAAAATGGGAAACCAATTAAAAGAATTAAGAACTTAGAAAATAAAAAGAGAAAAATTAAGGAAAACAACAACTTAGATTAGAGAAATTTTGAACAAAAACTGGAAAATTTGAATAAATAAACAGAATTTAAAACTTAAAATAGAAGATCCAAAAGCAGCATAGCAATACTCTGTGTTTTAATAAATTTTATAATGTGCTTATTTTTATTTCCTTTTCATATTTACTTCTATTATACTTATTATGAAGCTGATCAGCTTAGATAATGTTAAGGCTAGCTCTTTTTTCTTTGTAAGAATTTTCCACTTGTTTTTATATTTCCTTTGCCTCCTTTGTTGGTCAATTTTCTTACATATATTGCGTTGTTTACTCTTTGATACTGCAATCTTCTTTTATTTAGATATATTTTTTGATGATCTTTTGAACGAATAAATAAATATATATATATATATATATATATATTATTGCACTTTTCCATTTCATTTTGCAACTTCACTATAGAAAAAGTCTTAAAACTACTGATGTTTTCTTTCCTACTGAAAATGTTTCAACTGGTTAACATCATTGCTATTAATTTACAAGTTAACTGCTATTAATTAAGTTTGTTTTTCTGATCATTTTCAAATCTTCTTTAAGAGTGTTCCAAAATTTGCTATTTTGGTTTTATGACCTTACATGTGAAATTTGAAAAGGGGTATTTATTTTCAAATGAAAGACTAAAAAATAATTTTCAGAATAATTCTACTATATAAGTTTCAAGTTATATTTGACATTTGTAATGAAGCATTTTTTAGGATGTATATCAACTACTATGATCTGTAATTTAAAAATTTCGGTAATTAATATGAAATTTCTTCAAGTTTTACTGTACACATTACCAGTATTCAAAATGTAAAGCAGTTAATTTTGAAAACAATATAAAGAAGTTAATTTTGAAAGTAATATAAGAAAACAAGATAAAGTTCATGAATCGGTTAGTAGTAAAAATATTTTTTCAGCCAATTTCTACTTGTTTTAAATTACAGATATTAGCTAAATTGCTTTAAACATGACTGATTATAACTACCAACATGTGTATTTAAACATTTCTTTTGTAGTCCTGCTTGTCCTGTCACCAACAAATTCACAGGAATGCACCCATTTGCCCTCTCTGTAAAGCCAAAAGTCGATCTAGAAATCCCAAGAAGCCTAAAAGGAAATTGGATGATTAAGTAAGTTTCATTCTGTTCTTCCTCAATTTTACGTAGTCACTTTTTTTATGCCTTGAATTGCTCCAAAACAGTGGTTTTCAATAGGAATAATTTTTTAAAACATAACTAAGAAAATCATAGAACATCAGAATTAAAAATTTATGAAACTTACATGACCATAAGTTTATTTTAGAAGAGGAAATTTATTGACTAAGGCAGAACTGGTCAAATTGTATTTATAGAAGCCAGTCCAAAAATTCACTCGGGCAACTTTCTGTGCTGTCATACTATATTATTAACCCTTAATTTGATTAATTTTCTAGATAATATAAAGGAAAATAAATAATAAATATCAACAATTGTGTATGGCTCTATATTACTTAACAAGTAAACTAAAACACAAAAAAATTTAGAGTACAGACTACAACCACTAAATTTTATCCGAATTGCAACAGTTGTTCAAAGGGAATGGGGAAAGAAATAAAACATCTTTTAACAGGAACTTAGCATTTTTATTCCCAAGTAATGTACATTTCACACAAAATCCATCATTACTTCAGTCAATCCAATAGTGTTCTGATGAAAATTAGTGTAGTCACATTGCCACTAGCATCTATATTATACTGCTTTGGCTGGTTATGGAAAGATGCCTGTTGCATAATCGGACAACACACTTTTTCTGGGCTAGACTTGAGACACTAACATCAACAAAAGTTATCTACTTCACTCTTTGTAACCACCACATACTTACAATTTTTTTTAGCCTCAAATTGCATGTCAGTGGTGATGGGGATTTTTATCATGGCTAGAATTGGAAATTTTGAAATTCTTAAGACTCTGCAAATGAAAGTGTTAGAGAAAAGAAATTTTGAAATTTGTTCTTACCAAGTTGAGAATTGCTTAACATTATAACCAATTTCTAAGACCACCTAGTAGCCAGGATGTGTTCAATCCTGGACTTAAAGATTGCAATAGCTTGAGTCAAATGCTACTTAAAGATAAAGTATTTAAAAGGATTAAGATCAGTGGTTGGAAAAACTACTTTCTTTTTGTAGTGAATTACAACTACAACTACTTTAAGGCAAATGTAGTTTACTACAACTACTTTTTTTAAAAAGTAGTGACTACAAACTACTTTTAAATGTAGTCACTATTTAACTACTTTTATAAGACGGATTTTGCCAAAGATTCAATTTAAACAAAAAGTTTAGGATATGGGTATACGATATACTTTATAATTTAACATACTTATTCTGAATAAGGATGTTACTGATCATTTACCGATCAACTTACCAATTTTTCTTTCCAGTGTAACAAATTTTGAAAACACAAGACTTAAAATATAGCATATCGTACAGCAGCATGAAGCTACTCTTTTATAATTTTATGTATTTCTGAAAACAGTAAAATAAAATAAAAGTAAAGACTATTTATTTAAAAACATGTTTGTTCATTTTTAGTAGAAGTTGCATCTCAAAATTGCAATCAGATAAACAGGAACTTTTGCGACATAACACATCTGAAGCAAATAAAAATAATCTTTCAACAGATGCAGTTGACGACACACCAGTGTTCCTTTATAGAAACTCCTGTTTTATGTAATTATATGCCATAAGCCTTGTGGCAGGTTTTATAGGTTTAGACAAGAATCTTCTAAGTCTATCCTGGTAAGTATTTTCAGACCTGCTGGACAGAAACTTTAAAAATCTTGCAACATCATTCAAAAGTTGAACTTCAGTTACAGTGTTGGGGATCCAGAAAACATATCCTGAAGATACTCTTCATTTCTTGCCCTCAGTTTGCTTGTCCTTCTCAATCCAGAGCAATTAAAGTCGGGGAGTCAAACAAACAGAAAGAGCAGTTTCTCTATTCCACGACAAATAACCGAACAGCTTTTCAACTCCCAACACCACAGCTATAACCAAAGGCCTGCAAAATCGCAGTCCAGTACAGGACTGTAGAGTCTGCAATAACTGGTGTAAGATAAGATCACGGTATCCCATGGAGACACTCACTTCTTGTAGTATATTTAAGGCATGACAAAGAGGATCCACCGTACAGTATTCATATAAGAAATTAACTTCATGGGGCAATAGCCTTCTTAACCCTGCAGCATTGAAAATCTTATGTAGTTTCTCCTCGTTTTCTTTCAGGAGCCACCATATACATTCGATGGCAGAATGCATCAAGTTCTTTTTCATCTTATTTAGTGTTATTATACGGGAACTTAACTCTAAAGATATCTTATCAGCTAAAATAACCGACATATTTTATTTGTTTCAAAGTGTTTGGCACTTTGCAAATTGTACATCGTTGTGCAGAACAGTAAATTTTGTACAAAGGAATAAAGGGTGATCACGTAATAATATAGAATGATGCCTTGTTTGTTTGCTGAAATAACTTTCAATGTAGCATCAAATCTCAATATAAACTAGTCATTTTTGTATTGTGCTACTCACTACAATACTTTTTTTTAAAGTAGCATGTTACACTATAAACTATGAGAAAAAGTATTGACTACTGTAGTTTCGCTACTTGTAGTACGCTACTTCCGACCACTGATTGAGATAACTTGAATTAACAGTATAAGATTCAAAATATAAAATGTGTTTGACCATAGCAAAGCGAAGCTCCCATAGCAGTGATTCAAATTGTAAAATGTCTAATGGTCTATTGCTCTAAATTGCTTGAACAAATACAATGAGTTTTACACATAATTGTATGAGATTAAGGTCATGACAAAGCCCAAATTTTAAATTTCAAACCCATAAAATGTTATAATTAAATAAATATAATGTTGTTGTTACTAATCTTAACTGGTCTAGCCAATAGGCTAGACCAGGTCCATGAGACCAAAAACACTCAAAACATCTAAGACGAGAAAGGGGCACTGTGTCAAATCCTCCTTGACAAGCCCCAGACAGGACAAAAGTTGATCAGGGGTAGATTGATTGATGTTACATAAAAATAAATATAATGTTAATGTTGTTACGTGTAATAAGTACAACTGGTTGCCCGACCATTTAATTATTTTTTTATATTCCTACCATAGTTAGTACCATTTGTGTATACACCAAAACAATTTTTAGTTTGTGTGTTTTTTATTTTTTATTTTAATTTTCCACAATTTTTGATCTGGTTCTATTTTTACTTGCTGGGATGGCCAAAATTTGGTTTTCTGAGGTTTGCGGACATAACTATAACTCTATAACTATCCAAGATAAATAAACAAACTTTTCCCCCTAAAAGTAGACATTTTGAGCTTTCAGAATAGGTATTTAAGTTGCATTTAGTTTTTAGTTTAACAAGATTAAAATTGCTGGAAGAATGTAAACAAAGTTTTGATTCTCCATTCCCCTGAACAGTGTTCATAAATTTTTCAACCACTTATTTCGTCCTTGGGAGTGACTCACAGCAGTCTTCATTCAAATTGAATATTCGATGCATATACAAACTCATTTGCATAATTTGAATTAGACCCTGAACAACATAGTATTCTGGTAGGTAGTCATCCCAGGAAATATAAGAGATTCACTGTGGATACATCATTTTTCTGATCTTATCTATTTATCTTCTGATCTTTATTTCAAGATCATGGCTTGTTGTAATTTCGTATTTATCCAGTCGACAGTTTAGTCAAAGCATCGGATATAATGTCTTGATCTTAGTTAATTATGGTGATGAAGGTTAAAAGTTCTTTTTCAGATGAGTTAGTCTGTGAGTATTGGTTTTTGTCACTACTAGCAATTTTTATACACCGGTGATTTTTCCTGTTTTTAAACTTAAGCAAAGATGACCAATCTTAGTTAAACTATTCAACAGTAATGTGTCAGAATAAAATTTGTGTTCAAGGTATGTGACCTGCACGAGGTGGAAAATGAACGACATATCAATGAAGGTAACTAAAGTTTACTGTTTACGATTATTCCAGAGGGAACCTCTTGTGTAATTAACTTACGCAAACCATCATGTAAATATGTTCAAGCTGCATGTGCTTATCGCAGCAAGCGATCGTAATTGGCAGGATTCTGCACTTTAAATATAAGCAGTCTCAGCATTTTTCAATTGAAAAAGGACTATTTTCTTCCTCTATCGCTATCCAACCACTTGCTATGTCTAAAAGACATAATTTGGGTTTATCTCCAATAGACTACAATTTTCCTTTGATGGGCCAAGGAAGTTGCAAGGTATAAATTTAAATTTCCGCACTGTTTATAAATTTTCCAACAAAAATGGACTTAAATTCAGCAAATATGAATTGCAAAGTTTTCAGGTGGCTTTAATTCCAGAAGGGCTAAAAATCAGGAACTAATACTTTTCCTCACAAACTAGAGGAAAACAGCTTTTAGCTCATCAAGAAAAAAAATCCACTTTTAAAACCCCCTTTCTACTCTTTTGTAACACTGATCTTGTCAAAAATTCAATTGCGTATTTCATGGTGGAAACATCATGAAAGGGGGACCTAACAATGAATTTCATTTTGTGATGCAGTCTGGTTTTAGAATTATGAGGATTCAAAGTGTGGTAGAAAAGCATTTTCAAGATAAACAAAAAACACTCCTGAAAACGAAGTGAGTCGTTCGCCAAGAATTTATAGGATGGAAGACATACATGTTCAGGGGAATCGTGAATTACTGTTTACACACACACACGTTTTTCCAACAATGGGACCCCTCATGAAAATCTCCAAGTCTCGATGCATATATAACAGACAAAAACATTTATTCTAAGGACCATGGCATGTTAATTAATGCCAAGGCCCCCAGTATCCTACCAAAAACATAATGATGGAAGTAAAATTTGATAATCACATCATTAAGTAAATTTTGAATTTGGGTATAAATACTTATAACATTGAAAGGTGTATATAACTGACATAACAGCTAATTTAAGAGAAGCACACACATCCACAACCTTTCAAATTTTTAGTATAAGCATTTCAAAAAAAGTTTAATTTTAAAAGAGATAATAATTTATTATGATATCAAGACAGTAAAGTTTAAAATCAAAGATAAAAACTGAGTATAACTATCAAGTTTCTATATGGCATTTAAATTTGAGTATAATCATATTATTCAAGTTTGTATCTTAGATGTAATACATTTACTATGAAGATAGATATTTAACATTTAACACATTAACTTTAAAAAGCTTAAAAAATTTAAGTATAAACATTATGTTTAAGTCTACTAGAAACTTGAGTATAAGCACAAATTTTAAGTTTAAAAGAAATTTGAGTATACACATTAAATTTAAGCATACAAAAAATTTGAGTATAAACATTAAATTTAAGTTTAAAAGCATAATCATTTTTATCTTTTAGTACATTGGTGCAAGATGAGTATACATAATCAATACTAACAAATTGGACGAAAATACTAAAAATACAAGAGGCTAATTTTTCACATGATATGAATACACAGACTACTAGTATGCCTTGTGTGGTTTAAAAATTCAACATGTAATACAAAAAAAATATTGATTTATCATCAACACACATTTTATACACATAAGCAACTAAATTGCATTATGCGCGTAGTCAAAAATGGATATATATTCATTAGTGTAATGTCTAAAAGTTCATGGCTACACAATATATTCTCAAGATGCATTCACTTGTATCAATGAGGGAGTAGAAAATGCATCCAGCTGGATATACAAACAAAAATGGAGTTAAATGCTCTGATTATACTGAAGGTGACCACTGAACTAAATACTTCATCATATGAATCTCCCTTCTCTTGAGTATATCCTTGAGCTACCAAACATGCCTTAAATCTTTTGATTTCCTCTTTCTCATCTTTCTTTATCTACATAACAGTGTGTTTTTACATTCACATCATACTTTAGTGTTGCTACTTTCAAGTGCATTTACTGACACTACTTGTATTTTGTACTGTTGTACAGTATGGAAAAGTGTATTACAAACTGTTTGCAAAGTAAATGCTTGTCACAGATTGCAAACCTAACTTTTATAAGAATGCAATAACTTTTATAAGAAAGCAAAAATATGTATGTGAAATTCAGGTTTGGTTATATTCATTCATATGTTTTTCATTAGGCTAAGCTTTTGACAGACATACTTTACAGTATCATGTATAACTTAGCGATGTCTGCAAAGAATCCCAATAAATGTAAAATGTAGGAATTTTCCCAAATTTTTAAGACTGAGGTCTATGTTAGAATATTCCTGAAGTATTTTTAAGATGTAAAAGTCAAGTGTAATTTCAAAAATCTTTAATATATGATTATTATGTATTCAACTTTTACTGTAAATAACATCTATACTTGGAGTACCTGTATCGAAAATCAGAGCATTTCAAAAAATGTAAACACTTTGGATGCTTATACTATAGGCCTGCACTGGCCCAGACTTAACCCATTGGCTTAGGTCCCGAGCCTGGTCCATGGGCTGGACTGGACTCGAATTGAGTTGAAAAAAGTAAATAAAAAAGCCAAAAATAGATCAAAATTTAAATGAACAGAAAAATTTTAAATTATGTATGAAATAAAATTCTCAATAAGCGAATGAAAGTCTCCCTGTCTCATATTAAGTAACTAGCCGCCTTTGGCGACCAGCCTGTTCGCTACCCTTGAAAATTCTAACCGTAGCAGATTCTGATCGTTGCAAACTCGTTGGCGCAACCTATCAGAAAGGGTAAGGTAACTGTTTGGACGGCCAGGAAGTGCCACCCAATTTAGACCGGAACTCAGTGGGGGAGGCATCCACAGAGACCGTACCCTCCTTCCCCTACCACCAACCTCTCAGAAGAACTTACTGTCCCACATGTTTAACGTGATCGTACTCCACGTGAACACTGCGGCAGTTTCAGCAGTGACGGGAATCGAACCCGGGCCTACCGAGTGCAATTCCTGCACGTAACCACTTGGCTAGCGCGCCCTCCGCGACAATCTCCATAACTTTCTTTTTATTCACCCAATTTAGACCGGAACCCAGTGGGGGAGGCATCCACAGGGAGCGTACCCTCCTTCCCCTACCACCAACCTCTCGAAAGGACTTACAGACCCACATGTTTAATGTGATCGTACTCCGCCTGAACACTGCGGCAGTTTAGGCAGTGGCAGGAATCGCTAACCACTGGGCTACCGTGCCCTCCGCGACAATCTGCATAACTTTCTTTTTCTCCAGTCCAATGTAAATTTGTTTTGGTCTGTAAGTCCTTCCGAGGACTTACGGACGTGAACATGGCGGCAATTTTGGGAATCGAACCTGGACCTACCAAGTGCAAATCCTGCGCACTAACTACTGGGGTACTTCGCCCTCCGCGACATTCTCCATAACTTTCTTTTTATTCACCCAATTTAGACCTGAACCCAGTGGGAGAGGCATCCACAGGGACCGTACCCTCCTCCCCTACCACCAACCTCTCGGAAGGACTTATGGACCCACATGTTTAACGTGATCGTACTCCGCGTAAACACGGCAGCAGTTTTGGCAGTGGCGGGAATCGAACCCGGGCCTACCGAGTGAAATTCCCGCACGCTAACCACTGGCTACCGCACTCTACACGACAATCTCCTTAGCCTTCTTTTTATTCGCCCAATTTAGACTGGAACCCAGTGGGGGAGGCATCCACAGGGACCATACCCTTCTTCCTCTACCACCAACCTTTCAGAAGAACTTACGGACCCACATGTTTAACGTGATCGTACTCCGCGTGAACACAGCAGCAGTTTTGGCAGTGGCGAGAATCGAGCCCGGGTCTACCGAGTAAAATTCCCGCACGCTAACCACTGGGCTACCGCACCTTCCACGACAATCTCCATAACTTTCTTTTTATTCACTCAATTTAGACCTGAACCCAGTGGGAGAGGCATCCACAGGGACCGTACCCTCCTTTCCCTACCACCAACCTTTCGGAAGGACTTACGGACCCACATGTTTAACGTGATCGTACTCCGCGTGAACACGGCAGCAGTTTTGGCAGTGGCGGGAATCAAACCCGGGCCTACCGAGTGCAATTCCCGTTCGCTAATTTAGATTTTATAATGACCATATGCTAAGCTCTTAATTCCATCATCCTCATTCCATCGTTCCATCATTTAAAATTATTATTTATACATATTATTATTATTATTATTTATCCATATTATTATTATTTATCATTATTATTTATCCATAAATTTAAAATATCCATCGTTCCATCATTTAAAATATCCATAAATTAAAACGTTCCATCAATCTTCCATATCATTCCACAAATACATAAATATAATAATTTCAAATACATCACCACAATTCAATCCACCATAATTCAATCATTTAAATTATTTAAAGTATCCATTTAAAATATCCATAAATTAAAATATCCATAAAATTAAAATATCCATTTAAAATATCATATAAATATAATCATTTCACCCGCTGTATACAGCACATATCTTAATTCATTTAAAACTGGAAGGGCGATCTCCATGGAGACGGGGGAAAAACTTCAACGGGTGAAAACGCAGTTTGCCAAGAAATTGAAAATCCTTAGGTCATTAAAATCGCGATCCTGTGGATATTTATAATTATTTCTTGACCAGATTGGACTTGTAAATGCCAGATCTTTGACCTTTCTAAAAATGTAAATTATTAGTCGAAATTATGAGTACTTTTCACTATGCGAGAATTTAAAAACCAAAAATCGTTTTTTTTAGCCAAAAGTGACTTTTGTTTTAAAATCTTTAAAAAATAGTAGAAATCGAAATTGAAATTTGAAATTGATATATTTTTACTCGCAATTGTCTGCTCTTTCCGGTGGTGTAATTTGTTTTTTCTATGACATCTGGATCGTGGAGGAAAAAGGGCAAAAAACGGTAGAAATCGCATAAAACATTAAATTACTAAAAAAATAATTAATATTTTAAAAATCGGTTTTCACGTGTTCTCTAGTTACTTATTTCAGTTTTCCCATGTTAACATATGGGGAATAGTTCTTAACCGCTACCTCGAATTTTTCATGTATTTTTTGCCAAACATTAATGCTAAACAGAGGAAGAATTTTGTTTTCTTTAAAAATCTATAAAATAATTAGAAATATTTCTAATATTTTAGTAAAGTGAATGCATTGCTTTTTGATAAATATTAGAAATACATTTAATTATTTTACCTATAATTAAAAAAACAATCCTTCCTCTAATTATTATTTTTCTTTGACAATAAGAAACAGTGGGATAAATCCTAAAAACTAAATGAGCTAAAGGTTGGAACTATTTTCTATAGGTTAATATGGTAAAAATGAAACAACAGCTGGAGAGAAAATTATTTTAACTGTAGATTCAAGCATTCAATTTCAAGTGCAGTGATACAAGCAATGAATCTCCACACCACTATAAAATTATAATAAATATATTTTGGCACACCAGTTGGAAAGATTTGCAGTATACTAGTCTTTTTCAAATACTTTGGGTTTCATAGCAAATATACAGACTGTAAAGTGCTAATTTTATACCTATAGAAATTAGCAGAATTTTTTTGTTTTTGTTTGCCTAATTGTAATATCATTAATCCTTATCTATATAACTTTATTGTATGCATTTTCTTTTTTTAACAGTTTGAAGGTGGTCAGCTACATTTTTTGCATCATGTCATGTGTCATTGTTGAATATTGTTCTCTTGCTATTGTTGTTTGTGCCAAAGATCATGGAATAATCAAGAAATACTTGTACGGTCCAAGGAATCTTTCATTTGTAATATTGTGCATGAGTCAATCTAATTTCGATTTAACATTTGAATCCTGTATTAGAATATCTCTCATACTATCCAATCTACCTGTTTTATGCCTATAAGAATTTTACACATTTCTGTCACTATTATTTATTATAATGTTTATTGCTAAATTAAAAGTTATAAAAGAATTTGATGTGGTTTTCTTTTCTTTTTTATTATTATTAAGATTTTTCATTCATGAAAGGACACTTGCTTGTGTCATACTTAAATGCAGTCACCTACACAGGGTGTCCAGAAAGTTCCGGAACAGCACCATATCTCGAGAAATACACTTCGGATCAAAAAATAAAAAAACACGTATTCAATATTTTTAGAAAAGCTATCCAATGATACCAAAATTGACTCCCCCCCCTCCTAGCGGGAGGGGGTGGGGCAACTTTAAAATTTTCAATGGGAACCCCAATTTTTTATTGCAGATTTGGATTCTCCAGAAAAAATTGCATACACTTGAGCTACGATTTTTTATTTTTGCTCCCACAAACGTGCTATAATCGAGAAAAACGGAAGTGGGGCACATACGTTTAAAAATGGGAATGTCTCGGGAAATACACTTCGGATAGAAAAATAAAAAATTACGTGTTCAATATTTTCAAAAAAACTATCCAATGATGCTAAAATTGACCCCCCTCCCCCCGCTAACCATTCACTTCAGCGACAACTGTGGACTTCAGTTTAGAAAACGGTTCAAAGCACTACCCAGGAACAACGATGTGGGCGTAGTAGTTTTCTGTTCCCTTCGGGGTGCTTGATTAACATGAGTCCCCTTGCCTCTCATGATCAGGGTGTTTTTTTCTGTAACTCTCCTTGCCTCTCATGATCAGGGTTCTTTTTTCTGTAACTTTTAAATGTTAGTGCCCCACTTCCGTTTTTCTCGATTATAGCACCGTTTGTGAGAGCAAAAATTGTAGGTCAAATGTATGTAATTTTTTCTGGAGAATCCAAATCTGCAATAAAAAATGGGGGTTCCCATTGAAAATTTCCCCCCAGGAGGGGGGAGGGGGTCAATTTTGGTATCATTGGATAGCTTTTCTAAAAATATTGAATACATATTTTTTTATTTTCTGATCCGAAGTGTATTTCTCGAGATATTGTGCCATTCCGGAACTTTCTGGACACCCTGTATTATTAGAAATACATGCAGGTTAAGTTATCTATTACTTGTAGGCAAAAACATTTTTTTTTTCCTTTTTAGTTCCAAGAAGAGCAAAATACAAGGGCAGACATCTGGTTGTTACATCAAAAAGAAAAATATTTAGAGCTAAATGTACTTTATGGAAGTGTAAAGTACAGTAGTTTAAATGAAAACAGACATTAAATTACTCTTCCAGTTCATAATTGATTAGATAACAATATAAATGTTGCATTATTAAAGAATAAAGTCAAATGTTTACATGTCATCAGTTTCTGATGTCTGACCATCATTGTTTTACGCTTTTGACGCAAACTGATTATAGAACTGCAAACTGATTGTAATTGAATGTCACTTAGAGGTACATATTACACTCTATTGCAAAACAATATATGCACCCATAGAAATTGAGCTACTGCCACGAAACTCAACATGAAATTGTCATTTTAAAAGTTATGCAAATTATCAAACTGTCAGCACCAATGATGTTATAGGGCTCATGCAACGTACATGAGAACAGCACATTGTGCAGCATTTAAAACAGTGTTCTCACACACGGACGATTGGAACTGAATTTTCTGCTTCGATACTACAAGTTGTGTAATGCCTTTGAGACATACTCTACGGTGCTATGAACAATTATAGGATTTAGACAAAGGTTACATCATAGGCCTATGAGAAATTGGTTGGTCCAACAGATGTATCGATTGCCATCTTGGTTGGAGCGATATGGTAGTTGCTCAGTATTGGCAACGGTAGATGACAGAAGGCACGTGTAACTGTCGCTAAGACTCATCTCCATACAGACAGCGTTTCAAGAGGATTGTGCAGTCAGGAGAGGAGCCACGTCTACACCAATGGCATCGCTATCAGCCATTCGAAGGCATTGCCATTCTCTATACATCCTGTATTAAAGGATAACTTGCAGAAAGGGGGAATTAGGTGTTAACATCCATTAAGGTGCTTGCCACTGACCCCCTCAACTTAGGCAGAATCGTCTGGATTAGTGCCAAGCTTGATCAACCTAGACAGTGTCCGATTGGAGGCATGTTGTTTTTAGTAATGAATCCCATTTCTCTCTCATTGCTGATTGTTGCTGCATATGTTTGTGGAGGAGGAATGGCCAACATTCTAATCCCACATTTGTCAAGCACACATGACAAACCATCACACTTAGTGCGACAGTCTGAGGAGCTATCTTGTGGGACAGCCAGGGTCCTTGCACCTGTGCCAATGACACTTACCTGCTACAAACTGCTACAGAAACTGCATTTTCAGCTTGATTTGCACCATACTGCACCAATTTTATGATCAACTAAAAAGAAATCTTAAAATCGAAAATTTAAAAAAAAAATCTAAATAATAAAATGAAAATATTGGGAACATTTTGTAGAATTTTTACAACCTTTAGCAAACAAAATTAATGCCAATAGCTGCAAACGCATTCTAGTTGTTCAGCTGAATATTTATGAAAAACGTGTTCAGCAGCTTTTACTTCTCAATTTTACATTTTCTAGATCTGCTACAGTTAGTGATGAAAATAATTTGCAAAATCAAACAGATTATACAATGTGTTGACTAGTTAGTTCATGTGTGAGACTAAAGTTTAAGTTTGAAAGGGTTTCTTTTGCACTTATACTTATGGTTTGTTGCTTGTGAATCAGCATGATGCACCATAAAAACTTTGCCATAATAAGTGGAGGAAGTTCAGAGAAACACATTTTAAGACAATTAGCAAATTGTTTGTAAGGATGTACACCTGTCCCCCGATTTACATGGAAGATAGGTTCTGCACAAAACCGTGTAAATTGAAATATTGGATTTTGCTAAGTAAAATCGTGTGAAACGAAAATAACCCCAAAATGTGCATGATTCAGTCATTTATTTAAGTAAAACAAAAGTAAGACATATTAGAAAACTTAAAATTATACTTAGTTTATAAAACAACAAACATATGAATGCAGTAATATAACATATTTAATTTATTTTACATTAGGAACAAAAAACAAAAAGACCCTTAAAAATTAATTATAAGTTTAATCACTGTCATCGCTTTCATATACAATCAGTCTTTTCTTTCTGATAGGTATGATGTCACTTTCATCACTTGAGCTTTCCTGATGCGATTCTGGCTCAATGGTTGACGAATTAAGCAAGATCTCGGGTTGACAAGATTTTGTCATGAAATCGGTAATTAACAAATGTATAGGTTTTTTTGTTAAATCTTTATAGACCTCTGCATATTGATTTAAGCATTTACGAAGGTCTCGCTGGAATCGGAGAGCTCGATCAACATTTGTGTCATATTGTAAGAAATGGTTGCCCAATTTTCTTCCCAAATCAAGTCCTACGCTTATGATTCTTGCTGTGAACGCAACTGGTTCAGATTGCTCTTCATCAGAATCATTGTCTTCATCATGCTTGTTTGTTTCACGAATCATGTTAAATAAATCATCTTCATTCAATTCTTCATCAGCCATTATTTCTTCAATATCTGCCTGAACTAAATCTTCAAAACCTTCTCCTATAGTATGGGCCAACTCAGTGATCTGAGAATATTCATGCTCTATTGGTGATTTATCATTTCCACTTTCAACAACATCCGGCCATATTGCTTTCCAGCAGGCATTGATCGTTGATTGCTTAATCTGAGTGTATGACAGTTCAACATGCTAAAATTGTAAATTTCTTCCAAGCATCCATCAGAGTAAGAGATTCATCATTCTCCATTTGTTCTAAGATATACCTGAAAGTTTGCTTGATGTACAGTGCTTTAAAAGTCGAAATTATCCCTTGATCTAACGGCTGTAATAAGGAAGTTGTATTCTTTGGTAAAAAAAACAACTTTTACATTTTCATGTTGTAAATCTGGAGAATGACCTGGTGCATTATCAATTAATAGAAGAGTCTTAAAAGGCAATCCTTTTTTAGTTAAATAATTTTTGACATCTGGAACAAAGAAGTTATGGAACCATTCATTGAAAGCTATGACAGTGACCCATGCTTTTCTATTAGCCATCCAATAGATGGGAAGGTTTTTGATATTTATTCCTTTGAATGATCGTGGTGATTTTGATTTGTTAATCACCAATGGTTTCATCATATAATCGCCAGAAACATTGCAACAGAAAAGAACTGTTATACGACTTTTCGCTACTTTATGACCACTAGCTGATTTGTGAGCTTTGGCTATAAAGGTTCTTTCCGGCATTTTTTTGGTGATTTTGATTTGTTAATCACCAATGGTTTCATCATATAATCGCCAGAAACATTGCAACAGAAAAGAACTGTTATACGACTTTTCGCTACTTTATGACCACTAGCTGATTTGTGAGCTTTGGCTATAAAGGTTCTTTCCGGCATTTTTTTCCAGAATAATCCGGACTCGTCAGCATTGAAAACCTGATCAGAAGTGTAGGAGTTAGCGGCAATGATTTCAGCAAGTTTTACTGGATATTATTGTGCCACATCCGAATCAGCAGATGCACTTTCACCTTTCATTCTCAGATTATGTAAAGAATGTCTTTGTTTGAATCTCTCGAACCACCCATGGCTTGCAGAAGAAGATACCTTCTTTTCATCGGACGAATTCGACGACGACTGATTCTTAAGTGATTGATAAATCTTCAAAGCTTTATTTGTAGCAGCATTGGTATCGATCGGGATTCGCTTTTGAGTTTGGTCTTCTAGCCATATTACTAAGGCTTTTTCCATATTTTTCATTGTAACATCTCTAACATATGAAGTCGTACTCATACTGCTGCAGGTTCCAGCTGCAACACTTTTTCTAATGGAGTCTTCATTTTTTCTTATTGTCTGTCCTTATTGTGGCTTCATTCATGGAGTAAAATTTAGCAACATCCGTTACTCTTTCTCTATTACGTAGACGGTCTAATATTTGAATTTTAGTTTCTAAAGAAATAACTTTTCTTTTCATTTGATTTTTCTTCAAATCCTTTGACATTATAGAACCTTAACACATTTACGCAAACTATAAAGATGCAAGAAAAACTATAAATGTTGAAAACTTACCAGTTCAAAAGATAAACGCACAATAATATAAGCTTTGCTGCTAAAATGTTTCTGCACTATGTACTTGCATGAACCAGATAGCTTTACTGTTGTGAAATACATATGGAGATTCCCCTAAATGTATATATTTTACAACACCGGGAATCCCCTGTTGTTTTCATCAGTGTTACCAAAGGAATAAAATTCAAAAATATCATCAAATCTTTGTATAGGCGCATATGGAGCGGAATATACATTTTTATCAATTTTTTGAAATCTGTTAATTTATAAACTGTATAAAAGCGAAATCGTGTAAAACAAGTGCCATGTAAATCGGGGGATAAGTGTATACTATAAGTGTATACAAGATATATGTAAGCTAACACTTGTTTAAAATTTTTACGTTGTGTTCAAAGGTATCGCGTTATGGCATAAACAATGGAGTAACGATATTACAAGAAAATGAAAGTGAAATTTTGTTATTTCAGCTCCATTAGAGGCCTTAATAGGTACGCCACATTTCTTTTAGAAATTTTCAGTATGAACTCTGATTGAGTTTGAAACATTTGGGGTAGCATAAAAAATGTTGAGTTTCTTACATGAAGAACCATTAAATTAAATACTTCAAACACGTAGCATGGGAGATTTTGTTTAGAACAGGAAAAACTAATGAGGTTTGTAGTAAATTGCTTTTCCTATTAGACTACCTCTTTGGACCTATATGGACGAAAATTACAGTTTTAAATGCCAAGTTTAAGCATGATGTATTTGCATTATGCTAATCAAACTCTTATCGAATAACTCATATCACAAGTTATCTTAGTATGTACTTAATTTAATGTCAAACAATAAAAATCAAAAGGTAAAAAATGTACACAATCTTCTTTAACCCTTTCGGGATGGCGGCATTCCGAAACTGCCGTGGCCCGATGGTCGGAGCGCTTCATTTCCGAATTGTTCCCAAAGAACGGCTAATTTTTTGCACTAAGCCTAACTCTCGAAAAAAAAATCACCTGTTCACCACAACATTCTACTTTTTCCAGGAATAAAGGAAATACTTATTTTCTATTTGATGTATATTTTTCATACAAATTTTCTTTTATCAAAATATTAAAAAATTTAATGTTTTGTATTAAAAATGATTACTTACCTTGATTAAAATAGTTATCAGTTAATCAGAAAAAATATTGAAATAATTGTAATGAAATATTTATATAGCTAATAGAAATTATGTACATATATATGCAAGAAAATAGCGTAGCTATTTTCATTAATTAATACACCTTTTGTGTATGGTTAATTTCAAAGCAAGAATCCACGCACAGACCAACATTGCAATCTTTACATTCATAATAACTGTCTATGCGCTTTCTTTTGCCTTTTGTAGTCCATGTAACCAGACAGTAATGAATACTGTCTGGTTCGTTTACCATACTAGTATATTCTTCTACAGAAAGAAAACGTCTCAGCCTAGCCATTCTTTTATCCGAAATAACCTAATCATTTCCCTGCTGCATATTCCTCTACCCCCCCCCCCCCCCCCTCAAAAAAAAAATACTCTCTCATATTCCTATAATTCACCAACAAAAATCCTTAAGCTAAAATCAAAACGAGACATGGAACTCAATTATAAAATTGTTGATGCTGCGAGAAGTCCTCTGTTTGTTTATATTACAAAATCATGTTTCACTGCTCCAAATGGAGAAATAATTCATCTATGCCAAGGTCAAGTAACTGCAAAATACATTGGAGATATTCCCATGGACATTTAACGCCATCTAGTAGACAAATAAATTCAAATAAAAGCGTTCCATTCGAAAACGCGCTGACGTGATTCTCGTCCTTTAGGGTGAGTTTCTCCTCGACGCGGATACTTGACAGTCGTCCTTGAATGCAAGTTTGCAGCCGACGCGCAGGCTCGTCAACGTCCCGAAAGAGTTAAATATTGAAAATAAATTGTCTTTCTTTCCAGAAATTTTTGGATTTTTATGGTATGCAGTCTCAGCGGTGTAATTTATATTTAAATTATTGTTTAACAACCGTTATGGTCCATAGTTGATTGGTTGTTATCCTGATGATGAAAAACTTCAATATTATTTATAACATCATTAGGCTTAGCTAGAGTAGGGTGTCGAAGAAAGAAAATAAATACAAGTCTTTTCAGGGGAAAAATACTGAAGCTATCTGTATTCAAAGGACAGTATCTTGTCAAATGTAGTGGCTGGCTGCTGTAAACAGAAGCAGCAGAACATATATAGATAAGAGCTTGTTGATTATATAAGAGGTTCCATATGGAAACAAGATAATACAGTAATTTATATTACCTTTGATGATATGCAATTCGATTTCCACCACAGGCAGGCAGGGACGTAAGTACCGGGGGGGTGTCACACCCCCCCTGACTCAAAAAAGTCGGAAAATTTGGCAATCACTCGGAAAAGAAATCGGAATAAGTGTGAGTTTTGTTCACCATAAATTTCACTTCAGAAACTTATATTTTACTTTAATTTCTAAATGTTCACTACAAAATCACCGATTCTCTTGTGAAACAAAATCCTTGAAGTCCATGTTGAAGTAAAACCATCTGATGAACGTCGGGCAAATGGTTTCTTTGCGGTGTCATAAATCTCATTTAAATACATTTGAGCCACCTGGAAGGGCGATGACAACGAGGGCAGGAAGTCCCCAATCTTTTTCGGCCTTTTACTTGAGGAAATTCGGAGAAGCAGATCTTGCACCCGGAGGGTGCAGATCATTTGTAGTACCCATATGTGGTGACAAAACCATGCAAGAACAATTAGGTTTGGTAAGAGTTCTTCGGAAAAAATCACTTTTCTTCGCTGTGCAATCGGCAAAACAGCAGGAGAAAAATACTAAAACACATTGTCCAGGGATTTGGAAAGCAAACCCAGTATGCATTCCCTTATAAGTGTCTTTAATTGGGCAAGTAATTTATGACGCTCAGAAAATGTGAATGTATTTCCTGTATAATTCTGAAAAGCATGGAATCTTCATTCAGACCTGATTGCTTCAATTTTTCGCAGAGCTGGGTTGGGACCGCGTAAAGTAAGGTAGTATTTATAAATTATTTAAAGGCATGCATAAGAATTGTTTATATACGTTTCTCATAATGATTATTATTTATTTTTATTCCTTTTTTAAATTTTGCTATAATATTTTTGTGCTTTTAAAGGTATCATTTAACAATTCATACGTCATTTAAATAAATTTTCTGCGATAAAATAAAATCACAAATTGTGAATGAAACACTAAACTATACAAAAAGATCAGCAGTGGTTCCAATACGGGTCAGAACGGGCTAAAAATTTAGATTATTTCCCTATCTGGCACGACTATACCAGTGCTTAAACCCTGCCCAAAGACCATTGAGTCTCGGCTTGATCCGCCTTTTTTAAAAGCAAAGTTCGAGCCCGGCCCGAAACAGCGTTATAAAATTTCGGCACGGCCCGAGTCGAAATGATTTCGCCTGAATAACATTTTTCTATATAGATATTATATCTTTTTTAACAATTTTAAAATAATTTAAAATAATTAAATAGCAAAATTAGAGCCATTTTTTCAAAATGGTTCAAAATATTAAGACATCGAAATTAGAACCACTTTTTCAATTTTTTTAAATTATTAAAATATCGAAATTAGGACCACATTTACAAAATATTAAAATATCGAAATTGTTGCTACTATATTTCAAAAACTAAGAACCTATCCAAAATCCAATTGTACACTCCTATATGGTTTTCAAAGGGCTACAAATTACCTAATATTGTTCATAGCTGCCACTTTTCGTTTTCGAGAAATAAGCATTTATAAACTTAAAAAACAGGAAAATTTCAATCTTTTTAAACTTGATAAGACGATTCCTCAAAAATTGCATTAGATCTATAAAAACCCATTACTAATATAGAACTTGGATTTCCTACTAAACATTCTCATCGCTTATGGTTTATCTTTCATAATTTAGAAAATAGTTCGAGTGAAAGCAAGGAGACTAAAATTCTCTACGACAAAAACTTTTTAGTTTTTCGAAGAAAAATGCCAATATACTAAAATATTGAAATTATCTCTATATATATACATAAAAGGTACTATATTTCCAACAAAACAAGTAAAAGTTGGTGATATTTTTATCTGTTAGGTTCGGAGATATAAGCGCCCAAAGTGTTTATATTTTTCGTAACGCCCGGATGTCTGCTAGAGACTCCCCAACCATACATGTTATTCATATTAAAATCTATAAAATCTATGCAATTTGTCCTTTCATACTGTGATTATTTTTCGGGAGAATATTATATATCAAATTGATGAGGGCGAAAAAATTTAATGCTTTTTATTTTTGCTTGTTTTTCTTTATGATGATGTATTTCCTTTTTTAAATTGAAAGAAAAATAATTTGCCTAAACTTATGTGTGAAAACAGGTTTAATATATTAATACATATTTGCAACTAATTATTTGAACCAATTCATTAAATAAAAAAGTTAGGCTTCGTAACCCTGAAAGATGCCACGAATGTATAAAACGCAGAACTCGGGAGAAAAAAATTCTAGGGATGATATCAACAAATTATTTCTACAAGTATAAGTATTGAATAACATTGTGTTTGACTTATGGCTGCATATGCGGCAAAAATTAAAATTGGAAAAATTTGAAAAATTGGAAGTTTGATTAATTAACTTAAAATGTTATTAATTTTATAACTTAAATAAAGTTACTCTTAAATTGCAGTAAATTTCTAAGTTATAAATACTAACAGAAACCACCAAAGAGAGGCGTTCCAAAACATAGGATAGTCCCATTGCAGATTCCGACATAGATGCTAAAGTTATCCTAGTTTGGGGAACGTCCCCTATAGGCGTGTTCTGTAACCATTAACGCTTGGTTTTGGTCCTAGTCCACAGATAAATTGTGTAGTATGGCCTCAATTTTTGTGAAATTTAATGCCGACTGCGTGATAAGACTGAATTTATCTGTCTCTAAAAAGTTCACAAATTTGTAGAATATAGCAAGTTTTCGTGTTGCCATTCCGCATTAGGTATTACTTGCAGAGAACTAAAAATCTGATGTGGGCAGCACTTGACTTTCCCTGCAGACTTATATTAACGTTCTCTTTATTTTAATTAAATTTATTTCACTTTTAATTAAATTTTCTTTCTCATTCGGTAACCGGACTTATTTTCAAAGGTGCCCTAGAGAAAGTACGAAAAACTAAAATATCTCGAGAACGGCTAGTCCTAGAGTAATGGAGTTGGTCTTATTCTTTTCGTCGTTAACAATTACGTATTAAACAATCATTTAATGGATATATTTGAGTATATCTAGTTCTTTAGTTTAGATTTTGACGATTTTTGCGGGTCATTTTGCAAAAAAAGGGAGGGTTATTTATTTTCGAATCGTACCAAAATCTAATCAGCACCAGAGTAACCCACAAGTGACTTATTTAGCGAATTTTGTGAAATTTGGTCCATTAGTTTTTCAGTTAAAGTGGATACAAGCTTTTGCGGGCCATTTCGCAAAAAATAAAGGCGGGTTCTTTTATCCTGAATCGTACCCAAAACTAATCAGCACCAGATTCGCCCACAAGTGACTTACCTACCAAATTTTATGAAATTTGGTCAATTACTTTTTTAGTTAAAGTGGATACAAAATCTGCACAGACAGACACACACAGACGTCACGCTAAAAATGGTTTTTTCGTATTCTAGAGGTCTTGAAACGTGTAGATCCGTCGAAAACTCGATTTGCGATTTTCGACATGATTACAATACTTTTCCTATACATTACCATGTATTGCAGGGAAAGTAAAAATCTGATGTGGACAGCACATGACTTTCGCTGCAGACTTATATACACATTCTCTTTATTTTAATTAAATTTAATTCACTTATAATTCAATTTTCGTTCTCATTTGGTAACTGGACTCATTTTCAAAGGTGATGTAGAGAAAAAACGAAAATATCTCGAGAACGGCTAGTCCTAGTGTAATTGGGTTGGTCTTATTCTCGTCTTCGTTAAAAATTACGTATAAAACAAGCATTTAATGGATATATTTCAGCATACGTAGTTTTTTATTTTAGATTTTGTCGTTTTTGCGGGCCATTTTGCAAAAAAAGGCAGGTTATTTTTTCCGAATCATGCCAAAATCTAATCAGCACCAGGGTAACCCACAAGCGACTTATCTACCAACTTGTGTGAAATTCGGTCCAATAGATTTTCAGCTAGGGTAGATGCAAACTTTTGCAGGGCCATTTCGCAAAAAAGGCGGGTTCTTTTATCCCGAATCGTACCCAAAACTAATCAGCACCAGATTCGCCCGCAAGAAACTTACCTACCAAATTTTATGAAATTTGGTCAATTAGTTTTTTAGTTAGAGTGAATACAAAATCTGCACAGACAGACACACAGACGTCACGCTAAAAATGGTTTTTTCGTATTCTAGAGGTCTCGAAACGTGTAGATCCGTCGAAAACTCGAGTTGCGATTTTCGGCATGATTACAATACTTTCCCTATACATTACCATGTATTGCAGGGAAAGTAAAAAGTGCAAAAACGATCTACAGATTTTCAATGGGGACGCAATCCTTATAGAATATAATTGGTTGATATATTACCAGAAAAAATGAACAATATTTACATATTTGTATTTAAACTGTTTGTGATTAAGGAACTTCAAGTATTTACAAACATATTTAAATGCGGTCGTCAATCGTATGAAATTTTATATCTTCTGATTTGAAATAAAAATGTTTTATTAATTCCGTCGTATAAATCAAATGCATGGTAATATGTATGTAGAAAATTGAATAAATATTATAATAGTGTCGAAAATCAAAATTCAGTTTTATCCCAGCTCGCATAGTCTTGACATGTTGCGTGTATTAGGTTCTTTTTTGACTATCTGATCAGTAAAACAAATAAAGTACAATTTCCATTATAAAATCCTTCACGAAAGATAACTTTCTCTTAGCAGCAGGACTCTGTTATGCTATCTTTGCCTTATAAAATCTTTTTCATCTCCTTCCCCCCCAAAATGTTCTTTATAATCTTTTTAAGGAATCTGTTATAGTACAAATTGCGATGAAATTTATTTATAAAAATATTTAATTCCGAAAGAAAGTATTATTTTACAAGTTTTATTTCTACCGTATTTAAATTTCAATGTATTTTTTCAAAATTAATACATTTCCTTAATTTTTAAAGTTAAGGTGTTTTCCTTTCTTAAATTACTGTAATTAAACCTTTTTAGAACAATAATTATCATATTAGAAAATTTTCTCCCGTCAATATCACCACAGAAAAAGCACTTGTGCTTTGCATTTCTTTTAAAGTTTCTTTTATTAAACATACGATTTAAAATCTATTACATTCTACAAATTTTTACTAGAAAGTTAAGAAATTTAAAGTTAATTTCAAGAGTTTCAAATACAATAAGTAAAAGAAAAAAATAGAATTATGTCAGATAAGCTCTCAGGAAAAATGCCTTTCCAGAGAAATTTCTAAAATAAAATAGATAACATTTTAGGTTACATGCTTGTCTTATAATACAATAATGACTAGCACCAAAATATATTGTAGCAAATTTGAACTAGCAAACATGAACGGTTTTAGTGATAGAGCATTAAGTCATGCAAGTTTTTCTTTAAAATGCATTCTTCTATACTGTAAAAGCAACCAATTTATTGGTTTTCCTATTGTTAGCCGAGACTATTGTTTGATAATTCCATTATAGTAAGACTAATCTAGACGAAAATAGAATTCAGCTTCTATTGCAAATAACAGGGATAGTCTACTGTGCGGCCGCACATGCTACACGGGCGTAATATGCCCTTTATAAACACCTAAACGATTCATTGCGATGTCGGTTTGCATATGTGGGTGCGCATTTAATCTGCATGTACAAACCGCTCGCCTTAAATAAACGCTTAAACACGCTTTTTCTCGTTGCGCTGCGACACCTTTAGGATTGAACAAAAAGCAAGGAGGTAAAAATCGGGATTATGATTGTAGTTATCCCGTTTAAATGATTTTTTCACAATGCTTTTAATGGCAAATAATTGTATTTTGAAAAATATAAATAATATCTTTAGAATTCAAGAAATAAGAAAATTTCTCAATTTAAATCACTTTATGTCTTTCGTCTGCTGCACTTTCGTGAAATAAATGCCGAAAAGTAAAATTAGATAATTAAATACTATCTCCGAATATTTTCGTGCTATAGAAGATATTTATCGAGCGAATTCTTATAAAAATAAAATAATTGCTCATTTAAAAAAATCAAAATGATATCTGTAAAATTCTGGAACTTAGAATTTTTTATTTTATCACTCATATTGTGTCGCGCTAATTGTCTATAAACATCTGCTATTCTTCAAACAATAATCTGTTGGCAACTTTATGTTCTGAATATTTAAAGGAATGAATTTAGAAACAACGAAATTTCGATTTTAAATATTCATAACCTTTAAACTAATTGAAATTTAAAAGAAAAATAATCCCGGCGAGGTGCGTATTTGCATAAGCTAAGATTGCATAAGCTAAGATGCCAACTAATTCTATACAGATCTTCAAAACTGTTGAAAGCTTGAATTTTCTACTACGCGTTACACACACATAGAAACAGACATCTTTTTGACAAATACTAAATAATAATAATGCAACATTTACTCGACCGTTCGATATTAAATTGTGTATAAATTAGAATGTTACACTAAAATGGTGACAATGTCGAAATGTTTTTATAAACCTTTTATTAATCGAAAAAATATGTTAAATAGTTGAGCGTCCAATAAATAAAAATTTCCATTAGTTATAATTTTACTGCTGTACATTTTGTAGATACATTTTATACATTATATTTTTATTAATAAATAATCATTAATTTCTTTATAATTACTATTACTTTATTTTTAAATTAAAATATTTCTTTCTTGTTCAAATAAAAATCCCCCAAAATATCATTTAAAATTAAACAGCGTTATTTCAAAATAATAAACTAAAGTTGATAGTTGCTAAATATTGTATTCAGATATTTTGTGGTCATTATTTGGTATTTTAATAGTCACAACCTTTCTACTAGAGCTGCCACTATAAGTAGGAAACAAAAAAGTAATGAAATGATCTTGCATATTAAATATCGATGAAGAAGCCAGTAAAATAGATCAAAATAATGAATAACATAATTTTTTGCTTTTGAAAGTCAGCTAGCTGTCCATAAAATATGGTGATGCTATGCTTTATATTACTTCATTCATTTCTGATTCTGTTTGCGCCACTTAATATGCACTTGTTTCCAGTAATAAATTACTTATACTGAAAATTTTGGTGTTCAATTAAAAAAAAAATGTTTTTATATTTTGTGGACTTCCCACCTCTGCAATTGGTTTATTTAATCCTACGTTTTTTCGAATTATTTATATTTCAAAGACTTTGATCGAAGTTGAAATTTTTTTATAAACCAGCAAAGTTCTGCGCACTTCGAGCGCTAAGCTCGGCTAAGTACACCACGGCCATACATCAGAAACAGGAACCGGCAGACATCAACTGTCACCGATCCTCCCACCCGCTCCTAATATCCACAGTCACAAACGAGTCATACACCTCCCTATTCAATATTACTATCTCTTATAGGATAATATCTCTATAAAAGCATATATGTTATACCAACTCGTAACATAACGCACGGGTTCCTTTCTCTAGAAGAATGTTCAGGCATGTGCAATCTACCGGGGAGAAACCGCAGTCCTATGCATCTCATTAAGGGCGATGCATTTGTTGCTTTGATGCGTTTTCTTAAAAAAAAATGTAGTAATTAAAAAAAATGTTAGAATGCGAAGATAAATACAACTTTCTGTAGAATTCAAACTGCAGAATTAAGCTAAACTTCCTGTTTTAGATGCGGCGAAATAAGTATCAGATAACCTAAAAAAATGCAACTTCAATGTATTTAAGAATATGTGTATAGCCACATGTAGGTAAGTTTTCTGGTGGATTATTTGGAATTTCTTTTTTTTTTTTACGTCCGTGTCTGGACAATTTTTTGAAAACAAATATCGAGGAAATAAAACAACGGCAACCCCTTGTGAGCACTGCAAATCATGTCATTAATTTCCTTTGAACAGTGTATATATGCATGCTATTCTACACATCCCGTGTTTTACAAAGCTAATTCTTGGCCTAGAAACGCGTTTTTTCTTCTTTTTTGAGGAAATTGTTTGGAAATGTGCAAAGTGCATTCGGAAATTAGAAAAAAGTAATAAAGTTTTAATAATTTATAAAAACCTAACAAAAGACCCAATTTTATCAAAAGAAAGATGCATGTTCCGAAATTTACACAACCAATTATTGGTATAGAAACTCACGGGTTTTTAAGTACCAGGCAATCATCTGGGAATGTGTCAAGTGCATTCGAAGAAAAATCCCAAAATGTACAAAATTTAATACTTTTCCAAATATATTTAAAATTCTACTAATTTTTGCCCTAGAAACTTGCCTTGTTTCAACTGGTAGCTAAAGATCTGGGCATTTGCATAACACATCCGATAATTAAACAAATGTACAATTATTTATAAAACTAAACCCTCAAAACCAAAAATTTGGTTTTGAGACTTTTTCTTTTTTTAAATTGGGGTATGATTTGGACATATACATCAAACATTCGAAAATGAAAACAAATAATTGCTGTGTAGACTTTGAACTGCATAAAGGTCACTAGAACAGCAATGCACTCGCCCAAAAACAAAAGTTAACTCACTTGTTTGTAAAGTCGGAAATTTTCAATATTAGTCGGAAAAATTTCCTTCACACCCCCCCAGACAAGATTGCCCACTTACGTCCCTGCAGGCAGGTTGCATATCTGGAACAATACCTAGGGCCGATCCAACCAACAACCATTAAAATATAGCAGAAGTTTAACGGTTGATTAGCACTGTTTTGCGTCCCACCAACACTTTTATGGTATTAAAGAGCTCACTAAAGTGCTGTTAATTTAGGTGGCCGATTTTGGCCACTTAAATATTTAACAGTTGATTAAAAGTCGAACAAGATGGCGGCAATTTCTGTATCGTTCGATATTTCCAGATGAAATTTTATTTAAGACTAGCCGCCTTTGGCGACCAGCCTGTTCGCTACCCTTGAAGATTCTGACCGTGGCAAATTCTAACCGTGGCACACTCGCTGGCGCGACCTACCAGTAAGGTGTAAAGCCCGCCACACACCGGGAGTATTGTTACCAGACAACGGAATTTATCAAAGGACGAGCTTTAAGTTTCCCTGTATGTGGTGGTGAACGCAGGGAAACATTTTCCGTCGTTTTGCTTGATATTTGGACGGTCTGCGGGGGGCCTTGCGGTTGAAGGGTTGTATGTTTAATGACCGTTTGGCACACACTTATTTTTCTTTGGCGTATTTTCTTCTTTCAGAAGCCTTTGGCGTCTTTTTTCGTCGGGGTTAAAAAAATACTCATTTGGCTAAAATATATTTGCTTCGGTAAACAGCAACGAAAATATGTCTAGTAGAGTGAAACTTTGCACAGGTATCGTGGACATAACCGAATTGAACTCCTCCCCCCCCCCCCCCCCCCCATTTTCCGAATGAAATTTTGAAAAAATATTACTTATAATTTTATGAGCTATTGGTTAAGATGAAAAATAACTTGAAAAGGAATGCATATCATTTCAATCCGACCTTATTTAATTTCTATACAGTTACTTTGGGCATTATTTTTTACTCAACTTTTTCGAAAAATCATACATTAACCATCGAATTTTGAAAATCCACTTTTTCAAGGCGCTCCTTAAAAACTGCATTTTTACACGGAAAAGGAAGGGAAGGGTTATTAGGTGTTTCACTCTCTCTCATTATGGAAAAATTACATTAGTTATCCAAAGGAGTCCATATTAACAAACCCTTTTTACCAGATGATAGGTGTGTGTGTGTCCGTGAGTCTGTGGAGACGATATCTCACAAACGAATGGTGCGATTTCAACGAAATTTGATACAAAAACTACAATCAGTGATTACTATAAGTCTCTTGATTTTAAAAACGTAATCAAATGTTAGGAGGACTCCCCCCCCCCCCCCCAATTTTCGAATGAAAAAAATTATCAAAAAATCGGAATCTTCAATAGTATTTATTACATGAATAATCATTTCTTATATCATTTTTAATTAGAAAACGATTGACACAAACTTTAAAACGCTAGCACAAACCTGTCTTGAATTACTGTGCTTTTTCTTAATTAAATGTATTATAAAATCACATTAAAAAAAAAAAGTATTAAATATTACGAAATACGTTCACTTTTCATATGTAATATCATGCGATAAATTTGTGAACATCATATATATATATATATATATATATATATATATATATATATATATATATTATACAAATGTTATGCAATTTAGTATATTACTAAATAAAGAATAGTATATTTTGTTATACTGTGTACTACTATTTGTTATACTACTAAATAAAGAATAGCGCTAAGCTGCCGACTTCAATCAAATCGAATACAAACATAGCTAACGCAACGTAGCCACGAGTCTCTCATGCGGAGATATCGCTTGCCGTCAGTGGCGGATCCAGAAAACCATTCTGGGGGGGGGGGGGGGGGGGCACAATATAGTCCAGTGGCATACGCAAAGATGAATTTGTGAGGTGCCCGGCAATGCCAAATCCACGAATTCCGGTAATTTATACAGTTTGTAATACAGTCGAAATGACGCCGAAAATAATTCGATATTTCCGTAATTTCGTTTAAAAAAATTTCTGTAATGCTGTAAAGCCTAGAGAGGGCCTAATATCTTTTTTTCGTTGAAACCGTAATTACGTTGTTTCCGATTTCGTTATACACGGGTTTGACTGGCTATGTGATGTGTATAAGAAAATAAAGAAAATAGAGTAAAAATTATTCAGATTTACTGTATAAACAAATTCACTTTACATGTACTTTAAATTTAGCTTCATTTTAAATTTGCGCGAAAAAACTTCCTGAAACCTCTTCTGTAAACGATACATTTCTGTTGATGTTCATTAATGCTAAACCATTAAGCCGGCTCTCCGAAATGGTATTGCGTAGATAAGTTTTAATTCGGAGTAGTGTTGAGAAAGAGCTTTCTGCTATGCTTGTTGTCATAGGATGGATTGCAAGAATTTGCAAAATAACTTTAATGTTCGGTAAATTTGTGGCACTTTTATATGCTTTTATGAGACATCTGAATTCTTCGTTTCCTTTCTCGCAGATTTGCTTCCAGATAATAGTTCTCCATCTAATGCTGGAAAACATGACAAATCCTCCTTGTAAACGTCTGCGCTCTTTATAATATCTTTGATGGAATATTGCGGAATTAACTGCTGCAAATTAGTAATGACCTCAAAACTGGCCTTCGGAAACCTATCTGTAATTTCGCTTATAAGATTATCCAAAAATGACAACCACAATGTCACGCGAAAATGTTCCTCAATTACTTCAGTAGGAGCATTTGAAGCCGAAGAGAGGATATATAATTTTGAAAGCCGAAGAGAGGATATATAATTTTGAAAGCCGAAGAGAGGATATATAATTTTGAAAAATATAAAAATATAATTTTAAAAAATATAAAAATATAATTTTGAAAAATATAAATATATAATTTTAAAAAATATAATTTTGAAAATAATTATAAAAAATATAATTTTGAAAAATTTCGACCTTTCCTAGTCTTTACTTAGGTCGTCTGGGGGGGGGGCACATGCCCCGTGCCCCTCTCTGGATCCGCCCTTGCTTGCCGTAATACTGTATTGTTTTTTACAATTAAAGGTGTGACAGCAGACAACAGTTCTTTATATGTGTCCACATCCATTCTGACAAAATTTAAAAAATCAGTGGGGAAATTCTCCAATTCCCTCATCAAGTTGATATGAGAAAAGTTTTCTCTTTTTAATAACAAACCCTTCACCCATTTTGTCCTTTTACGAGGCGGATCGTCTTCCAGTGCAACAGCAATGGCAAGGGGGGCAATTTCACCATCAAGCGACATTTTGCAAATAAATGACAGTCACATATGAGTGCGATCGAAACTCACCACAAAAAGCAACAACCAAAGTTATTATTTATCACTCTTTGGCGATAACCCGCCAAATCAGCACACTTCCACTCTGTCACTTTCTCGAACCTTTCAAGATTGATGACTTCGGGAGTTTACGGAGGGCGACAGACCCCCTGTAGTTCCAGTATCGTCTGGAAATAAAACTCGTCTCTTTATTCTCCAATGTATTGGGGGCTTAAGGTAACTGTTTGGACGGCCAGGAAGTTCCACCCAATTTAGACCGGAACTCAGTGGGGAAGGCATCCACAGGGACCATACCCTCCTTCCCCTACCAACAACCTCTCGGAAGGACTTACGGTCCCACATGTTTAACGTGATCGTACTCCGCCTGAACACGGCGGCAGTTTTGGCAGTGGCGGGAATCGAACCCGGACCTACCGCGCCCTCCGCGACAATCTCCATAACCTTCTTTTTATTCACCCAATTTAGACCGGAACCCAGTGGGAGAGTTATCCACAGGGCCCGTATCCACCTTCCTCTACCACCAACCTCGGAAGGACTTACGGACCCACATGTTTAACGTGATCGTACTCCGCGTGAAAATGGCAGCAGTTTTGGCAGTGGCGGTAATCGAACCCGAGCCTACCGAGTGCAATTCCCGCGTGCTAACCACTGGGCTACCGCACCCTCCGCGACAATCTCTAAATTAACCTTCTTTTTATTCACCCAATCTATAAATTAACTTTCTTTTTATTCACCCAATTTAGACCGGAACCCAGTGGGAGAGCCATCCACAAGGTCCGTACCCTCCTTCCTCTACCACCAGCCTCTCGGAAGGACTTACGGACCCACATGTTTAACGTGATCGTATTCAGCGTGAACACGGCAGCAGTTTTGGCAGTGGAGGGAATCGAAACCGGGCCTACCGAGTGAAATTCCCGCACGCTAACCACTGGGCTACCGCGCTCTCCGCCACAATCTCCATAACTTTCTTTTTATTCACCCAATTTGGACCGGAACCCAGTGGGGGAAGCATCCACAGAGACCGTACCCTCCTTCCCCTGCCACCAACCTCTCGGAAGGACTTATCGACCCATATGTTTAACGTGATCGTACTCCACGTCAGTGGCGGGTATCGAACCCAGGCCTACCGAGTGCAATTCTCGCGCGCTAATTTACATTTTATAATGACCATGTGCTAAGCTCTTAATTCCACCATCCTCGTTCCATCGTTCCATCATTTAAAATATCCATTTAAAATATCTATAAATTAAAATATCCATTTAAAATATCCATAAATTAAAATATCCATTCAAAATCAAAAAATCATCCATATCGTTCCACCAATCCATAAATATAATAATTTCAAATACATCACCACAATTCAAACCACCAGGAAGGATTCACCTCTTAACTTAGATCCCTTGAGATTGATATGAGCTTAATTTAGAACTGAATCCTTCCAAAAATTGAATTTCAAAATATGCCTCTGCTTATATTGCTGTAGAAGCTTTAAAACAATGTAGTAACAATTATTTTTTTATAAATCTGTATTATTCTGTAGATTCCCAAATTTTGAATTGGTGGGAAAACAATAGTACACATTATGTTATTAATTATAGATCTCACTGGAAATCAGTAGGCTTATTGTTATTACTGATTACATAACTAAAAATCTGATGTGGGCAACACATGACTTTCCTTATATAATGCAATGCATTTACTACTTTTACAGTAAAAAAAATAGATTTTTCTTCTTATAGTAGATACTAATATTCTTTCCAAGATATTGAATTTTCGACAATTAGTCGTCATTTTCATTGATTTAACGTCATTTTTATCCATTTGGCGAGATTTTCGCTAATTTGGCAGCATTTCAAAAAGTCGCCGTTGGCGACATTCCGCCAAATTCGTCGCCAAAATCTCGCCAAGCGTTATGGACGAAGAAATAAGTTATTCTTACAGCAGATAAATGACTATTGGCGTTCAAATACAAAAGTATTACTTAAAGTATCTTTTTTCATGAATAGAACGAGCTAGATCCACGAGAATGATGTCACCCAATTTATCGCATGGTATTACATATGAAACGTGAATATGTTTCTCAATAGGAAATATTTTTTTATATGACTTTTTGATAATTTTTTTGTAAAATGTACAATATCTCGAAAACGGTTCATGTTAACGTTCTAAAATTTATGTCAATCGTTTTCTAATGAAAAATTATATAAGAAATGTTTATTTGCGTAACTTAATTAGCGGTTTTGATTTTTTGACGATTTTTTCAAAATTTCATTCAAAAATTTAGGGGGGTTCTGAACATTCGATTGCGTATGAAAACAATAGACTTCCAGTGTTTACGGATTGTGATTTGTGTACCAAATTTTGTTCGAATCGGTTCATTCATTCGTCAGTTATCATCTCCACAGACTCACTGACACACACACACACACAGACATCACTTCAAAAGAGCGGAGAGGAGAGATACTAAATTACTGAGTGCTGTGCGAAGTCAAAGGCCTTACCTCGGCTTCTTGGGACATCGGCCGGGTGTTCGGTTGATCAGGCAGGGGATCGGGAAGCATCTCGCTCCGACGAGGTTTCAATATATATATATATATATCTTAACTCCACAAAATCTAAAAAGGCACTCCCGACTTTTTTCTGCCAAAAAACTCTCTTCAAAACTTTCAATTTGATCTCTCCTCCCTCTCAAATTTTATTCGCTTCCAGGTCCTAAGCCCCCTTCAATATTATTGGAGAACACTTGGATCCTCACTTTCAGGGGCCAGTCCATGACAGAAGGGCTTGGTCAGTAGCCCCTGAATTATTACTTGCAGGTGTCTGGGGTCCCACGCTCCTGCGTGAACCCCTGGGCTTAACTGCGCTCCTAACGACCGCTTACCCCCCGATGCGTCTTCCTCCATCTTGTACTGGACCACACACATGCAGTCCAAGCTTCACTGACCCTTCCCTTTGCAGGTGGCCAGGAGGGAACTTATACATATTTGTAACGGGGCTAGGGACCGTCCTTTGCAGGTCGCCTTCCTCTCCAATATTTAGCAATGTAACATATTTTTGGAAAACACTATGTGACATTTACTCTACTTCCCTAACGTTTGTTTTTTGAAAAACAACAACAAACAAAAAATATATATATAAAAAAACTGTATCTCGCGATGTTTGATTTTGGTTCCTGAGCTGTATTTCTAAGTTTCCAATTTTTAAAATGTTATTTTGCGTGTCAATTACGTCTTTAAATCTTCTTATGAAATCGTAACCAAAGATGCCCTGGTATGATTGTGGGAAATGTGCTCTCGTTATGAAAAAAATATGTTTGAATTTTGGGTTGTCAATTTTAAACCATCAATAATTACCATCAGCCATTTTATTTACCATATGATTGTATTATTTTTTTTACCATCAGCCAAATCAAAGCTTTCAGCCTGACATAAATGAAACTAAACCTAAAATGAGTTACAACACTTTTTATACACCTAGGGGTGATAAAAACAACAGTGAAAAACAAAATTTAAACTAAGTAAGGGTGAAGGGAGTTTTCACTCCAACTTACCTTCTGAAGCCCTTGGGGTGTTACCTGTGGTGCAAAATTCAAATTTGATGTCATTACAGAATTTGTCTCTACCAGTGATTTCTGGTATGATAAATAATGTTGATATTCCTATACTTATTGATTCTGGTGCTTCTATTAATGTGTTGTTTACAAATGTATTATCTCATTTAAATATACCTGACAGTCAATTAACAAAGTGTAATATAAATTTAAAGGGCATCTCTAGTGATATTATAAAAGTTTCCAGGAAATTAAATAGAAATTTAAATTTAAATAACAAAATATTTAATGTTGATTTTTATATTATGGACTGTGATTCTTGTAATTATTTAGCAATACTTGGTGTGAAATTTTTAAAGGGCTATAAAATGTCAATAGATTTTAGTAATAATGTTTTATACAATAATATTATAACTGTGCCTTTTGCTATTAAGAATGAATCTGTACCATTTTCATTATCTGATGCAACTCAATTCTTTAATAATTATGAAATTAACAGAGAAAATACTTTGAATTCTAAGATATATAAGGATAATTTGTGCTATGCACTTAGGAAATACACAATTCCTCCTCTATCGGAGGCTTTCATACAACTAAAATTAAAAGAGATTGTTAAATTTAATTCTCCTACTGTGATGATTGAGCCTTTAAACAACAGTAAAATTCTGGTCGCTAGATCAGTAAATAATGTATCTAGATCTAATATATATAATGTAAAAGTATTGAATTTGTCAACTGATGAGTTGCACATAAATAAGCATTCAAATTTAGCAAAAATTGTTCCTATCACAGTAGTATCTTCCTTTTCAGTTAACAATATTACTGAGTCAAGTGCAGAGAGTGGTGATAATTTTGATGTTTGGGGAGGAAATTTTGATCTTTCACACTTAGGCTATAATGAAAAAAGACAAATAGAGAGTTTAATTAATGATTATAAGCATATTTTTGCTAATTCTATTCCAGATTTAAAAGGGTGTGATACAGTTTTTCATAACATTAACTTAAAAGATGATATTCCTGTTAAACAGAAACCTTATAGAGTTCCTTATCATGTAAGAGATGAATTAGATAGACAAATTAATGAGCTTCTTGAAAATGATATTATACAAGAAAGTGATTCACCATTCTCCGCACCTGTACTGTTTGTTAAAAAGGCAGATGGAACATTAAGATTAGTAACAGATTTCAGAAAATTAAATGATAAAACTATTGATGATATTTTTCCACTGCCAAATATCACTGAATTGATTGATAGTTTAAATGGTGCGAAATATTTTTCTACATTAGACTTAACATCTGGATTTTATCAAATGAAATTGCACCCAGACGACACACACAAATTTGGCTTTTCTACACCTTTTGGCCACTATGAATGGAAAAGAGTCCCTTTTGGTTTGAAAAATGCCCCCAGCTCCTTTCAACGACTTATGTCCATCGTCCTAGCTAAGCTTTCCCCTTTACAAATTTCTATTTACATAGATGATATTGTTATTGCATCTAGAACCTTTGAGGAACAATTAATGAAATTAAAGGTAGTATTTGATAGATTATCTCGACATAAATTATGTTTAAAGCCAAGTAAATGCAATTTTTTTAAATCTTCAATAAATTATTTAGGTTTTCAAGTTTCTGAAGGTATTGTCCAGCCTGACCCCTCAAATTCAAAAACTGTTAAAAATTTTCAAAAACCCACCTCTAAAAAACAAATTCGCCAATTTTTAGGATTAACTGGCTTCTACAGAAAATTTATTGAAAATTACTCCTTAAAAGCTCTTCCCTTAACTAATTTAACTAAGCAAAATATTAAATTCTCTTGGACCCCTGAAGCAGAAAATTCTTATCAAACCTTAAAATCCGAATTACTTAAAGAACCCATTTTACATCTCCCTGATTTTTCAAAACCGTTTTCGGTATGTACCGATGCATCAAATTTTGCTCTTGGAGCAGTTCTCTGTCAAGAAGGAAAGGATGGATTTTTGCACCCTATTGCTTATGCTAGCAAAAAACTAAAAGATGCAGAAATAAACTATAGCACAGTCTAGAAAGAGACTTTAGGAGTTGTCTGGGCAACATCCTATTTTAAGCAATACCTTTTGGGAAAACATTTTACTGTTTATTGTGATCAGGCCTCCCTTTCAAATGTTTTGAAATTAAAAGACCCCACTTCTAGGATAGCACGATGGATAATGTCCATGACCCAGTTTAATTACAAAATTATTCATAAACCTGGTCGCCTAAATTTAACAGCTGATTATCTATCTAGATGTGTAAATAATGTAAAAGTAAACACTATAGACCTGGATGTTGATACTAACCTTCTTTTAAGAGTACTTAATTCTCAAAATTCTGACCCTAATTGCATAAGAATTGGCTCATGCTTAGATAAAAATATTGACCCATACCCTAAAAATTTAATGTTTTTCTTAAAAGATGATGTATTATATTGTACTAATAGAAAACCTAAATTAAAATATCAAAGAAAAGAGCGTATTGTTGTTCCACAAAATTTGATCTCTGATATTCTAAATTATTGTCATGATTCGATCACTGCAGGACATGGTGGTTTTAGAAGGACTTTGAGGAAAATTCAGCAACACTTTTATTGGCCTAGGATGTATGTTCAAATTTTAAATTATGTTAAGAGTTGTCCTGATTGTTTACAGAAAAGAGGATTTAAACAAAAACAAAAAGCTCCTTTACAGAGGTTTCCAAATTCTACTTACCCTATGGAAAGAATAGCTATGGATTGTATTGGCCCCATGCCTCTAACTTACTCTGGCAATAAGTACATACTAGTGATTACTGACTATTTTACTCGTTGGCCAGAAGCTTATGCTATCCCCAATATTAAATCTGAAACTATTTTAAATTGTTTAGAAAACTTCTTTTCTCTTCATGGTGTGCCAAAACACATTATCACTGATAGAGGTTCTAATTTCATTTCGAATGCTGCCATGAAGTTGTATGAAAAATTAGGTATTGAAAAACATACCACTACTAGCTATCACCCACAATCGGATGGAGTCTGCGAGCGTTTAAACAGTAAAATAATTAACACACTTAGTCATTTAGTGTCTGAAACACAAGAGGATTGGGATCGGCATTTATCTTTTGCCTTGCTGGCCCACCGAACTTCAATCCATTCCTCAACTGGTGAGTCTCCAGCTAATCTTCTCTATGGTAGAGAATTAATTTTGCCACATCATCTTCTTTTTAATTTAAATGAACAAAATTTTACCATTGTTAGTGATTATAGTCAGGATTTGGCAATTCGTATGAAAAAATCTTTTGAAATAGTAAAGAAGAACTTACTTAAAGCAGCTAAAACTCAAGAGACATACAGAAATAAGTCTGCTGTTATAAAAGATATAAAAGTTGGAGATTTAGTATATTTATACATTCCTGTTTTTCCAAGGGGACATTGTAAGAAACTCTCCAAACTTAATAAAGGTCCTTTTAAAGTTATACAAAAAACATCTAATGTAAACTTTAAAATTCAACATGTAAATGACACACGAAATATTCAGTTGGTGCACATTGACAGATTAACAAAAATTCCAGAAAGAGATTCTGTGTTCTTTTCTTGTGCACAATCTGGTAAATCAGCAAGTAATACATCTCATGAGAATGATATAATTCCAACACAAAGATATAATTTACGACAAAGGAAAAACTAAAATGACATTTTTATTTTATTGTTGCGCAACATAATTTTTTTTAAATGTATAATTTTTATGTGTGTGTATTTTGTTATTGGTACATTGCAGAATGCTGCAAACTGGATTTAATTGATGTAACAGAAGAGTTGATTTTAAGATAAAATTTGTTATTGTTGTTATTGATATTGCAGATTACTGCAGGATTTAGATAATGATTGAGAAAAGATTAATTTGGATTATATGAATTGATTATATTTATAGATAGAGATATATAGTTACTTATTTATTGTTATTGAGAGTGCAGATTTCTGCAAACATTTAATTACGTGGTCCATGACGCAAGTTCTGATCACATATGTTGATATTTTTTTGGTATATATTTGTTGTCGTTAAAAGTATTAGAGTACTGCAAAGATAAGAGTGGCAGTGTATATTAGATAACTGCAGAATGCAGATGATATTATGTTTAGTTTTGAATGGACATGAATAGATACTTGTGTCTTTGAAATTTTAGTATATTATTGTCGCTTATTGATAATAATTGTTATTGTGTCAATTGTCATTTGACACTTCTATTGAAATTTTATTTATTTTATACAACTTATGTACATTGTTTTACTTTTTTTAGATCACTCTATTTACGCATTTTTTTTCTTTCCAGCTGGTATTTATATTTTGTAGTGGAAGTGAGAGTTGTTTCTCATTGGTTATTCAAGGTACGTTCTCAAAATTCAATGTTTCGATTCTTTGAAAACTATTTGGTTGGTCCAATGTTTTCGTAAAAAAAATTTTTTTATTTATAGCTAATGAGAATCAATGTCAAATCCTCTACCTTTACTTTTGTCTACACTAATTTAGTGATCTGATGTACAAAAATTTATTCATTGTTATATAATTCTCTTTTAATTTATAGTTTGTTAACAAATTGCTTATTCCGAAATAGAGGTTGAATTCGGATAAATATTGCTATGCTTATATTGGTAACTTCTAATAGATATTTTATTTTATTATCAAAAATTTTTCATTTTTCAAATGAAAAATTTTTGGGGGATAGGTGGAAGGAATGTGTTGGGTTGCTTTAGAATGTATGTAATTTGGAGGTTTGAAAATTTACTTTTATTTCTTTTTCCCTGGCTCAATATTCTTAATTTGGTAATATTTAAATAATATTTATTGGCTTTTTCATTTATTCTTTAATTAGAATATTTTTAATCTTCCAAATTAATTTTCTTTGTAATATTCTTAGTTAAAAATGTTCCATTCCTTAAATTAATATTACTTTTGATTTGTAAATTTTAAAAATTATTTATTTATTTGATTCCCCTTAAAATTCCCTTTTTCCCATTTTGGTTAGAAATTCCGTTTGTTCTTCAGTTTCAAGTTATTTCCATGTCTCACTGCAATTCAAAAATTTCAGTTGCGGCCATTTTCGGAATTCTGTTTTGCGGGCTTTTTACTGCGATTAATGCGCCACCTAAGCGTTTTTCACGCCTCTTTGGAATTCGTGGTTTATTTTAATTGGTTCGCGTTTTTACGGATCGTCTGCTCTCGGAATTATGAGTATTATTTTGGCAATTCTAATTTCGGTAAGCGAATTTTAATTGCTGCCGTTTATCTAAACTCCGCCCTTTTCCCGCACGTATAAATACGCGCGCAGAATTTTTCAGTTTCAGTTTTTTGTTGAAATCCTTCGTCGTGTGTTAGCGCGAGAAGCGCGTTGTTGATTTTCGAATGGAACTTATGTTCCACGCGATCTTTTCAATGGAACGTTAAGTTCCTCGCGTTATTTTTTTAACATTGTAGTTTTAATTTAAATGATGGTTTTTTGAGCTTTTATCGCGTAATTTGCGACGTAACTCTCCGGAAAAGTGTGTGGTGGGATTCCTTATGCGACTTACGTGGAAGTAGTATCTGACGAGGACGGCTGATTTTAAGAAGATTTTAGCGTTCCAGATGTAGTTGTTAGGCCTCTGCTGATGAATTTTCTCCAGATCCCAAGAAAACCAGTGTAGTTTTATTCCTGTCAACTCCACTATTAGAACTTTTTGTCTCCAACCAGTGCAGCTCTAATAATTGGAACTTTTCCCCCCCTGTCTAGTGACCCAGCTGGTGAATATTGCTGTTATATTTAAACTCCTAATTTCTTAAATTCTCAATATTTAAAATGTATTTAATCAAAATTTATTCTGTAAATATAAAATTCTAAAACTTCATTCTGAGAGCAAATTTCTAAACCTTCATAAATTTATAAGAGCCTGGGTAAATTCTAAAATTCTTTAAATTTAATATTTTTGTTAATGATTTTCTGATGGAATTTAAAATAGATTGTTTTGAGTAAAGTTTTTATGCTAATTCCTTAATTTTAACTAAGTTGATAAAATTCTAAAATTCTAATGTTAATTCTTCCTGAGTTGCCTGCCTGTGAGCAGTGTTTATGTATTTGTTAATTTGAATTAATTTGAAGTTACAATTTAATAAACTAATTTTCTTTAAACTAAATATTATGTCTTCCTTTATCTCTTTTAAACACAGCAGGTTTTATTCTATCTTTCAAACACAACACTAAGCTGTATTTCTAAGTTTCCAATTTTTAAAATGTTATTTCGCGTGTCAATTACGTCTTTAAATCTTCTTATGAAATCGTAACCAAAGATGCTCTGGTATGATTGTGGGAAATGTGCTCTCGTTATGAAAAAAATATGTTTGAATTTTGGGTTGTCAATTTTAAAATTTAATTCTACCGTTTTCGAGTAATTTATGTTGTGTCCCGTCAACGTGGTAATAGTCACCGATCTCGTTATATGCTTAACTGCAACGTTCTCTTTAATTTTTCGGAAAACTTCATCTGCTAACACTGAAATTGAAGCGCCCGTGTCTAATAAAATGTCCGTTTCGTTCTCGTGGAATTTTGCTCGCACCGTCGGTAATTTAGTCATGTTCTCCTCTGTGACAGGAGCTATTAATTCAGCCTTATCTCTGTTTTTCTCTCTATCCATTGCTATTTTTGTTTCAGGTCTTCCCCTTACCTCGTTTTGTGTTGGACTTCGCGTACCCCTCCGTATATTCATTTGTCTATCACACTCTCCGGTATTATCCCTAAAATCATTTCCCGAATTATTTTCTCTAGGATTCCTTCTTTCTCTTTCTAAATTATTTTCTCTAAAATTTCTCTCCTCCAACCTATTGTATTTTTTTCCAAAATTTTGTCTACCTCTCTGCGTACCAATTTCAGCTCTAAATTCATTCCTAAAATCTCTTTCCTTCGGTTTATTGTAATTTTTGTCAACATTTTGTCTATTTCTCTGTGTATTGATTTCTTCTCTCAATCTATTACTGAAATTTCATTCCTCCGATTTATTATGTCTTTCCCCGAAATCTCGTCAATTTCTCAGCGTATAATTTCCTTCTTTAAATTTATTCCTAACATTTCCTTCCTTTGATTTATTGTAATTTTTGTCAAAATTTATTGCATCTCCCTGTGTATTATTTTCTCTTCTAAATTCATTTCTAAAATCGCTTTCTCTCGATTTATTGTAGTTTCTGTCAAAATTTTTCGCATCTCTCTGTGTATTATTTTCTCTTCTAAATTCATTTCTAAAATTTCTTTCCTCCGATTTATTGTAATTTCTGTCAATTTTTCGCAACTCTGTGTATTATTTTCTCTTCTAAATTCATTTCTTTCCATCGATTTATTATAATTTCTTCCAAAATTTAGCGCATCCCTCTGTATTATTTTGCCTTCTAAATTCATTTCTAAAATTTCTTTCCTTCGATTTAATAAAATATAGCGCATCTCTCTGTGTAAAATTTTCTCTTCTCAAATCATACCTCACAGGACTTTTTCATATCTATATAAGGGAGACCGATCCCTGTGTCGTTGTGAATTTTGAATAAATTCTCCTTCAGTCCCCCACACTAGTTTAAAGGCCTAAACTTTTTATTGTCATCTCTCCTCCGAACGTATCTGCGCTCCCCTCTAGAGTCTACATAATTTCTCTCATCAACATAAGATACAGGGTTTCTGTCCCAATTCTGAAAATTTCGCCGATCTCTTATGTTAATTTCGTCTCTGGGTCGCCCGTCGAAATTTCTACGTCTGTCGTTGGCTGGGTCCCACCTGCCCTGCCTTTCTGTGACCACAAAATTCGCATCTCCGCTAAACGGTGAATAATTTCGCGCATTGTGTGTATATCTGACTTCTCGTCCATTATTATTATTTTGTCTTAAATAATTTCTACATTCCCTCATAAAATACCCAGATCTGCCACAAAAATGATACATAAAAGTGTTTTTTTTTTCTACCTCTGCGTGATCTTTGACTTTTAAGTTATTAATCTCTAGTTATATTATTCAATAATTGTGCATTAAATTGTTCCTGTTCCTTGCGCAGTTCCTGTATGTCATTTTTTAGATATATTATTCACCGCTACCACCATTGCCGCTAAATTAGCTGATTCTAAATTCTGCGCTATCTTTACCGCTTCAGTGAAATTTTTGGGGTTACCTTTAATTACTTCGATTTGGAACTCGGATCTAATTGCTTCGATGAATTTACTGAGGCTTAATTTGTCAATTATCTGTTGTGTGTCATCATTTATCTGCGCCTCTCCTATGTATTCTAAAGTAAGTGTCCTAATTCTGTGTGATAGTTGTTTTATGTTTTCGCTTTGTCCTTGTTTTATAGATGAAAAAATTACTTGGTTGGCGGTGATATGGGGTTTGTCTGTGAAAAAGTCCAAGAATTTTTGTTTGAAAACTTCAAATGAGGTTTCACTCCTCAATTCTCGAGAACTCATATAAAATTTTCTAGCATTTTCCCGTAATCTTGATTTAATTATAACTAATTTCTCTGCATCATTCCAATTACCCAGTTCTGACAACGCATTGGAGTGTTCAAAAAACATTTTTGTTTCCTCCGTGTTTTCCCCATTTAATTCCCCCAATAAATGTGTAATTCCCGGAATTTTACTGACGTGAGCTACTGGGGCATCGTCCCGTTCTTCTGCCATGATTGAAACGCGAAAAAAAAATTTCTCTGAGATTTCCTAACCAAAATCCTGTACCCTAAGTGGAATTATCCCTTCCTACCAAAATCCTATCACATATAATAAACAATAATTGCCATGCAACATATATACACTCCTAACATTGAAATTCTCGTACATAAAATTCTACTTTCACATAAAAATACACTCCTAATATGCATACTAAATATTTCTAATTTCCTCAAATTCCCCTAAAAATAATACATATATCCCTCTAGCATGGCATAACAATTTGTAGAAAAGAAATGAAAAACATCTTTTTTTACTTCCTTTAAAATCCTCATTTCCGAAAAAAAAAATTTTATTTAAAATTTTCCTAGCGTACATATCCTAAAATCCTCATTTCCGAAGAGAGAAAAAAAATTTATTTAAAATTTTCCTAGCTTACATAACGTAAAAATTTAGCCTACACAAAAAAATTTCAGTAATTCCATTAGTTATTCTTTATTTCGTATCCTGGTCACGAAAACCATTTTCTGCTGCGTGGTAAATACCACACGTTCTTTCAGAACGCTATAAATACTTAATATGTTCATGGAACATTAAGTTAAAGACTGTCGTGATCGTAAGTGGTTTAAGCTGAAAATTAAAAGGTAATTAAAAGGATTGGAAATGAGGACACGAATTAGATTTAAAATAACAAAAAGGTTTTATTTACACTATTTAACATTAAAATATGAAAAGATAAGATTTGGGCTCACATGTTGCTCCCTTAAAATATTAACATCTCGTAAATCATTATTACCTCGTAATTCATTAATCATTAATTTTACCATAATCTTACTCACAATTCTCAAATATTAAAAATAGTCACACACTTCAAAGAGGCTAGTTACTTTCATAACATTATTCCTCACATAGAGGTATTTAAAAGAGCGGAGAGGAGAGATACTAAATTACTGAGTGCTGTGCGAAGTCAAAGGCCTTACCTCGGCTTCTTGGCACATCGGCCGGGTGTTCGGTTGATCAGGCAGGGGATCGGGAAGCATCTCGCTCCGACGAGGTTTCAATATTTTAACTCCACAAAATCTAAAAAGGCACTCCCGACTTTTTCTTGCCAAAAAACCCTCTTCAAAACTTTCAATTTGATCTGTCCTCCCTCTCAAATTTTATTCGCTGCCAGGTCCTAAGCCCCCTAAGGAGAACACTTGTATCATCACTTTCAGTGGCCAGACCGTGACAGAAGGGCTTGGTCAGTAGCCCCTGAATTATTACTTGCAGGTGGCTGGGGTCCCACGCTCCTGCGTGAACCCCTGGGCTTAACTGCGTCCCCAACGACCGCTTACCCCCCGATGCGTCTTCCTCCATCTTGTACTGGACCACACACATGCAGTCCAAGCTCCACTGACTCTTCCCTTTGCAGGTGGCCAGGAGGGAACCTTATACATATTTGTAATGGGGCTAGGGACCGTCCTTTGCAGGTCGCCTTCCTCTCCAATATTTAGCAATGTCACATATTTTTGGAAAACACTATGTGACAAAATGTCACATAGTGTTTCCGGTCCCTAGCCCCGTTGCAAATATGTATAACGTTCCCTCCTGGCCACCTGCAAAGGGAAAAGTCAGTGGAGCTTGGACTGCATGTGTGTGGTCCAGTACAAGATGGAGGAAGACGCATCGGGGGGTAAGCGGTCGTTGGGGGCGCAGTTAAGCCCAGGGGTTTCACGCAGGAGCGTGGGACCTCAGCCACCTGCAAGTAATAATTCAGGGGCTACTGACCAAGCCCTTCAGTCACGGTCTGGCCACTGAAAGTGATGATACAAGTGTTTATCCAATAATATTGAGGGGCTTAGGACCTGGCAGCGAATAAAATTTGAGAGGGAGGAGAGATCAAATTGAAAGTTTTGAAGAGAGTTTTTTGGCAGAAAAAAGTCGGGAGTGCCTTTTTAGATTTTGTGGAGTTAAGATATATATATATATATTGAAACCTCGTCGGAGCGAGATGCTTCCCGATCCCCTGCCTGATCAACCGAACACCCGGCCGATGTCCCAAGAAGCCGAGGTAAGGCCTTTGACTTCGCACAGCACTCTGTAATTTAGTATCTCTCCTCTCCGCTCTTTTAAATACCTCTATGTGAGGAATAATGTTATGAAAGTAACTAGCCTCTTTGAAGTGTGTCACTATTTTAATATTTGAGAATTGTGAGTAAGATTATGGTAGAATTAACGATTAATGAATTACGAGGTAATAATGATTTACGAGATGTTAATATTTTAAGGGAGCAACTTGTAAGCTCAAATCTTATCTTTTCATATTTTAATGTTAAATAGTGTAAATAAAACCTTTTTGTTATTTTAAATCTAATCCGTGTCCTCATTTCCAATCCTTTTAATTACCTTTTAATTTTCAGCTTAAACCACTTACGATCACGACAGCCTTTAACTTAATATTCCATGAACATATTAAGAATTTATAGCGTTCTGAAAGAACGTGTGGTATTTACCACGCAGCAGTTATTATGTTTTTATATTGCTTATTCGATTTTCTAAAATAAATGTTCGAAAAATAGAGGGACTTCTCCGTGGTCTGTTCACTCCCAAAATTAATAGGTCTCTGATGTTCATTGATTGAAATAATAGCACTAAGTGTTATTTCATTTGCTCAATTTGTTAGAGATATATAGTGCTGCTTGTAATAAGAAAATTAAGTTTCTTTTCTAAACAAGATTTGTTTGATGATGTCGACTCTAGTAAGAGAATAAATATGCACAGCTATATTTAGCAAATGGTTGCTTTGAATGAAAATTTCCCAATTAATCCAAAGCAATTAATTCTGATATGCTAGGATACATCATTTGCAAAGTTTCCTTTCTAATAAGTTTTCTTAACCTCTTACATTTATAACTCCTGAGAAAGTGAATCTAATGTTCATATATGTAATCCTTTCTTTCATCCATAACAAAATCAATTGTCATAAATTAATTTGAAACAGAACTCGAAATAGAAAATTTTATGAACTGGAATGTCAAATCATTCGTTTCATATTTAAAAAAAAAAAAGTCTGTAGTCTGTAGCACTTGACTTTCCCTCTATAAGGAAATGAATTTACTTCTTTTACAGTGAAGATATAATGTATAGGGTCTATGTCACAATGTTTTTAGCTGAATTGTACATTAGGCACTTTTCCTGATGACAACATCTAAAACTATTTCGAAGTACCCAATTTACTTATATTTCATGCAACTCTAAATTGGCAATTATCAATATTGATACCATCCGCAATAGTCCATATATTAAAATATTTTAATAATTAATTTATCAAGTTGGCAACGTTTTTATAATTTTAATGATATTTTCATTAATCTGGGGGTTGTTGTTGAGACCCAGACCGTCCGACCTACAAGAAAGGTGTAAGGTAACTGTTTGGACAGCCGGGAAGTGCCACCCAATTTAGACCGGAACCCAGTGGGGGAGGCATCCACAGGGATCGTACCGTCCTTCCCCTACCACCAACCTCTCGGAAGGACTTACGGACACACATGTTTAACACGATCGTACTCCGCGTGAACATGGGGGGCAGTTTTGGCAGTGGCGGGAACCGAACCTTGGCCTACCGAGTGCAATTCCCACGAGCGAGCCACTGGGCTACAGCATCCAATCAATCTGGGGATAAAATATAGCCAAGTTGGCGCTATTTTATTAAATAAGTAGCCAACTTTGCCAAAAGTTATCACCAAGCTTTACAGATAACCAGAGAGAAAAACATTTCTTATATATATAAATGACTGTTGGCAAATTATTTGGTGTCAAAATACAAAACAATTACACGAAGCACCTTCTTTCAAGAATAGAATGAACTAGATCCACGAGAATACATTGACTGTTCATGTTATATGTTCGGGATATTTGTTCTGTTTGTATAATGTATGTCTTATTCTCCGCCATTTGAAAAAAAACGAAAGATCCACGAGAATGATGTTAAATTTAACACATAATATATATATGAAAAGTGAACATATTTCATAACAGTTAATACGTTTTTAATTTTATGTGATATTTTAATAAATTTATTTTTAAAAGTATAACATCTCAAGAATGATTCATGCTAGCATTCTTAAATTTCTGTCACTAGTTTTTTATTGAAAAATTACATACGAAATGATTATTTGTGTAACATTATTGAAAGTTCTGATTTTAAAAAAATTTCATTTGAAAATTTGGGGTCTTCCAAACATTTGAATGCATTTAAAATCAATAGGCTTTTAGTGTTCATCCATTGTAATTTTTATACAAAAATGTAATTTTTGGTATAAAAAAATGTAAACTTCATACCCAATTTTGTCCAACATGCTCCATTTGTTTGTGAGATATCTCCATTCACACACACACACACAAATCACTTTAAAAACAATTGATTTGATTTCATGATTGCTTGAAACAAGCTCTTCCATCAAAAACTCTAATTTTTGACTCTGTCACAATACTTTCCTTATATATTATACTATGCACATAGGGAAAGTAAATAAAAAACAAATTGACAACAAATGAATAAAAATTTCATTTATTTTCAAACAATATAAAAAAAACATACAGAGCATACAAAAAAGTTTACTGTAGTATTACATTAATAGAGCACGGCAAAATGTTACAAACATAATCACAAAAAATGATAATATCAAATATAAGAAATACTCACAGGAAAAGCGTACAAGGCGGTTTTCATACATTTTTGATGAACCAGCGGCAATCTTAGACATATGACTGTATGTAATGCATAGCAAGTTGTATTAAAATATGACTCTGTGAAAAGCACAATAGGCTCATGTAGGTATTAGATACATACTTGTGAAGAGTAAAGAAAGATCGAGCTGTGAAAAGGAATGCACAAGGCCAAATAACTGCTTAGCCTGGCAATGGCAAGCAGTCCGAGTTTACAAATCCATATAACTTATGCTATAAGTTATATGGTACACTGCAATAGAGTTTCAATATATTTCATGAACTGGAGCACCAGTTTGGTTTGTTCTGGCACATTTCAGCCCCTGATTTGAAAGCATGACGTACCTCTCCTGTATATTATTCACGCCTTCTGTGAAGTTACAAATTTGCAAACTCATGCTATAAAGTATCATTTTATTCCGAAAATATGAATTTTAATTATAATTGGATACAATCAAAGCATTATTTTAACGTTTCATGCCGTACTTAATATTATCAAACTTACTAAACTTATCCTTGAAACTAGTTTTTTAATGCAAATAATTTAATTTCTTATTACAAAGGAGGGATAATGGATAAAAAGTGAAAAACTTCAAAAATGCAGCAGATTTCTCTAATAATGAATTGCTTTAATTAATTTTAAATTTCAACAGATTCATAGTTACTAGTAGAAGCGTGAAGTTTGAACCTGTCTCTTAGTGACATTATACACTTAGTGCTCCTTTTAGTGACATTTTACACTTCTCTAATGAGCACTAAATACAGGTCTATAAGCATTGTAGTGCTCGTGAGCAACATGCTCAGGACCTCTGTTCTATGGGAACTGACAAATTCAGTCCTACCACGTTACCAACTTCAAATTTCAATAACATTTGATTTGAGTTACATAAAAATATTTAATGAAACACGAACAAAATGTAAAAACTTCTGGATCTTCAATAGTAAAAATTTATTAGAAATGCAATTTATTAAATCAGCTTTAACTTTCTTGAAATTCAGAAACATATAAATTCAATCAAGCCTTGTAATTTAATCAACTTTAGCCATCATAGGAGCTCAAAAATTATTTTTAATTGTTTGAGAAGTAACTTGTTTTCCACATTTGGCATTATTTCACTCTAAAAATTAAGTATGTCAAAAGGGCTTTTAACACCAAATTTAGTGTGGCTTCTGTAAATATGCAATTTTAAATGCATATATGAAGATACTCAGTTTTTATATACAACTACTTAATTACCATACTAGATATAAATATAAAGAGTATCATTTATTCTACAGGATGAGCATGTCCTTAAAGGTTGTAACTAAATGAAAACGGAAAATTTTACAAACATTTTATAAAAGCATAACTCTTTAGCGATCATTTAATTTTCTATTACTCTCAGTGGTAGATTGGGGAAGCCATGAACACCAAATTGTGTAAATTAAAAAATATACCATAATTTTACATTACATTCTAATTTATACATTTGTACGACTGCACTTATTGCTATCGAGCTTAACATATAGTTGCTCATATAGTCAGTCATATAGTTGCTCATATAGTCAGTGCTTTTGATATGTACGAGGCATGTTTTTTAAGTAAGTACCGTTTTGGAATTAAAAAAAGACGTGCAAAGATATCGCAATAATTTTATTTCTACATGAAAGCCTGTACCTTAATCTACTTTTCTACATAATTTCCGTGAATATTGAGGCACTTGTCATAACGTGGCACCAGTTTTTGAATACCCTCCTCATAAAATTCTGCCGCCTGACTTGTTAACCACTGTATCACAACTGTTTTGACTTCGTTATCGTCTTGAAGACGCTGACCACCCAGGTGTTTCTTCAAGTGCAGGAACAAATGGTAGTCGCTGGACGCCAGATCAGGGCTGTATGGAGGATGATCTAGAGTTTCCCATTTAAAAGATTTGATGAGATCTTTGGTCCGATTAGCCACATGTGGACGGGCATTGTCATGCAGCAAAACGATACCCTTACTCAACTTGCCACGTCTTTTGTTCTGGATTGCACGACGCAGATTGTTCAATGTCTCACAATAAGACGCTGCATTGATTGTCTCATTACGAGGCAGAAACTCCACTAGCAATACTCCTTTTTTGTCCCAAAAAACTGTGCACATGATTTTCCGGGCAGAAATTGTTTGCTTAAACTTCACTCTTTTGGGTGATGATGAATGTCGCCATTCCATGGATTGTTGTTTTGATTCTGGTGTGACGTAGGCCACCCATGTTTCGTCACCAGTAACAATTTGGTCTAAAAAATCTTCACCTTCATTGTGGTACCGCTCAAGGAAAGTCAATGCACTGCCTAAACGTTGGGTTTTGTGCAAATCCGTCAACATTTTTGGAACCCAACGTGAACACAATTTCCGGTAATTCAAGTTCTCGGTCACAATGCGATACAAAACACTACGAGAATATTGAGGAAACCAGTCGCACATTGATGAAATTGTAAAGCGTCTGTTTTCTCTCACCTTTTCTTCCACTTTCTGCACCAAATCTTCATTAAAGACCGAAGGACGCCCACTCCGTTCTTCATCATGCACATTTGTGCGGCCATCTTTAAATGCTCTCACCCATTTCCTTACCATTCCATCACTCATAATGTTTTGTCCGTAAACTTCACAGATCTCACGATGAATATCGATCGGTTTTACGCCTTTAGCACTAAGAAATCGTATAACAGCCCGTACTTCACAATCGGCGGAACTCACGATTGTCGGAGGCATCTTAAACACTCAGTAAACAACGTATACAATGAAGAATCAGACTGTAATGGCGTCAGTGCGTAGACAAGAGATGTAGGTAACCAGCGCGCATGCGCGGAACGCCGACCGTAGCGCTGCGGCGGCGGAATCGCAAAACGGTACTTACATAAAAAAAACATGCCTCGTATATCAAATACGCCTTTTAAAAATACAATATTTCTTTTAGTTCTCCAATTAACACTTTGTATGGTGATAATTTGTGGTTTTAAAATGGCTTGAAAAGGCAAGTTTTTGATTTAGTTGTGTTTGTGTTATTGGTAAACATTGGGCTGTAATTATACTAGTTTACTTAATTTTTAGTAATTGTAATTTAAGAAATACAATAATTCCGAAAGTATAATAACAACAATTATGTATGTAAATTGTTTCTGAATAAATAAGTAGTATACTTTAAACCCCTTTAGATCTTAGTTATTTTCTATAGAAATATAAATGTATTTTTACACATTTCAGTTTAGCGAAATAATAGTTTTATGAAGCAAAATCATGCATTTCTTTCTCATTAATTTTTAGCATGTTCATTGTAATCATCTTAAATGTAAATTTATCTAAATATAATAGTATTTGAAGGATATTAGAGTAAAATATATGTATATTTATATAAAGCGCCCACACAAATAATAAATAATTGTGGAAAAAATCAAAATTCAACACTGTCTGTTTCTCATACTTTTCATTTCGAATATTAAGTAGTATGATTTTTGGAAATTGAACTTCTGTAAAATGAGTAAATGAGTCATTTACTATTTATAATGAGTCTTAAAAATTTATGTCATTTAAAATGACAAATTTTTAATTTCATTTAAATTCCCAGTTAAATGTTTTAGGTCTATATCATCAAGTTGCATTTGGTTGACTATATTCATATATCAATAGCGACCCCTTTTTACTATTAAACAGAAATGAATTTGTTGCAAGGGCCCTACAAATATTTTAAGCCAGGGACCCCATGCAAGCTTGATCCACCTCTGATGACTGTATGTTTGGGCCCGAGAGTATAACCGGGAATGTCATTAGCAGAAGTGAGTGACGGTAAAAACCAGCCAACAAAAATGTAATGTGTGATGAAAACAGACTGTGCACCTTGAAATCAATCCTATTATAGATACTCTTACTACTGAAATAAAAAGTTCCACGAAATGCTACTTGACAAACTGAAATCCATTGAAAAAAATTAACTTCAGTGAGGCTCAACTCGACATTCTCATATCAGAATCCATTGTTAAGTAGCTTGTTTTTTGTTTGCAAATTTTATAAGAAAAAGAATTGCAAAAATCTATATTGTTGGTTCAAATGACCATAATTAAAGCATGTTACCTTTCATTTTAAAATCTTGACAATATCTTTCGACTGATACTAAGTATCCCATCATCGGGAGAGGAGGGGGAAATCTTTCGATTGATACCATACTTGGCAATGAACCCCGTGGGGATAACTTGCCTATCAAGGGGGGGGGGGGGGCTAATGACGCCATGAACACAAAAATTGTATCACAACTATTTTTCAATACGATTGAAACTGTTAGGTTTCATAATCATTGAGCCATAAACAACCTCTTTTATGCATAATTATGTTAAATTTTGTCCTATGCTACCAAAAAAATAAAAAATTTCACAGTTTTCACTTGATTTATAAAAGTTCAATCTAGTTCTAGATTTTTTAATAATAAACTGGATATAAAGGATCGTGAAAATCAATTAATATTTATGGAAGCTATTGTGTACACAAGAAATTGACCGCAGACAGAGTGACATCATTCTAAATATAGTTCTTGAAATGTGTTCAAGAGGCACTAAAACACATATTGTGAAAATTTTTCATTAAAACAATACTTTCTTTATACTGTATTCTAAAGAATGAAAGAATGAAATACCATTGAAATAAAAATTAAATAGGGAAGGAGGTGTTTGAGGAGAATAAAGTGCTTTAAGAAAAATAATAAAGAGGAGAATAAAACGCTGCTCAGCGTTAAGAAAAGTACATGGAATGAAAATTCACTGAACTAACTCATTGCAGGGTTAGATTCGAATCTGTTACTTTTAAAACACGCATGACTGCAGGGACGTAAGTGGGAAATCTTGGCCGGGGGGTATGAAGGAAATTTTTCCGACTAGTATTGAAATTTTCCGACTGTACAAACAAGTGAGTTAACTTTTGTTTTTGAGCGAGTGCATTGCTGTTTTAGTGACCATTGTGCAGTTCAAAGTCTACACGGCAACTATTTTTTTAATTTTCGAGTGTTTTGTGTGTATGTCCAAATCACACCCACCAATTAAAAAAAAAACGCCTTTGTTGCCTAAGAATTAGCGTTTTGTCGTACATGTAAATCATACAATAGTTTCAAAACCAAATTTTTGGTTTTAAGACTTTTGGAGGTTTTTTTTTTTTTTGTAAATATTTGTACAGTTTTTAATTATCGGATGTGTTGTTCAAATGCCCAGATCTTCAGCTGCCATTTAAAACAAGGCAAGTTTCTAGGATAAGAATTGGCAGAATTTGAAATGTATTTAAAAAAATATTAAATTTCGCACGTTTTAGGAATTTTTCTTTCGAATGCATTTGGCATGTTCCCAGATGATTGGCTAACTCTTAAAAATCCGCGAGTTTCTATGCCAAGATTTGACTGTGTAAATTGCGGGACATGCATCTTTCTTTTGCTAAATTTGGAGCTTTTATTGGGTTTTTGCAAATAATTGAAAACTTTATTAATTTTTTCTAATTTTCGAATGCACTTTACACATTTCCAAATAATTTCCTCACTTTAGGAAAAAATAAGAAACGCGTGTTTCTAGGCCAAAAATGAGCTTTGTAAAATATAGGATATGCATAATAGCATACATACATTGTCCGAAGGAAATTAATATGATATGATTTATAGTACACATAAGGGGTTGCCTTTGCTTCATTTTCTCGATATTTGTTTTAAACACGGACGTAAAAAAGAATTTCCAAATGGTCTACCAGAAAATCTACCAGCATGTACCTATACGCATATACTTAAATACATCGAAATTGTATTTTTTTTAGGTAATCTAATACTTATTTCGCCGCATCCAAAACAGGAAAGTTAGCTCAATTCTACAGAAAGTTATGTCGAAAATCCAGACCACTTGAGGGCTTACAGAAGCTGTTTGAGTGGCCGGACAGAAAGTTGTGTGTATCTTAGCATTCTAACAACAACAAAAAAAGTTAATTCTACAATTTTTTTTAAAGAAAACTCATCAAAGCAACAAAAGGACTGTGGTTTCTCCCGGCGGATTGCACATGCCAGAGCTCTCTCCCAAAGAAAGGATTGTTTATTATCTTTATTTAATTTTTCCCGGTTTGTGGATCGCATGCGTGTAAATTTGGTTTGAAACTAACATTGAGCTACACAGCGTTTTTCAACGTATGTTATAGTTTCGTATGAATTTATGGTAAATTCAAGAATTTTGATGCATAATTCGGACCTCCTTGGACTTTTTGGGGGGTTTCGCTATTAAACTGAATTTCAAAAAGGGGGTTCCGAGGGAAAGTGTAATATGCACCCCCGAATTTCAAAAAGGGAGGTGCATATTACACTTTAACATTATTCGGCTGCGGTCCCTTTCGGAGTTGGCGAAAATCATCCGCGCTTGAAGATGCAATTCTGTATTAATCAAGTAGTAGTAGGGAATAGTAGGGGGTACTGGCTCACGCGGTGCTATACTTTAACATGGGGAAATTGCGGTGCTAGTTCTCCCATGTTAAAGCATAGGCGCACCTCATGAGCAGGGGTGGAGCTTCCACCAGCACGTGACTTTCCATGATGTCAGTCAAAGGTTAGGATGGATCAGATGATTTTTTTTTCTTTTTCTTTTTTTTTAAGTGTTAATGCTTTAAAAATTTCGTAAAGTTTTTTTTTTTTTTTCCTATATTTTTTCGCAAATGTAAGTTTTCTACTTTTGTAATATATATATATTTTTTTTTAAAATGTGGTAATGGGAAAAATTAACATTTTGTTAAAATGTTCCAAAACCGTAAAAAAGTAATAAAAAATGTGGTAATGGGCAAAATTAACATTTTGCACCTTTTTTTTGAAAATGTTAATTTCTCTATGGGAATTAACATGGGTTTTCACACTTTTGTCATTTTTTTTCAAAAAATGTGGTAATGGGAAAAATTAACTTTTTGCACAAAATGTCTCAAAACCGTAAAAAAGTAACAAAAAATGTGGTAATGGGCAAAATTAACATTTTGCGATTTTTTTTCAAAATGCCAATTTCTCTATGGGAATTAACATGGGTTTTCACACTTTTGTAATTTTTTTACAAAAAAATGTGCGTTTTTACAAAAATGTCACTAAAAATGTGGTAATGGGCAAAATTAACATTTCGCACAAAATGTTGCAAAAACGTAAAAAAACAACAAAAATGTGTGTTTTTTACAAAAATGTGATAAAAAAGCGAGTTTTCAAAGTAGCAGAATCGCATGAATTGGTATTTTAAAGTAGCAGAATCTCGGGAATCTCGAGAATCTCGGGGGTTTAAGGGGTGTGTTTCCTCAACCATTTCGGCCTTGCAGTTTTAAACATAAATATTTTAAATAATAGCAGATACCTGTTTTCAACAATCTAAATGGGATAAGGTCTCCTTCATTCATTAGGTGTTGTTAGAAATATATATATTTTTTTCAATTGTGGTCCCACCTCCACCCGGTGTATAGGATACACCGCCACAATTCAATCTAGCATGGTCTGGTCATTTAAATTTGATAATGACCGTATGCTAGGCTCTTGATACCATCCTTTAAGATATGTCGCTTATCATCATAGGAGGATAAGCCCATTTTAATTTGCTTCACAGTATACATCTGATGGTCTTTACTTGCAATTTTAAATTGTTCCACTCTACTATATCTTCGCCTTGTTAGGCAATTATAATAATCTTCATGATGGATGTATTTTTTTACAACATTCTTATTAACACCTTTAGCAGTCTTTTTATCCGTGAAGGGTGTTTTTAGGCTATACATTTTCGATTTTAGGCCTACAAATTCCACGGCAGGAGTTCCATTCAACTCGTCTTTCATTTTTCCAATCCTTTTTTTATTCTTATTGGAATGGAGTGGATGTGTTGGAGGATAATCCGAAAAGTCAAAATAGTCTTCATAACTTTCAAAATCTTTGTAAATATCCTCTGTTTCAATTTCATAGCACAGGGAATCGGTGTCTGTGAAAAGCAATTCGGCTCGGCTTCCATACATCTTCTTAATAAAATCATAATGAAACTCATACATAAGTGTTTTACTCAAGTCCAGTACTGAAAAACCTGCATAGATGGGTCTATTCAGTTTCAAATGAGTCTTATGCATATGAACTGCTACCAGATCTTCATTAAATATTTTGAAGGAATGTAAGGCTGGTGATGCAAGTAATTTTTTTAGTCTCTTCTCAGTCTGTACTAGCTTAACATCCATTCTTTTTCTCAAATTTTCCATAGTTTTTCCAAACACTGCGTTATTCATAAGTTTGAACAGATCTTTTTCAAAGGAATTTTTTGCTTTCATTCTCTTCTCAGTGTTAAATTGTACATAGGGCTTCAACCAGGGCTCTTGCTTAAAAGTTAATACTCGATGGATTTTCACAAGTTTCATCCCTAGCTTCATATACTGCTTTAAATTTCTATAATGCAGAACATATTTAACCTTATGATTCAAATTAGGTGTTAATTTGATCTGGTCCTTGCATATTTTCAAATTCATTTCTTCAGATAAATTCCGGCTATACTCCGAAATCAGTAGGGAATAGTAGGGGGTACTGGCTCACGCGGTGCTATACTTTAACATGGGGAAATTGCGGTGCTAGTTCTCCCATGTTAAAGCATAGGCGCACCTCATGGGCAGGGGTGGAGCTTCCACCAGCACGTGACTTTCCATGATGTCAGTCAAAGGTTAGGATGGATCAGATGATTTTTTTTTCTTTTTCTTTTTTTTTAAGTGTTAATGCTTTAAAAATTTCGTAAAGTTTTTTTTTTTTTTTTTTATATTTTTTCGCAAATGTAAGTTTTCTACTTTTGTAATATATATATATTTTTTTTTAAAATGTGGTAATGGGAAAAATTAACATTTTGTTAAAATGTTCCAAAACCGTAAAAAAGTAATAAAAAATGTGGTAATGGGCAAAATTAACATTTTGCACCTTTTTTTTGAAAATGTTAATTTCTCTATGGGAATTAACATGGGTTTTCACACTTTTGTCATTTTTTTTCAAAAAATGTGGTAATGGGAAAAATTAACTTTTTGCACAAAATGTCTCAAAACCGTAAAAAAGTAACAAAAAATGTGGTAATGGGCAAAATTAACATTTTGCGATTTTTTTTCAAAATGCCAATTTCTCTATGGGAATTAACATGGGTTTTCACACTTTTGTAATTTTTTTACAAAAAAATGTGCGTTTTTACAAAAATGTCACTAAAAATGTGGTAATGGGCAAAATTAACATTTCGCACAAAATGTTGCAAAAACGTAAAAAAACAACAAAAATGTGTGTTTTTTACAAAAATGTGATAAAAAAGCGAGTTTTCAAAGTAGCAGAATCGCATGAATTGGTATTTTAAAGTAGCAGAATCTCGGGAATCTCGAGAATCTCGGGGGTTTAAGGGGTGTGTTTCCTCAACCATTTCGGCCTTGCAGTTTTAAACATAAATATTTTAAATAATAGCAGATACCTGTTTTCAACAATCTAAATGGGATAAGGTCTCCTTCATTCATTAGGTGTTGTTAGAAATATATATATTTTTTTCAATTGTGGTCCCACCTCCACCCGGTGTATAGGATACACCGCCACAATTCAATCTAGCATGGTCTGGTCATTTAAATTTGATAATGACCGTATGCTAGGCTCTTGATACCATCCTTTAAGATATGTCGCTTATCATCATAGGAGGATAAGCCCATTTTAATTTGCTTCACAGTATACATCTGATGGTCTTTACTTGCAATTTTAAATTGTTCCACTCTACTATATCTTCGCCTTGTTAGGCAATTATAATAATCTTCATGATGGATGTATTTTTTTACAACATTCTTATTAACACCTTTAGCAGTCTTTTTATCCGTGAAGGGTGTTTTTAGGCTATACATTTTCGATCTTAGGCCTACAAATTCCACGGCAGGAGTTCCATTCAACTCGTCTTTCATTTTTCCAATCCTTTTTTTATTCTTATTGGAATGGAGTGGATGTGTTGGAGGATAATCCGAAAAGTCAAAATAGTCTTCATAACTTTCAAAATCTTTGTAAATATCCTCTGTTTCAATTTCATAGCACAGGGAATCGGTGTCTGTGAAAAGCAATTCGGCTCGGCTTCCATACATCTTCTTAATAAAATCATAATGAAACTCATACATAAGTGTTTTACTCAAGTCCAGTACTGAAAAACCTGCATAGATGGGTCTATTCAGTTTCAAATGAGTCTTATGCATATGAACTGCTACCAGATCTTCATTAAATATTTTGAAGGAATGTAAGGCTGGTGATGCAAGTAATTTTTTTAGTCTCTTCTCAGTCTGTACTAGCTTAACATCCATTCTTTTTCTCAAATTTGCCATAGTTTTTCCAAACACTGCGTTATTCATAAGTTTGAACAGATCTTTTTCAAAGGAATTTTTTGCTTTCATTCTCTTCTCAGTGTTAAATTGTACATAGGGCTTCAACCAGGGCTCTTGCTTAAAAGTTAATACTCGATGGATTTTCACAAGTTTCATCCCTAGCTTCATATACTGCTTTAAATTTCTATAATGCAGAACATATTTAACCTTATGATTCAAATTAGGTGTTAATTTGATCTGGTCCTTGCATATTTTCAAATTCATTTCTTCAGATAAATTCCGGCTATACTCCGAAATCAGAGATGGGGTGATATGAACTCTTTCGGGTGCTAGAGGATAATCATTATGCTTATCATGCAAATCATGGGGATAGTCTATATCCGCTTCGATAATATATCCCACAGGTGAGTCATCTTCAACAGCAAGTGGATCAAAGTTCTGAATGTCTTGAGAATCAAGCCATCTAAAATCCGATACAGGGAGTGCTTGGCTTAGAGCCCACCCATACAGATTATTAGCATCCAGGTACATTATATATTTGCTAGGTTTCGTAGAATCAAAATGTTCCAAATACTTGTTATTAGCCTGACTAAGGCGTTTACTAATAACACTAATACCGCCTCTTATACCTTCTTCTAAAAATAAGTACATATCAGGATCTGTAATCAGTTCTAATGATACTCCACTAGTCTTCAAGGCTGCATTCCAGGCAAGAGATGGCAATGTTAAACAGTGGGCAGCATCTATTCCATAATAATTCAATGTCAAATCACGGAAATTCTCAAAAATGTCCGCTAATAGAAGAATATCAGTTTTTTTGTACAAGTCATGATACTCCCCCATATTCTTTATCTTTAAAGATGTCCAAACATGTTGAGCATAGGCATAGGCATCATCAGAGATCTCCTCTCGATTTAAATCATCGAAGAAGGCCTCTTTAGAGGGTAAGCTCGTTTCTTCAAACTTGGTAGCACAATCCATATAAGAATAGGGGTAAACACCCTTTCTAGTCACTAAATCCACTTGATCACTTGTAAAATGTTCTTGGGTGATACGAAACTGATTGGATTCCAAACTAGAACTTAGTTTCTCAATAGAGGCAAGTAAGAATTGAAGAGAATCTATAAACTGTAAACTTCCTAGGCTGAATGTAATATATTGCTGCATATTGCTACTGATGCATTCAATCCTTTTTCCTCTAAATTCACCGATCCCCTGCATAATTAAATGTCCATCATACCCCTTTAAATTATGAAACACAACGGGTATGCGTCGTCTTATCTTGTAATTCAGATTACAATTAGGATGGGCTGCACCTCTGTACTTGGAAGTTAAGTGGCAATGGTCTCTCACACGCTTTTCTCCTAAAGCCTTGTTACAAATATGGCAGAGAGTAGCATTTTCAAAGTTTTCACGATCTTCAGCAGAAAAATTCATTTTCATATTTTCTCTCAGTATTCTCTGAATATCTTCTTCTTCTTGAATAAGGGCTTTCAAAAAATGATGAATCACATCTTCACCCCTATAGATAACAGGCCCTTTAAAGGTTTTTCCATTAGGCCCAATAATAATATAGGCAAAACCACAAGGAACATGATGAGATAAGATACTCTCATGTGAAACAGAAGGGGTATTCTCACATAGTTCCACTTTCATTAGGAAAGACTCTAAGTCTGCGTATACCACAAATGGTACACGCATTTGCATGTAAATACTTTGAAATTTCAAAATCTTGTCATTGTCACTGGGAAACTCCACTCTCTGTAGGCCATATTGGCTACATAATTCAATATGCTTCTTTAAACGAGCTTCAGATGAAAATCGTTGTAAACAGTAGTCACAAAAATATTGCTTCTCTTTATGTTTTCTTATACTGTATAAAAGTCTGCTCATACTTCTAATACAACAGTAATGAGACTGCTCATCATTACTAATAAGCAGTAAATTACAGTGTTGTTCTCGTCTATTAGATGATATATAGAGCGGAAACACCTTCTTATCTTCATATCCAAAGACATTCAGACTCACATTATTATTATTTCGCTCAAATAATTTAACTTGGTGTAAAGGAGTGGGAAACTCGATTCCATCCAGATTCAACTTGCATTCATGCTCGGTATATTTGCTGACACGTGATGCATTCTTATAAACTGGATAAAGTTCTGCTAAGATGGACCACATGAAACATTTCTGATCACTATTTTCCACATTAATAATAGCTTTCTTGGCTAATAGTTCTTTAGGTAGCGGGATATAGCTTGAGGCAGCCAGAGGATCATATGTCCCAACATCAATCATAAGTTCCTCGATTCTCTCTAAGACCCAACCGCTACCACGGCCTTCATAGGTTTCGAACGATGTTAACACTTTTGCAAAGGCAGTATCCATATTAGAATCCAAATCTTCTTCTGTAATGTTTTTCATACAAGAACTTCTGAAATAGTTTATACAGTATTCCTGTTCTCCTCCAGATCGGAAACGAGTAAAACGGCAACATACATTTATGTACCATATAATACTACGTTTCAAAGCAATTTCCTTTACCACCACTTGTTTTATCTCAATTCTATGAGAATCCAAAAAGGTAAGTAAATCTTTTTCAGCATGACCAGCAATTTTATAAACAGTCACAGTACCGTTTAAAGCCTGTTTGCAGGGTTTCTTAGTCGCTTTCTTCTTTTTATTCATACACGGAGCATCTAATCTTTTTCTTTTAGTGCCTCGCATAGGCTTATCACCATGAACTGGCCGCTCATGAATCTTCTCATGACGTATCAGATCATCTTTTCTTACAAAAGCCGCCTTACACAATTAACATATGTAATCCTTCTTTCCAGCATGAATCCTCATATGGCGCACTAAGCTTCGTTTTGCCATGAAGCTCTTCACACAACTAGGACACACCTGTAAAAAAATAAAATGCAAGACTTTAGTATAAACACGCTATTCTCGATAACAATGTAATACATGTCTCAAGATGTATATAAAGTAATCTCTAATCCATTATACTATCCCCATTAGAAATAATAAAATTCCTGAATTAAAGAATATATCCATATACAAGACATTTCATGTAAGATCCCCAATACATTTCATTAAATTCATAAAAACACTCATTAAAAAGTTGTTACGCATCATAAAAATACAAAGTTTAATTAAATGAGAGAATAAAATCACATTAAAACAAGTACTTACATGCCCAATCCTGTTCAAAGAGGGTGCATTAAGCATAGGAACATCAGTAACGGTAGGGATAGTACCTCCGATATTACTTTCTAAGGCAAACATATTCGCAGAACAACTTCAAACACGTCTTAACAGCACGAAACTCACAACAGAAATGATAAAATCGCTGCTTGAAGACCACCTACATCCATTCATAAAAAATAGTTCTTGGTGTATCCGTCCGCCAAGAGCATGCCAAGGTCACGTGATAGTTATATCACGGTTACCGTTAAACTTGCAACACACGAATGTAATTATACACACATCCGATAAAAAAATAAACAATTCGTTCAACATCGCAATCGATTATATCCTTTTTAATAATCGTAATCGATATATTAAATAAATTCACATCTTTAAAAAATAATAGATTTTAATAAAATAATGAAAGAAAATCCCTTTGCGAGACCCCTTAAAACCTCCAATCCTTAAACAATACAGCAACGCGCTATCCCTTGCAAGCATAAAACCCCCGAATAACATACTCCTCTCTCCCCCTCCCTCCCCGAGACACCAACACTCACTTCACCACACGTTAAACGTAACCCATAGCAACCGGAATCCATAATAAAACATTCACCTTCACCCCTAACGTACATCCAAATACACAGTCATTCAACGTGAAACCCGTAATTTTTACGGCGAAACGCACTTTACAGGGATTCATAGAACAAAATATCCTAAAAAATCATAAAAAATCAACAAATTCACCCAGAAACTAGCTAAAACCCTCAAATTACTTATAATTATCATCTACATATGCTATATAACCATTTATAACCTTAAAAAGGTGAGTATGCTAGTAGTAAAGAAAGGGGAGTTCACCGACGAAGGCGGTATGCGGTATGGCCGCCATCTTGAATTCCGTAATCCTGGACGGGGGTGTAAAAGGGGGGAAAATGAAAAAAGGTGGGGGTGAAAATTTTTCGAAACTTTTTTTTCGGGTGGCAACGATTTTGTAGTCTTGTACGAGGGGTTGAGGGGGAAATAAATTTTTTGAAATGAGATTTTTTTTAAGTATGGAAGAAACTTTTTTCTGGATGGCAACACCGACGAAGGCGGTATGGAGCCATCAGCACCCCCTAGCGGCGGAAAGTGGAACTATCGGGGATAGAACTTAGAAATATTTTTTGTTTCGGTTACCATAGCAACACCTGTATGGGAGAAACTTTTTTGGGGATGGCAACACCTCCGCCTCTGCGACAGAGGCGGAGCAGTACCATCAGCGCCCCCTAGCGGCCTAAAGGGATACTAATGGGGAAATTAGGAATTTTGTGAAAATTAATAAAATTCTAAGTATGGGAGAAACTATTTTCGGGATGGCAGCACCTCCGCCTCTGCGACAGAGGCGGAGCAGTGCCATCAGCGCCCCTAGCGGCCTAAAGGGATACTAATGGGGAAATTAGGAATTTTGTGAAAATTAATAAAAAATTGAGTTTTTAAAATTTTTTAAAAACTTTTTTAATTTTATCAAAATATTACATAGAGGATACTTTCTGGAAATACCAAAAAATATTTATTTTTTCTTTCCAGAAACTATTTTAGGCGGCATTACTCCAACCGCATTCTGGCGAACCCACCTTCCTTTACTACTAGCATACTCACCTTTTTAAGGTTATAAATGGTTATATAGCATATGTAGATGATAATTATAAGTAATTTGAGGGTTTTAGCTAGTTTCTGGGTGAATTTGTTGATTTTTTATGATTTTTTAGGATATTTTGTTCTATGAATCCCTGTAAAGTGCGTTTCGCCGTAAAAATTACGGGTTTCACGTTGAATGATTGTGTATTTGGATGTACGTTGGGAGTGAAGGTGAATGTTTTATTATGGATTCCGGTTGCTATGGGTTACGTTTAACGTGTGGTGAAGTGAGTGTTGGTGTCTCGGGGAGGGAGGGGGAGAGAGGAGTTTGTTATTCGGGGGTTTTATGCTTGCAAGGGATAGCGCGTTGCTGTATTGTTTAAGGATTGGAGGTTTTAAGGGGTCTCGCAAAGGGATTTTCTTTCATTATTTTATTAAAATCTATTATTTTTTAAAGATGTGAATTTATTTAATATATCGATTACGATTATTAAAAAGGATATAATCGATTGCGATGTTGAACGAATTGTTTATTTTTTTATCGGATGTGTGTATAATTACATTCGTGTGTTGCAAGTTTAACGGTAACCGTGATATAACTATCACGTGACCTTGGTATGCTCTTGGCGGACGGATACACCAAGAACTATTTTTTATGAATGGATGTAGGTGGTCTTCAAGCAGCGATTTTATCATTTCTGTTGTGAGTTTTGTGCTGTTAAGACGTGTTTGAAGTTGTTCTGCGAATATGTTTGCCTTAGAAAGTAATATCGGAGGTACTATCCCTACCGTTACTGATGTTCCTATGCTTAATGCACCCTCTTTGAACAGGATTGGGCATGTAAGTACTTGTTTTAATGTGATTTTATTCTCTCATTTAATTAAACTTTGTATTTTTATGATGCGTAACAACTTTTTAATGAGTGTTTTTATGAATTTAATGAAATGTATTGGGGATCTTACATGAAATGTCTTGTATATGGATATATTCTTTAATTCAGGAATTTTATTATTTCTAATGGGGATAGTATAATGGATTAGAGATTACTTTATATACATCTTGAGACATGTATTACATTGTTATCGAGAATAGCGTGTTTATACTAAAGTCTTGCATTTTATTTTTTTACAGGTGTGTCCTAGTTGTGCGAAGAGCTTCATGGCAAAACGAAGTTTGGTGCGCCATATGAGGATTCATGCTGGAAAGAAGGATTACATATGTGAATTGTGTAAGGCGGCTTTTGTAAGAAAAGATGATCTGATACGTCATGAGAAGATTCATGAGCGGCCAGTTCATGGTGATAAGCCTATGCGAGGCACTAAAAGAAAAAGATTAGATGCTCCGTGTATGAATAAAAAGAAGAAGAAAGCGACTAAGAAACCCTGCAAACAGGCTTTAAACGGTACTGTGACTGTTTATAAAATTGCTGGTCATGCTGAAAAAGATTTACTTACCTTTTTGGATTCTCATAGAATTGAGATAAAACAAGTGGTGGTAAAGGAAATTGCTTTGAAACGTAGTATTATATGGTACATAAATGTATGTTGCCGTTTTACTCGTTTCCGATCTGGAGGAGAACAGGAATACTGTATAAACTATTTCAGAAGTTCTTGTATGAAAAACATTACAGAAGAAGATTTGGATTCTAATATGGATACTGCCTTTGCAAAAGTGTTAACATCGTTCGAAACCTATGAAGGCCGTGGTAGCGGTTGGGTTTTAGAGAGAATCGAGGAACTTATGATTGATGTTGGGACATATGATCCTCTGGCTGCCTCAAGCTATATCCCGCTACCTAAAGAACTATTAGCCAAGAAAGCTATTATTAATGTGGAAAATAGTGATCAGAAATGTTTCATGTGGTCCATCTTAGCAGAACTTTATCCAGTTTATAAGAATGCATCACGTGTCAGCAAATATACCGAGCATGAATGCAAGTTGAATCTGGATGGAATCGAGTTTCCCACTCCTTTACACCAAGTTAAATTATTTGAGCGAAATAATAATAATGTGAGTCTGAATGTCTTTGGATATGAAGATAAGAAGGTGTTTCCGCTCTATATATCATCTAATAGACGAGAACAACACTGTAATTTACTGCTTATTAGTAATGATGAGCAGTCTCATTACTGTTGTATTAGAAGTATGAGCAGACTTTTATACAGTATAAGAAAACATAAAGAGAAGCAATATTTTTGTGACTACTGTTTACAACGATTTTCATCTGAAGCTCGTTTAAAGAAGCATATTGAATTATGTAGCCAATATGGCCTACAGAGAGTGGAGTTTCCCAGTGACAATGACAAGATTTTGAAATTTCAAAGTATTTACATGCAAATGCGTGTACCATTTGTGGTATACGCAGACTTAGAGTCTTTCCTAATGAAAGTGGAACTATGTGAGAATACCCCTTCTGTTTCACATGAGAGTATCTTATCTCATCATGTTCCTTGTGGTTTTGCCTATATTATTATTGGGCCTGATGGAAAAACCTTTAAAGGGCCTGTTATCTATAGGGGTGAAGATGTGATTCATCATTTTTTGAAAGCCCTTATTCAAGAAGAAGAAGAGATTCAGAGAATACTGAGAGAAAATATGAAAATGAATTTTTCTGCTGAAGATCGTGAAAACTTTGAAAATGCTACTCTCTGCCATATTTGTAACAAGGCTTTAGGAGAAAAGCGTGTGAGAGACCATTGCCACTTAACTTCCAAGTACAGAGGTGCAGCCCATCCTAATTGTAATCTGAATTACAAGATAAGACGACGCATACCCGTTGTGTTTCATAATTTAAAGGGGTATGATGGACATTTAATTATGCAGGGGATCGGTGAATTTAAAGGAAAAAGGATTGAATGCATCAGTAGCAATATGCAGCAATATATTACATTCAGCCTAGGAAGTTTACAGTTTATAGATTCTCTTCAATTCTTACTTGCCTCTATTGAGAAACTAAGTTCTAGTTTGGAATCCAATCAGTTTCGTATCACCCAAGAACATTTTACAAGTGATCAAGTGGATTTAGTGACTAGAAAGGGTGTTTACCCCTATTCTTATATGGATTGTGCTACCAAGTTTGAAGAAACGAGCTTACCCTCTAAAGAGGCCTTCTTCGATGATTTAAATCGAGAGGAGATCTCTGATGATGCCTATGCCTATGCTCAACATGTTTGGACATCTTTAAAGATAAAGAATATGGGGGAGTATCATGACTTGTACAAAAAAACTGATATTCTTCTATTAGCGGACATTTTTGAGAATTTCCGTGATTTGACATTGAATTATTATGGAATAGATGCTGCCCACTGTTTAACATTGCCATCTCTTGCCTGGAATGCAGCCTTGAAGACTAGTGGAGTATCATTAGAACTGATTACAGATCCTGATATGTACTTATTTTTAGAAGAAGGTATAAGAGGCGGTATTAGTGTTATTAGTAAACGCCTTAGTCAGGCTAATAACAAGTATTTGGAACATTTTGATTCTACGAAACCTAGCAAATATATAATGTACCTGGATGCTAATAATCTGTATGGGTGGGCTCTAAGCCAAGCACTCCCTGTATCGGATTTTAGATGGCTTGATTCTCAAGACATTCAGAACTTTGATCCACTTGCTGTTGAAGATGACTCACCTGTGGGATATATTATCGAAGCGGATATAGACTATCCCCATGATTTGCATGATAAGCATAATGATTATCCTCTAGCACCCGAAAGAGTTCATATCACCCCATCTCTGATTTCGGAGTATAGCCGGAATTTATCTGAAGAAATGAATTTGAAAATATGCAAGGACCAGATCAAATTAACACCTAATTTGAATCATAAGGTTAAATATGTTCTGCATTATAGAAATTTAAAGCAGTATATGAAGCTAGGGATGAAACTTGTGAAAATCCATCGAGTATTAACTTTTAAGCAAGAGCCCTGGTTGAAGCCCTATGTACAATTTAACACTGAGAAGAGAATGAAAGCAAAAAATTTCTTTGAAAAAGATCTGTTCAAACTTATGAATAACGCAGTAACGCAGTAACTTATGAATAACGCACGCCCTTAAACCCCCGAGATTCTCGAGATTCCCGAGATTCTGCTACTTTAAAATACCAATTCATGCGATTCTGCTACTTTGAAAACTCGCTTTTTTATCACATTTTTGTAAAAAACACACATTTTTGTTGTTTTTTTACGTTTTTGCAACATTTTGTGCGAAATGTTAATTTTGCCCATTACCACATTTTTAGTGACATTTTTGTAAAAACGCACATTTTTTTGTAAAAAAATTACAAAAGTGTGAAAACCCATGTTAATTCCCATAGAGAAATTGGCATTTTGAAAAAAAATCGCAAAATGTTAATTTTGCCCATTACCACATTTTTTGTTACTTTTTTACGGTTTTGAGACATTTTATGCAAAAAGTTAATTTTTCCCATTACCACATTTTTTGAAAAAAAATGACAAAAGTGTGAAAACCCATGTTAATTCCCATAGAGAAATTAACATTTTCAAAAAAAAGGTGCAAAATGTTAATTTTGCCCATTACCACATTTTTTGTTACTTTTTTACGGTTTTGGAACATTTTAACAAAATGTTAATTTTTCCCATTACCACATTTTAAAAAAAAATATATATATATTACAAAAGTAGAAAACTTACATTTGCGAAAAAATATAGGAAAAAAAAAAAAAACTTTACGAAATTTTTAAAGCATTAACACTTAAAAAAAAAGAAAAAGAAAAAAAAATCATCTGATCCATCCTAACCTTTGACTGACATCATGGAAAGTCACGTGCTGGTGGAAGCTCCACCCCTGGTCATGAGGTGCGCCTATGCTTTAACATGGGAGAACTAGCACCGCAATTTCCCCATGTTAAAGTATAGCACCGCGTGAGCCAGTACCCCCTACTATTCCCTACTGGTAGTATAGCGGGCGCTTATCTAAGGCCTAAACAACGCCGAATAATTCACTTGGGAAAATTAATCCTACCCCGTGTTTCAGGCTAGTAAAATGGCTTCTAGGCTGCTATTTGGGAGCCCTCCATTCAAAATTTGCAGAATTATCAAAAATACTTGTTAAATGTTAATAAAACTGCTAAAAATGGTTTAAAAATACAAATTAATACTCGTCTTCCGAAACCATATTCTTTCAAGTTTGTTTTACACTATTCGACAACAAACTTATTTTATGCTCATAAAGCTCATCAAGAAACAATATGTTTCCTATTTATTTTGTCATGGAGCACTTCAGTTAGGAGTCGTATTCACGAACAAGGAATCCTTCTTCTGTTCATTCACATTCATTCTAGGTTCTTTTTACTTTCCCTGCAATACATGGTAATGTATAGGGAAAATATTGGAATCATGTCGAAAATCGCAACTCGAGTTTTCGACGGATCTACACGTTTCGAAACCTCTAGAATACGAAAAAACTAGTTTCAGCGTGACGTCTGTGTGTGCAGATTTTGTATCCACTCTAACTAAAAAAGTAATTGACCGAATTTCACAAAATTTGGAAGGTAAGTCACTTGTGGACGAGTCTGGTGCTGATTAGTTTTGGGTACGATTCGGGATAAGGGAACCTGCCTTTTTTTGCGAAATGGCCCGCAAAAGTTTGTATCCACTCTAGCTGAAAAACGAATAGACCGAATTTCATAAAATTCGGTAGATGAGTCACTTATAGGTCACCCTGGTGCTGATTAGATTTTGGTACGATTCGGAAAAAAATAACCTGCCTTTTCATGCAAAATGGACAGCAAAAAATTGTCAAAATCTAAGCTAAAAAACTACGTATGCTCAAATTTGTCCATTAAATGCTTGTTTAATACGTAATTTTTAACGAAGAATAGAATAAGACCAACCTCATTACACTAGGACTAGCCGTTCTTGAGATATTTTAGTTTTTTTGTTTTTTCGCTACGCCACCTTTAAAAATGAGTCCAGTTAGCAAACGAGAAAGAAAATTGAATTAAAAGTGAATTAAATGTAATTAAAATAAAGAGAACGTGAATATAAGTCTGCAGGGAAAGTCATGTGCTGCCCACATCAGATTTTTTCATTTTGTCACGAACTCGGCTCTCTTTTCCAATGCTCATCGCCTTAAGCCCGTTCGATGGTTCGTTTTTCTAAGCTTATGCAAACCATTCTTATAATAACAAGACATCCTATTTATTTCATATAACTATTTACACATATATACACATCTTCACAGACTCAAATTGATACATCACAATTCTCGGGACTCCGCGAGTTCCATCGTCCGTTTTGATCCGAGTCCAGAAAGCAAGTCTTTCTTCTTCCAACCGCCATCCCCCTTCCCTCCAATTTCTCGCCCTTGAACCCCCGCAGTCCGCAGTATCAAATTGCGTGGCCAGCTGCAAAACTCTGGGAGAAGTAAGATGGCGGGCCGAGAATAACCTTTCCCAGTCTTCTTGGCATGGACAGAGAGGGGTTAGTAACACCTCCCCCCCCCACTTTTCATTCCATCCGTTGACCAACGATGACTGGAAAGTCCAAATCCTGCACCCCTCCCCATAGTGGAAATTCCCACACACAGGCCATGCTCTCTGCAACCCGGAATTCCTCTATGAGCCAGTGACAGAATCGAACCATTACATAATAATTATTCAAATTTAAATTTCATACACAAAAGTATATTTCCATAGACACTAAATTATTCTTAAAATACTAATTATCAATTTCCGATTAAAATGTTTACACTTAAAACAAAATCATACATTAAACCAAAATTATTCTTAAACACTAATTATCAATTTCCACTTCTACTGTTTAGCACTTAAAACAAAATCATACTACAAACCAAAATTATGCTTAAAACACTAATTATCAATTTCCACTTCTACTGTTTACACTTAAAACAAAATCATCCTATAAACTAAAATTATTCTTAATACACTAGATTTATCAATTTTCACTTCCGAATACATTACAATACGACTAATATATATAAATACCTTAATAATATTAAACACACTACTATTCACATACCATGAATTCCATAATTTCACAATATTTAGACTACTGGCTCAAAACCTTATTCAAAGAACACACAATATGTCATTATAGAGCCAGTAACCCCCTTCGTCATTTCACCTTCCCGGGAGTCCATTCTAGTAACCCCCACAGATTTAAACTCAACTTCTTTTCATCATCCAATATCCACTTTTTGATCCCACAAATCGATACCCACTCGTCCATTCTTTCCACTGACCATGTAATTTCTCCCTCATATTTCATTTTCATCTTAGGTTTCCTTCCAAATCTCCCAAATTCCCCCACTAATAACTTCATTTCCACTCGTGAATAATTACACATTTTATCTCTTGACCAATTTCCTCCATAACATTGGTCTCGGAGGGAAGCAATCTTGCTTCTAACCCCAGCATATTTCATCTTCGGTTTCCTTCCCAATCTTTCAAATTTTCCCACTAATAATTTCATTTTCACTCGTGAATACATGCACCTTTTCTCTCTTGATCCATTCCCTCCATAACATTGGTCTCGCAGGGAAGCCAACTTACTTCTACCTCCACCAGCCCTTTGCTTCTCCTCACTGACCGAACCCATAACTACCTCCATAATTCCTGTTCCTTCACATTTCCCTTCCAACATTGTTCCCACTTTAACTAACATGGCTTTCTCATGACTTCCAACTGAGCACACTTCATTCCCTTCCGTTCCTATTGTCTCACGTTGGGCTATAACTGACTCTCCAGTTCTCCATCTTTCGTTCATTGTCTCCGTCTCCTTTCCCTCACACTCCGTAATTCGACTCTTATCCATTCCTTTCGAATTTTTCAAGATCCCCAATGTCTAAACAACTCGTAACATTTTCCTTTTCAGTGATAATTGGACTCACAGATATTGGGACCCCAGGATGGCCTTTCTCAGTCCCTTCCCCTTCCTTACAGTCCCTAATATATTGCGCACTATCGGACTCGGAACTTGAGGTCGCCTGCTCGACCGCCCCCTTTCCCTTCAAGGACAACTGTGACCTAGACATATCTATGATCAGGAAACTCTCGACTCCCCCCGACTTTTCTTTCGTCAGCGCAGGGTCCACTCGCGAAATTGTATGCCTTTTCTCCCTCAGCATCTTTTCTCTTTCTCTCCGAAACTTCGAGTCCACGGGAAACCCCTCTCTCTGAGACTTTCCAACCCCATTTTCCATACCGGAATTCTCGCTTTCCATTCTGAGACTCGGGAGATCGGATACCTGAAAAGGCAGCTTAATTTTATCAACGCTTTTCGCCCCTGTCTGAATATCCAGGCTTGGCAATTCTGGTTTTTCCCAAGTCTCCTCAAATATTTCAAACTGAGCTTTTCGCGACTTTTCCGAATTAAACTTTGTACTTTCTCGCGACTTTTCCGAATTAAGCCCTTTACTGTTAAGAGCAATACATATTTCTGGGCATTCATGCCTATAGTGCCCTCCCTTTTTACATGCGAAGCACAACACGGTGTTCTTATACACCCTTTTCACTGCTCTGCCAATTTGGCCGCTATAGTTCCGAGTAATGGTATTCCGTGCAATTTGGGTTTCACTATTATCCTGGTTCATTCCCAGTTCCCACATTAACCATTTGATCTCACTTTCCCTCTTTTGCTGCTCCTTTCTCTCCAACTCTCTCAACTTTCTATTGCACTCTAATGTTTTTTTCTCCCACTCTTTATTCTCTCTATCCCGTTCTGCATTCTCTTCTCTCTCTTCCCTAATAGAGTACAATATATTTCTTATCGCTTTTTCCTCATACTCCTTGCTCCCACAAATTATATTTTTTAATTCCACCACCTCACACTCAGAATCCGTCGTCTCGCCTATTTCATAACAGAGCCTCACAAGATCAATTTCCTTCTCTTCCAATAAAAAAGCCATTTTAACAATTGCTCGAAATTGCTTTACAATAACATTATCCCAGGACTTTCAACAACCCCCTATGCTCCCCAACCATACATGAAATACATTAACAATACCTTAAGAACAAAGTCATTTAATATTATCTTCATATTAACATAACCTACACATAATATTATTTATAATTCCACATACAAATTTCTCATTAATATTAAATGTAACACAATTTCATGCAAGAATTTATTATAATTTCTTATCAAACCAGCATTTAAACACATTTGTATATTGAAGTAAAATTTTTATCCATATATTACTTCTGTCACTGCTCATCTTGGAATTTCCGTTATTTATTAGCAAGACTTAAAACTTTAAAAGTCATAATTTACTCCCCACAAACCAAATAACCCTCTTTAAACTCATTACTAATTTTACAATTTAATTTAAAATCCGCCCTAGCCCAGAGAGCATCACCCATAAATGTGAAAATTTCCACTTACCTCTTCTTCTGTACCAGATGTCATCATTCTTTCTTATGGGTTGGGATCAGAAGTCTTTGTCATAGGTTATCCAGAAAGTAAATCACACCCCTATCATTAAACACGCACACAAATGAATCCATATGATTCACGCCGATATATCCTCATCCAATTTATTCCAATCATTACTCAGGTATTTCAACGTATTCCTGCCGTTTTCCTTTGCTTAGCGATTTGCACATTTGCTTAGCATTTATCCATGTCGGCAGCGCTAGTGTAACGAACTCGGCTCTCTTTTCCAATGCTCATCGCCTTGAGCCCGTTCGATGGTTCGTTTTTCTAAGCTTATGCAAACCATTCTTATAATCACAAGACATCTTATTTATTACATATAACTATTTACACATATATACACATCTTCACAGGTTCAAATTGATACATCACAATTCTCGGGACTCCGCGAGTTCCATCGTCCGTTTTGATCCGAGTCCAGAAAGCAAGTCTTTCTTCTTCCAACCGCCATCCCCCTTCCCTCCAATTTCTCGTCCTTGAACCCCCGCAGTCCGCAGTATCAAATTGCGTGGCCAGCTGCAAAATTCTCGGAGAAGTAAGGTGGCGGGCCGAGAATAACCTTTCCCAGTCTTCTTGGCATGGACAGAGAGGGTTCGTAACACATTTTTTACAGTTTTCATTGAGCTATGATTTCCTTCATGTGTCACGTGTGCAACTCTATTTACAGCTGTCCTTCTTACTTTTGCTGGTGCGGCTGTTCTGTGTTTGCCTTGATGAAGGAGATTGTTTTTCGCATCCGAAACAGGTTGACAGCTTTATTTTGTTCTATACAAATTTTAACGAAAATGCACTTTGATGTAAAAAATATAGAGATGTATCTGCGAAACTCGGCATGCAAATTTTTATGCAAATGATCAAACTGTCAGCGTCAATGTTGTTATAGGGCTCTTGAAAAGCGCATAAGTACGACGTATCGTGCAGTATTTAAAACGACCAATTTTCTGACTCACGGACAATTGGAACTGTATTTTCTGCTTTGATAATAGTTATGTACAAAGATGCCCTTGAGACGTACTCGACGGTGCTACGAACAATTGTCTGATTTAGAGAGTAAGGTCGTTTCTAGGCCTAAAGAAAAAAAGTTGTTCGACCCAATAAACGTATCAGTCGCCAGCTTGGTCGCAGCGATATGGCAATTCCTTGGTGTCCCGTGCTACGAAAATCTGTATAGAGGTGGTATTCCAGCTTATGCAAATATGCATGTCGCTGAGATTTTTTTTAAATTCCAATTAGTTTAAAGGTTATGAATATTTAACGTCGAAATTTTGCCGTTTTTAAATCAATTTATCCCAGCAGAGTATTCTTTGAAAAATGGGATACAGATGTCAGACAGTTACAGAAAATTGCCACAACACGATCTGGGTAATAAAATCAAAAATTCTAACTTTCAGAATTTTATAGATAACATTTTTACTTTTTAAACGTGCAAATATTTTATTGTTATAAGAATTCACTCTTTTTGTACTATAAATCTCTTCTATAGTACAAAAATATTCGGAGATGGCATTTAATTCTCTAATTTAACTTTTCGCCATTCACGGAAACAAAGCAGACAAAAGACATGAAGTGATTTAAATTGAGAAGTTTTCTTATTTCTTGAATTTTAAAGATATGATTTATATTTTTCAAAATACAATACAATTTTTTGTCATTAAAAGCATTCTATGAAAAAAATGACTTGAATCAGTTAACAACCATAATCCCGATTATTACCTCCTTGCTTTTCGTTTAATACTGAAGGTGTTGCAGCGCAACGGGAGAAGGCGTATTTAAGCGCTTATTTAGGACGTACTGTGCGGAGTGCAAATGCATGTGCGCCCGCTCAGTGGATTATCATTGTTATTTACAATAGAAGCTGAATCCTATTCTGTTTTTGTCTAGATTCGTCTTATAATGGAATTATCAAACAATAGTTTCGGCACTCAACAGGAAAGCCAATGGATCGGTTGCCTTTGCAGCATAGAATAATGCCTTTTAAGGAAAAACTTGCATCGCTTAATACGCCATATCACTGAAATCGCTCGTGTTTACTCGTTCGATTCTGTTACAATATTTTTTTATGTTAGTTATTATAAAATTAACACAAACATATAACCTAAAATGTCATTTACTTTCCTTTAGAAAGTCCGCTAAAAAAGCATTTTTCCTGAGAGCTTAGCTAGCATAAATCTGTTCTTTCTTTTACTTATTGCATTTGAAAACTCTTGAAATTATCTTTATATAAATTACTTAACTTTCTAATAAAAATTTATAGAATGTAACAAATTTAAAACCTTATTCAATAAAATAAAGATTTAGAAAAACTGCGTGGTCTGTCTATGGTGATATTAACAGGCGAAAATTTTCTAATATGATAATTATTGTGCTAAAAAGGTTTAGTTACAATAATTTAAATAAGAAAGATCAATCATGCATAAAGAATTGATTATGAAACACTTTCCAACTGCAATGCAATGTTATTTAAACATCTATAAAATGCGATGGTATTTTTACTTTCCTTATATACTTAATGTATAAGGAAAGTATTGTGACGGGGTCGAAAATTCGAATTCGAGTTTTCGACGGGAGAGCACGTTTCAAGCATCCCTGATCACGAATCAAACATTTTTGAAGTGATGTCTGTGTGTGTGTGTGTGTGTGTGAAAGTATGTGTGTGTGTGTGTGAGTGTGTGTGTGAAAGTATGTGTGTGTGTGTCAGTGAGTCTGTGGAGACGATAACTGACGAACGAATGGACCGATTCGAACCAAATTTGGTACAAAAATCACAATCCGTAAACACTGGAAGCCTATTGTTTTTATACGTGTTCGAATGTTCAGAACCCCCCTAAATTTTCGAATGAAATTTGGAAAAAATCGTTAAAAAATCAAAACCGCTAATAAAGTTACGCAAACAGACATTTCTTATGTAATTTTTCATTAGAAAACGATTGGCATAAATTTTAGAACGCTAACATGAACCGTTCTCGAGATATTGTACATTTTTCAAAAAAATTATGAAAAAGTCACATAAAAAAAAAATTTCCTATTGAGAAACATGTTCACTTTTCATATGCAATACCATGCGATAAATTGAGTGACATCATTCTCGTGGATCTAGCTCGTTCCATTCATGAAAAAATATACTTTGAATAATACTTTTGTATTAGAACGCCAATAGTCATTTATCTGCTGTAAGAATAACTTTTTTCTTAGTGCATAACGCTTGCCGAGATTTTGGCGACGAATTTGGCGGAATGTCGCCAACTTGGCGACTTTTTGAAATGTTGCCAAATTAATGAAAATCTCGCCAAATGGATAAAAATGATGCTAAATCAATGAAAATGACGACTAATTGTCGAAAATTCAATAACTTGGAAAGAATATTAGTATCTACTATAAGAAAATCCTATTACTTTCCTTATATACATAATGTATAAGGAAAGTATTGTGACGGGGTCGAAAATTCGAAATCGAGTTTTCGACGGGAGAGCACGTTTCAAGCATCCCTGATCACGAATCAAACATTTTTGAAGTGATGTCTGTGTGTGTGTGTGTGTGTGAGAGTCTGTGAAGACGATAACTGACAAACGAATGGACCGATTCGATCCAAATTTGGTACAAAAATCACAATCCGTAAACACTGGAAGCCTATTGTTTTTATACACAATCGAATGTTGAGAACACCCCTAAATTTTCAAATGAAATTTGGAAAAAATAGTCAAAAAATCAAAACCACTAATAAAGTTACGCATATAGACATTTCTTATGTAATTTTTCATTAGAAAACGATTGACATAAATTTTAGAACGCTAACATGAACCGTTCTCGAGATATTGCACATTTTTCAAAAAAATTATCAGAAAGTCATATAAAATTAAAAAAAATATTTCCTCTTGAGAGACATGTTCACTTTTCAGTAATACCATGCGATATATTGGATGACATCATTCTCGTGGATCTAGCTCGTTCCATTCATGAAAAAAGATACTTTGAGTAATACTTTTGTATTTGAACTCCAATATTCATTTATCTGCTGTGAAAATAACTTATTTCTTTGTCCGTTATGCTTGGCGAGATTTTGGCGACGCATTTTGGCGGAATGTCGCCAACTTGGCGACTTTTTGAAATGTTGACAAATTAACGAAAATCTCGCCAAATGGATAAAAATGACGCTAAATCAATGAAATGACGACTAATTGTCGAAAATTCAATATCTTTGAAAGAATATTAGTATCTACTATAAGAAAAACCTATTTATTTTACTGTAAAAGTGGTAAATTCATTACGTTATATAAGGAAAGTCATGTGTTGCCCACATCAGATTTTTACTTTCCCTATATACTTAATGTATAAGGAAAGTATTATGACGGGATCGAAAATTCGAATTCGAGTTTTCGACGGGAGAGCACGTTTCAAGCATCTCTGATCACGAATCAAACATTTTTGAGATTATGTTTGTGTGTGTGTGTATGAAAGTATGTGTGGGTGTGTGTGAAAATATGTGTGTGTGTGTGTCAGTGAGTCTGTGGAGACGATAACTGACGAACAAATGAACCGATTCGAACGAAATTTGGTACAAAAATCACAATCCGTGAATACTGGAAGTCTATTGTTTTTAAAAGTAATCGAATGTACAGAACCCCCTTAAATTGGCGAGTGAAATTTTGAAAAAATCATCAAAAAATCAAAACCTTTAATAAAGTTAAGCAAATAGACACATCTTATGTAATTTTTCCTTAGAAAACGATTGACATAAACTTTAGAACGCTAGCATGAACCGTTCTCGAGATATTGCACATTTTTAAAATAAATTCAGCAAAAAGTCCCATAAATTAAAAAAAATGTATTAATTGTTGAGAAACATGTTCACTTTTCATATGTAATATCATGCGATAAATTGGGTGACATCATTCTTGTGGATCTAGCTCGTTCCATTCATGAGAAAATGTACCTTGAGTAATACTTTTGTATTTGAACGCCAATAGCTATTTATCTAAGATATTTCTTCGTCCATAACGCTTGGCGAGATTTTGGCGGAATGTCGCCAACTTAGCGACTTTTTTAAATGTTGCTAAATTAACGGAAATCTCGCCAAATGGATAAAAATGCCAATAAATCGGTGAAAATGACGACTAACTGAAGAAAATTCTATTTCTTAGAAAGAATATAAATAGCTACTATAAGAAAAACCTATTTCTTTTATTGTAAAAATAGTAAATTCATTTCATTATATAAGGAAAGGCATGTGTTGCCCACATCAGATTTTTTTTAATTATCACAGAACTACAAAAATTTATTCTACTTAACAACTTAAAATCATGGAATTAAAAGTACTTTCTATCTCCATGCTTAAAACTTCATCGAAAATGGCAATGCTATAAAATCGTCTGCTTTTCTATGTAAAATTAATGAATACTTCATTCATATCACCTATATTCCAGACTCCAGAACTAAATAATTTTGAGTTAAAATTCAGCAATTCTTATACAACTCATCATATATACGCTTGATTTATTTACATTCTGCATACGTTAAAATTAAGCTTCGTTGTAGAAATAATCAAAGTTTGATGATTATTTAAACTAAAAATTATTGTAATTGCGTTAGCGCAGAATATAGTACACAGAAACTACGCAAAAATAAAGCAGTTTTAGGACGGATGCTACATTGAATATAAATTTAAAAGAACTTTAAAAATCATGATTTTGACACTGGGGAAAAAAATGGATGCTTTATTTTATTTTGAAGTGGGTCAAGTGATCTCTTCATATAATATGGGTGTAATTACTATTTCAATTTAAAAAAATATTTAAGCGAAAATTAGGCTTCGTTGTAGAAATAATCAAAGTTGGATGATCACTTAAACTCAAATATATTGTAATTGCGTTGTTTCAGTATGTAGATGCACAGAATTTAAGCAAAAATAAAGCGGTTATAGGACGCATACAACATTAAATATGAATTAAAAAGAACTTTAAAAATCACGATTTTGACACAAGATGGATGCCGTACTTTATTTTGAAGTAGGTCAAGTGATCTCTTCATATAATGGTTACGTGATCTCTTCATATAAAAGGTGTAATTATTATTTCAATTTTTATTTAAGAAACTACCGAACATATTTTGCTCAATTTTTTTTTATATATTTTATGAGATAATTTGAATATTTTCTAAAATTTTCGAAGCAATTTGCGAATTTTAACTTCGCTTAAAAAATGTTTGAAAAATGAGGTCCCATACGGTTCAATGTTTTTCACTTATTCAACCCGGGTTCAATCCAAAACTAATTGGGTGATATTATTCATTTATATTCCCATATGTTCCACAGATCGTCCGAACAACATACCAAAATTTCATTTTGATAGTCATTTTTACGGCAGTTATTGTGCGAACGGATAGACAGGTAGACAGACAGAATGAACAAAGTAATAAACACTTTTCAACTATGTTGGAAAGTGTTTAAAAGGAAAACTCCTTAGCTTTTAAAATTAGGTCCATTTCGCCAGCCCCGCCCATCTCAAGTTTAAAGTTCAAATTAGGCTCAATCGTTAGTGCATCGTTAGTGCACGTTAGTGCACGTAAGCATTTCGTTAGTGCACAGCCCCCTCTTCAGGTATTACAAAAAATAAAAATAACATGGGCGGGGCTGGGGAAATGGCCTCCCCACCCACCCACCTCGAATTATAAGTTCAGATTAGGCTCAATCGTTAGTGCACGTATGCATTTCGTTAGTGCACAGTCCCCCCTTCAGGTCAAGGCTATCTAAAACAAGGCTCGGACATCTAGGAATCATGGGATACGTGACGTCAGCAGCGGGGGGATCTGCAATCACTCCGCGTGTACGAAAGTGTATTGAAGATTCAGGAGTGACTTTCAAAACTTCATATTTTTAAATAAAAAAAATAATTTAAATACGTGCCCACTAGGATTAAAGTGTCTACTGAAAACAGGACTTCCTAAATGGTGAGTTATTTTTTATTTTGTCTTATTTTATGCATGCAATTTTAACATTTTTGTAACACATAGCACGTGTAGCGCCGAATGTTGCTGTATCTGTACGAATAGTCTTATATCTTGAGAAAAGTACTCTTAATTCATGTTTAATATTGCCTGAACGACTTGTTATTCATCACTGAACCTTGCATTTTAAGCATAATTTTATTACAGACTTTTGTGAAGTAAATATTTGCCTTTTTTGTTGAGATCGTGAATCGTACATTTTTTAGACGTTAGAAAGACAAAATCTGTTACAAATTACTCCTTACACCATGATATGTTATTTTAAGTTAATCTAAAGTATCAATGAATCAAATTGCAGCCTTACTAAATCATAGAATTATCGAAATAGCCATAATAAATCATAGAATTATCGAAATAGCCTTGATAAATCACAGAACATAGAAACTGTATTACAAATGAAATATGCGCAATATGCCTTTGTATAATTGTTTCGTACCGTTGCACATAGTATACCATTCCCGAAAAAATTATTAAATATATGCAGTAAGTTTCATTTCAACACATGCTGTGTAAATAAAGTTTATTCAAGCTTATTTAGATGTTTTGATTTTACTTGGGGGGGGGGGGATCTCAGAGTATGTATAAATAAAGTTTATTAAAGCTTATTTAGATGTTTTGATTTTACTTGTGGGGGGGGGGAGGAATCCCAGAGTATGTGTAAATGAAGTTTATTTAAGCTTATTTAGAAGATGTTTTGATTTTACTTGGGGGGGGGGGGGGAATCTCAGAGTATGTGTAAATAAAGTTTATTGAAGTTTATTTAGATGTTATGATTTTACTTGTGGGGGAGGGGGAATCTCAGAGTATGTGTAAATAAAGTTTATTGAAGCTTAATTAGTTGTTTTGATTTTACTTGAGGGGGGGGGGAATCCCAGAGTATGTGTAAATGAAGTTTATTGAAGCTTATTTAAATGTTTTGATGTTACCTGGGGGGGGGCGGAATCCCAGATATGCTCGTCCAAAGGAAAATGCAGTGAAACTCGATATGTTTGTAAAACTTGAGTACCGTTGCACATAGGTAAATGCTTTACAGTACACCGTTCCCGAAAAAATTATTAAATATATGCAGTAAGTTTCATTTCAACACATGCTGTGTAAATAAAGTTTATTCAAGCTTATTTAGATGTTTTGATTTTGCTTGGGAGGGGGGATCTCAGAGTATGTGTAAATAAAGTTTATTGAAGCTTATTTAGATGTTTTGATGTTACTTGGGGGGGGGGGGGAATCCCAGATTCTGTGGAGTATGCTCTTCCAAAGGAAAGTGCAGCGAAACTCGATATGTTTATAAAACTTGTGTATCATTGCACGTAGGTAAATCCTGAAAAAAAATATTAAATATGTGTAATAAGTTTCAAAGTTACTAAATCTGTGTAGTAATCAAAGTATTTAATGTGTCATTTAGATTTAACTGATTAAATAGTTTTTGTATCTAATGAAAATGTCCTAATCCGTAGAGTAAAAATGCTTTTCAGAACTCAATTGGGGGGGGGGGGGAATGCAAAGGTCAAACTTTTTTTGGATTTAATATAAATGCTTTTACTGTAAAATCAGTAATATTTATTTATAATCCATACTTTATGTACATCATTTAATATATATCAGGTTGGTATTCAGTAGATATAAATGGGGAGGGGGGGGGGGTAACTTTTGTTTGAGTGTGACATATGATATGCAGGTACTTCTCAGACAAAATATGGATCTAGCTTTTGCGGCAAATACATTTTATTTTTGTGTAACTTTGTTAACTCCAACTACTTGTATTTATAAATTTGTTGCAATAAAGTTTATATATGCTCATAAAAAGCTTTTCTTTTTTGTATTTTATTTACTTGCTTCAAGAAAAGCTTAATAACTTCACATTTCCACAAGAATAATAAATAATTTCACATTTCAACACAATATTAATGGTGTGTACTAGTTAAAACATACACACATACTCAGATACTCAGAAAATTTGAGTTAATTTTGAATATACTTTTTCAGACAAAATACAAATCTAGCTATTTATTGCTACATATACAGTATGATACATTTCAATATAAATTTGATGTCACTTAATTAGGTTTGTAAGATAAAATGTTTTTACAACTCATAAAAGACCTGTTTTTGTATTTTACTTCCTTATTTGAAGAAATGCTGTTACATTTTTTGATGGATTTAATAATTTAAATAGTTTCATTGCATGTAGAAAGACGACGATTTTCTAATTAGTGTGGTAACCTAACTTATGGATAATTAAAATTTGTACATATACTACATGTCATTACAAGTTAAGGTAATTTACATTTCAAGAAGGAAAAAATGATTTAAATTTCATGAAGATATAAATCAATAAATGGTGTGTACTAGCATATAGCATGCATACTGAGGTGTAACTATTGTGGTGATTGTCATTACTAAATTAAAAAGCTTTATATTTAGTCAGAAAGTTAAAATGATTAATAAATTTCTACTAAGTTATTAATATAGTTGTTTATTATATTAATATAACTTTAACACAAATGTTTACAGCCGGCCGTCCAAATAGCTGCTCTTAGTCTCCCGGACGAGTCGGACAGTCTGGGTCTTCTACAAATGTTTACAGAAGAGAGTGAAAAAATATTTGTTCTGAATGTAGATCAATTTTTATTTTAGAATCACAGTTTGAAGTTTATTCTAATTTACTTGTTAGTGTAGAGATATATTTTTTCATATTAGTCTTATTTATTACTGTAGAAATTCACCTGTGTCAGATCCCGTACGTGTTACGCACGGGAGATACGTTCCCTCCGTTGCTGCGGTTGAGTTGTCAATGTCCGGGCCTCTTATTCTAGGTGGCCTTGTTCAGGTGCTGCGAAAATAAAGATAACATGGGCGGGGCTGGGGAAATGGCCTCCCCACCCACCCACCTCGAATTATAAGTTCAGATTAGGCTCAATCGTTAGTGCATCGTTAGTGCACGTATGCATTTCGTTAGTGCACAGTCCCCCCTTCAGGTGCAACGAAAATAAAAATAATATGGGCGGGGCTGGGGAAATGGCCTCCCCACCCACCCATCTCGAATTATAAGTTCAAATTAGGCTCAATCGTTAGTGCACAGTCCCCCTTCAGGTGCTGCGAAAATAAAAATAACATGGGCGGGTCTGGGGAAATGGCCTCCCCACCCACCTCGAATTATACGTTCTGATTAAGTTCCATCGTTAGTGCACGTTAGTTCACGTATGCATTTCATTAGTGCACCCCCCACCCCCTAAGTAATACAAAAATAACGTGTGCGTTGCTGGGGTAACGGCCCCATCAGCCCACCTCTAATTTCTTAACTATCCAAATTTCGAATTCTACGTACGTCCCTGATGTTCACCCCCCAATTAATACAAAAATAACATGTGCGTGGCTGAGGAAATAGGGGGGGGGGAATGGGGAAGATTTAGCTTAACTGGTTTCTCATTTTTTACAATGTAACTGTAACGTTATCAAAATTAACCAACATCCCCAAGTCTGATTTACTTTACAATTCCCAATTTTTATAAAAAATTATTTGTAGACTATTAGGCCTTTGAACGTGTTAAAAGAAATTTTGTACTAAATTGTAGAACCTGAAATATAATTTAAAAGAATTTAGTAAAAATAATACACTTTACGAAATGGTCCAGAATTTACAATAAACATTCGTAGCATTATAAATGATGATATAAAACTGCAATTTATACCATCAAAAAATTTATATCATTCCAAAATAAAAGGAAAAACATGAGAGGCTATCATAACACAATTAATGTAATATATAATTCTTGAAATGAATATAAACGCCTACTTAAGAATGCTATCATTTCGGATATGTAAAACATGAATCGTTTTTATTCTGTGTATACCAAAATTTGGCATTTTTGAACTTCAGTATTTATCCTTACGAGTTAGATGGAATTGGAGAGATCATCCACTTTCTCCCACACATTGTTATGCAGACGAAAGCAATGACCGATCGCATTGGACGTTTTTGCTGACGGAGCAAGGAAACTAATCACACATCTCAATTGGTATTTCTTACTACCTAGATTCAATATATGTGGGACTGATGATAATGGTATGTTGATATCCAAGTTGAAATGGGATGGATGGTCATTGTTCACGTAACAATTCTAAAAAATATATGAGACTTAAAATTATAATGTATTTTAGTAATTCCTCCACAGATGTTGCATTTTATGTTTGGATTTAACACACTGTGTAACGCATCTTGAAAATAATCCATGTTGTTGTTGCGTAAAGAAAAACTAATGACAATTTTAGCAAAGTTATTGGTAGCATTACAACTAAAACTTTCCAAGCCAACGGCCGTATCGTGCTGAAAACACCGGTTCTCGTTAGATCATCGAAATCAAGTAGCATCGGGCGCGGTTAGTACTTGGGTGGGTGACCACTTGGGAACACCGCGTGCTGTTGGCACATTTCGGGCGGGGTACCCCGGTGGTTTGTGCGCTGGATTTGCACGCTGCCACAACTGCCGCCGTGTTCATGCGGAGTACGATCACGTTAAACATGTGGGTCCAAAAGTCCTTTCGAGAGGTTGGTGGTAGGGGAAAGAGGGTACGGTCCCTGTGGATGCCTCCCCCACTGGGTTCCGGTCTAAATTGGGTGGTACTTCCCGGCCGGTTACCTTACAGCTTTCTGGTAGGTCGGACGGTCTGGGTCTCAAACAAACAAATTAAAACATTCCATTATTTCGGTAGCACTTTAAAAATCTTTAAATAATTTCCTTAATAAATATTTTGCAGTTGTGGCTGCGTTTACATAAATGAGATCCGCATTTTTTTTAAATGGTTCTCCTTTAAAATGGTTAAGTAAGATAGCAGCCCGTTTTCTATATGTTTGAACTCTGATACCATCACGCACCCCACTACGAATTAATTCAACAAGTAATTCTTTTGTATAGTTATCTACAAACTCCGAATATTTTTCACTATCTGCATAGGCTGCGAATAATATTTGAATAATGGAATCAAATGCACAGGTATTGCTGAACGTGTGATGCTTTCCATCAATATTAATCGACTTCAAACCTAACTAATTGGCATTTTTGAGAATGCCAAGAACTTTGTTTTTAGCTTTACTGCTTCTGTTACATGTCAATATAGATGGTTCCGAGTCTAAGCAGTTTCTGCGCTTCCGTTTCTTTGCTGTAGCTAAACCGCGCCAATTCTCTAAAGAATAGTTTTTCTTAATTTCTTCTTGTTCCGGTGGATGCGGGGGACTGCTATGCTCATGCCCCTTAGGGTCTGGAAAAAGATGATGGCTGATATCGCATTCCTGTTCTATTGATGAAAGACAATTATTTCTGTTTTTATGTTCCTTCTTTAGTATAAAAATAATCAACAATTCAACTTTGTCATCGCCTGTTTTGTCGTTTCTGTATGTTTCTTCAGCACCAATCAAGTTTATAGCTCCAAGAATGGAATCTATAAGTTCAGGAATAAATTTATCAACATGTATTGGCAAATTCACGTGATGAAAGACACGATTTTTCAAGTCGTTGAACATGCTTTCTGATGAACAACTTGATTCGGTTGCTTGGTCATAATTGAAAATATTATTCATCACGGCACCCATATTGGTAAAAGACGGCAAAAATCTAACAATTTGTTTGCTAACGTGGGGGTATAATGGAGATTGTCTCTATCTCCTGTACAGCACTGTGCTTCCTCCTTACAATTTTCATATATTTTCATTTTTGTATTACTTGAGAGGGGGGGGGGTGCACTAAGGAAATGCATACGTACACTAATGATTGAGCCTAATCTGAACTTATAATTCGAGGTTGGTGGGTGGGGAGGCCATTTCCCCAGCCCCGCCCATGTTATTTTTATTTTCGCAGCACCTGAAGGGGGGACTGTGCACTAACGAAATGCATACGTGCACTAACGATTGAGCCTAATCTAAACTTATAATTCGAGGTGGGTGGGTGGGGAGGCCGTTTCCCCAGCCCCGCCCATGTTATCTTTATTTTCTCAGCACCTGAAGGGGGGACTGTGCACTAACGAAATGCATACGTGCACTAACGTGCACTAACGATTGAGCCTAATCTGAACTTATAATTCGAGGTTGGTGGGTGGGGAGGCCATTTCCCCAGCCCCGCCCATGTTATTTTTATTATTTGTAATACCTGAAAAGGGGGCTGTGCACTAACGAAATGCATACGTGCACTAACGTGCACTAACGATTGAGCCTAATTTGAACTTTAAACTTGAGATGGGCGGGGCTGGCGAAATGGACCCTTTAAAATTAAAGAAATTTGCTCATTTTGAAAAAATATATTGAAATTTAAAATTCATTAGAAATACAGGTTATAATACTTTTATTGTGAATTAAATATTTTTATAAATAAATTTCATCACAATTTATACTAGAAAATATTACTTAAAAAGATTAAAAAGAACATTTTGAGCGAAGGAGATGAAAAACATTTCATTACCAAAGATAACAGATTCCTGCTGCTAACAGAAGGATACTTTTCGTGAAGGAATTTATAATGGAAATTATGCCTTATTTGCTTTACAGGCCAAATAAGACAAAAGAGCCTAATACACGCAGCTTGTCAAGACTGTCCGAGCTCGGATAAAAACTGAATTTGGATTTTCGACACTATTATAATATTTGTTCAACTTTCTACATATACATATAATCATGCATTTGATTTATTCGAAGGAATTAATAAGACATTTTTATTCCAACGCAGAATATATAAAATTTTGAACGAATGAAGGCCTCATTTAAATAATTGTAAATTACTTTAAATTCCTTAATCACAATTAGTTTAAAATACAAACATGTAAATAACGTTCATTTTTTCTGGTAATACATCAGCCAATTATATTCTATAAGGATTGCGTTCTCCTTGAAAATAACAGTATCTGTGGATCGCTTTTGCGCTTTTTAGTGCTTTGCACATATACCATGATGAGGAATGGAAACCCGAAAGCCTGTTATATTCCACAAATTTGTGACCTTTATATACACATAAATTCAGTCTGATCACGCAGTTGGCATTAAATTTCACAAATATTGAGGTCAGACAGCACGATTTGTCTATGGACTATGGTCAAAACCAAGTGTTAATGTTTACAGAACTCACCTAAAGGAGACGTTCCCAAAGCTAGGATAACTCTAGTACAGATGTCGAAATCTGCAATGAGAGCACTTTCCTACCTTTTGAAACGCCTCTCTTTGGTGGGTTCTATTAATATTTATAACTTAAAAAATACTGCAATTGGAGAGTAACAGAATGTTACAAAATTTATAACATTTTAAGTTAATCAAACTTTCAATTTTTCCTATTTCAATTTTTGCAGTATATGCAGCTATAAGTTAAATACAATGATTTTCAATCCTTATATTTGTAGAAATTATTTGCTGCTATCATCCCTAAAATTTATTTACTAAATTGTTTTAAATAATTAGTTGCAAATATGAATTAAAATATTAAACCCGTTTTCACACATATTTTTAGGCAATTTTTTTTTCAATTTAGAAAAGAAAATATTTTATCATCAGGAAAACCAAGCACAAAAAAAAAGCTTTGGATTTTATTTCCCTCATTAAATTGATATACCAAATAGCATATTTTTATATGCAATAATTTTTGCGGTACGAAGCAAAGAATCTCGAGAAACGAGAAATTTGTCAAACAGCGGCTTCGGCTACTTTTTTTAATATAGAGAGATTATTCCACCAAAAATAATCACAATATGAAATGACAAAGCATTGCATAGATTTTAATGTGAATAACATGTATGATTCGGGTATATATGGTTGGCTGGAATCAGGGTGTTACGAAAAATATAAATATTTTGGACACTTATATCTTCGAACCTAATAGATCAAACTAACAACAACTCTTACTTATTTTGTCGGAAATATAGTACCATTTATGTATATAGAAATAATTTCAATATTTTAGTATATTGACATTTTTTTTAGAAAAAAAGTTTTTGTCAGAGCGAGTTTTAGTCTCCCTTTGCTTTCACTCGAACTATCTTCTAAATTATAAAAGACAAACAACAAGCGACAAGAGTGTTTAGTAAGAAATAGATCTTATATAATTTTCTTATATAATTTATAGATATATAATTTTCGAGGAATCGTCTTATTAAGTTCAAAAAAATTGAAAATTTCCCATGTAGAAACAAGAAAAGCTCAAAAGAAACTTCTTAAAATTTGCTTCTTTTCAGAGAATTTTTTTGTATTTAAATTATAATTAGTAAACATTAACATTATTATAACATATAAGACAAAGAGTTCACACTTTCATAGCTTTTAGCATGATTTTGAGGTACTATTATTTCAGATATTCAAACAATACATTGTAAAGACACTTTCTTAATGTAAACAATATGAAGATTAAAATAAAAAAACAGAAATGAAAATTTATCGATAACTTTCTGGAAGATGTATAATGAACATAAAAGTAAATATATTTAAAACTGTATTAATAAAATTTATTTGAATTATTACGAGATGATAGTCTATTATAACGCTACGGTTTTTAGTTTTCTGATTCATGATGAAAGCGAGACAACCACACATCTTTATGCTCTCTAGTTAGTTCCAGCTAGGCTTACATCAATATATATTGATGTACACCTAGGTTCTAAATATAACAACCTTTTATTAAAATAAAAACCCACCAAAATACTTGAAGAAATAGTATCTTCTGTTATAAACCTAATGTACGTTCAGTGATTGCTTGTACAAATAAAACAATCTCATGATGTCACATGAATCGTCTCTACAGTTAAAAACAGGATAGCTATTAACGACAACTTTTATTTGTCTGAAACCCCCAGGGATAATAATAGGGGGGGGGGAAGACACAAGGTTGAATTGTACATAGGTGTCTGACAATATAATAAGAGCAAAACTGGTCCATGGATACTGATATCTGTAATGGGAGTCTCTTCCAGATGTTATGTATAGTTCAGTGATGCTAAAAGTGTGTAAATCAGAAGAAAAGTATTCAAATATTTGATTCCAGTCACAATACTTTTGTACGACATCCCATATATTCAGATATGAAAAGATGCTTGTATAAACAATTTTGCACAACAATTAAAAATTTTTTCCATATTACCCAAGTTTTTAAAAAAAATGCTAAATGTGCATTCATCAGAAAATACATATGCTTTTCTATTTTAATATATCGATTTAAAAATATAGAAAAGAGTCCGAAGATTATAAATGAACTTGACCGACTGCACGTTGCAATACAAAATGCTCACTACAAGCAGTTTTTTTTTCACTTTCCCTAGTTTCATAATCTATATGCAGGGGAGGAAATTTCACTTCAGAGTTTACTTGCCAAAAGAGCTTTTCACTCACCAGTTTAATATAAATATCATTGCATAATCTGTTTGTCATTTCTAATCGAAGACAAAATTGCATTAAATAAAGCTGAATATGCAGACTTTTTACAAGTTATTGGGTGATTTGGTTTACTGCAGTTTGGAGAAGCATTATAAGAACAAATTTAAACAATTTTCAGCCTACGATTGCTAGCTTTATATGATATATCAATAACTATAAGAATATTAATAGAGATATTCAATGGAAATATGTACCCAAGTAAAAAACAAATAGATCACTTCTACAGAGTTAACTTATGTTATACATAATTATGCGCCTGTTTCCCCTTGCATATCTTCAATAATAACTAATAAAGCAACAGAACAACCGACCTTTTTCATACATAAATGAGCCAGCTGCTATATTATTGTACAAGTTTACAACTCAATATATATTACTAATAAGACTTGCAAAAAATAGCTCAATTAAGTAAACAAACTTTGATGGCACAGATATGATTACATAATGCAAGGGTAGATGTTAACAAAGTAATTTTAAATGTAACTTGTAACTTACCCAATTCCTTTAGTAAACTTCCAAAATCAAATATTGTGCATATATGCTTGTAGCGGTAATATGAAATTTATGTCATCAAAACACATCTTTTAATGAATATTTGTGATAAATAATCCTAAGAGAAGATAAATCTTGATATATTCTACTGAAATTATGCACTAAATGATTGTAAATTTCTAAAAATCATCTGTAATATACGGATAGACCGATGTTACAAAGAACATGATGCTGTGCAGTGGAATCGCGAATGTGACGTCACATGAAACTCATCTATTGTAGCACGTTGTCTTCGAGATCTTTAGTTGATATTAAAGAAAACTCGCGATCTTTGGTTTTCTACAAAATGTTTAAAATCCTAAACTGCTAAGTTACCCTCAGATCTGCATCAACCCCCCCAAACTGCTCAAACTCTTAATGTGCAACAAACTGCCACACTAGGAGCTAGGACAAATAATAAAAACTGTAAATCAAAAACCTCGAACCTCCAACTATGGACCAATGAAATAATGTCACAGTATGAAGATAAGAACCACACCTAGAGATTGGAGATTAAAGGCGCTTCGCGCCTGGTGCTCTGTTCTGGACGAAACTCTATGAAGAGATCTTTAGTTCAGAAAGGTGACGGATGTAGCGTGGTGGAAATAACGTGAAGGTATGATGTTCCACGTTAGCCCCACCTAAACTGTACATATTAGAATCCCGTTTCAATATATGCGTAACGCATGTCTTGTCCGGACCCACTCCGACGTCAGCACCGGACCCACTCCGACGTCATGATGTGATGTCAATATCGACGACCAATAGTAGCTTCAAAGAACTGCGCCTGTGCACGGAGATGGTAGTTTATAATACGAACTCATCATCACTCAGCTGTTAAATTTACTATCGTATACTAGTATTATTAGATAGTTTAGAATATTAAATTCTAAGTTATAGTTGATGCTTAAAATGAACTACGCCTGTGCAAGGAGTATTTTGTTTTAATGACGATCTCGGTATTATTCAAGGAGATTTGAATATATTTAAATCTCCGTATTATTGGATAGCATAGAATATTAAATTCTATAATTGATGGCTAGATGTGATATATATATATAATTTAGTCATTTTGAGAGCCATGTGTCAATGGCACCTAACGAATTTTCCCCATTTGAAAAATTGTTCTACATAGATGTAATTTAAAAATTGTTTGCTTTGTTTATATTATGCAACTCACAAAATCAATCTCCTTTTATTAGTCATGCATTAATTAGATTGTCAAAATGAAACATTGTTCTTTGCAACATTCAAGTTGTCAAGTTCAACATAAAATTCACAATCATGTGCAAATTCCTATAATATACTAAATGATATTGTTAATCAAAATATTCTATTAAAATATTTAATTTATTAATGCTCCTAAAAAGAAGTTTAAGAATATCTGTTCTAGCTATACAAAATTATCTTCACGAGCAAATCTGAAGAATAAAATGTCCTGGTCTTGTTTGTACACAAATTTACAAAATATATGTTGATGTACCCTACGTCATCGGCGACGTCAATCGCATCACCATCAGTAGTGGTTCCTTGTTGGTCGAATTGGAGTGGGTCCGGTGCTATTTATCCGCTCGTATCCTGCCCAAGCTCTATTGAAATCCCGTTTCGATATGAAATCGTTAACTGCAACCCAGCTGTTGTCTTATCAATTGTTTACAATCAAATATCTACATTTGTAATAGCAATATTTTCAAAATTTAAAGGGAACCGGTTGTATTCTCCTGAGCTATGAAATTCGTTGAAAATATTACGAATGTAGGCCGTACTGGGCTTTTATCTGAATTTCCTAAGCCGTGGAGTACAGAAACCTTTCAGACACCTTTACTTCTTACATACACTCGAGCTGGTACAGTGCCTCATCTTACTTCCAATACGTTAAAATATTTGAAAACAAACAAGATGTTTTTATTACAGACATTACCAACTGTAGTTGATTTTAAAGACGTAGTTGAAAGTCAAGGTAAAGGATTAAGTACCTTCGTTGGCGTTCCTGAATTTCCTTTCCATTTTTCTATTCAAGATCCCGGTACGTTAACACCCACTGGTTATAATGTTAAAAAAGGTGTTTCAGTATGGTCAAATGGTGGAAAAAAGTGTATTTCTGCTGATGAATACATAAAAATAATAAAGTTGTATCGTCCTGCATCATATCAAGCTCTCTGTGACAGTGATACACCTATGAATTGCTCAAACAAGCGTCTAAATAAAGCCGTAGATAATTCCTTAAAATTTTTAGATTACTGTATTGAGGAACATAAGGTTTCCGACGAGCTTAAGGATACAGCATTATTTGGTACAATTCAAGGTGGTTACGATTTGTTTCTAAGAAAAAAGTCTGCAGAACAAACTGCTTTACGCCATGTTGATGGTTTTGTAATTGATGGATTTCATATAAATGGACCTAGTGTTGAATATATAGAATTTTGCAAAATTAAACCCATATTACTAGAAACCATTTCTCTGCTGCCTAAAAATAAACCAAGAATTTTAAATGGTGCATTCAGTTTGGAGACAATGCTTGAAGCTGTTAAATGTGGAATTGACATGTTTGACTCTTCATATGCTTATGTATTAGCTGAGGCTGGTGAAGCTACTATATTTCCTTTGGTAGGGATCAAGGAATTTTTTCATCCAGGAAACACAGAAATGCCTTTAAAACGAGCAAAATTACCATCAAAATTATGTTTAAAAGAAAAAACATACAAGGATGATTTTACTCCAATTTTAAAATGTTGTCAATGTTATACATGTACTCATTATACAAGGGCCTATATTAATCACTTATTAATTACATCTGAATTGCTTGCTCAAATTCTTTTAATGATCCACAATCTTCATCACCTGTATGAATTTTTTACAAGTGTTAGAAATGAAATGGAATAAAATAGCTCAACGGTTAATTGTAATCATTTGTTAGTAAAGCTAACTATTTAAGCAATATATTTATAAATTTTATATTAAGGTATAAAATATATTCTACTTATTAATAAATTTGATGTGAAAAAGTTTTAATACTTTTGGATATTAAAAGTAATAAAATCTATAATTGTTGGTTACGTATTTTTCCTTTATAACATGCCTTTTCATAAACACTTATTTTTGTTCACTGTGCATTTAATTATCAAGACTCCAGGGGAAAATAAGTTTCAATAAAATGTCTAAAAGCTTTGCATGTAGCAACAGATTTAACAATTTTCTATTTAGAGAGGCAGATTTACCTGTATTGAGACTGTCGGACTTTTTCTACCTTAATTAAATAATCAAATTTTTAGATATTCTTAATCTTAAATAGTGGTCATATGCTCATCTTCAGATATAATATATCTGATGTCAATTTTGTATTCTTTGAACTTTAAAAATATATTAATAAGATATATATTTTTGTAGTATTTGTTTAGTATACAATCTCTGTTCTACATATTTTTCGGTTATTTAAATATAGTTTTAACTTTGTAAAACTGCTAATTTGTCGTTTCTGTCACTAGCCCCACTAATTCTTCCTGGCCGTCCAAACCTTATACCTTTTTGGTAGGTCGGATTGGTCTGGGTCTCAACAACATCAACTAGCCCCACTGTTGAGTTGAGTTTTCATCTCTTACATCAGTAAACAAACAAGCAAAAACAATGTTTCAGGACCTATACTTTATTTTAAAATGCACTAAAACAAAAAAATAAAATTCTCATTTTTGTCTTATGCAATAAAAGTTGATAGATTGGTTTTTAATTGTCGCTTCAGCCTAAAAGTAGAAAACAAGCAGCAAAGTTCAAAATCCAAATAATTAAGTATACATATACACCCTTTTATTACTTGCATGTAATTTAAATATCTGAAAATGTCTTTTGGCAAACGATAAATGGGCACTTTTTTTGTGTGGTGTACCTAATTGTTTTATATATATATGTTACGGGTAAAGCACAAACTTGGATAGACCTAGGTTTATTCAGGTAAAGTCTACATTATCCAAAAGGGCTGTATAAACCTAGATTTATCCAATACTTCTTGGGTAATCCTAGGTTTATCCAACCCTGCTTGGGTAATCCTAGGTTTAATCAGCCCTGCTCGGATAAAAATGAGTTTGACAGGTAGGAGAAACATATACATTATTAAAATGTGTGCGACTATGTATGTATGTGACTCTGTAATGTATTTCATTTGTCTCAGCTGATTCATACTTAGTCGTCAGTATATTATGAATTTCTGTGAAAGATTGTTCGTTATGCAAAAATTAATACTATAATGCTGTTCTGTTTATCTGTCTAGAACAACACATGGTGAAAAATTGATGAATTTTTAGATGTCGTCAAATTGACAGAAATGTTGATAAAATGATGCTCAATTAAAGAAAATGATGCCAAATTAATAAGATTTAAAATCAAATCATAAATAGAATTTTGATTTTAAATCTTGGAAATAGATTGGGATTCAAACAAATAAATAAACGACTAGTATATTAATTATGTTTCAACAGGGTTTGTTTCTAGCTATGTGATTGGTCAACATGGTTTTCTCTATGAAATTATATGTTATTTACTACCATGATATAGGTCTATATACATTTATAATGAGCGGTTATTAAGATTTTAGTAAAAGACAGACATAAGTGGTCGCATTTCCATGAGATATACCAAGCATTGCATCTGATTTACATAAATCAATAGCGGCCATCACATTAACTGACCTTTCCTACAGTATTTGAAAATGTGGGATAATGGGCCATTTATAAATTGTATAGTTCCTGAGTTTTATTAGTTGATATCTACCATACGGCATACACCGATTTTATTTACACTTTAAAAAAATAGTCTAGGATCCTACGAATGAAATGCATAGTAATTTAACCAATCAGTGTTAAATATAGTAATTTTTATGATATTTTAGTGATTATACTTTGTGAATAATTGATTTTACATAACATGTACAAAAACTAATCCGTATACTAATCTATACTACTTTAAAACTGAATTTTTTATGAAATTATTTACACTTTTTAATGTATTAGTATAGAAATGGAAAGGCTTAACAATAGGGGAAGGTGGGGCACTTGGGGACACCTTAAATTTCAACTTTGATTTTGCACACAAATTAGTTCTCATAGGGGATCATAAATGGAGCATAATCTACTCTACAATGTATTTTGGAATCAGTCATGTTTGTAGGTAAGAATTAATCTCATTTTCTTTGTTTTGAAAGAGGTAGAGTTACATTAATGTGCTGTTTCATAAACAGATTTCTTATGTAAAAAATGAAATGATAGAAGCATGTGGCAATGAAAACATATACATTTATCATGATTTTAATGTTAAGAAATGCATTGTATTACCAAGCCTAACATTCTGAGAGTTTAAAAGATAATGAATAAAATGGGGCAGGTTAGGACATATAGTGGTGGGGTACCTTGGGACACTCCCAAGGTACCCCAAATCCAAAGAAATCAATATTGCATATAGTAAAAAAAATTATTTCAGCTTTAAATATAATAAAAAAAAATGACTACTTTTACTTAATCAACATTTTTTTTTTTTACAAGTAAAATGCTATAACAACAAAAATCTGATGTGGGCAGTACATGACTTTCCCTGCAGACTCAAATTCATTTTTTCTTTATTTCTTTCATAAATCATTAAATTGAGTTTAATTGCACAAAATAACACTAAATTTGCATTTTTATTTCAATTTCTGTTTTTATAATGGACATTTTTCCGAAAGTGGCATAACTAAATGCGAAAAATCTCAAATATCTCGAGAACGGTTAGTCCTAGAGTAATAAAGTTGTTCTTATTCTTTTCCTCATCAAAAATTACGTATAAAACAAGCCTTTAATTGATATATTTCAAAATACGTAGCTTTTTTTTTAGATTTTGTCGATTTTTGAGGGTCATTTCGTAAGAGAAGGCAGGTTGTTCTTTTCCGAATAATACCAAAATCTAATCAGCACCAGAGTATCCCACAAATAACTTATCAATCAAATTTTGTGAAATTTGGTCAATTAGTATTTTAGCTAGAGTGGATACATGACATTTGTGCTGGCCATTTCGTAAAAAAAGGCAAGTTGTTCTTTTCCGATTAATACCAAAATCTAATCAGCACCAGAATATCGTACAAGTAACTTATCTACCAAATATTGTGAAATTTGGTCAATTATTATTTTAGCTAGAGTGGATACGTGGAATTTTTACAGGCCATTTCGCAAAAAAAAAGCTGGTTCTGTTTTTGCGAACTATATCAAAAATTAATCAGCACCAGGGCCATACCCAAGTGACTTACCTACCAAATTTTATGAAATTCAGTCCATAAGTTTTTGAGTTAGAGTGGATACATACATTGCACAGACACACACACAGACGTCACGCTAAAAATAGTTTTTTCGTATTTTAGAGGTATCGAAACATGTAGATCCATCAAAAACTCGAGTTGCGATTTTCGACATGATTCCAATACTTTCCCTATACATTACAATGTATTGCAGGGAAAGTAAAAATCTGATGTGGGCAGCACATGACTTTTCCTGCAGACTTATATCGACGTTCTCTTTATATTAATTAAATTTAATTCACTTTTAATTCAATTTTCGTTCTCATTTGATAACTGCGATGGACTTATTTTCAAAGGTGGCGTAGAGAAAATACAAAAAACTAAAATATCTCGAGAACGGCTAGTCCTAGTGTAATGGGGTTGGTCTTATTCTTTTCTTCGTTAAAAATTACGTATTAAACAAGCATTTAATGGATATATTTGATTATACATAGTTTTTTATTTTAGATTTTGCTGATTTTTGCGGGCCATTTTGCAAAAAAGGCAGATTATTTTTTTTCTGAATCCTACGAAAATCTAATCAGCACCAGGGTGACTCACAAGTGACTTATCTACCAAATTTTGTGAAATTTGGTCCATTAGTTTTACAGCAAGAGTGGATACAAGCTTTTGTGGGCCATTTCGCAAAAAAAGGCGGGATACGAAAGTTTTGGATACGATTCTTTTAACCCGAATCGTATCCAAAACTAATCAGCTCCAGACTCGCCCACAAGTGACTTACCTACCAAATTTTATGAAATTTGGTCAATTAGTTTTTTAGTTAGAGTGGATACAAAATCTGCACAGACAGACAGACATCACGCTAAAAATGGTGTTTTCGTATTCTAGAGGTCTTGAAACGTGTAGATCCGTCGAAAACTCGAGTTGCGATTTTCGACATGATTCCAATTCTTTCTCTATACATTACCATGTATTGCAGGGAAAGTAAAAATGGTGAGATCTAGAAAAGAAATTTAAATATCCTGCCATTAATGCTTCTATGCTGGGAGCAGCCGCATAAGTAATGATATGTCCATTAGAGTGGCTGCTAAAGCTTACTACCTGAGTAAAACCACTCTTAGCCGCCATGTAAGTAAATTTAAAAAGAAAGCAGAACCTGATAAAAAGTTCTACTATGAATCAAAATTAAAAAGCTGTTTGGTATTTATCAATTCTAAAGAAGTTGTGCTAGTGCATTACCTTATAAAGGCATCAAAACATCATTATGGCTTAAAAGTAACTGAAATTAGAACACTAGCTTATCAGTTTGCTGTAGGCATTAATAAAAATGTGCCACTAAATTGGAATTTAGAGGAAATGGCAGGGAAAGATTGGTATTTAGGTTCTTTGAAGAGGCACTCTCAAAAGTTCCTCTTCAAACACCTGAATCCATTAGCCACTCTCGAGCTACTAGTTTCAACAAGGAAAATGTCAATGCTTTCTTTAATAATTATGAAATAGTACTCAAAAGAAGCGAATTTTCTCCTGGACAAATCTATAATGTGGATGAGTCTGGGATAACAACTGTCCAAGTACCTCCAAAAGTAGTAGCTGCTAAAAGAGTTAAACAAGTTGGACAGATGACTTCTGGGGAACGTGGACAGCTTGTAACCATTATTGCTGCTATCAATGCCATTGGCAATACTGTGCCTTCGATGTTGATTTTTCCGAGAAAAACTTCAAAGAACACATGCTGAAAGGTTCACCAACTGGAACCATGGGATTTGCAATCTAAAAAGTGGTTGGTCAAATCCAGAGATGTTTATAAAATATTTAAAACATTTTGTAAGTCATGTAAAACCTTCCTCTCAAGCACCCATTATTTTACTCATGGATAATCATAAAAACCACATTTCCATTGAGGCAATTGATTTTTGCAAAAATCATGGAATCATTATTTTGACCTTCCCACCTCATACATCTCATAAATTACAACCTTTGGATCACACTGTGTTTAGTTTATTTAAAACTTGTTATAATTCTACTTTCAGCTAGTGGATGATTATCACATGCTGGTCCTCCAATTTCAATTTATGATGTTGCTGAATGTGTGGCTAAAGCCTTTCCACTGCCTTTTACAAAGAACATTGTGTCAGGTTTCCGTGCATCTGGAATTTGACTTTTTAACTGTGACATCTGATGACAATGAATTATTATCTTCTTATGTTACAGATAGGCCAGATCCTTCACTTGTTTCTGATGACTTGCACAAACCTTTGACTTCTTATACTGCACCAGTAAACAAATCATTGGCGTCGCCAAAAACAGAAGAAATTAAACCATTTCTAAAGGCAGGCCCATGAAAGAAAAACAACAGAGGAATAAAACAAGGAAAATATGCTATTTACACTGACACTCCTGAGAAAAAAAGATTACTAGAAAAATCGCTGCAAAAACAGGGAAAGAAAGCTAAAGACAAGATTCAGCTAAAAAACATAAAAAAAAAAAAAAAAAAAAAAAAAAAAAAAGTTGGAATGTTCTTCAAGCAGTGAAGATGAAGAAGCGGAGCTTGCACAATTAGTAAAAATGACAGTTGGGAGAAATCCACAATTACGTGATTTATGTGATGATAGTGAAGAATTTGATAGTGATGTTGGTTCTTATACAGACTACCAACATGTTCAAGAGGATGGTTTTGTACAGTCCAGGCACCAACTTAGTGTAGGGGACTATGCACTGGTAAAGTTTTCCGGTAAACGTTTCATTTGTAGGTCACATTGAGAAAGTGGAGGATGGTGAGTATGAATTATCTTTTCTGAGAAGACATGAATTACAATTTTCATACTATTATCCAGATAGAGGACAAATCTTTTGTAGATCCCAGTGGCATTCTTTTGAAGTTGGAAAGTCCTAAAGAGATAATAGGGCACTGATGTCCTCTCTTAGAATTTGAACAACAGCAGTTTGTTAATGTGAAATATAAGATATGTTAATGTAAATGTATTAATACCAATGTAAGTACTTACTGTTAGATTGCTTGTCTACAAATAAAAATTTATTAGTCAATTTAACTTTATATTTTGTACATATTTCTGATTTTCTTTTTAGTGTCCCAACCTGCCCCACTGAGTGAGGCAGGTTGGGACATTTTATATATATAAGGGTTTTTAATTTTTTAATTACAATTTATCAAGGTGAGATAATAAATTGAAATAAATTTTATTTAAAGCAGAAATGTCCAAAGTACATGCCAAAATGATTTTGGAAAAAACTGGATAAATTGTAAAATTTATAAAAATCGTTATCTAGTGCCCCACCTTCCCCTATGATTATTTTATTTTGGTATACCATTTCCACTAAATAAACAAAAACAAGTTTTAATTCATGTGAAAGTTTTTAAGCCAAGTCTGTTTAAACTATAATATTATATAAATATTTAACATATGCATTTTGAACTTTGTTTATATAAATATTGTTCTTGCACCCACTGAAACAGAATATCTAGTATAATTTCCCTCAACAATAAAAGATATTTGTGCAGAATTTTACAGTGAGTGCAACACACCCATAGCAAATTTATATGGTAATTTAAGTCCTTTTAACACTAATACTCTAAATTTTGTTATAACTTATTTTAAGCAAGATTATCCTAGATATGATAATGACCCATATAGTTGGGCAAACAATAATATAGGGATCACATGGTTCCTTCTTTTTCCTACTTTTTAAAAATAATTCCTATTTTCCCTACTTTTCCACAGTTGGAAGCTCATTCTTTGCTTGTGTGACCAATAGCGAGCATATCAGGAAAACTATTTGAGGAGTTAATGATATGATGTACGAAACGAAGTGAAAAAAATCTGTCTGATGAAGTCTGTTTTTATAATAGTGCTAAAATTTGTAATTTTTATGTGAGCAAAAAAAGTCGTGATTTTTGAGAAAGTGTTAAAATTCATAATTTCTACTTTCTCATACTATGTAACTTAGTATAAAGTATTGTTTTCGTGAAAATTTTTGAAGCCGAGATTTTGATACTAATATATGTTTTAAGACCTCTTGAACACGTTTTGACTATTTTTGGAGTGATGTCCATCTGTCTGTCAGTCAGTCTGTGGTTGATTTCTTGTGTACACAATCTGTCACAAGGATTTTCACAAAACTTTATATACGGCTTTTTGTTATCGAAAAATCTAGAACTAGATAGAATTTTTTAAAATTTCAGCGAAAACTTCATATTTTACATTTAAATTTTATATTTTTAATATGGCAGCATAGGACAAAATTTGACATAATCATGCATAAAAGGGGTTATTTATGGCTTAATGATCTTAAGACTTAATCGTTTCAATTGTGGAAAAAAGCCTCGATATGATTTTTGTGTTCGGGATATCATTAGCCCCCGAGGGGGAGGGGAGTTAACGTACAATATGCAAATTTTCTTGTTACAAATTTAAAATTTTTCTACTCTAAATTCCAAGTTTTATTGCTAGCTTCCACAAAATGGGATTTTTGCTGCTTCAGAAACACTATGATTGTGTTATACATATTTTAGCACTATATCTATGGGGAGGGGGATGTTAATTATGAGGAGATGGAAATTAAAATTCCTACATTTTTATATCAAAATTCCTGTTTTTGTTTCTCTTTTTGGAGAAAAGTTTAGTGCAATCTCTGAATACTACCAATGTCCAAATAGTTTGCCCGAGCGTGTGGAAGCTAACTTTCAACAATTCTTATTTTATAAACAGACACCAGCTGCACCACCTTTTTGAAATCAAACCAAAACCATCTCTACTAGGTGGTAATGGTCAAACACACCAGAGTTTAAAGTCAAAAGAGAGGGGGGAGGGGAGGTAGGTACATAAGCAATTGCTTTAATTTAAATAATTCAACTGTGAGCTTCAATTGTTTATTCATGCCATTTTTAGTTAAATAAGTGGGAAAATGGTACCCACTTTCTTCTTTCTATTCCTTTGAGGTTCTTATTTGTCATTTTAACCTATTGTTTCCCTTGCTGGGTCTCATTTATTCTTGTTCAGACTTGATTTGTCCTTTTGGGATATTCCTGTTGTGTTTGGGCCCACACCAATCTTGTGTGTTACTTCTCATTTCAGATTGGCTGGACTGTTTTTCATGCTGCTTTCTGATTGGCTCTCTCTTATTCAAGTCTTGGGTATATAATCCTCCCTGCTTCATCCTTTCACATCCACTCCTCTTTTGAACTTCTGGTTTGTTGATTCTCTTGCACTGACGAAGGAGATCCAGCATATCCTTGAAACAACTGTATGTTGCATTATTGTGTTATTAGTGCTCATTTATGTTGCTGTAGTTTTCCTTATCCTTCATACAAAGTATATTTCACTTATTGATATTAATTCGATGGTATATTAAGAATGTTTCTATAAGATCCGTCTATCTGTCCCACTTAGCAACTTTGTTTAAACATTGTCAATTTGATGGAAATGTTATCAAATTAATGTAATGGCATTAAATTAACAAAAATGATGTCAAATTGATGAAGTTTAAAATCAAAACGTAAGTAATTAGGATTTTAAATTTTATGAATGAATTAGAATTCAAACTAATTAATAAATGGTATTAAGTATGTTTCAAGAGCATCTATCTGTCTGTTAGTCTGCCCCACTTAGTAACAAATTTGGCGACCTTGGCGACTTTTGAAAAATGTTGCAAAGTGAACAAAACACAAACTACCCAAAAATGTAAAATTTAAAAAAAATCAATAAATCAGAATATCTACACTATTAATTAAATTTATTTGATAATTCACTTCGCTTTGAGGAAATTATTAATTTAATGTACTTTATTCAAAATATGACAAGTTTTACTGTTCATGGGAAAGTTACATTTAGTTAGTGTGTGTAGGGAGTCATACATTGCAATTTGTTAAAGAATGGTATAGTATAGATTATAAGAAAGGTATAGTATAGATTTGACTATTTTTTCTTTATTCTTTAAAGTGCCATCAGAATAAGACAAATTGACAATAATACCTCCTATATAAAGCTCAAAGATATGAAATCATCTTTATAAACCTAAAAAAAATTGATATTCAGAAAAACATCTAATTTGTAAATAAAGGAGGCAAGCGCAAAATTTTGTAGTTCAGCTTACTCACTCGCATATACGTCTCCCTGACAAAATAAATGTTTAGACTACATCTTAGTTTAAAACAAATGCTACTTGTGCTGTGAGAAATGTGAACATGTATTCTTCTTAGTTTTTACATATTAATTGAAAAGTTAATTAGATCCAATGTCAACTTCCATATAGATAAATAATGTTTTTCTTGTAATGCTCAATTTCCTCTTTCTTTTCCAATTCTCGCTTACTTGTAAAATAAAACACTGCTTCTGATGAAGGGAGTAACAAAGCTGAGGTCCTCAGCATTAAAGGAAAGGATAAATGTTTCAGCTACTTCTAAAAAAACAGCTGTGCTAGTCAGATGTGGATATTCAAACAGAAAAATAAATGCTTTAGACTACATCTAAGTTTAAAATAAATGTGCTTGCTCATTGTTAAAAACTAACAATTTAAATACATTTGTGTTATTTATCTGTATAGTATTCTGTTTTCACTTTTCTTTCAATGGTAATGTAGAGGAAACTACCACTTCTTACCATGGTAATGTAGAGGAAAAGTATTGGAATGGGATTAAAAATTGGAAATTAAATTATATCGACATACATTTTGGGCACACTAGAGCACAAATACACCATTGGTGTGTATGTGTGCAATGCATGTATCCACTCTAGCTTCAAAATTATACTATGAAATTTCCTGATATGTTAGGCAAGTCACTTGTATGTTGTATGAACTAGAAAATTTCACCTTTGCCCCCTTTTTTTACATCTCAGATGTTTTTTGAATGATTATTTACTACTATAAGATAATATACGTCAAATTCTTTTCAATTTATGTAGTTTTTATCACCACTTGCTTTATTGGATTATTTTATAAACGTTAAAAATTTTCATATTTAAATATGAAAAAATAAGCATAGCGTTTGAGTTTAAGTCAAATTGACATTGAATCAAAATACTGCAGGGTGATTAACTCACCAGGAAACCCAAACATTTCTGAATAACTTTTTAATTTTTGTATGGTTCCAAATGAAAATTGACATATACTTAACTTGTATGTTACAAAACAGTCTAGAGCATATGTTAAAAATAGCCTCCTTCTGCATTCCAGCACCTTGTATGCAAGCAGTAGCATCACCAGATATTTTTGGGGTGGAGGGCGTCTTGGAAACCAAATATTTTGTTTTCCATTTCACCAAATAGTATTTCTCTAAACTTCAATGAGTTTTGATGGCTTCCTGGGAGGAGTTATGACCCCCAAATCCTCGTATGGCGAGATTGCAAATTGGCAAAAACACATGCTAATGTGGCATTGGTAATGACAGCAACCTGCGAGTTACCATGAATGCATCAATTCTGCTTCAATAAATCCAAACTTTGTCAGTGTTAATTTTCAGAAAGAACCATATACTATAAACTGAAAAGTTATTCAAGAGTGTTTAGGTTTCCTAGCAAGAGAATTAACCTGTACTACCAGGATACAAATTCTCACATTTGCAAATTGGAACGTATCAACAAATTATCTTTTATTAAATAATCTAGTTGAATTAAAGTGGCGGTAACATTTTTCTCTACGTTGAAAATATTCTCTATTTTATGTATTTCTATGAGTTGTTTTTCAATAGTCTATCAATGAAGACTGAATCAATACTGGTACATAAGGATGCTATTTTTTCTTTACTATTATTCCTCAAAGACATAGCAGATTTTGAATTTTCTTGCAAAACAAATCATCACATTGACTACAAATTTAAAATCAAATTTTGATTTTATATTTGATATATAATAATTGAAAGTCAGTTTTGACTTTAAAGTAATTGATAAAAGTGATATTATGTATGCACTTGTAGAAAGAATTATTTTTCAAAAATATTTTTTCTGTTTATTTCTGTGTGATAAACTAATTTAATTTTTCAACAATCTTTTAATAGATTTTTTAAAAACTAAATACAGACCCAGCTTGTTCAAATTCGAAACCTCACATGTGAACTTACGATAAGTGGACTAAGCAATTGCATAAGACTTGCAAAATAGAAAACACAATGCTGTGAAGCATTTTATCAAAAATTCAGGGAACCAGAATGTTTTAAAACTATGTAAGAACCTGGCCTGACCAAAACCTTGCATATAGATTGCCTTACATGTAAACGTGGACTAAGATGTAGCTTAGGGTCCCTAAGACAGTAGATCCGATGCTGCTAAACCTAGTCCAGGGGATCCGAATTATTTAAAGTGCGAACCCAGGTTGGCCCAAAACCTTACATGTGGATTTACAGTAGGCGTCCTAAGTGACCTGATGCTACCAAACCATTTAACAGAAATTCGGGGACATGAATTTTTTAAAACTAAGTGCAAACTCACTGAGACCCCCAAAGTGTCATGTGGATTTATGATAGGCAAACTAAAAGGTTGCTTAGGTCCCCCATGAGAGAAAATACATATACAATGCTTGGTAACAATCTATAGAAATTCAAAGATCTAAATTTTCTAAAACTAAGACACTAATTAGCATGACACTTCACATGAGGATTTACGATAAGTAGATTAAGCCGTAGCTTATGACCGCAAAATAGCAAATCCATTCCTTCGAAAGCTTTCAAAAGAAATCTGGGAACATAAATTCTATATAACTAAGTACGAACCTAATCCAGCCAGAAATCTCACATGTAAGTGGAATTATCCGGCTGTCCAAATAGTTGCTCAAGTCCATTAGATGAGTCGGACGGTCTGGGTTTTTAACATGTGGAATTATGATAGGAGGACAAAGCAGTCATTTAGATCCCTCGAGACATAGTACACTTGATGCCATGAAATATTTTATCAGAAATACTGCAGACCCGAGTTTTTTAAAACTAAGTTACAAACCTGGCCTTACACCTCACATGATTATTTATGATATGGGGCCTAAGCGGTTACTTAGGGCCCCAACACAATAAATAAGAGGCTGTTAAACTGGTAGAAATCAAGTCATAAACAGTCACAGGCATCAAATTTTATCCTTTACTTGGGGCCATAAAGAGTCAGTCCCACTAATGGTTGAGTGATATGTATGTGTTTAACTTTTTAAACAAATTTTGTCTCCCCCTCCTCCTATAAATGTCTTATGAACTGTGAATACAATTGAGAAGACATATTATCTCTGATGTAAGTTTTTGTTTACTTCCGATATTTACAATTTGAGAAACCTTTGTTTACATTTATTAATTTGAATTTATAAAATCCTAGTCACTTCAATATCAAAATGTTTGAAAGAGCATCACTTTAGAATAGCTTATCCGATTTTGGTGAAATTTAATTTCTAATCATTGGTCAATGTGTAGAGGTTTTTTTTTCTTTCAAAATCGTATATGCAGAATTACTACATATTAAATTTTCAATTTATTAATTTAAAGTTCCTTATCAATTAAATTCTATGACTTTACATAAGACAGCAAAACTACATCTTCTCAGTTGTGTTCACAAGACATTTATAAGGGAGATGGAAACGATCACTTTAAAAAGTTATCTTAAAGAAATAACTGTTTTAAATTCATTAATCTCGATATAGAAAATATATATTGGATTGATGTTATTGATTTAGTGACTAGATTACGATCTCCAACAATTGACCTGCAAACTATGCGAGTATCTTCTATTATGAGTTTTGATTTTTCACTATTAAATCTGAAGTAGCTTTAGTAAATAAAAATTATTTACCACCTAAAGTATCTAAGTTCTTATCAGTTAAACAAAGTTTATTGTTACCATCCACAAAATGTTTATCACTGCCATTAACAAAAATGTTTATCACCACCTATAACAGGGTGTCTACAGAGTTTCTAAAAGGTGGTCTGACTTTTTGGGGACTTACCAAAATAAATTCCTGACTTTACTTAATTATGTCGGTCAATTATATGTAATTATACTTCAAAATATCTTTGGAAAACACTATTCTTTTACTTATATATTGCTCTTAGTCTAGTCTGGAAAATTAATTAAAATACTACCGAAGTATCAAATTTTAGGTTTAATCAATAAACAGTTTTCAAAATGAAGACAAAGCATAAGTCGGATCACAAGAAACTTAAATTGCACTTATTATAGATTCTCTTTAGGAAAAAACGAAAACAAATAAAAATTTCAGTTCAATAACTTATATTGCAATTATTTTGCTGGCTTAAACAAATTATTGATATGTAAATGGCATTTTAAGTGAAAAATTAAAGGTGTAATATAAAATTATAATATCTTAAAAATGGTAACCTCTGATATTAAAATATATAGAACAATTACCACTTTGTATAAAACATCAAAACACCATAAGTCCCAACACTGTCATGTATTTATTTTCTTAATAAAAAGTGAACTGGATTTTTTGCTAATGACACAGTTCTCGGGAATTTATAAGTAAAAAAACACAATGTGCAAAGGATAAGAAAAACTTGAGCAAAATATTCAAGCACAAATAAAATAATAATGCAGCAAACAACTGTTTTTAGGATATGCTGGTTACCTCATCGTCAGTGCTAAAGAATCAACAAACCCGATGTAAAAAAAAAATGAAATGGGCACCTGAAACCAAGGAAATCAATAAGTAAAAAACACTTGCAAAAGGTAAGTAAATTAGTTTTCCTAGTGCTGACGTAGGAGCTCTAGCATATCAACAGCGGTATGCTGCATTATTATTTTATTTGCTCTTGCTCAAATTTTCATACATTGCTCAAATTTTCCACTAATCATTTTTTCATCCCATCAGCAGGCTATACATTTTTATTTTCTATATTTTTTACAGTTGGATCAACAGCTTGCCCTTTTCCTTCCTTTGCAGAACATTTTCTGTCTTGCTTTTCAGAAGTTTCAAAAGCAATAGTCATTTGAATTCTATTTAATAATGCATTTGCTAGAGTTGAATGTTTTTTCCGTTTAGCATGTGCTTTAATGCAGCCAATACCACTATAACTTGTGTCAAATTTAGAGTTGCATATCTTGCAATATGCTTTATATATATCATTAGTTACTGGAGATAACCATTTAAATAGGATTCTATCTTCAGAGCACAGCCATAAATCATTAAATTTGCATTTCCCAGGCATTATGAGATTATGCCTGAAAATAAATAAACTACACAAATACAGAATAAAATATCAAACACTTTCAAGAATAGCATTTGTGAATTTAAAATGTAACTGCTTGTAGAATTTATGCCTCAAAAGAATTCAATAGAAATCAAACATATATATAGTATATATATATATAATAAAAAAAATTTGAAAATCCAATGATACAATATATACAGTACAACTTCGAAAATCTGGACATCCAAAATCCGGATGTTTTCCAAATTTTCGTTTTTTTTTTCCCGGACTGACGAAGTCACAGAATTAAAACAACAGGGTAAGATTATTTATATGGAATTATATTTTATAAACAAATACTGTATTTTCCGGTCGATTTTCTGAATCCTGAAATGAAAGAAAAGTTTAGATGGACGGCCGTAGATCGGGCTCGTGGTTGGAGCATGAATTACGTTGTTAAGAGTTAATCCCTCATCCCTTATTCAAGTCACAACTCCCGATGAATTATTTCACGTAAAATATACATCGTTATTTAAATACTGAATTTTTATTATCAAAATTTTCTTTTCTCATATTGGAAAAGATATTTTTCTGAAACAATGTAATTTTTAATATTAAACACTTTAAAACGTTATAGTAACATTTTATGACAGATTGTTCAATTAAATCTAAAATCCCGAGAATTCATATTAACGCTCAAGGAAATTTATTTTGTTCACTTCGTAGTACGAATATCATTCTTCAATGTATTCTGTTTTGTCTTCAGAATCTCTCTCCCCCCCCCCCCAACCATCCCGATATCTGACGAGTTTTTCGTTCTCGTCGAACGTGTCAGCTTGAAATCGACTGTATATTTTGCCTTTTTTGTTCAGAAAGCCATATTTACATACTATAAATAGCAAATAAATAACTAAATAATATCGTATCGCACAGAACTGAGCAACAAAGTCATTAACACACGGACCTCTTAAAGGATCGGCTGCGTTTACGATTACGAACTAAGCAAATTCCTTTCTTCGCTTTCCCATCCCCACCACGTCCCGGTGCAGCTGCAGCCTAGTAATGACTCATCGTAATTTAGAAAAATCCTTGAGAGGAGCGATATTTTTCTTTTTTGGAAAAGATATTTATTTTATCTACTGCGATATTTTTTACATATTTGACTATTACTAATAAAGTTTTTACTTTTTCAGAATGGTCAGCCTTTTTAAACATAACATTATATCTAGAAAATAAATAAAACTTTTAAGTTCTCATTTTTTGTTCTTTGTTCATTAATAGCAAAAACGGTTTAAACACATTTACACCTTTAAATATATCGTCAAAAGTGCTAATCCTCGATCTTTATTAAATCTCAGCACTTCATTAAATCTTCCAGCGCTTCATTAAATCTCGACAAAGCCGAAAGTTCTGCACTGTGATGACGATGCGCCAATCGTAAATAAATTGAGTGATGGCGAAATTCGCGAAATGATATTAAATAAAAAAAAAGATCAAAGTAGTGACGATAAATGTGCAGAAGCAAAAATACCTGTTGATAATCAATCAATTGCATGATTGATTGTTGATAATCAAACAATCAATCATGCAATTAAAGGTCTTAAACAAAGAAGCTTTATAACCGAGCAGAAATAATGTCCATCTACAGGATAAAGAAAACTGCTTTCTCATAAACCAAAATTAATGAAATAACAAATGTTAATTCAAATATTTAAACGAAATGATAAAATGTAATTTTATCATTTCGTTTCGTTCACACATTCTAAATTATTAATGTGTATATTTTTTCTTAGAAATTTCTTTTGCCTTATTTTTTAGATTAAATAATATGTTTTAATTGATTAACTAAACTTTTGTCATTATTTTTACTAAAAATAGTGCTTTATAGTGTATTTAGTTAATATTAAATCTGAATTTTATTCAAATTCTATAATACGGAAAAATCGAAAATCCAGAATCAGCAAAGTCCGGGTTTCAGATGTTGTACTGTTATATATATATTTATTTACTTTTATATACTTTTAATTGTGATTTTTGAATCCTAATATTCTTCTCATCCCCCTTTCCATTGTAGTGATATGTTACCTTCTATCTTTATCCTTAGTCTTGGCCTATAGTTACTCATTTGTAACAGATATGCTAGAGATGGGTTTTTTTGTACATACAGTAGTTTATGCATAATTTTCGATTAAAATCCTTCAATTTTTATTTATATATATATATATATATAATAATAATAGTTTGAAAGTCCAATGATAGAATAGAGAGAAGTTGCAACTCAAAAATCCTAACATGCTTGTTTGGAGGATAGAAAAGACATAAAACTAAAAAATTTACAAAAAAAAAAAAAATCAAATATGGTGTGCGTGTGAGGGGGGGGGGGGGGGGAGGATTTGCATAGGCGGACCTGATTACGATAAAGCAAATCTATTCGCCGAAGAATTTTGTAAGCACCACACCCGAATACATTCGAAACCAGTGTTTCTTTCAGGCAATAACCTCCGGGGAGAGAATCCATGGTAGAGAGCAAACAATGGAAAAGTTGTCATCTTGATGAAATGGGAATGACGTTTAATCATCTCCCACGATGACTCATAGCTTTCTCTTGATAAATCACAGCTGACAGCTACCGTGACATTTTCTGCATTCTGGAAAGAAAAGCCACAGAAACTTTACATACGTAGGAAAATTCACAGAATTTTTTAGGCGCGACTAGATTTTTCGTGACTCGATTTCATAATTCATGACTTTTTCGGGACTTTCATGACCCATTTTCCGTTTTCGCTATATTTTCGGGACTTTCGTGACCTGTAGACACCCTGTATAATGTAAGTTCTTATCAGTATTACATGCTCATGAATTATCCTATTCTAAGAATACTTCTTAGCCATCATCAAAAATATCTATCATTGCCATCACCAAAAATTTTATCACTGCCATTGACAAAAAGGTTATCATTCTCCTAGTTTGCAAAATGGACACTGTGTGTCACTACCGTTCATTCAATTTCTGAATATCGTTCTCATAAATCATCACATTGTAGGCAACAGAGCTTGTTCTTAGCTTGTAAAATTGCAAGTCAAATTGATTCTTGGAACTCAAAAGTATAAGTGAAACTTCCAAATTTGCGAGTCATTTTTGTTACTTTTTAGCATTTATAATTTTAATTTAAAAATGGTAAAAAGAAAAAAGCTGACATCTTCCTCATATATACCACACACATTTATACTGAAAACAAGAGTATTAAATATAAATGGATGAGTAATTTTAACTTCTAAAGTTATAGTACTATAACTATTGCTCTATTCAAACACAGGTATAAAATAGCAGACATCGAAAACTCATGTGACAGAACAGAAATAAAATAAATAACAGTGGTGAATTTTGTGATTCATATTTGATTCACAATTTTTAAATAGCGAGTTAATTTAATTTTTAAAATACTGATTGATTCGAGAATTGAAAGTAAACACGAACTCTGTGGCATACTTTGATGCCATCAACAAAAAAGTTTATCATTATCACCCAAAAAAAGTTTTGTTGATTTAAAAAAAGGCAATTGTATGGTGCATATGTATGTAGGGTAGATGCATGAAGATCTGCATGTCTGTTATTCTACCCAAATAAAAATGGTGGTAATAAAAAAGACCTGTATTGCAAATTTTGTTATTAAAAGTTACTGAATTTCATTGTTGGGATATCATTGTGTGTGTGTGTGATGATGATTTGCTGTTCCCAAATGATTCTAATTCCAAAAATTTTTCAATTTAATATTTTTTTTTTTTTTTTTGGGGGGGGGGGGGGGGTGTCCATCTACCCATTGACTGTTATCAAATTTCATCAAAATCGGATTGGCCGTTCTAAAGGGATGCTCTTACAAACAGTTTGATATTGATGTCACATAATAGTGGTAAAATTAATTTTAATGCATTGCACGTTAAATAAAATATGTTGAATTTCATTGCTGTGTTAATGCATCACATGCTGTATAAAGTTGTTGAATTTCATTTTGGGGTTTATCATTATTTGTGTGTGTGTGATGATATGCTGTTGCCAAATGGTGTTTATTCCAGTAAAATTTGTCCGATTTAGAATTTTTATTTTTTAAGTCACTCTACACATTGACCCTTGATTAGAAACCAAATTTCATCAAAATTGGATATGCCGTTCTAAAGTGATGCTCTTTCAAACATTTTGAATTGAAATGATTTAAGAAGGAGGCTTCCCTCACTACGTTCTAATCAATAAGTAAAAAGCAGGAGGGCGTTGTAGTTTATAGAAAACATTTAAATATATATTTCAGACCATTATAATGCAGTAAAAAAATGTTTAATAGATAAAGTATAAGAGTTTAATTTTGGATTTATAAAACAAATCTTTGGAACCAACATTTAGGTTTACACAAATGAATTTTTCTTTTTTTGCAAAACAAAGTCGGTACTTAACTCATCACTGAGCAGATGACAAAAGTTCCTTGATTAGATCAGAATGGTATAGTATTTTTATGACTGTTAATTGCATATTTTACCACTAATTAAAAGAACTGTACTATTTTCCCCTTAAATGTAAATATAATTGCTTAAAATATAAATGCAAACATACATATTAAAAGTATTGAATTACTCTTAAAGCCAAAAATAAAAACTGCTCAAAAGAACTGTACTTTCCAATGATACACAAGGCAAATGAAATCGAAGATTTTCTTTTGAACAGAAATTTTAGAAAATAACACTATCACATTCCATTGCTTTTGTTATATTTTCTTAAAATTTTGCATAGTGTAATATAATACAAACAAAAATTTAAAATTACTAAATATGTGATAACACCCACTATATATCCACCACTTATCTTAAATGAACAATTAATAATCAATAATTAAAAATTTACATGACATTTAAAAATTGCTTCATTAGAGTCCAGTGATATTTTCAGATTGAAAAACATTAAGTTTCAATCTTGTAGACAGCAATCAATATTACTTTCCCTGAAATACATGGTAATGTAAAGTATTGGAATCATACCAAAAATTACAGTTTGAGTTTTCGACGGATCTACACGTTTTGAGACATCTAGAACATAAAAAACTATTTTTAGCGTGACGTCTGCCTGTGTGTGTGTCTATTTGCACAATGCATGTTCTCACACTAACTGAAAAACTAATTGACCAAATTTCATAAAATTTGGTAGGTAAGTTACTTGTGGATAAATTACTCCCTTATTTGTGGGTAAGTTACTCCCTTATTTGTAGGTAAGTTACTTCTTTTGACCCCAATACTGATTAGATTTTGGTACGATTCAGGATAAAAGAACTCGTCTTTTTTGTGAAATGGTCCACAAAAATCGCATCTATCCACTCTAGCTAAAACACTAATTGACTAAATTTCACAAAATTTGGTAGAAAGTCACTTGTCGGTTACCTTGGGGCTGATCAGATTTTGGTATGATTCGGGAAAACATAGTCTGCTTGTTCCTGCAAAATGGCTCTCAAAAATCATTAAAATTTAAAATAAAAAGCCATGTATGCTCAAATGTATCAATTAAATGCTTGTTTTGTACGTAACTTTTGACAATAAAAAGAATAAGAGGCCAACCCCATTACTCTAGCAACAGCTGCTCTTGAGATATTTTAGTTTTTTAACATTTTTGCTAGAAACGTCTTTGAATATAAATGCAGTTACCAAATGAAATTTGAATTAAAAGTGCAAATTCAGTGTAATTTCAAATAAGTATGCATGTTTTTTTGTGCAATAAAACTTGAATTATTAAAAAAATAAAGCGAAAATAAATTCAAGTCTGCCGGGAAAGTCATGTGCTGCCCACATCAGATTTTTTTAAAACTAAGTTCAACAGTAATGGAAATGACTCCATTGTAACAAGAAATTAAACTAATTGAATTTCATAGAATTTATGCTTATTCATTTGGAAACAAAAAAGAGCAAGCTAATTATAACAAAATATGATATTAAAAAAAAACTGTATAACGACTTATTTGTCATTATTGGTACATGTCCATGTTAGGAGATGAATTTTAAAATACCATAATATAAAACATTATAGATAAAAATTTTTTGCATAAAGATACTATATAACATTTTTATCACTAACCTTACTTAAAGGAAGCTAAAAATAAGATGAGTAATAGATTAAATGTAAACATTAAAATTTTCAACAGTAACATTTTGAAAAGTAAATATAAAACTCCCCACTTCAATGCGGTTTCAAAATTCTAACGTTTACGTTTTTTTAAACAGGGGTTTGTGAGAATAATGAATAACAATGGATCTTCCTAGTTTATTAAAAAAGTCATAGTAGAAAGATCAGATCTTCTGCAAAGATCATATGATTGACAGAAAATCAGTACTGGATATGTTCACAACATCTACTAAGGTAATCTTGAATAGGGCTTAAAAAATAATAGACATGGCAGATATATGTCTCTTCTTTGTTTGCAGACATAAAACTATTGAATGACAATTTTTTTAAGACTGGATTTTGATAAAGATAAAAAAAATAAAAAATTGTGTATTTTTTTCTTTTTGCTTTGAATAAGAGCGTATAAAACTTTTCTTTCTTTTGAACTCATTTTCAATTTATAGAACATTTAACTGTTAGGTCAAAGCATGTTTTCTCTACAGACCAAATATGTGTGAAAAAAGATGTAAACCCATCTAAAATTTAAATTCCTATTACAATAGGAATCATACTTCCATTTGCAAATACAAATATCTGTGAATTGGTTTCATGTTTTTTAGAAGTCTTCAGTATGGAATAGTTGATAACTATAATGGCAGCAAGAAAACTTATTGTGACACAATTTTGCGAGCCTCTCTGATGACAGACAAAGCTAGTCATACCACACAATCAGCTTCAAATATTATAATATTTTTTTATACATTTACTATGTGTTTTAGATTAAATTTTACTAAACTTTGTATGAAAATTGGCAGAAAATCTTGTGGAAACAATATTAAGAAAATTTTAAAAAAGTACTATAATGAAATTTTTTTGCAATAACAATACCATATAATAAAGGAATTTTTAGGTATCTTTGATTTTGTTATAATGTGCTTTCAATATATTATGTGGTATTTGCAATTTGCATTCAAAACTGCAATGTATTTATTTTTCAAGATGCATAGGAAGCTACAAAAATTAATAATTTATTTCTTCACTGCAAAAAAGATAAACTTATAAAAAATATATGACACTATTTTGATTAGTTGAAATTTCGCCCATTTACAGTTTCTGGATCATCAATGCTGATGCTCCTCCTCCTCCATTGCAAATGGCAGCCATTCCATATTCATTTGTCTTCAAAGTGTGCACTAAGTGATTCACAATCCTGGCACCAGACATTCTATAAAATGACAAGAAAATACAATAACCATTCCAGTGCAGAGTAAAAATCATATTATATTGAATACAGAAGAAGAAGAATTTAAAATGCACAAATATTGCATTACAAATAATTATATATATATAAAACAATTTAAATGAAAAATACTAAGCTAATATTACTAGTAAAATGAACACTACATTAGTATCTATATAAATAAGATTGTAAATCTGTCTGTTTGTGTGTTTATTTGTCTCATCATCACAAGAGAAAGGCTGCACCAAATTCGGTGACATTTTTAGGGTAGACTTGGAATAGCCCAACTTACAATTTAGTCCAGGGGTGGGCATTAAGTTGATCGCGATCGACTGGTGGACTACCAAGACATTTTGGGGTGACCGCCTTTACTAAGACCTAAGACGCGCATACTAAAAGAAACATATTTATGGAACACCGACGCCAGCTAGACTGGAGAATCGGCTTTTCACAATCGATGCGACTGTGCTTACTTAAGCAAATGATTCAATGAATGTGTAGACGACACATGTACCTCATTGGAAGCGCACGATGACGCTTAACACGTTCACTGCCGCTATAGGGGAAAAAAGCGATCACCACGATGCCAGCCGTAGAAATCAGTTTTTCCCCACATGCTGACTGAAAGGGAGAATAAACATTGATGATCAGATCTTCCTGCGATAGCAATGGATTGGCTACTGAAACATCAGCCCACACCCTGCACTTCCACGGGATTGGGTTCTCGTGTTGACGTCACGTCCTGCGATGACGCATGACCCGGCAGTGAACGTGTTAAGTACATATGTCGGTTAGAGATTCATCGGTTCACATATGTTCACTGCTTGCTGCATTGAATATGTCCACGCTCCATGGGTCTAGCAGTCGCTAAAGTTCTTCAAACATTCAACTTGACAATTTTGTGTTACTTGTATTTTTGTAGTAAAAATAGTAATCTGTCATATTTTAAAAGAGGGGTACAACGTCGAAAACAAGTGTTAAGAAAAACATACAATTTTAATACAGAATGGGAAGAACAGTTTTTCTTTACAATGGTGAATGCAAAATGTGTGTGCTATATATGTCATGCAAGTGTGGCACTTCCAAAAAAAGGAAACGTTGAAAGGCATTTCAAAAGCATGCATGGAAGTTTTGATACGGATTTTCCGTTAAAAAGCGAATTGCGTAATTTTTAGCCTTTTTTTTTTTAGCTCACCACACCTACGCCACTAGGTGGACCGCAACACCTTGAAAAAATTAGAAGTAGCCCATACCCTGGAAAAGTCTGTCCATCCCTGATTTAGTCCATGTTTCATATAATTTTTAATAAGCAGAAAACAAAACGATTTAAATTAGGGTTCATGTCCATTTTTCAAAATGAAATTCCCTGAGTTTTCCAGGTTTTCCCTGTTGTCTTCATCAAAATTCAAGGTACAGCATACTACTATTTTAATGCCATTCAAAATAACTCAAAATTTTCTATATTTGTATACAGTTTTATCTGCATATACAGTACAACCTCGAAAATCTGGACTCATTAAAACATATTATTTAATTAAAAAAGAAAAGTTTAAGAAAAAATATACATATACAAGAAATAAATAGAAAGTTTATATTTCATCATTTTGTTTAAACATTTGATAAAATATAAACTTGTTTGCTGTCTTATTAATTTTGGTTTGTGGAAAAGCAGTTTTTCTTTTATTCTTTAGGTAGATGGGCATTATTTCCTGTTTGGTTATGAAGTTTCTTTGTTCAAGACCTTTAATTGCATGTTCAACTGTTTGTACATGATTATCAATAGGCATTTTTTTCTGTCAACTTCCCCTTAATATTTTGTATGTTTTATGTGCTTATTGAAAATTTAACTTATCTAATAATAGCAAGATTTGGTATTTTCATAATTTTTATAAGTGCTAAATTTGCTTATTTTTATGAAAAAGTATCAAAATTCAAGGATTTTATGAAAATGAAAAAATGCTAAAATTAGAGAATTTTATAAAAGAGCACAGTAATTTGTGATTTTTGAGATAGCACGCTAAAAGTAAAAATTTTTAAGAAAGAGCACTCTAAAAGTTCAGATTTTTTTTAAAGAATGCTAAAAAACATGATAAATTCATAATATTTAGGAAAAAATGCAAAAAAGCACAATTTCTTTTAAATAGCGATGAAATTTGTGACTTTTTAGAAAAAGAAAAGCACTAAAGTTTGTGATTTTATTTAAAAGTGCTAATATTACATTATTTTATTTAAAAGCTCTAAAATATGTAATTTCATTTAAAAGCAAAGATATGTGCTGTAATTTAAAAGTGCCAAAATTTGTTATTTAAAAGTGCTAAAACTTATCGTAATTTATTTAAAAGCGCTAAAAAGAGGAAAACTGCCTTATTGATATCAAATTTTAGCATCTTTCCCCAAAATTCGTGAATTTTTACATTCTTTTAAAAATTAACTAGAGTGTGGCTCAACTCAGTACCATTTATTTTAAAGGACTTGAAAAAAATCTTTTGATTGATACCATACTTGAAAATGTACCCACGGGGGAGGGGATTGCTCCCCCATACATACAGGAGGCTAATGACGCCACGAACACAAAAATTGTATCGCAGCTATTTTTCACAACCATGATTGAAACTATGACGTCTTGAGATCATTAAGCCATAAACAGCCCCTTTTATGCATGATTATGTCAAATTTTGTTCTGTGCTACCATATTAAAAAAATATATAATTTCGAAGTTTCTACTCGAATTAAAAAAAATTCTAACCAGTTCTAGATTTTTCGATAATAAACGGGATATAAAGTTTCATGAAAATCCATTAATATTTGTTAAAGCTATCGTATGCACAAGAAATCGACCACACACAGACAGACGGACATCACTCCAAAAATAGTCAAAACATGTTCAGAAGGTCCTAAACCATATATTGGCATTAAAATCTCAAATTCAAAAATTGTCATGAAAACAATACTTTCTCTATACTATATTACATAGTATGAGAAAGTAAAAATTATGAATTTTAATCTTTCAAAAATTACTAATATTTTTTTTGCTCTTACATAAATATTGCAAATTTTAGCACTATCTCATAAAAATAGACTTCATCAGATCGATTCTTCATTTCGTACATCGTATCATTAACTCCTTGAACATTTTTCCTGATAAGCTCACGATTGGTCAGACAAACAAAAAAAAGTGCTTCCAACTGTGGAAAAGTAAGAAAAAGAAGGAAATGAAAGGAAGGTAGGAACCATTTTTAAAAAGTAGGAAAAAGAAGGAACTGTGAAATCCCTGGTTAAGTTAAATATCCTAAGAGGCATTCTGAAAAATAAAAAAGAAATATGCTTTACTATTTTTTTTGTTTATTTGGAAAACTTTGAAAAGGAACAGAAACTTATAATTTCTATTCCTAAAGATAAAGTGACCTCTATTTTGCACAAAAGATAAAATTTAAAAATTGCTTTTTGAAACATTCAAAATACTTTTTAAGGTTTTAAACTTTTCCTTTAAGAGTCTCTTCTAGCACCAATAATTTCAGTTGCAATGTAAAAGTGAAAAATGAAAAGGGAATGCTTAACACTCCCCTAAACTCTCTTATGTTTCCAAGTAGAACAGGACCACAGATTAGCCCAATAAGTGTGAGGAAGCTTTCACATCAAAATAAATTTTGAGAAAATTGTATTAAGTTATCTTAAACACCAATACTACACTGAAATTATGTAGTTGAATGAACTAAAACTCTGAAAAATCTCTAGTTGTGACCTTACCCAATAGGATGTCCAAGACTGACAGCGCCACCATGAACATTCACTCTGGAAGGATCTAAATTCAACATTTTTATATTGGCAAGCACGACTACACTGAATGCTTCGTTGATTTCCCACAATGCAACATCTTCTATCCTTAAGCCAGTCTGCTTAAGGACCTAAGTGTAAAGTGATTCAAAATTAAAGTTTTTGACAATATAAAAAAGCTATAAAACTAAACTAAATTAAATATATATAGATATAAATAATATATATAAAGTGTTGCTTAAATACTTTTAAATAAGTGTGTTATAAAAGTGTTGCTTAAATACTTTTAAATAAGTGTTATAAAAGTGTTGCTTAAATACTTTTGCTCTTCCTATACAAATAGTATAATGAATATGCAAGTATGCGTTATACAGTACAGCACAGTTTATATGTTTCTCAAGGGAAATTCGAAAAAGACATATAAATGGAAAGACGTATAATTGGAATTTTAAGAAACAACTTTGATTATTACAAATTTAATGCTACAAATCATCCTAATTTATTTAAAAGTAATATTTTTATTTTTTTAAGATATTATCTATATTGAAAATAATATTTATTAAATTTTTATATTTAAACATTTTCAATCATAAAAATGAAAAAAATCATACGTTTTTTTAATTTCATACATACATATCTTAAGTAAATACACATCTTGTTTTATACAATGTATGTGCTTGCAGGTAGATGTTAATTAAAAAAATCTTTAATCATTGTCTGGCGTGCAGATTGAATGTGAGTAATGAGTACAGCATTATGAATTGAATTAAGGTCTTTAAAAGTTTATTCACGGGTGTTTTGACAAACAAAATAATTTCTAAGTTTATCAATGGAGTCCATGGCATCTTTAAAGGAAGGCGAGATGACTTCTAAACATTCTTCATCATCATCGTTACTTAAATTATCACCAGACAATTTGTCTTCTATTAATTTATCAATTGTGATTAATTTCAAAGTCATTACGTCAGTATCACAATTCACATACTCCTCGAAAGTAACTTCTCATCTCAGGAGATTCCAATCTTCTTCATCCATGATTACAGTTTCATTATCTCCAGCGTTGACATCACTGTCATCGTTAGCATCACATTCATCTAATTTTGGATCTGGTAACCCTCCTTTGATGAAATTTTTTTTTATTGTTTCAGACTTGACTTGAGTCCATGCTAGGGAGATCATGTTTACCCCCAGAAGTACGTTTATCTTTCCTTGGATATTTCCTGTAGTGATGCTATGAAAAGCATGTTGAATTAAACGCTTTCTGTAGTACATTTTTAAGTTTTTTATTATTCCCAGATCTAGGGGTTGTAGTTTGCTTGTGCAATTTGGCGGAAAACTACTTTCATATTTTTCAAAACGTCGGTCTGTTGGGGGTGAACAGTACATTGATCTATAAAAAGTAAAATTTTATGTTTTTGTTGTTTCATATCTTTATCCATTTTTTGAGCCATTCAGTAAAAATTTTAACAATCATCCACGCTTTTGTATTTGCTTCATAACCTACTTGCAATGTTTTAACTTTTGCAAAACGCCTTGGCTTCCGTGACTTCCCTATGACTAGAGGAGTCATCTTATCACTTCCATCAGTGATGGCACAAAGTAAAACAGTAAGGCAATCTTTAGATTTTTTTCCACCATTGCAATTGCCACCTTTAAATGCAAGAGTTTTTGCAGACAGGAGATGATAAAAGAGGACTGTTTCATCGATATTGTAAATGTCCTTCAGCTGGTATCCATCAATTTTGTTCGGCAAATTTTTTAACCATTAGTTAACAGTTTCAATTGGAACATCTTTAGATTCCCCGCTAACCACTTGACTTGAAATTCAATTTCGCATTTTGAATTTGTGAAGCCATCCAGTTGAAAAAAACATGCATCTCTTACATCCAATTTCAATGCAATTTCCTTTGCTTTTTCCATAAGCATGGGACCCCTCACGGGAATATTTGATTCAAAATATTGGGTTAAAAACTGAAGCAAAATGTTCTCTACTTCAGGAAATTTGCCTTCTTGCACATGCAGTTTCTTCAAAGCAGAGTTTCGGCAAGCTGCTGCTATCCTCGATTTTTTTCTTTCATACACAATGGTTTTCAGAGTAGAAACTGGAGTATCCAGTTTTTTAGCTAAATGTACTTTTGTTAATCCTGTACGTTTATCAAATTCTTTTAAAATTTTAATTTTATCTTTTAATGAAAGTGCTTTATGTTTTCAGGACATTTTTGGAGAATGTTAAATTTTTAAGAAACCAACAGAATGATAATAATCAACAGACTGAACAGCAATACTGAAATGTGAGCTCTCAAAAGCATAGGAATTCGATTCGAGAATGAACTGCTTATCAAACAAAAAAGTCTGGTGAATAAACCCCCTCATTGTTCGTTCTTCCCACAGCAGGTGCAATTTAAGGTTGCCATGGAAATTTGACAGCTTGAGCGAGAATTCTTTGGGAATCAAAATGTGCGCTAAATTTGTAACAGTGGTCAGAGTACCTCTAACCTTGTGGTGGCAATTCCCAAATGTTCTATCCGAATGAAAATTTTTGAATTGTAGAAAGATTTATCAGCGGGAAAAACTGAGAAAACTATGTATAACCAAAGTTTTGCATCGTATAAACGAAATATTTTATCATTACATGGTTAGGTATGAATCGGGATTGTGCTAAAACGGTGAATAAATGTAAAAGACATATAAATGAAAAACGTATAAACGGTGCTCCACTGTACTATATATGTAGGAAAAGTTATATTTAAACTTTCAAATCAATACCCACTGTTTCTGACTAGATGATGAGGGCTCACAGTGCCCTTGTAACAATTGTAGTTACTTAATATGCATATGTCTTCTTCCGTCAAGGAAGTTATATATTTTTGAAGTAATTTCTGTGTATATTGTGTATATATATATGTATGTTTGTCAGTTTATGAACACAATCTTGAATGAATTGTGCAGGCTGGGAATTCTTGTTCAGAGAGAATGTGTATTCGCTAGTAAGAATTTAGTCAGATACATAGTAATAATCATGACAAAAAGAATGAAATATTCTTCTCAAAGAGAGATCTTATAATTGATAAATGAACCCAATTGTTCTTTCATACACAATGTGTAAGTAAAGAAAGTGAGAAAATTGATATGTACATTAGTGAGGTCAATTATTCGGAAAACACCAAAGTACACCATTACCCAGCTTTTAGACAAACAATAAAATGGTACCATATGTTACTTTTTTGTTTTTTAGACACAGCAGTATTAAATTTGTATATATTGTTTGTTTATAAAACAAACTGGCCAAAAGCTTACAGCATTAGAGTTTAAATCTAGAGTAATTTATTAAATTACTGAAAAGTATAATGAACCTAACACAAGAAAATCATCATTAAAAATTTCAGTGTCTAATCCTTTATGATCTGGTCAGAATTTCCCAAGCTTATATGTTAATACAAACAGGAAAAATTCCCCAAAAAGGTGTACAGTTTGTTTTAAAAATTCCCAGGTAAAGAAACCCCACAACAATCATGTTACGCATGCTAAATTTGCAATGGACTTTGTATTGAACTATATTTTGAAAAAGTTAGTACATTACAAAACTTCCACTTCAGATGCATGACTACACAAAAAATGGCATGGCATTTAATATTATGTTTATAGTAAAGTTATATTTCATATTTATAATACATATTTTTATATTTGTAGTAATGTTTCGATTTTACAGTTATGTTTTCATTTAATTGCTTTACAACGTTTTTGCTATATTTAATATTATATTTACATTTTTTATATATTTCTATAAAATTAATCATAAGATTGCCCTTCATCAGTTGCTTGCCACTGATGAAGGGCATGGTGATACCCAAAAGTGCTTTGGCTTTGTAAACTTATGTATGTCGAGAAAGGTGGTTTTATTAAATGACTTTTTTAAACCTATGATTAGTTGTCTTTAATTTAATAGACATTACAACATTTCATCAAATTTGAGTTGATCCTCTCCCTGGATTCTGCTTAATTTTTCCTTAAAGTGTTTTAGAAAAAATATTGCATATCTCTAAAATGGATTTATGATATGAAATTATGAAAATAAGTCATTAATAATAATAAAGGGTTTCTTGATCAAAATATAAATTTTGATTGACACATGATGCAGACATTTTTACTAAATTAATAAACCAGGCTTGGCCAAATCTTGTGAGAAAGAAAAACGAATTGAGTGAAATAAAAAATAAATGTTTTCATTTTGAGATTAACTGAAAGGAAAAAGAAGCTCCCAAGTATTGTTATTAGGGGGCTACTCTTAGTACTTTAAAATCATAAATAAAATATTCACACACAGAAGAATACCTTAGGAATTGCAAAAGCAGGAGAAATAGGAAAATCTATGGGTTCCACAGCAGCATCAGCAAAACCTAAAAATTATATGTAATTAATAGTTTTAAGTAAGTTTTATTTATGTATTTGTCTACACAAAATATACAATTTGCAAACAATGAAGCATACAATTTAGTTAGCTGCCTTGCAGAGTAACATGAAGAAGAAGAAAGTTATTCCGAATAATATAACTTATATAGGACACACCAATATTGGAGTGTTGTTGTTGTTGAGACCTAAACCGTCCGACCTACCAGAAAGGTGTAAGGTAACCGTTTGGACGGTCAGGAAGTGCCACCCAATTTAGACCAGAACCCAGTGTGGGAGGCATTCACAGGGACCGTACCTTCCTTCCCCTACCACCAACCTCTCGGAAGGATTTACGGACCCACGTGTTTAATGTGATCGTACTCCGCATGAACACGGCGGCAGTTGTGGCAGCGTGCAAATCCAGCACGCAAACCACCGGGCTACTGCACCCGAAATGTGTCAAGAGCACGCGGTGTTCCCAGGTCGTCACCCACCATACCAATATTGGGGTGCGGACATTTTGCCAATATTTATCGCCAAGATATAATAAGTATTGACTTGTCAATATTTAGATAATAAAATACCATTTAAAATATTGAAACAACTTTTAATCAGTGTTATTAGATGCAGCTTTAGATTATGTCTGAAGAATGCAATGTAGCAAAATCAAAAATTACTTTTTAAATATTAAAACTTTTCCTTTGGAAAAACATATTGCTATTTGCTTTGAAATTTCAAAGTATCATGAGAGTTTGGGACAAAATCTATTGAACATATAGTGAAGCATAATCTTTCAGACTTGCAATCTGAAAATGAAATAATAAACTTCTGCAGAGTCTACAAATTTTCAAATAAACTGACAATCAAAAATGAACAGTAGCTTTGAAAACTTTAAATAAAAAATTTAGGAAAATTCACAAAAAATATAAATTTATAAAATCACCATAAAAAATTCTAACAAACGTTATTAAAAAAAGATAAATCCCCAAAATAAGCTATGAAAAAGCAAAAGACTAATGGTACACTGTCAAAAAGTTTATTGAATAAATAATATCAATGAAATAAGTTCTCCTCATTAATACTGGCTGATATGGCTAACCTAAACATTTTACAAAATATGAAAATAGCCATTAAAATAAATACAAATAATTTATTATAGCCTCATTGCTCACCTGGTCTCAAGTACCAGCCTCAATTTCAAACAAGGATCAATTAAAATTCCTAATACTAAACATACAAACACAATACAAATCCATAATGGTATTAAAAATACTTTATTTAGAAAGGAGCAATAGAATGTCTGAAGATAAAAGAAACTCAAATCCATGTAAATTTAAAAAATTTATAAGCTTACAATTGCTTCAGAGATACCATTAATCAGAAACCAACAGCCGAAGAGACAAATTGCAGTATGGTGGTATATAGATTAAACCAAGAAAAAGAGTACCTTTTACCAGGAGCATTCCTCGACCCTCGTATACATGGAACCTCTCTGCAAAAGCCAATTCGGCACCCTCCTCTCCCACCCCCCAAAAGCAATAAATTATAAAACATTTTTTATTAGAAATATTGAGTATGATACATAAATAACAAAAATTAAAGTCTTGCTTTTACTGCTTTATATTTTTCATATACTGCTTTATCATCACCTACTTTATATTTATCAATGTTTTACAACCTGTTTTTTCCATTCTCTTATACTCATAATTTAGTTTTTTAGTCAGAAATTACTGCGATAAATTTTGCTATTAAATGGTCTTTCATCAATTTGTGCCTTAAAATCTGCTAAGAATAAATTGTTATATATTAAAACTATCAAAAATTCAGTAAATTAATAAGGTATCAGACTAAGTTGGGTTAAATCACATATATAGGTGTAATTGGGAAAGAAACAGCTGATCACTTGACCCTTTCAGTCCCCGTGATGCCAATTGGAATTATAAAATTAACGAATTTTTTTCTCTAAAACTCCCACAGATTCCAAATGAGCACTATTATAATCTACATACATTTTCATACTGAAATATATTTTCTCTCTTTACCGGTAGATGGCTGTATTATCCTTGTTGATGAATGAAATGATGCTTGTTTAAGTTTTACTTTATTCTGAGAAAGATGTCGAAATCAATTTCATTTTTGGGGCAATTTAAGTTAAATAACAGTTCCAAATATTTTTTTTATTATGTTTTTTAATGTTTATAAATTGTATTTTAATAATTTTTAACAAATATTTCTTTCAAAATTTTGGTATTTTTGTTCATTGAAAAGTTATGATTCCAAATGGCATCAGTGGGAGCTGAGTACAACTCAACACCTCTTGATGGCTGTGTTGTTTACTTTTGATTCATACTGTTATTACTAGTGATTTCTGACAGTATTTTCTACTTTTGAGATATATTTATGACTAAATATAGGATTTATTGTTTTATGTGATATTTTTTCAAAATGTCAAAGCGAAAATCAGAAATTTTATCAATCTCATTTTGACTTATTCACTACTTAATACCCAATGATGCCATTTGGAATTGTTTTGAATTTTAATTAAAAAATAAATATTTTATTTTTTGCCTTCTACCCTTTTATTCTGAATGCAAAATGGGTATATTTTACAAATTTTAGATTTTTAGAATGAAATATAAATATTTGGAACTGAAAGGGTTAACAAAAAAAAATCTGATGTGGGCAGCATATGACCTTTCTTATATAATGCAATAAATTTACTACTTTTACAGTAAAAAAAAGAAAAAAAGGTTATTCTTATAGTAGATACTTATATTCTTTCAAAGATATTGAATTTTCGTCAATGAGTCGTCATTTTCATTGATTTAGTGTCACTTTTATCCATTTGGCGAGATTTTCCTTAATTTGGCAACATTAAAAAAAGTCGTCAAGTTGGCGGCATTCAGCCCAAATCTCACAAAGCATTACGAACGGATAAATAAGTTATTCTTATAGCAGATAAATGACTATTGGCATTCAAATATAAAAGCATTACTCAAAGTATCTTTTCTCATGAATGGAATGAGCTAGATTCACAAGAATGATGTCACCAAATTTATCGCATGATATACATATGAAAAGTGAGCATGTTCCTCAACAGTTAATATTTTTTTTCAATTTATGGGATTTTTTGATACATTTATTTGAAAAATGTGCAATATCTCGAGAAAGGTTCATGCTAGTGTTCTAAAGTTTATGTCAATCGTTTTCTAAGGAAAAATTACATAAGAAATGTCTATTTGCATAACTTTATTAAAGGTTTTGATTTTATAATGTTTTCAAAATTTCACTCAAAAATTTAGAGGAGGGGGGGGGGGGGGTCTGAACATTCGATTGTGTATAAAAACAGTAGGCTTCCAGTATTCACGGATTGTAATTTTTGTACCAAATTTCAAGATATCGTCTCCACAGACTCACTGATGCATACACACATACTTTCACACACACACACACACACACACACACACACACACACACACACACAGACATCACCTTAAACATGTCCAATTCGTGATCAGGGATGCTTGAAATGTGTTCTCTTGTTGAAAACTCGAATTCGAATTTTCGACCCCCGTCACAATACTTTCCTTATATATTATTATACGAAAGTAATAGCTGCAGATTTGACATATCAATATATATTCCATATCTCTATTCCCTTCTGTCATGTACCTGTAAAAATGTAATAATTAATGATTAGCAGAATTTTTTAAATACTTCCATTTCTTGAAATAAATCTGCTCATATTAACACATTAAGTGCTGAGCCTACTTTGTTTTTCTTTCAGTTCACGCTGCGATATGCAGGCTAGCTTTTGAGCTCCTACTAAATGCCTCAGTTCTAAATGCTCACATTTTTTTAAAAATATAACCAAAAAGAATATGAGTATTACAGAATTTCAAAAGAAATTAGCTGTCTATCTTTCAAATTTCCGGGATGAAGAAATTCCAAGTAGCAATATTGTAAATATACCTCAAATATCACGTAACAAATTACAACAAAAAACTGGAAGAACGTTGAGAGTTCGAAGATATTGTAAAAATTGAAGATGATGCAGCATGATTTGGAATAGACATTGCCAGAAAGTTGACGAAATAAGTAACAACATTCTGTGAAACCTGCACAGTACAACCATTTATGTGTATCCAGTGTTGCAACAATACGTATTAAAATAATTTTTCTGGTAAGAAGTAATATTTAGATGCATTTTTTTATAATTTTCAAACTATTTAATTTTTTATATAAGAATATAATTTTTAAATTATATATCATCAGTCATTGGTGAATGATACGGCCTGAATGGAAAGTATATTATCAGTCACCAGTGACTGATATGATGCTTAATATGTTAAGTATTTTTTTCCTATTGTTGACCCATCATTATAAATCCTTAATAAATATTTAATTTACTTCTTAACAGGACACAGGTAATTTGCTGATTATTTAAATAGGTTTAAATTTAAATCTATACCTTTGTATTTGTAAGAAAATTGGTGATGTTGATTCCCGAATGTCCACGATTATCCGCATACAAAAATTTTTCATCTTATGAAGAAATTGCTGATCAGATTACTTAAGCACTCGTCTGGGAGTGGCATTGTTTTGGGGTTTTCAACAAATTTTCTTGATCAATGAAATTATGCTCATTTAACATGTTATAAAAGTTATGTTTGAGTTTATTTCCTATTCATGTACTATTTGCGTTGTGTTTCGGTCTTTCAAATTGATTTTTGGGCCACTGTAAAAATTGCTTTTTAGTTTATATTGTTTAATTTTTGTTGTTGTTGATTCTTGCCTTATTGACTAAATAAGGATATAATATTCCAATGCAAGTTAAAAAAAAATAAGGATATAATATTCAAATGTAAGTTCAAAAATTTTAATAAATTTCTCACAGCCATCCAATTACTTCTCTTAAGTCTTCAGTGAACCGGATAGCCTGAGCAGTGTAAGTATAAATGCTGTGCATTGATCTAAGAAGGACTTTAACAATATTATGCAAAATTAAAAATTGAATGCAAACTAATAGAAAAGTTATCTATACTAGCTTGCTCAGTTTTGAATTCAGAAATAAATTTAATCATTGTCCCAAATACGAATAAATTGTATAGTAAATTTTTTCATGTGCATGAAAATTGAACAATATATTTATTTATAGTACTGTACTGGTTGGCAAAAATATAAATAACAGACTGTTCTGAAATTGTGTTCTCACTGCAGCAACCAGTATTTATATGTGATTATTTATGTGGGGGCAATCCCAAGTTTACTTGGAGTACTTGGGAGTGTAAATCCAAGTTTTTGAACACTTCAACATAGGCATAATAATTGTGGAGGGGTAAAAGTACTCCCCAATCCCAAAGTTTTCAGAGTTTTTTTTATTTACATTTTTAATTATAAAAGTACAAAAAAAGGGCTACATTTATTAATATATAATTTTGAAAAGAGTCGAGAAATATGAAAAATACTCAATTCTTTATCCTGATTATCTAATTTATAAAACTAGACCACACTTTCGGTAGACTTGGAGCTTTTGGAAATTTGGCTAGATTCAGTATCAAGACTACCTTAGATAGCATGTTTGAGGAGTAGCCAATTAGCAGAGGAAAGCAATGCTGGATAACTCTGTTGTTATACAAGGAGTGCAAAAAAGCTTCAGGGGGGGGGGGGGTGAGCTTAACAGAATCCTTTAAATATGCTACTGATTGTGTAACCCCCCCCCCAAACTTTTTCTAAAAATTGACAAGCATACAATATACTTTGTGCAAAGGATAAGGAAAAACTACATTATTGCTGTTATTTGTGCTTTTATATGCTGCTCAAGTTTTCCTAAACTTAGTGATCATTTGATAAAAATAAATAAATAAAATAATCATATTTTGCTTTTACCATAGAATTATATTGATCCACTCCATCAAATAAAAATGAAAATTCCAGAAAATGTTAAAGGTGAGTTTTTTGGTAATGGAAACAAGTAGAATTCTGTCAATCAACCCCCTCAAATGTGACAGAAAATAGTGGAGCATGGAGGGGGAAATTCAAATCTTCATCATTTTCTTATGTACATGATTATAACAAAATAATGATACTTTTATTAATAATTTTATGTTATTCGATAACTAGAGATTTTATTTTTTCCCCCCAATGTTTAGGGTGAAGGTTGTTTCCCAGAATTTTTAAAATTTCAAATTGAGACAGAAAATAGAGGGGGATGGAGAAAGCACTTTTATGGAGAGAGCAGAATGGCGGAATTTATGGTAATAAGCATACAATTACTTACTAATAAACAATATTGTGTGTGTGTCTATTGGACACTGCACTATTTCTCAAACCTTGGAATTACGCCGAACACGGCCACTCTTAATTTCCTGCTCTGTTTTGATTTTCGTGCAGTGATTGCTTTTCAGAACAATAACAGATAACCACACAAAGATATGACACCAGCTTCTGCATTTATCAACAAATATCAATCTTTTATTGAAATCCAAAACTTAGTTAGCTCCATGTTGTTAACTTTTGTTTTAAAGGTATGTCACAAGCCATCTCAACAAAATTTTCTTCTTCTTCACAAGTAACTTGAGATGGGACCATAGTCTTACTTTGTCTGGTCATTCTTGATAAGCTTTTTACATAGCCATAGCCGAAAGTACAAATAAACAAAAACATTCAAAAATGTTACAGAAAAAAAATGTAGAATAATAAATTTTAGAACTATAAACTACCTGAAGCTAGTGTTCAATAATAATCGAATATCACTAACTATGTTTCTCTTGTAACTTTATAAAATATCGGCAACTCATTTGAAAGTTTGTGACGGCACCTTACACAATTATGACACAGGGTTTTGGAATTATTAATTTTTAAAGTAAATCAAAGAAATTTCTAAAACTTACCAACTATTTTCCCTAGTGGTTTCAATCCTAAATTTTTTGCTGCAGCAGCTGTCATCAAAACACAAGCAGCAGCACCATCATTAATTGTACTAGCATTGGCAGCGGTAATAGTTCCTACAAAGGGAGTACACATGATAAGAATGCTGTAATCTTAAATATAATTACAAAGCTTTTGTATATAATTATTAATAGCTTTTGAAACACCTAAAGCATTTCCTATAATTATTCAAAGTTCCTTTTGCATATGGTCTCTAAGTTACAAGCAGTAAAAATTCCTAGTATCTTAAAAATTAAGGTGTTTGTTCTTAAGACGTAATGAAAGTACATTTATAGATATTTATGACCAATTTATAGAATTAGGAAGTTTTAGATATTAAACTTTTCGAATGTATAATAAAAATTTGATAATCATTAATTGATAAACTTGTCATATCTCATGTCCAGCTCAGATGAACCCTGAATCCCCACATTTTTATAAAAACACAGCTTTCACTGTTTCAAGGCCAGTGCTCCATGGAGCACAGCTAGACCCCTCCCACTTTTCCCTTTACTTTTCGAGCAAAATTGCTCCTCCTATTCCAAATTCTGCGACTCAACAGATATCGATTGTGATTTGTCACAATCGGGATCAAAGAGCATCGCCCATTTCTTTTTTGAAACTTATTTTTTTTAAAATACTCTTTTTTACTATTTCCCAGCAGACCCTTAAGATTGGAGTTTATAGGCAGCCTTCGGCAGCCCTGGGTACTCCGTTAATTGGTTTGCCCTTGAAACCTTGAAACCTCATCTCAACTATTTATCAATGTAATAATCTATAATAAAATAGTACTTTCTATGGTATAATGATTTTATAACACACTGTACACAAAGAGATGTGTCAAATTTATTAATTAACTTGCTTTCAATTTAACCATATTACTATCCATTACGATATTTTAATAGGAACTTTATACTAATCTAAATATGTAAAAGCTTTATTAGCATTTTATTCTTATACTGATAAAAATATGAAAAATATTTTTAAAATAATTATATGAAAATAATATTTATATATACATATATATATATATATTTGCTAAAATGAAATAAGATATGCTTAACCTTTAGCTTATGGGGTCATAAAACCTAAACTCTTTCTCAAAATAGGAAGATTCATTTGAATTCCTACCCCCTTTTGACATTAGCGGCAAAGAAAGATGAGAGTCAATCATGGTCCACTTGGAGTACTAAATAAGGGGTAAGATAACATTCTTCCCTGCAAAATCCCTTTCTACCGGTGGGAAACTTGGAGCAAGGGATATTCTTCTGATTTTCACCGAAACCTGTGTTCATTGCTTTTCGCTGCAAACTTAGGTTCTTTATATAAAATGTACACTCTGGCCTTTTTGTTGCACATAATATTTTTTTACGTATACATGCATAAACATTTTATATCATGTTGAAATTATATTATTTCTGTAATGAAACATGCATTTTCTGGACATCGTTTGTACAATGTTTCAACTGTTGGTTCAAGTTAAAATGACGAATACTTACATATTTTTTTATAATATTTTGTATTCATATAGTAGTGTTACATACATATTCGTATTTTTGAATTCGAGATTTTGATGCCAATATGTTTTAAGACCTGAACACATTTTGACTATTTTTTGAGTGATGTTCCTCTGTCTGTCTGTCTGTGGTCGATTTATGTTCATGATAGCATCCACGAATCTTAATGGATTTTCCTGAAACCTTATATCCAACCTTATTATAAAAAAATCTAGAAATAGATAGAGTTTTTTTAAATTCAAGTTTGAAATTTATTTGAAACTTTATATTTTTTTACTATGGCAGCATAGAACAAAATTTGACATAATCTTGCATAATAGGGTTTATTTATGGCTCAATGATCAAGAGACTTCATAGTTTCAACCATTGTTGTGAAAGATAACCACAATATAATTTCTTCTGTTTGTGATGTCATTAGCTCCCTCGGGAGGCAAGTTACCTCCCTCCCCCCGGCACTACAGTATGATTTTAATCAATTTTTTAAGCTCTTTAAAGTAAAGGGTAACCCACTATAATTGTAATCATTTGGATCCATAATACCGATTTTTCAAAAAAAAAAAAAAAAAAAAAAAAATTGTACAATAAAAAAAAAACTTAAAAATTAATTTTGGTATTAGAAAGTCGAGTTGAGCCACACTCGACTCGACTTTCTAATACCGAAATTCATCCAGAGCCACACTCCAGATAATTTCCCTCGAATATCAAAACAATATTGAAACATAATTATATTTAAAACTAGCAGCATACCCATTCTTCATACGGAGTATATAATATAAACAAACTTCTAATTCGTAATCCTGTGCAAATTCTGTTAAAATATTAAATTTATTCCTCCTAAAGAGAAGTTTTAGAATATCTGTTCTCACTATGCAAAATTATCTTCACGGGCAGATCTGAAGAATAAAACATCATGGCTCCTTTTGTAAGCAAATTTACAAAAAAAAAAAAAAAAAAAAAAAAAAAATAATAATAATAATAAAAAAAAAATAAAATGAATTGAATCAATATATGCAATCCCATACTACTTATATTGTCATAGATTAGAGAATATGCCAGTGTGTTAGTAGAAGATTACGGCATTACAATATGAGTCTCAAAAATCTTTGCCAAAATAAAAGAGATGAGTAATAAATTGAAAATATCAATAATCCCCATACTCTTTATACCAGAAGGTCATAATTGATTCCAATATATGCCAATATATATCAAAACATATGCCAATATACCTGTACTACTTATATTCTCGTAGTTTAGAAGATATATCCGTGTATTTGTAGAAGATTATTCGTACAATGTACAATATATGAGTTTAAAAATTTTTTGTCATAATGAAACAATTGCATAATAACTTGAAATATCAATAATCCCCGAAAATATCAATAATAATAACGTTTAAACCTGAAGACCGTAATTGATATTATCCAGTCAAAAATGCTATAAGAAAAATCAAATTGTTCTTTTCTAAAATATATTTTTATATCCATTTATTTATTATTCAAATCGAAAAAATAATAATTAAAATTAACAGACAGATTTAATTTAATTGCGTTCCTGAGCAACATGATATAAGATCGAATCTTCCTCATCTGCGAAATTAAATAACCATTTTGATTTCTTTATACTTTTCATTGTTCAGTAAAAGCTTGTAAAAATAACCCATGGAGATAGATTTCCCATTTAAATCATGTTTCAAACAATTCATGTTTTCAGAAAGTGACTAATTAGCTCAAAAAAATCTCCCATCAAACTCAGAGATAAAGTTTTAATTTACTTTCAAACGATTTTCCAGCTTCTTGTTTGGATAAACCACAGAGTTAGAGAGTAGAACTCCTAGGAAAAAGTTTCGTTTTTCATTAATGTCTCAACAACCCCTGGTCTTAGATACTTGCAACTTGAGCTAAATTTATGGGGGGGGGGGGGGGGGGGGGGGGTATTTTAAGGCTATCCGCAAAATTTCATTAAATTCGGTTCAGTCGTTCTCCCGTGATGATGAGACAAATGAAAATTTCATTTTTTACTAATATCTCGAGAGCCACTGATCGTAGAAACTCCAAACATGGACTAAATTTTAAGAAAATGGGACTATTTCCAGGCTACCCACAAAATTTCATCAAATTCGGTTCAGCCGTTCTCACGTGATGACAGGACAGACAGACAGACAGATTTTCAATTTTATTTATATAGATTTCCTGTGAAAATTTGAAAATTGCCAATTAATATGTAAAGTTCTATTTAAAAGCAAATAAAATGCTTTTAGAATGATAATATGAACCATTCTTGAGATAATGCCCGTTATTGATCCAAAATGGGGAAAATCCTACAATATTAAATATTTTCACTATTATTATATAACAAAATAATTACCAATAATTAATGGACACTATTATTTAGTAGTTATGAGCTACTCACTAGATATTAGATATTTTACTTTACTCCAGAAACATGATATCTTACGAAATAATGAATCAACTTACATAAACTTTTTATGCCTATTTTAATTGGTAACAGCAATAAGCCTATTTATTTTAGTGAGATCTAGTTGAAGAAAGCTCTAATTTGTGTTATTATTTTCCAACAAAATAGAAATCTGTTAAAATTTAAAATGTAGTGAAAGTTATGAGTTCGATAAATTACTTTATATTTTATTTTTAAAAGAAAATACACCTGATTTGGGAAAACAATGTTTCTCTATTGTACTCCATTGCAAGCATAGTAATGAATTCTGTAAATGGCATATTATATACTTAATCAATTCAGTCATATTTATTGAGACTTAATAATAGAGATGAACGATAGAAACAGTAAAAAATTAGGACGGAAATTGAAAGTTCCCAGGTTGTATTCATTGACTTATTTTGTGGATCAAAGTTTTGAGAGCTTGAAAATTGTAAAGAAATTGAAAATGAATATATATAAATAATATAGAGTATTTATGCTAAATAATAAACTATGGAAGTGTATTGGATGAATAATCAACTTCAAACAAATTCTATTCTGGAAGTCCCTTCGTTTCTTCCCTGTTTGAAGGATTAAAATTCCCTATTCTCCAATTCTTTCATCCTCTGATCCATTGTACGTTATTTCTGATAGGTGGATACCAACAGCCTGCAAATGGGGGTCGAACCGTTTGGGATAGGATGTGTCCCATAGCCGTCTTTCTGAGAGGTTCTTCATTTGGGATTGACGCTGTCCCATCCATAAGTAAAAGGTTAACATACATTTTGAAGTGTATATTGACATTAAGAATGTTTTCATTTGTTTTTGAGTGACAGATAGTTTTGGTCTTTTAGCCATCCCCCTCCCCCCCCCCCCCCAAATTTTACTGTCTGTCACAAGAGCCTACCCATCAAAGGACCAAAAAATAGCACAACGAATAATTTCATACATGGAAGAAATATGTGAAACACAGATAAAATCAATAACATTTGTAAATTAGCATGTGCAAATTTTTAAAAATTCTCCATGATTATGAACACAGATATTGAAAGGGTTAAAATAAATTAATTTCTCAGATTGCATCATATTCAAGCTGTGTAGCTGATAAGTATGCAGATAGAAGATACAGATATAGTCCATTCAATTGTAAAATGTGCACACTGAATAAATATACTCAAGCATAAAATAACAGTTAAAATAAATAATTTAGATCTGCACTCAGCAAGTCTCATCATAGTAAATAAAGTAAACCTAATGTATAAAAAAATTTTTTTGAAAATAAACTTTTATGCCTATCTCAACTGCATGATTAATTTTGGTGAAACTTTGCAAGAAACAGGTGGAAGAGGGAGATGGAGGCGTAACTACTTATATGTTAAAAATGACAATCTATTTGCACATATTTTTAATTGATTTGTTAGGCTTAATTGGGGGCAAGTTTTTACAAAATTTATTTTTAGATTTTGTAAAGTGTTAAAAAAGTTGAACACATCTGCAAGTTAATACTATAACAATTGTCTAAATAAAAAACTATAAAAATCTACTTTTAGTAAATTTCAAAGTGTAAGCTTGATTTTTTTAAACTGATCATTTCAATACCTTTTCACAAAATAATAAAATAAGAATCACTGTTAAAAGTCTTCAAATTTAAACTGATAAGTTACATAACTTTTCATAAAATAACATTATTATAAAATACAGGTTGGTATATGGTGACAAGGGAACTAAAACAAAATTACAATGTAAAACAAGTAACTATAACTAGTAACTTTGTACACCCTATCACTTGATGAGATCAATAACTAGTAAGAAGTAGAAATACCTTGAATATCAGGTGATAATGAAAATAAAGGTAAAAATCTTTCATTTTACAAAAGGAAAGGAATTTAAGAACACATTTTCCATTTTATACCCCTAGCAGCAAATTCAGAATTTTATAATTCATAGACTGAAATTTCTGCTGCCTTTCCTTTAATAATTAGGTAGAAATTTATGTGGTTTTAACAGTGGTTGTACACTTCTTAGGATATTACGAAATGAAAATATTCACATAAATCAATTTAAGTACAAAACATCATTTAAATAATTGGATTTAAATAATAAGGAGACTGTGAATCTCTGGCTGACATGTGGGGCTTCGTTGTAGACCATAAATTATGTTTTAACCCTTCAAAGTCTACCGTGGGTTTCTTTACAACAAATAGAAAATTGTATAATTTTCGACCTAGAATACTGTTGCATGGTCAGTCCCTAGAAGTGGAGAAACACCCCAAATACTTGGGATTCATTTTAGATCCTGAGATTCTGGGTAATGGTCACCTGGATTATCTTACTCTGAGGGCTAGGAAACGCATCAATATCCTTAAATACATTTCGGGTCGAGATTGGGGTGCAGATGCTGGTACCCTCAGAAACACATATGTTTCTCTTATTCGACCCATCTTGGAATACGGCTTCCCCATCTTTTGTAGTGCCTCAGACTCAAACCTGCAGAGGCTTGAACGTGTACAACTTAGTGCTGCAAGGATCATCACAGGCCTTCGCAATTCCTGTCCAAATGATATTGTACTTTATGAAGCTGATCTTCAGCCTTTGGGACTTAGGAGAAATGCTTGTTTGGTGAAATATTACAGTAAGATCTCTAATCTGGGCTATCAGAACCGTACTTCAAAATTCCTGGGTTCGTGGAGCAGTAACCAGAGGCTCAAACGTGGGAGTCCCTTTGGACAGGTTGTCACTGGCAACCTTATCGCCAGCTCTATAGAACATCACAGCCTATCACAGATTATCGACCCATCTGAGGGTCTCGAAGGGGTTCACTTTCATGTTAACCTTCCTGTCAGAGTTAGCAAACAGATGAAATTGACGTGCTACCTGAAACAGTTAGCTCTCGAAAGAATTAATAGTGTCCCCATGGACACTGTTCAGTTGTATACGGATGGCAGTAAACTGGATGATGACAGTTCGGGCAGCGGCATTTATATTAAACTTCGGGATCAGGAATTAAAAATCAAGAGAAGAAATCCGGACTTCTGCTCGGTCTTCCGAAGCGAGCTCATTGCAATTCTTGAGGGACTGGACTCCATCATGTCGCTTTCGTGGTTTACTGATATCTGGATCTTTTCGGATAGTAGGAGTGCCATTCAGCACCTGGCCGACTGGCATGATGTCAGGGACAGTGCTAGTGCAGACATCCTAAGGAAACTAAAACAACTTTCCCTTTCCCATCAGATCCACTTTCAGTGGATTCCGTCTCATGTCGATGTTGCTGGAAATGAGATTGCGGACAGTTTGGCCAAAGCAGGTGCTGAAGAGGCCATCACGACTGTCACTCCTCTTACTTATTCGGAGCTCTTTTCTAAATGTAAGGCAAAAGACAAGGCCATCTGGATGGTACCGCCGGTACACACATGGTACCAGAGTAGGAGCCCAGGCAGCTCTTTGGTTTGGGGCAGCAGTAGACGATATCAAACTACACTTACTCGCTTCCTCAGTGGTCATCTGTCATCAATGAGTTTTATTGGTGGTAGTAAGCATTATGAAATCTGCACTAAGTGTTCTACTGCTCAAGCCTTCCCTGACCACATTTTATCCTGTCTGGGGCTCACCAGGCAGGACCTGGCTCAAGACCCCCTTTTGGTGCTGGACTTTCTGAGAGTGAACGGGCTCATGGGTCTGATCTAGCTCTGCTGGTCTTGGGGATGAGAAACAACAACAATTTAAATAATTTGCTAACTAACTTAGAAAACTCTGATAACAGCATATGACTTTCTCTTTAGAATCAAAGTTGTTTTTACATTTTTCTATTCATATCCATGAATATGATATATTCATTTTTATTACACAAAATATTTCATGAAATCAATACCTATTTAAAATTGCATCAAATTTACAGTTCTCAAATAATTTCATTTTCATTTGGCAACTTGAAACATTTTTAAATTATAGCAAACCCACAAAAAATAAATAAATAAATGAAAAAATAATGAAAAAAATAAGGACAATTTATCCTAACACAATAGTAGATTTTTCATTTGTTCTTTTAATTAAATATTATATAATAGATATTAAGTCCATAATATAGCAGAGTGCATAAAGTTATGTAATAGATTTTCTCCCACATGCCAGCCTGTAAATTAAAATTCATTTTCAGAGATATTGAATTATTGCTAACTTGGTGACATTTTTCAAATGCATGTATTGGCATTATTGGGGGAGGGGGGAGGGAGAGAATCTTGCCAAATGTGTCAACAAGTGTGATAGATAAAGTATAAGCTTTTCTTATGTATATATAGACAACAAATATGTTGTTAAGCATATTGATGTTTCATATTTTTTCTGATTTTTGCAAGTAATTTACAAAAGGCACTTTCTAATGTTTTAATGTTCGTACTCAAGTGAACACTGCAGTAGCTTTGGGAATCGAACACGGGCCTACAGAGTGCAATTCCCGTGCGCTAACTGTTGTACTTAGATTCAGAAATTTTTTATTTTCTAAGATTCTTAATGTTCAAAATTCATAATTTTCCCCCTTCCCTTCAAAATTCAAAATTAATTTATGGTTATTGAATATTTCAGCGATTTATCTCATATATTAACATTTATTTATCATCCCTTTCATACATTTTTATATTCCAAATTACGCACATGATGTATCTACAAACGCTAAATGTATTCATAGAATCCTTTACTTATTCGCCTGTGCCCCTGTAATTTTCCTTTTCAGCCTTACGCCTTCACTTTCGAGCAGCAATTATATTTCTCTGAAAGCGAAAAATACACTCTTTTTAAGCTTGGATTTGGCCGTTCATGGCTTATCAGTAGAGACAATATTTATTCCAGATGTGTTTGCGGGTGCCTAGGTATTCCGTAGGGTTGGAATAACGGGACAATGAACTTTGGCGGAAAAACATAGTAGTTAGCTTGGCGGCATTTTCGTGCTGTGCAGTTCGTTGCAAAGTGTCCTTTTTTTTGTAATTCCCCGGGGTAGGTATAAGCACTCTGTGTGAGGCGCAAGTTTTTTCACTTGCCACGATTGGCAGCTCCTGGGAAGCAAGTGTGTTGCTGGGACATTCAATTCTGGTCCGGCAAAATTAAGAATCTTAGAAAATAAAAATCTCTGAATCTAAGCACAACATAACCACAGGGTTACTTTGCCCTCCGCGACAATCTCCATAACTTTCTCTTTATTCACCCAATTTAGACCGTACCCTCCTTCCCCTACCACCAACCTCTCGGAAGGACTTACGGACCCACATGCTTATTGTGATCGTACTCCGCGTGAACACGGCGGCAGTTTTGGAAGTGGCAGGAATCAAACCCGGGCCTACCGAGTGCAATTCCCGTGTGCTAACCACTGGGTTACTTTGCCCTCTGTGACAATCTCCATAACATTATTTTTATTCACCCAATTTAGACCGGAACACAGTGGGAGAGGCATCCACAGGCACCGTACCCTCCTTCTCCTACCACCAACCTCTCGGAAGGACTTACGGACCCACATGTTTAACGTAATCATACTCCGCGTGAACATGGCGGCAGTTTTGGCAGTGGCGGGAATCGAACCCGGACCTACTGAGTTAACAATTCCCGAGCACTAAACAGTGGGCTACCGTGCCCTCCACGACAATCTCCATAACTTTCTTTTTATGCACCCAATTTAGATGGAAACCCAGTGGGGGAGCCATCCACAGGGACCGTACCCTCCTTCCCCTAACACCAACCTCTCGGAAGGACTTACGGACCCACATGTTTAACGTGATCGTATTGCGCGTGAACACGGTGGCAAATTTGGTTCTATTTTTGTCGCGATTCGCAGGAACGTGTCTTCATTTTTAAGAATGGTTTTACTGTTCCCGTGAACGACTCATGACGAGAACAGAACATGCCATTCATGCAAATCGCCTTCTCGCCGCGCGCATCTTGATTTGCATATTGTGAGGGCGCTGCCGTCAATGGTTGTGTTCCGGAGCGTACCCATCACTGTGTATGTATGCTAGGACGCATTCTCAGTTACTTATGGTTTTGGTTCAATGAAATGGTCTATGATCGAATGATCTGATGCTTAGCAAATACTCGGTTTGAGTATGTTGTGGTATGTTAGCGTTGGCAGCTAAGTTGCTTATTCTTAAACAAAGGACGAGTCAAGTTCCAATAGTTTTATTTTGGAAGGTACGATAAAATATTTCTAGTGTTGGCTCTTTCAATTTTAAAGAGACCAAGTTAATTTTTCGCGGTCTTGGACTCAGTGTAATACCATGACGTGTGACCTGACGATGGTGGCTTCGCAAACAAGCACGGCACTAGTGGTAATGTAGCTTTTCTCTACTTACCAATGTTATAGCAACAGTATAAGTAACTGAGAGTGTGTGGGTCTAGTCATAAACTGTTTATCAACCCTTTTCATGAGCTAGTTAATTCATTTTTGTACACACTGTTTGGCTTTGCAATGACGTTACAGTGTTTTGTAACCATATCTTAAGCAATTGATCTCACGATAATAAAAGTTATATTTGTGTTTTACGAATTTGCCTTTTATTAAAGAACACTTTACAATTGCATCTTACCCTCTGCTAAACTTCCGCTCTGCCAACAGTGACATCAGCAAGTTAAGTTATAAGGAAAGGGGAAACGGTGGCAATAATTTTTTAAATACCTCCCTGTCGCCAGCGGTTTTGGCAGTGGCGGGAATCAAACCCGGACCTACCGCTAACTTCCCGCGTGCTAATTTACAATTTAAAATGACCATATGCTAAGCTCTTAATTCCATCATCCCCATTCCATCATTTAAAATATCCATAAAATTAAAATATCCATCATTCCATCATTTAAAATATCCATCATTCCATCATTTAAAATATCCATTTAAAATATCCACAAATTAAAATATCCATTTAAAATATCCAAAAATTAAAATATCCGTTTAAAAATTCCATCATTTAAAATTTTTTTTTTGGATGGAACGAAAAATTTAATTTTTCGTTCCATCATTTAAAATATAAATATAATAATTTCTACAATACATATGTGCTAAACTCTTAATTCATTTAAAACCAGAAGTGCGGGAAACGGAAAGCAAACACTAATTCGGTTTTTTATCGTCCCACCCATCGCAATGCATATTCAGAACCGTGACATCACCTCCACCTAGACACAAACCAGCACCATTGAAATGCGTGCTTGGGGGAAACAGGCGATGGGAAATGGGAACTTCTTTCGCCCGCTGATGAATTTTAAAATCATGACTTCTTTAACCCTTTCGCGACGGTTGGCACGCGGGCATGCCAGCTGTGAACTTGCATTCAAGGACGTACGGCACGCACTGGTGCCGGAGAGAACTTTACCCTAAACGCCGAGAGGGCGCGGTAGCCCATTGGTTAGCGCGCTGTAGTTGCACTCGGTAGGCCCGTGTTCGATTCCAGCCACTGCCAAAATTGCCGCCGTGTTCACGCGGAGTACGATCACGTTAAACATGTGGGTGCGTAAGTCCTTCCGAGAGGTTGGTGGTAGGGGAAGGAGGGTACGGTCCCTGTGGATGCCTCCCCCACTGGGTTCCGGTCTAAATTGGGTGGCACTTCCTGTCCGTCCAAACAGTTACCTTACACCTTTCTGGTAGGTCGGACGGTCTGGGTCTCAACAACAACCCTAAACGCCGAGTGGCACGTATTGGTGTTTCTACGTGGAACGTTTTCATTTGAATTTATTTGTCTACTAGATGGCGTTAAATGCCCGTGGAAGCAACTTAAATGTATTTTGTAGGTGCTTGACCTTGGCAGAAAGAGAATCCAATGAATTATTTCTCCATTTGGAGCGGGGAGGGGGCATGATTCTGTAAAGTAAACAGACAGCTCACTTCTCGCAGCATAAACAATTTTATAATTGAGTTCCGGGTCTCGTTCTGATTTTAGCTTTTATTGATTTCGTTGTTGAATTAGAGGAATATAAGAGAGTATTTTTTTTTTTTGAGTGGGTGGGGGAGGGGTGGGTAAAGGAATGTGCGGCAATGAAATGATTAGGTTATTTATGTTCTCATGGGAAGGAAGGCTGGGATTTCGTTAATATATCCCCTCGAAAAGGTCCAGATATGGAATAAAAATATATAAATCATCAGAATCGAAATGAGGCTATAAATGGAATTTCCTTGTGTATACTGGAAAGGACATGGGATTATCAAGCTCTGATGGTGGGCATGGAGAACGTGTTGTGAAAACATTTCTAAGTGAACTTTTAGGAAAAGGATATACTTTATATTTGGATAAATTTTTTACCTCTCCTGTACTTGCAAAGTATTTGTTGTCTAAGAATACGCATGTATGTGGTACAGTTTTAAAAAATCGGAAGGACATGCCAAAGAATTATCCATCTGTACCTAAAACATATATACACTAAAATTTTTAATATTTTGATAAACGAAAATTTGTATAAAAAATATACATCAAATAGAAAATAAGTATTTCCTTTCTTCCTGAAAAAAGTAGAATGCTGTGTTGAACGGGTGATATTTAGTGAATTTTTTTCGAGAGTAAGGCTTAGCGCAAAAAAATTGCTGTCTTTTGGGCACATTTCGGAAACGAAGCGCTTCGTCCTTTGGGCCACGGTAGTTTCGGAATGCCGCCGTCCCGAAAGGGTTAAAATTCCGATCCAGTGGCCAATTTTAATTATTTATTGACCAGATTGGGTTTGTAAGAAAGCCAAATATTTGAGCTTTCTAAAAATGTAAATCATTAGTTGAAATTATGAGTACTTTTTACTATGCGAGAATTTAAAAACCAAAAATCGTTTTTTTTGAGCCAAAACTGACTTTTGTTTTAAAATCTTTAAAAAATATTAGAAATCGAAATTGAGATTTGAAATTGATATATTTTTACTCGCAATTGTCTGCTCTTTCCGATGGTGTGATTTGTTTTTCTCTACGACGTCTGGATCGTGGAGAAAAAAGGACAAAAAATGGTCGAAATCACATAAAACATTAAATAACAAAAACAAATAATTAAATTAAAATTTTAAAAATCGGTTTTTATGTGTCCCCCTTCCCCCAGAAACATTGCCTTTTATTATTTAAGATAACTTTGTGGCAACACAGTTTCATCAACATGAATGTGTTGGGTTACACTGGATAATGATTTCTTAAAATGTTGTACAGGTCCCCCTCCCCCAATTTTTATCTTTTGAGAATGCACGAGGTGATTTTATTCCCCATATTACTTTTATATGAAAGTCAAAATGTTTGGTTGTTGTCATGTATCATAAGAACTTAAAATGTCTTGTTCTTTAATGAAGTTAATTGTTGAAATTTTAAAAATTAATAAGATTATCATGGAAATATTTAAAGCACATACAAGATTTATACACCTAAAATTAAAAATAAAACAATTCAATGGATAAGAAGAATGCTGTAGAGAATTTTGAGTAGTGGTAAAACCTGACTTTGTTTAAAGAACTCATTAAGGTGCATAAAACATATCTTCAAATAAGAAAAGTTGCATTATTTATTAGGAGGTTTGAAACTGAATATTTGATTTTTTTAAGTTATCAGCTATATTCAGTGAATTTGACAATTTTGAATAAACTAAAATCAATATTTGTAAAGATAAAATTCTATTTTCCGTTAGTTTGCATTGTATTATTATTGCATGCAATATTTCTTGAATAATAGTCTAAATATACCATTTTCTTTTTGAAAAACTGTAGGCAGTAGTGGTACTTTGTCGAAATTCACTCTTTTATACTCTTCATCTGCACTTATCAAAGTGTCTGGTTTTCCTTTCTTCCCAGGTATGGTTACAGGAACAATTTCTTTTTCAAACAAGCCTTTCTAAAAGATTAAGAGATGCAAACATAACTATTTGTAAACAGTTTAAAAATTTTGCATTGACTATATAATGTTGTTACATCTTGCCCTTTCTTTCAACATTTATTGGCTAAGGGATGAAAAAAAAAAAAGAGAAGAAATTCAGAAACTTTCAGAAAAATTTAAAATATTAAACTTCTCTACCATGTGCAATGAGATGGAATAAAATAATGTATCTATATCTATGAAAGATACTCTCCCCACTGAATGATGTCTGTGCCTTGTCGTGGTGGTGGGGCTTGCATGTTCCAATGATCCTGAGAACTATGCTAGTTCTATGGATGGCGGTAGTTTTTGCTACTGGTAGGGTCTACTATGCCGAACAGATCAAAGGTGAGGTTCTTGACAAAATGAGACATTCCGGTCCTCCAGGTTTGGGGGTTGGGTGTGAGGCTAACTACCTTACCCTGTAAAAATCCTCAGGGGTTCGCTTTACTGAATACAGGTGTTGCCATTCCGAGGTACTTGAGATATCTTTCTCTTCTCAGCTGCAGGTATCATCAATGCCGAACCTCGAACCTTTAATAAACATCATGTCTGCTCTATGAGCCCTAGTACCCCACCCTTCGGCCTCTGCCGTAAGGTATACCGTTTGGGCTTGGGAATGGGTTCATGTGGGCATGATGCGAAAAGGGCAGAGCTGCGTGCATCTGTAGTATTGCTCAAACTGCTACGTGCATCTGTAGTATTGCAGAAACATTTGTAGTAAACTGTTCCAAAGGTGAGTCCCTTGGTTGCATTGGTTGGATAGTGTGGAGTGTTTCATATCGAGAAATTTCCCTTGGATCCTTGGGCTCTGTACCATCTAGCTATCCGAATGACTCTGGCGGTTACACTTTTCATGATAGAAAAGTGTGGGGAGACGGAGACTAACAGGGGCTCCGATTGAACTGAAAGTAATCCATGGTTTTTTATTTAATGGATACAACATGGAGAGTTCAGACATGCCTTTTTAGTCTAGCTCTTCACATCTCTACAGTTGTTGTGTTTGACAGATAGAATAAAACCTGCTGTGTTTAAAAAAGATAAATGAAGACATAATATTTAGTTTAAAGAAAATTAGTTTATTAAATTGTAACTTCAATTATTTCAAATTAACAAATACAAAAAACACTGCTCACAGGCAGGCAACTCAGGAAGAATTAACATTAGAATTTTAGACATTAGAATTTTAGAATTTATCAACTTGGTTAAAATTAAGGAATTAGCATAAAACTTTACTCAAAACAATCTATTTTAAATTCCATCAAAAAATCATTAACAAAAATATTAAATTTAAATAATTTTAGAATTTAATCCAGGCTCTTAAAAATTATGAAGGTTTAGAAATTTGCTCTCAGAATACAGTTTTAGAATTTTAAATTTACAGAATAAATTTTGATTAAATGCATTTCAAAAATATTGAGAATTTAAGAAATTAGGAGTTTAAATATAACAGTAATATTCACCAGCTGGGTCATCAGACATGGGGGGGGGGGGGGGGGGGCGAAGTTCCAATCATTAGAGCTGCACTGGTTGGAGACAAAAAGTTCTAATAGTTGAGCTGACAGGAATAAAACTACACTGGTTTTCTGGAATTCACCCAAACTTGAAACAGGAGAGAATTCAGCATTTTCTTGAAAAGGATTGCAAACTCAGGAGATCAGACCTAACAACTACTTCTGGAACACTCGGATCTTTTTAGAACGGCCGTCCTCGTCAGAAACTACGTTCACGCAGCTCGCATAAGGAATTTTCACCACGTACTTTTCTGGAGAGTTACGTCGCGAATTCCGCGATAAAAGCTTGAAAAATGCATAATTTAAATTAAAACAACTAATGAAAAAAAAAAAGAATAACGCGAGGAACTTAACGTTCCATTAAAAGGTCGCGTGGAACATAAGTTCCATTCGAAAATAAACAACGCGCTTCTCGCGCTAACCACAACGAAGGATTTCAACAAAAAACTGAAACTGAAAAGTTCTACGCGCGTATTTATACTTGCGGCAAAAGGGCGAGTTTAGATAAACGGCAGCAATTAAAATTCGCTTACCGAAATTAGAATTGCCAAAATAATACTCTTAATTCCGAGAGCAGACGATCAGAAAAAAATGCGAACCAATTAAAAAAATCCCAAATTAAAAAGGGGCGCGATAAACGCTTAGGTGGCGCCTTTAATCGCAGTAAAAAGCCCGCAAAACAGAATTCCGAATATGGCCGCAACTGAAATTTTTGAATTACAGTGAGACATGGAAATAACTTGAAACTGTAGAACAAACGGAATTTCTAACCAAAATGGGAAAATGAGACATCAAATTAAAGGGAATTTTAAGGGGAATCAAATAAATAAATAATTTTTAAAATTTACAAATCAAAAGTAATATTAATTTAAGGAATGGAACATTTTTAACTAAGAATATCATAAAGAAAATTAATTTAGAAGATTAAAAATATTCTAATTAAAGAATAAATGAAAAGCCAATAAATATTATTTAAATATTACCAAATTAAGAATATTGAGCCAGGGAAAAAGAAATAAAAGTAAATTTTCAAATCTCCAAATTACCTAAATTCTAAAGCAACCCAACACATTCCTTCCACCTATCCCCCAAAAATTTTTCATTTGAGAAATGAAAAATTTTTGATAATAAAATAAAATATCTATCAGAAGTTACCAATTAAGCATAACAATTTTTATCCGAATTCAACCTCTATTTCGGAATAAGCAATTTGTCAACAAACTATAAACTAAAACAAGAATTATATAACAATGAATAAATTTTTGTACATCAGATCACTAAATTTGTGTAGACAAAAGTAAAGGTAGAGGATTTGACATTGATTCTCATTAGCTATGAATAAAAATAAATTTTTAAGAAAACATTGGACCAGCCAAATAGTTTTCAAAGAATCGAAACATTGAATTTTGAAAAGGTACCTTGAATAACCAATGAGAAACAACTCTCACTTCCACTACAAAATATAAAAACCAGCTGGAAAGAGAAAAAAAAAATGTGTAAATAGAGTGATCTAAAAAAATAAAACAATGTACATAAGTTGTATAAAATAAATAAAATTTCAATAGAAGTGTCAAATGACAATTGACACAATAACAATTATTATCAATAAGTAACAATAATATACTAAAATTTCAAAGACACAAGTATCTATTCATGTCCATTCAGAACTACACATAACATCATCTGCATCTGCAGTTATCTAATATACACTGCCACTTTTATCTTTGCAGAACTCTAATACTTTTAACGACAACAAATATATACCAAAAAATATCAACATATGTGATCAGAACTTACGTCATGGACCACGTAATCAAATATTTGCATAAATCTGCACTCTCAATAACAATAAATAAGTAACTATATATCTCTATCAATATAAATATAATCAATTCATATAATCCAAATTAATCTTTTCTCAATCATTCTCTAAATCCTGCAGTAATCTGCAATATCAATAGCAACAAATTTTATCTTAAATCAACATCAATTAAATCCAGTTTGCAGCATTCTGCAATGTATCAATAACAAATACATTTAAAAAAATTATGTTGCGCAACAATAAAAAAAATGACATTCTAGTTTTTCCTTTGTCGTAAATTATATCTTTGTGTTGGAATTATATCATTCTCATGAGATGTATTACTTGTTGAATTATCAGACTGTGCACAAGAAAAGAACACAGAATCTCTTTCTGGAATTTTTGTTAATCTGTCAATGTGCACCAACTGAATATTTTGTGTGTCATTTACATGTTGAATTTTAAAGTTTACATTAGATGTTTTTTGTATAACTTTAAAAGGACCTTTATTAAGTTTGGAGAGTTTCTTACAATGTCCTCTTGGAAAAACAGGAATGTATAAATATACTAAATCTCCAACTTTTATATCTTTTATAACAGCAGACTTATTTCTGTATGTCTCTTGTGTTTTAGCTGCTTTAAGTAAGTTCTTCTTTACTATTTCAAAAGATTTTTTCATACGAATTGCCAAATCGTGACTATAATCACTAACAGTGGTAAAATTTTGTTCATTTAAATTAAAAAGAAGATGATGTGGCAAAATTAATTCTCTACCATAGAGAAGATTAGCTGGAGACTCACCAGTCGAGGAATGGATTGAAGTTCGGTGGGCCAGCAAGGCAAAAGATAAATGTCGATCCCAATCCTCTTGTGTTTCAGACACTAAATGACTAAGTGTGTTAATTATTTTACTGTTTAAACGCTCGCAGACTCCATCCGATTGTGGGTGATAGCTAGTAGTGGTATGTTTTTCAATACCTAATTTTTCATACAACTTCATGGCAGCATTCGAAATGAAATTAGATCCTTTGTCAGTGATAATGTGTTTTGGCACACCATGAAGAGAAAAGAAGTTTTCTAAACAATTTAAAATAGTTTCAGATTTAATATTGGGGATAGCATAAGCTTCTGGCCAACGAGTAAAATAGTCCGTAATCACCAGTATGTACTTATTGCCAGAGTAAGTTAGAGGCATGGGGCCAATACAATCCATAGCTATTCTTTCCATAGGGTAAGTAGAATTTGGAAACCTCTGTAAAGGAGCTTTTTGTTTTTGTTTAAATCCTCTTTTCTGTAAACAATCAGGACAACTCTTAACATAATTTAAAATTTGAACATACATCCTAGGCCAATAAAAGTGTTGCTGAATTTTTCTCAAAGTCCTTCTAAAACCACCATGTCCTGCAGTGATCGAATCATGACAATAATTTAGAATATCAGAGATCAAATTTTGTGGAACAACAATACGCTCTTTTCTTTGATATTTTAATTTAGGTTTTCTATTAGTACAATATAATACATCATCTTTTAAGAAAAACATTAAATTTTTAGGGAATGGGTCAATATTTTTATCTACGCATGAGCCAATTCTTATACAATTAGGGCCAGAATTTTGAGAATTACGTACTCTTAAAAGAAGGTTTGTATCAACATCCAGGTCTATAGTGTTTACGTTTACATTATTTACACATCTAGATAGATAATCAGCTGTTAAATTTAGGCGACCAGGTTTATGAATAATTTTGTAATTAAACTGGGTCATGGACATTATCCATCGTGCTATCCTAGAAGTGGGGTCTTTTAATTTCAAAACATTTGAAAGGGAGGCCTGATCACAATAAACTGTAAAATGTTTTCCCAAAAGGTATTGCTTAAAATAGGATGTTGCCCAGACAACTCCTAAAGTCTCTTTCTCGACAGTGCTATAGTTTATTTCTGCATCTTTTAGTTTTTTACTAGCATAAGCAATAGGGTGCAAAAATCCATCCTCTCCTTCTTGACAGAGAACTGCTCCAAGAGCAAGATTTGATGCATCGGTACATACCGAAAATGGTTTTGAAAAATCAGGGAGATGTAAAATGGGTTCTTTAAGTAATTCGGATTTTAAGGTTTGATAAGAATTTTCTGCTTCAGGGGTCCAAGAGAATTTAATATTTTGCTTAGTTAAATTAGTTAAGGGAAGAGCTTTTAAGGAGTAATTTTCAATAAATTTTCTGTAGAAGCCAGTTAATCCTAAAAATTGGCGAATTTGTTTTTTAGAGGTGGGTTTTTGAAAATTTTTAACAGTTTTTAAATTTGAGGGGTCAGGCTGGACAATACCTTCAGAAACTTGAAAACCTAAATAATTTATTGAAGATTTAAAAAAATTGCATTTACTTGGCTTTAAACATAATTTATGTTGAGATAATCTATCAAATACTACCTTTAATTTCATTAAGTGTTCCTCAAAGGTTCTAGATGCAATAACAATATCATCTATGTAAATAGAAATTTGTAAAGGGGAAAGCTTAGCTAGGACGATGGACATAAGTCGTTGAAAGGAGCTGGGGGCATTTTTCAAACCAAAAGGGACTCTTTTCCATTCATAGTGGCCAAAAGGTGTAGAAAAGCCACATTTGTGTGTGTCGTCTGGGTGCAATTTCATTTGATAAAATCCAGATGTTAAGTCTAATGTAGAAAAATATTTCGCACCACTTAAACTATCAATCAATTCAGTGATATTTGGCAGTGGAAAAATATCATCAATAGTTTTATCATTTAATTTTCTAAAATCTGTTACCAATCTTAATGTTCCATCTGCCTTTTCAACAAACAGTACAGGTGCGGAGAATGGTGAATCACTTTCTTGTATAATATCATTCTCAAGAAGTTCATTAATTTGCCTATCTAATTCATCTCTTACATGATAAGGAACTCTAAGGTTTTTGTTTAACAGGAATATCATCTTTTAAGTTAATGTTATGAAAAACCGTATCACACCCCTTTAAATCTGGAATAGAATTAGCAAAAATATGCTTATAATCATTAATTAAACTCTCTGTCTTTTTTCATTATAGTCTAAGTGTGAAAGATCAAAATTTCCTCCCCAAACATCAAAATTATCACCACTCTCTGCACTTGACTCAGTAATATTGTTAACTGAAAAAGAAGATACTACTGTGATAGGAGCAATTTTTGCTAAATTTGAATGCTTATTTATGTGCAACTCATCAGTTGACAAATTCAATACTTTTACATTATATATATTAGATCTAGATACATTATTTACTGATCTAGCGACCAGAATTTTACTGTTGTTTAAAGGCTCAATCATCACAGTAGGTGAATTAAATTTAACAATCTCTTTTAATTTTAGTTGTATGAAAGCCTCCGATAGAGGAGGAATTGTGTATTTCCTAAGTGCATAGCACAAATTATCCCTATATTTTTCAGAATTCAAAGTATTTTCTCTGTTAATTTCATAATTATTAAAGAATTGAGTTGCATTAGATAATGAAAATGGTACAGATTCATCCTTAATTGCAAAAGGCACAGTTACAATATTATTGTATAAAACATTATTACTAAAATCTATTGACATCTTATAACCCTTTAAAAATTTCACACCAAGTATTGCTGAATAATTACAAGAATCACAGTCCATAATATAAAAATCAACATTAAATATTTTGTTATTTAAATGTAAATTAATATTTAATTTCCTGGAAACTTTTATAATATCACTAGAGATGCCTTTTAAATTTATATTACATTTAGTTAATTGACTGTCAGGTATATTTAAATGAGATAATACATTTGTAAACAACACATTAATAGAAGCACCAGAATCAATAAGTATAGGAATATCAACATTATTTATCATACCAGAAACCACTGGTAGAGACAAATTCTGTAATGAAATCAAATTTGAATTTTTCATCACAGGTAACACCCCAAGGGCTTCAGAAGGTAAGTTGGAGTGAAAACTCCCTTCACCCTTACTTAGTTTAAATTCTGTTTTTCACTGTCATTTTTATCACTCCTAGGTGTATAAAAAGTGTTGTAACTCATTTTAGGTTTAGTTTCATTAATGTCAGGCTGAAAGTTTTGATTTGGCTGATGGTAAAAAAATTGAGTAGGTTGTTGAAATCCTTGCATTTGTTGTGGAAAACCATATGGATAGTTTTGTGTAGGTTGTGGAAAAGAAAAAGGTTGTTGATACATTTGAGTAGGCAGAGACCTAGAATTTCTATTGAACCTGTGTGATTGAGGAAATTTCCTACAATCCACACTTATGTGACCTAATAGACCACATGAAAAACACCTTCGGCTATCCTTTGTCACTCTAGTTTGAGGCAGCTGTGGTTTGGTGTTAATCTGAGTTTGCAACTCAGCAAGCCTTTTAGTGAGGTTCTCTACCTCCATTTTATTTCTCTTAAGCTCATCATGGAGCTGCTTATTTTCAGACTCTCCAAGACTCATAACATATTGGGGATCATCCCCATGTTGCTTGCTCCACACCTCTTCCTCCGCCACAGCATGCCTTTTTGCAGAGTCAAAACTCTTGTGGTTTTGAGGTAGGATTAGCCGTTTGAAATGAGGCTTCAAGCCTTCAATGAAAACCGAGCACAAGACATCAAGTCTTTGCTGGTTTGCCACTCTGTCATTTAGTAAGCCAGGTGAAACAGTTTTGTATGAGGAAGCCTCAACTCTAGCAGCAAACTGACGCACAGATTCATTTGGTCTCTGATAACTCTGCAGAAATGCTCTCAAGTTACTGTGTAAACATTCTATTGAGGAAAATCTGTCGCGTAAAGCTTTAAGAATTTGAGAGAAAGATTTCTCTTCTTTTAACTTAGGATTATCTCTAATAAATCTTGCAGCTATGCCTGACAGTTTTAACTTTAAAACTAAGACCTTGTCTGACTCAGACCAATTTGCATGGTCAGCTAACATTTTAATTCTATCTATGTAATCCTCCAATGGGAGGCCAGATTCCTCTCCTGAAAACACTGGGATTGAATCTAAAAAGTCTCCTATTGAAGAGACTGTTTTAAAATTACTCATTACATTACATTTAGAAGAATCCATTTTTAATCCCTGTTCATTTAAGTCATATTGTTTACTATTAACATTTGAATCAATATTTTTGTTACCAACAGAATTTACATTATCAGAGGTTGCCTCAATGTTTATTTTAAAAGGTAAATTTCTTTCCAATAAGGATAACCAAGTTTTCTTGGTACTAGCAACCTGACTTCTGGGAATTAAATCCCAATCTTTACCATCGTTTGAATTAGTAAGAAATGAAGGAAATGGCTCTTTACCAACAGAGAACATAGCATATAATAAAGTTTCAAAAGGCTTATCTTTAGAGCCATCTCCAGTTTCATCTGACCCAAATACAGAAACATACATACAGTTATCTTCTCCAATATCATCCATAATTGTAATACAATTGAAAGCTTAATACTACTAATAAATATTATAAAACATGAGAGCAATTTCTAGACTGGTACACGGCACCAAAACTACTGTTGTGTTTGACAGATAGAATAAAACCTGCTGTGTTTAAAAAAGATAAATGAAGACATAATATTTAGTTTAAAGAAAATTAGTTTATTAAATTGTAACTTCAATTATTTCAAATTAACAAATACAAAAAACACTGCTCACAGGCAGGCAACTCAGGAAGAATTAACATTAGAATTTTAGACATTAGAATTTTAGAATTTATCAACTTGGTTAAAATTAAGGAATTAGCATAAAACTTTACTCAAAACAATCTATTTTAAATTCCATCAAAAAATCATTAACAAAAATATTAAATTTAAATAATTTTAGAATTTAATCCAGGCTCTTAAAAATTATGAAGGTTTAGAAATTTGCTCTCAGAATACAGTTTTAGAATTTTAAATTTACAGAATAAATTTTGATTAAATGCATTTCAAAAATATTGAGAATTTAAGAAATTAGGAGTTTAAATATAACAGTAATATTCACCAGCTGGGTCATCAGACATGGGGGGGGGGGGGCGAAGTTCCAATCATTAGAGCTGCACTGGTTGGAGACAAAAAGTTCTAATAGTTGAGCTGACAGGAATAAAACTACACTGGTTTTCTGGAATTCACCCAAACTTGAAACAGGAGAGGATTCAGCATTTTCTTGAAAAGGATTGCAAACTCAGGAGATCAGACCTAACAACTACTTCTGGAACACTCGGATCTTTTTAGAACGGCCGTCCTCGTCAGAAACTACGTTCACGCAGCTCGCATAAGGAATTTTCACCACGTACTTTTCTGGAGAATTACGTCGCGAATTCCGCGATAAAAGCTTGAAAAATGCATAATTTAAATTAAAACAACTAATGAAAAAAAAAAAGAATAACGCGAGGAACTTAACGTTCCATTAAAAGGTCGCGTGGAACATAAGTTCCATTCGAAAATAAACAACGCGCTTCTCGCGCTAACCACAACGAAGGATTTCAACAAAAAACTGAAACTGAAAAGTTCTACGCGCGTATTTATACTTGCGGCAAAAGGGCGAGTTTAGATAAACGGCAGCAATTAAAATTCGCTTACCGAAATTAGAATTGCCAAAATAATACTCTTAATTCCGAGAGCAGACGATCAGAAAAAAACGCGAACCAATTAAAAAAATCCCAAATTCCAAAGGGGCGCGAAAAACGCTTAGGTGGCGCCTTTAATCGCAGTAAAAAGTCCGCAAAACAGAATTCCGAAAATGGCCGCAACTGAAATTTTTGAATTACAGTGAGACATGGAAATAACTTGAAACTGTAGAACAAACGGAATTTCTAACCAAAATGGGAAAATGAGACATCAAATTAAAGGGAATTTTAAGGGGAATCAAATAAATAAATAATTTTTAAAATTTACAAATCAAAAGTAATATTAATTTAAGGAATGGAACATTTTTAACTAAGAATATCATAAAGAAAATTAATTTAGAAGATTAAAAATATTCTAATTAAAGAATAAATGAAAAGCCAATAAATATTATTTAAATATTACCAAATTAAGAATATTGAGCCAGGGAAAAAGAAATAAAAGTAAATTTTCAAATCTCCAAATTACCTAAATTCTAAAGCAACCCAACACAGTGATGAACCTGCTAAAGGATTGGGTACACCTTCGGGTGAAACCCGATCAGCCATTGAAACAACTCCTTTGGGGTTGGATCATGGCCAAACAGAGGAAACGAGCAACCTTGCTGTGGGTGGAGGTGGAGTTGCGAGCTTATGTGAGCAGCACACTGAAACCATGGCCGGGGTGCAGAGAGTACTCTCCAAGATACAATGGCGTAACAAGAGACGCACTCAAAAGCAGCAAGACCAGCAGCTGAAGAATGTTGGAGCTGCTACAAAGAAGGTTGGAGGTACCAAACGACTCAGGTCGGATGGCACCACACCATTTCCAGAAAACCTGGTCATGAAAAAGAGGCCAAAGGCAGGTATCCAACCTGAATCATTTGCACGTGTAGTCCAGGTTATAAAGATGGCTGTCACTAAAGACTCATTCCCCTCTGGTAAACTGAGCAAGGAAGAAGTTGATCTCATCTAGATGGTGATACTCAACAAAATAGATGAGATCCCCACTGGTGAGCAACTTCCTAAGATCCATGGTTCTGGCTTGAATGCAGGAACCTTGGTTTTTCAGTGCGAAGATGTAATGACTGTGGAATGGGTTAAGAAAACCTTCCACAATAGCAGACATGTTTTAGGTGAGGCACTCAAAGTTCTGAGTGTCAATGAACTACCTAAACCTGTCAAGGTGGCCTTCAAGAACAAGGATGTTATACACTAAAGAGCCGTGCATTTTGCTGAAACAGCTTAACTGGTTTAATCCGGAGTTGAAGTCTGAGGAGTGACGTGTTCTGCAAAAATTTGCAGAACCCCTCTCTATAAGATGGATCTTCGAGGTTGAACGGGGGGCTGCTGAGGCGATACGAAAAGCCAACTTTGGTGCTTACACTGGTTTGGACCGAAGAATCTTCCAAGATACTTCAAGACCCAAATGAAAAACCCCAAGGGAAAATGGAGAAGAAGGTTCTGCCAGAAGACCAGGCAACTCTCCTCTCAGGTAAGTGTCACAAGTGTTGATACTGATTTACCTAAGCTTGATGAGTTGGAAATTGATTTCAACTCTGAAACCACGCTGCATTCTACTTTACCAATATCTGAGGAAGAGTTAGAAAGACGTTTGCAGGAATTCGAGAAAGATGAAGTGCTAGGTATAGATCATTCTCATGACATTGGGAAGAATATATCTTCCTAGTCTCCACTGTCCTTTCTTTGCTCTTTGCTTATGGACAATATCAATGTTGTGCAGATTAACCTACACCATAATCATTCGGCTTCTGCTATTCTTGGCAAGAAGATGACTAGTGGTGAGGTTAACATTGTTCTAATTCAAGAACCCTGGATCCAAAACAGTACGATCCTGGGTCTAGGGATCAAGGACTATAACGTCTTTTATGATATATCTTGTATCAGACCAAGAGCCTGTATTGCTGTTAGCAACAAGCTCAATCCCATGCACTTAGTAAATTACCTAGATGGTGATAATGTTGCTGTCAGGGTGAATTATGAGTCTAATGGACGTAAGGACGAATTTATCTTTATGTCAACTTATCTTCCTTATGAAGAAAAAGAGACCCTCACAAAAGTAACAAAGGATATCATTGAATATTGTACTGTGGGCAAGAGGCTCATCATTGGTTGCGATGCAAATACTCACCACACTGTGTGGGACAGCAATGACTGCAACTGATGTGGGGATGATATTTTTGAACACATTTTTAACCACAATTTATCTATTCTTAATAGAGGCAATAAACCCACTTTTGTTACTGTTAACAGAAATGAGGTCATTGACTTAACCATATGCAACAACACTGCACATGATTGTGTAATTAATCGGAATATTTCAGATGATATAACTTTATCTGATCATTGTTTAATTATGTTCTCTGTTAAAGGTCTCTCAAGACTAATGACAGAAGGTAGGAACACAAGACAGACAAATTTGGGTTCCTACAAAGAAGATCTCCATGCCAGGACTGCAAGTCAATCTGGTAGGTATTCTTCGGTAGCTGACTTGGATTTGGCTGTTAACCAGTTGCAATAGGCCATTATCCTATCATGCTATCACAGGGTGACCACTCTTTGGACATATTGAAATTCCCTGACTTTTCCAGGTTTTCCAGGTGAATTGAAAAGAAATTCCAGACCAGTAATTTTAACATAAAACGTGCGCACGCACGTCCCTATTTAGTTACAAATTTGATTAAAGAATCTTAACAATTTAACTCCACTATCCAAAAAAGTTATATTAAATCACGAGAAAAAAATACACATATTTTTGTTTGTTTTTACAAATAAATTTTGACATTTTTAATAAAAAATTCATGTAAATGCAGTAAAATTAGACTACTGAAATACTTAAAAGAATTTAATGGTTTTCATTGAAGACAATAAAAAGAAATAGTCTAAACTGGTGTCTATAAATATGGGCATTGCAAATTGCTCACAATGACAGAGATCATTAAAGATATGCAATAACTATACTACAACAAGCCACAGCCATTGAATAAATGTCAATTCAGCAATGTCGAAAGAATGCCATTAAAATAGAAAAAAATATAGTAAAATGTATATAATATACAGAGATGCCAACCTCTGCAAGGGGTCATTGGTAGAAAAATCAAGAGTTTTCAGTAAAACCGCATTGACCATCAGTAAGATTTTACATATATTGACAATATATATTTTAAAACCTTAGAATAAGTTCAAAATGTAGTTTTGCTAACTTAACTGAGTTAATTACAACTGAATGGCACTATGTGAAAATAATTAGGAAATTAACCTTTATAATTAACCAAAATATGAAAATAAGTTAGTTTAGTCATGTTAATGTACAACAATAGGGAGATGGAGATCAATGGAAAAGGATAATTTCGTACTCTCGGCAACGCCCGAGGGGGGGGGGGGGGCTGAATTTCACGATCGTACTATTTATATGAAAATAATTAAAATATTAGACTTTATAATCAACCAAAATATGAAAATATGTTAGTTTAGTCAAATTAATGTACAAAAATAGGGAGATGGAGATCGATGGAAAAGGATAATTGCGTACTCTCGGCAACGTCCGCGAAAAAAAAAAAAACTGAATTTCACGATCGTACTATTTATGTGAAAATAATTAAAAAATTAGCTTGTATAATCAACCAAAATATGAAAAGAAACTAGTTTAGTCAAGTTAATGTGCTACAATAGGGAGATGGAGATCGATGGAAAAGGATAATTGCGTACTCTCGGCAACGCACGCAAAAAAAGAAAAAAAAAAAAAAAACTGAATTTTGCGATCGTACTATTTATGTGAAAATAATTAAAAAATTAGCCTTTATAATCAACCAAAATATGAAAATAAGCTAGTTTAGTCAAGTTAACGTGCAATAATAAGGGGATGGAGATGGATGGAAAAAGACAATTTTGTACTCAGCAAAGCCCAAAAAGGACTGAATTGCGCAATCCGAGCGAATAAAGCGAAATATAATTTGTTTAGTAAAATATTTCTTTATTTTTACGGGCACTATAAAAATAAATTAGGTCTATTGTTCTGATATGAAATCATTAGAAGAAGAAAATGGATGCAAACTGATAATTTTGAACTCTCAGCACAGCAGGGAATATGAACTGAATGGTAGGATGCATGGATTTCACGGGATTTTCCGTAGTTTTGGGAGTAATGTCCGTAAAACCGTAAGATAAAGTAAAAATCCGTACAAACTACAGAAAATCCGTAAAAGTTGGCATCTCTGTACTTGGCGACATTTGTCCAAAATGGCGCACAAACTCCGCATTTTTGCTTTTATACGGAATTAAATGGACACATGGCAACCTTTATTTAGCGGTTACGAGTACAGCGTAATACTTGGCGAAATTTTTCGAAAATGGCGTACAAACTGCGCAGTTCTGTTTTTATATGGACAACTAGTAAAAAAAAAAAAAAAATTCCAGAATTTTCACAAAATTCCCTGACTTTTCCCGGTTTTTCCTGACCATTCTAAAATTCCCTGACTTTTCCCGGTTCTCCCGGTTTCCAGGTTGAGTGGCCACCCTGTATCAAAACTGTAAGACCACTAAAGCTGACTCCCCAAGGTTAGTTCCTTGGTGGTCAAAAATGCCCAGTTGTCTACGTGGTAAGTGTAGAAGACTCTTTAACCCTTTCATTCCCAAAAATTTTCTGCTGAACAGAAATGGTGCGATTGATAATATGTCATTATATTGAAGCATTACATCACATTTTAGGCAAAAAAAATTTAATACTTGCACTTTCCTGAAAGTTACAGCATGTTGCTCAGGAGCAACATTGGGCATATGTGGGTATTAATGCTTCAATATCTCATACAAGGAAAATAACACGTTTTTCCAGTCTATTTAGGCTTTTTTCATGTGAAAATCTATAAAACAGTTTCTTTTTGGAACAAAACACAAGTGAACATTGCATTTGCTGCAAAATATAAAAGAAAAGCCATTTTTGCTGAATGTGCACCTTTGTTTTGTTGGGTTATGCTCCGGCCACAGTGATTTTGTCCATCATAACGAACATCAGAAATTGGACATCTGGCAACTGGGTTTTTAATTGTTGCAATAGGGCTTTTGGTTGTTGGGAGGTTACTATCGCAACTCTTGTTCTTATTTTTTCGCGATGTAGATAAAGCCTGGCAGATATATGATCTAAAATTTACCAAAGGAATTATTTCCTTCTTCTTTTTGTTAATTTTCAAACAGTGTCGCTTATATAGTAGCCAACTGTTTACTACTGATGCATCCAACATCCAATAAAATATTCTCATATACCACTTTTTTGACTTGTGGTCTATTCGATATAGTTCTATAAGCATATCGGACAAATCCACACCTCCCATATACTTACTATATTCCTGCACAATGTATGGCCTGTCTAGGTCGCAACTTTTTTTTTCAGCATTTCTTCATCAAATAATTGACAAAAATATTGATACGGCGTATAAACATCATCCGGAGGATCAGGCAATTCTCCATAGAAGGAATTTCCTCTGCATGTTCATTTTTGTCGATATGAGTCCATTTTCGTCTAACCTTTCTTTCTTTTGAATTCTTCTCCTTGTCTTTAGGTTCAGAATAATGGTGTGATGATTTATTCGTCATAATATCATTTTCTAAATTATCAGTCATAGAATCATCTTTTTTGAGAATTTCAAACTTCAATTCATTCATTTGTTTTCTATCTGAAATATTCTTATCACCTTCTAAGCCTCTTTCTTCTGAATTTTCTTCATCACTACCCAAATCAACATCAGACAGCTCCCCATCTGTTAAAAATATAAGTTCCAGAACCTTTTCAGTAGTAAGATAACGTTTTCTTTTATTTGATGACATCTATAGCAAACAATTGGAAAAACTATAGTATTATGAATTAAATACATGTTTTATTAAATTTATGTACATCAAATATTTTGGCTCTCTCATCCCATGCAATATCTGGAAGAAATCTCGCGTTTCGAAAATTGCTATATAATTTTGGAAACGATAACCGTTAATCACATAATTGTTTAGGTAGCAATTAATTAATTACGATAATATTTTCATAGCATTAAAATAAGTTAAAACATGCTAACTGTATAACAGTAGTATACTAAAATATTTAGTACACTTGAAATTATATATATATAATTTTTCATATACTTTTTAATGTTGCTGTGGATTATAAGTAATAATGAATGAAGCATAAGGGTTTTATTATTGGCTTGTATTAATTTTAAAGTAGAAGTAAGAAAATAAAAACATTCGACTATTATTAATTTATAATAAACTTTAAGTTTGTAATTATATGTCATTAATATTTATATTAGTCTTCTAGGTGATATTAAATATTTAGAAATAATATTTTAACCAGAATCAAGAAGATATAGATTTTTTTTTAAATTAATTGGAATAATTTTACTGCCTGAAGCATCAAAATATTTTTTTAATAACTGAGAGCCTCATCTAAAGTAATAACATTTGATAAAAACAAAATCATGCTTTTAAAGCAGAAGAGGGTCTTTTTCGAGGGCGAAAAGGGGGGTGGGCAAAAATTTAAAAAAAAAAAAAAAACTGACGTTGCAAGCAAAACAAACCTAATAAAAGTAAAAATTTACCATGTATTTACTAAATTTTGAGGGGAGGAAGGACCCCCTTCCCCCCCTGGGCCAGCTACTGTTTCAAGTACTCACATTGTAAAATAAAAAACAACTTTTAAACATCTAAGTATAAATATTTCACTTTGCAGCGATAAATCGTAGCTACTCGATTTTGAATGAAAACAGCCATTTCTTCCCAGTGTTGCTCTAGAGCAACACCCTTATTTGAAACACAGTTTCAGTAAATTATATGCCCCAACCACAAAAAAAACTACATGGAATTAAAGTACGTACCTTTATTTAATAAATCATCCAGTTTTTAAGCTTTTAAAACTACTAAAACGATATAAAATTTATGAGAACACAATGAAGGAAAACACTGAATCACAAAGTGTAAAAAATGTACTGACTCCCGCTCGCATTTCCTTCCAAATAAAAAATACAAACTGCATGATGGCAACATCTATTGGATTTTTTAGTAACTTGAAACATTTACGATTAATAATATATCAGTTAATATCCTTGAAAAAGAAATATATTTTTAATATACAGGATCAAAAACTATGTTGCTCAGGAGCAACAATGGGAATGAAAGGGTTAATAGAGCCAAAAAGAGTGGTGATTGGCAGACTTACAAAACTGCCCTTACCTCCTATAATAATGCTATTAGGGAATCCAAGAGGAATTCTTGGAGAAATTACTGTGACGGCATAAAGGACATATCTGCCACTGCTAAACTGGTAAAGATTATGTCTAAGGACAGAAACTGCAGTCTAAACACCATTAGGCTGACTAATGGTAAGTTCTCTGAAACTGGGGAGGGGATCCTTGCTGAATTGTTTAGGGTTCACTTTCCAGTTACAGAGATGAATAGTTCTAATACTATTCCTATTGCTTGTTCCACTTCTACTTATGATAGTAGCAAGTAGGGTATTGCTAAGAAGGTGGTTACTTTTGACAGGGTTAATTGGGCAATTAACCCTGTTAATTAATTCATTTAAACCCTATAAAACCCCAGGGATTGATGACACCATTCCGATTCTTCTTAAGGAGGGAATTCAGATGCTTGCTCCCATTCTCTGTAAGATCTATAGGGCTTGTATTGCCTTTGGACACATACCGTCTGTTTGGAGGCATACTAAGTTCATTTTTATTCCCAAGATTGGGAAGATAACTATTATGAGGCCAAGTCTTTCAAGCCTATTAGCCTTACATCTTTCCTTTTAAAGACAATTGAAAAGCTTATTGACAGGTATATTAGGGAAGACATTTTGGCTTTAATGCTGCTGTCTAATTTCCAGCATGCCTATCAACAGGGTAAATCCACAGATACTGTCCTTTATAGTCTTTCCTTTATCTTGGAAAGAAACTTGAATGCTAAGGAAATTGCTCTAGCTGTTTTTCTTGACATTGAAGGTGCTTTTGATAAAGTACCCATTGACACCATCCTTCATGCTCTTGACAGGAAAGGTGTTGATATGATCATCTCTCACTGGATCAAGAATCTGTTATCTACCAGGTATATCTGTGCTTTACTTGGTAATGACATGACAGTTCATGCACTTACAGGTTGTCCGCAGGGAGGTGTTCTTTCACCAATTTTATGGTGTCTTGTTGTGGACTCTCTTTTGGAGAACATTACTAGTTCTGGCTTATCCTACATTGGATATGCTGATGATGTTGTAATCGTTACTAGAGGCAAGTTTGGTAATACTGTCTCTGACATTATACCCAGTGCCCTTAGGAGTGTTGAGTCATGGTGCAATAATGCTGGTCTCTCTGTTAATCCGCAAAAGACAGCAATGGTTGCGTTTACTAGAAAACACATTCTCAACCTCAGAGACATTTGTTTCTTTGGTCAGAAGCTTATCTGTTCTAAAGAAGTAAAATTCTTAGGAATTTATTTTGATATGGACCTCAATTGGAAGATACACTTTGATTACTGTGTGACTAAAGCTAGAAGAATTTTCTGGTCATGCAGAAGTGCTATTAGAAAATCCTGGGGATTGAATCCCAGGACTATCCATTGAATTTATTCTATGGTGATCTGTCCCATCATTACCTATGGCTCTACTGTCTGGTGGTCTAGGGTCAGATGTGAAACTGCCAAATTAGATTTAATTAGGCTCCAAAGGATGGTTTGTATTGCAATTTCTGGGTGCATGAAAACTACTCCCACTGTAACTCTTGAACTTCTGCTCGGACTGTATCCTCTATATATGCATATTGAAGCTGAGGCTCTTATAAGCCTGAAAAGACTCAAATATTTGGGTCACTGGAAAGATTACTCAAAATATTTGTGGAGTAATATTAATAGTAATGCTATGAATCATCCATATCTCTTTATGCCATCTGATGACATTCTTGTCAGGTATATCTTTGACAAGCCTTATGGGATTCAGGTCCCTTCATGGGATGACTGGAAGAAGACTTCTACCTACAATAAGAAGAAGTTCATTGTATGGTACACTGATGGCTCCAAGCTAGGCCGGAGTATACTGTCCAGATGATGGTACAAAACTGTTTTATCCACTTGGCAGCTACACTACTGTTTTTCAGGATGAGGTCTTTGCTATTCTAATGTGTTGTAGAATTTGCTCTGACAGAAATTACAGGAATAGCCAAATCTATATCTGCTCTGATAGCCAGACTGCTCTTATGGCTCTAAGGAAGTTTACTATAACCTCTTCCCTTGTTTGGGAGTGCTACACTGCACTTTGTAATATAGCCAACAACAATCAAGTCACACTTTACTGGGTGCCTGGGCATTCAGGCATTTCAGGTAATGAATTGGCTGATGAGTTGGCTAGAAAAGGTTCGATTACACCCTTAGTTGGTCCAGAGCCAGCTTTGGGTGTTTCTAAAGAACTGATCAGAAGAACTGTTTATGACATATTTAGAAAGCAGCAGAGCAAGAACTGGTGCAACATCAAGGGCCAAAGGCAGGCAAAAAAACTGAACTGTAAGTGCCCTAGTGTGCATCATAGGGAGCTATTCAAGCTCAATATAACTGGCATTAGAAGGGCTGTTGGGCTCCTTACTGGGCCTTGCACCTTTAAAGGACACCTACGCATTATGGGTGTCACTAAGGACCCGATCTGTAGAGGCTGTAAGTACAGCGAAGAAACTGCCACACACATACTCTGTGAGTGTGAAGTGTTTTCTGCCCATAGGTTCGAGCATTTGGGTCGACATGTGATCGAGTCCTGGAAGTTACAGGATATTCCTGTCAAGTGCCTGTTGATCTTTGCTTTGGCTACTGGTCTCTTCTCTTAGGGACTGTTTCATCTTTTGGAGAAAGTACAATAGATCTCGGGTCGATATGCTAGGCTCTCTTTGAGCCACCCACCTCTAAGTCATAAGTCATGAAAGATACTCTGAATAAGCCCCAAAAAAGGAAATAAAATTACATATTATAAAGATCCATTGACTAAACTTTGTGCTGCTCCATACCCTTGGGTAAGTCGTCGTGTGGTCTGGGCTTTCGACTAAACTTTATGAACCGGACAAAGAAATAAAATTACAGACTTGTGAACGATTATGTTTTAAACTCAAAAAGCAAGAATATATTAAGATTAGGAGTATATTATAGTATATTCCCTACATGAAATATTGAAATAAAATCCTAGATATGTAGAAAAATCATAAAGCACAAATAACTGGAATAAAACAATAAATCTGCAAAATATTCTAAAAAATAAATAAATAAATGGATTCCTTTGAAAATTATAAGAAAAAAAGCTAAACAATGAATCAGATTGCATGTGTGAGATTATTGCTTAAACATAACAAAAGGACACATATTAACCCTGCTATTTCAGCTGCAATAGGGAGCCTAAAATTTGAAGTTCTTCACCTCCATCTCTACAACTCAGATTTGGCCCCATTTGATTTCTAGTTGTCTAAAGTTTACATGGAATTTAAAGCTGTCACAAGAAAATGATTTTAATAATAGCCTAAAGATGTCTATGATCAAGGCTTCTAAAACTTGTTAAAAGCTGCAAATATTGTAACTATAGGATGAGTAACAATGTGGAAAAAATAAAGTATGCATTCTAAACATCCATTTTTAGTTATATTTTTTTGCTTCTTCCATTTTGATATTTTATTTATGAGTAAAAGGGCAAATATGTAGGCAAAATTTTCTGAACATACTTTGTATATTAATTAGTCATTAAAAGTTTTTTGACCAAAAATATAATTTAATTTTATTTACTTTCCAAATCACAAGAAATGTTGGATAACAAGTATAAACCACTAGTATAAATGTTGCTTTTTATACTGAAGAAATGGGCAAATAAAGCATAGAACTTACTTCAACAGAATTAGCTGTCTTTTTATAGCTATTCACGGCAAATTCATCTTGTTCTGCTCGTGAAATCCCCATTTTCTTTGCCGTATTTTCACCACAAACACCCTGTATTGAGCAAAATGAAAATAAGAAACCTTGAGTGAAGAAGCTTCTTATGTTAAGATGCATTATAAGCCAATTTATTCTCAAATATGTTTCATAAAGACGAATGGCATACAATGGACCTGCGTTACAATGGTCAACTCTTATTATAATTTTTATTTATATTTTCAAATGTTTCAAATTGCCACATATAGATAGTAGCATGAGTTTGTTGTTGCATATTTAAAAACTTTTACCTGACATATTTTTAAGCTACTTTATGTTAGGTAGATGATTTTCAGTAACTAAATGTACAATTTTGCATCTGAATATATATATATATATATACCTCTTTCTGAATAAGATTATTTTTATAAAAGAAATGCCTTCTTAGAATATAAAGTTAAGATGAATTTCCTTTTTCTTTTTCATATCAACTAATTTAATTAAATGCAATTTTTTTTTATTATGTTTTGCATTCAATCTCTTCATAGGGTACAATGGACCGGAGTACTATGAATTATGGTCCATCGTGTACCCAATATATATATTTTTTAAGTCTGTCATAATTTGCTTATGAATCAATAAGTTATTTACAACATGACAAAATAAATAAAATTAATGGTTTGTTTTATCATAATTTTATGCATCTGAAAATGTAATTAAAAATATGCACTTATTTTGCAATATTTTTCATTTATATTGGTAAGGAAAAGTAGTTAACTATTTTTATATTGAATTATTAAATAAAACTGTATATCAGTCATTGAAGTAACTAAGCATCTGTAAGTATTTTTCTTAGCAAATTCAATCATATTCTATACTACTCCATGAAGTAGACCATTGCATCCTGGATCAAAGATACAATGACCCATTTTGCCTCGTTCCATTTCAGATATTATATAACAGAGGTGCTCACTAATTTTTACATAATATCTACTTTTCCAGTAAAAATTCAACTATGACTTATTTTTTCAAACATTGAGACAATAAAGAATTTTTCTATTAATAAGATAAATCAATATTAGCACAATATTTAAACTTCTACATTTCACCAATTTTTATAGATTTTGAAATTGACAAAAAATCATGATGTGATTAACCAGTAGATCCCAATTAACTTTATGAACACGTCTGTTACATTTAATAGTTTAAAAGCAGAAAGTAAAAATATATAAAAGTTATCCACTGTGCCCACTCCTATATATTTATTTAATCCTTTTAACTAATAGATCTATTTGAGAAAAGAAACGCTTTCAAAATTAACATCAGTACACTTCACATTAACTTTCCTTTTACAATTCTCATATTACATACTACCCATATAAAAAAATATTAGTGACATCATAGTGATGTACATTTGTAAGGATTAATAATTTCTAACCTCAACTTCTTTTATTTCAAAACAGTGTCTTCTCCAGGAAAAAAGAACCAAAAATACATTATAACGTGTTTCTGAAAATGAAAAATATTACATTTAATGCACTCTGTGCTTGGCGGCTACCTTTTCATGTTTTAAATAAATTATTTCTGTACTATAAAACATTGTATATAATTTAATTGTATTCATTTTTTTTCTCACACATGTATGCAAAGTATGTCCTATTATTTATTTATCGTTTTAATTAAATGTAAAAATTAGCAATTTAAGATGCTTATGAAAGGTAATTATATATTTTTTTAAAAGGTAGCCGCCAAGTGCTGAATGTTTAAAATGTAATAATTTTCATTTTCAGAAACATAATATAATGCAATTAGAAACAAGGGTTATAATTAACATGTTATAACAATTTACTTATATATATGAAAAATTAATTAGTATGAAATGTTAATTAAATACCAGAATTTTAAAAGTAAAAGTGTCACAATTTGATACAACATTTTTTTTAGACACAACTTTCTATTTTTTTTAATGGTGATGTTTCTTTCCCTTATTTTTTACTTCTTAAAGTTATTTTAGGGGATATCAATGCTTTATTTTAAACCAATATCTTTTGCCCTCACACTTATGTAGGGCATATCAAAGAAGTTTATTTAGGATGTATTACACTCACACAGAGGTCAAAAGGCATAGGCATACATAAGGCATAAAACATTGTCATATTAGAGCATAGCAGTTGATGTTTTCTGTGTCTGTGCATTAAGAATTTGCGAAGAGGGCATGAAACCAGCTAAAAAAAAATAACTTTTTCCTTCCATTTCTTTCCACATTCTGTGTTTTGACTGAAGGAAAAATAAACACCTGTTCCTGCAAATGGCGTAATCATAAAAGAACCCTAGTCTTGAAAGCCATATTTATAAATATGTCTTTGAGATTTAGTATGGCTATCAAAAATTGTTACAAATTTCAATTTTTCAGAAATTTTTACCTTAAATACATACTAAACATGGCATAAATAAAAAATAATAATTTTAAGGGGGAAAAAAGTTTTAAAAGTATCATTGAAGGGAGAATGTTATTGAATAATTTCATTCTTTCAACTTTTCCTATTTGGTTTCCTTTAATGGTGAAGTGGATATTTATTATCTTTTCTTAAACTCTAGATTCCTGACTAATCTTATGACTCGAGTTTCGATGGATCTAAACCTTTCGAGCACTCTAGAACCCGAAAAAAAAAACTATTTTTAGCATGACTTCTGTGTGTGTGTGTCAGTCTGTGCAATGTATGTATCCATTCTACCCCACTGAATGATGTCTATGCCTTGTCGTGGTGGTGGGGCTTGTGTGTTCCAATGATCCTGAGAGCTATGCCGGCGGTAGCTTTTTGCTACTGGTAGGGTCTCCCATGCCGGACAGGTCAAAGGTGAGGCTCCTGACTAAACAAGACATCCTGGTCCTCCAGGTTGGGGGTTGGAAGTGAGACACCAGTCCCACTCTGTAAAATCCTCAGGGATCCATTTCTTTTGTGGATACGGGTGTTGCTATCCCGAGGTACCCGAGCAAACTTTTTCTTCTAGCTGCAGATTGCATCAATGCCAAGCCCCTAGTAAACTTCACTTCTGCCTTATGGGCCTTAGTACCACTCTTCGGCCTCTGCTGTAAGGTATACCGTTTGGGCTCGGGAACGGGACCAGGTGGTTGTGTGGCGAAAAGGGCAAAGCGGCGTGCATCTGTAGTATTGCTTTCAAGAAACGTTTGCAGTAAACGGTTCCAGAGGTCGAGTCCCTTGGTTGCGTTGGTTGGATGGTGGGGAGCGTTTCATATCGAGAAATCCCCCTTGGATCCTTGCTGATCCCTGGGCCCTGTGTACCTGGTGCACGTTATGACCCGCTCCTTATCATCTAGCTTTGCGAATGACTCCGGCGGTTACACTTTTCACGTTAGAAAAGTGTGGGGAGACGAGGCCTAGCGGGGGCCTCGATCGAACTGGAAGTAATCCGTGGTTCCTTTTCCTATCTTATGGTTACAGCATGGAGAAATCAGATTGGGCTCTTTCGAGTTTTCCTGATTCTCCGTGTTGCGACGATGCAGATGAGGAAGTGTTGAAAGGATTGGGCACATCTTCGGATGTTTCCCAATCAACCATTGAAACAACCCCTCTGGGGTTGGATCATGGAAAAAAGGAGGAAGCCTGCAGTCCGGCTGTGGAAGGAAGTGGAGTCGCGAACCTTGGTGACCGACACACTGAAACCATGGCTGTGACGCAGGGTATACTCACCAAAGCACAGAGGCGCAGGAGGAGGCGCACGCCTAGGCAGTTGGACCAGGAGCCTGTTAAAGCCGGCACTGCCACAGAGAAAGTTGGAGGCACCAAACGACCTAGGTCGACAGGAGCCACACCTTCTCCAAGAGATCTTATCGACAAGAAGAGATCGAGGACGGACATCCAACCTGGAACATACGCTCAAGCGGTCCAGGTTATTAAGATGGCCATCGTCAAAAAGTCCTTCCCTTTTAGCAAGCTGAGCAGGGAAGAGGTTGATAACATCCAGTTGGTGACTCTCGGTAAAATAGATGAGATCCCAACTGGTGAGCAACTTCCGAAGATTCATCTCTTCAGCTCAAACGCTGGAGCTGTGATTCTTCATTGCAATGATGCAAATACTGTGGAATGGGTCAAGAGAACCTTCCATAACGACAGTCAGGTTCTGGGAGAGGCACTTATGGTCTTGAGTGCTAATGACCTTCCCAAACCTGTCAAGGTGGCATTTAAAACCAGGGATGTGTACACAAAGGAGCCGAGTGTCTTGCTGAAACGGCTGAACCGTTTCAACCCGGAGTTGAAGTCTGAGGAGTGGCGTGTTCTGCAAAACTTTGTGGAACCCCACTCTGTAAGATGGATCTTCGAGGTGGATTCGGAGGCTGCGGATGCGATTCGCAAAGCTGACCTTGGTGCATTCACCGTTTGGACCGTGGAGTCTTCAAGATTCTTCGTGATCCAAACGAAAAGCCTAAGGGGAAGATGGAGATGGAGGAACAGCCAGCAGAACGGGCGACCTCCTCTCAGGTAAGTATTGGTAGTCTTGAGACTATGATACCTAGACTTAACGAACTAGAAATTGCTTCTGGTTCAGATGTTACACTTCATGCTAACCCTCCGATCTCGGATGATGAGTTGGAAAAACGCATGAAAGATTTTGACAATGATATCATGCTGGATGCTGATCATTGTCATGATACTAGGTGAATTTCTTTCTCCTAGTCTTTCTGTGCCCTTTTCTTCTTTTTGTTTATGGGCTGTCTTAAGGTTGTGCAAATTAATCTGCATCACAGTCGATCTGCCTCTGCTATTCTTAGCAAAAGGCTTTTCAATGGTAGAGCTGATATTGCTCTTATCCAAGAACCCTGGACCTGTAATGGAAAGATTTTGGGTCTAGGGATCAAAGGATTTAGTGTCTTTTATGACACATCCTGTACCAGACCCAGAGCCTGTATTGCTGTTAGCAACAAGCTCAATGCTGTTCATCTGATTAAATTCCTTGATGGTGACAATGTTGCTATCAATGTGAAACTTAAAACTGACGAACATATGATGGATTACATCTTTGCTTCTGCCTATCTTCCTTATGAAGATAAGGAAACTCTCTCTAAGGTCATTATTAATCTTACTGAGTACTGCAATGGTAAAAAAATGATCATTGGTTGCGATGCAAATGCCCATAATACTGTTTGGGGCAGTAGTAATTGTAACCATAGGGGTGATGATCTTTTGGATCAGATCCTTCTTCATAAGCTCTATTTACTTAATAAGGGTAATACTCCTACCTTTGTGACCTTAAAACGTCTCGAGGTTTTAGATATTAGCCTGTTGTTGTTGTTGAAACCCAGACCGTCCGACCTACCAGAAAGGTGTAAGGTAACTGTTTGGACGGTCGGGAAGTGCTACCCAATTTAGACCGGAACCCAGTGGGGGAGGCATCCACAGGGACCGTACCCTCCTTCCCCTACCACCAACCTCTCGGAAGGACTTTCGGACCCACATGTTTAACGTGATCGTACTCCGCATGAACACGGCGGCAGTTTTGGCAGTGGCTGGAATCGAACCCGGGCCTACCGAGTGCAACTCCAGCGCGCTAACCAATGGGCTACCGTTTTGAGTCCGTAATTGATTGGAGGGTTTCAGATGATATATCTTTGTCTGACCATCAATTAATTTCCTTTTCTGTTAAAGGTCCTGTAACTGTTTTAGAGGACAAAGGTAGGAACCCTAGGAAGACGAATTGGGGTTCCTACAAAGAAGACCTTAGGGCCAATTTGGCGAATCATATTGGTGAGTATTCCTCTATTGAAAGTGTGGATCTGGCTGTTGACTTTGTGCAACAGGCCATCATCGGCACCTTTCATAGCAACTGCAGAACCACCATAGCTGACTCCCCAAGGACTGTTCCTTGGTGGTCTAGTGAGCTCAGCCGGTTGCGTGGGAAATGCAGGAAGCTCTTTAATAGAGCCAAGAAGAATGGTGATTGGCAGACTTATAAATCTGCCCTCACCACTTATAATAAAGCAGTTAGGGATGCCAAGAAAAATTCTTGGAGAAAATACTGCGAAGGTATTAATGATACTCCTGCCGTTGCAAAACTTGTTAAGTTGATGGCTAGAGACAGAAATTGTAAACTTAACACTGTTAAGAAGCCCAATGGTGACTTTACTGTCACTGGTGAGGAGACCCTTAGTGAGCTCTTCAGAGTTCACTTTCCGGTTTCTCATCCTGTTGTTCAGAATGACAGTGGTATTGCTTGCTCCACCTTGTCTGATGACAATAGCTGGGGTATTGCTAGGAGCATTGTTACTCTTGATAGGGTTAAATGGGCAATTAATTCCCATAAACCCTATAAAACTCCGGGAACTGATGGCATCATTCCTATTCTTCTCCAGGAGGGAATAGAGATGCTTGCTCCTATTCTCTGCAACATCTACAGAGCTTGTATTGCCCTTGGTCATATACCAAATGCGTGGAGGCATACTAGGGTAATCTTCATTCCAAAAATTGGAAAGGACAATTACTATGAGGCCAAATCTTTTAGGCCTATCAGCCTTACGTCTTTTCTGCTTAAGACTATTGAAAAACTTATCGATAGGTATTTAAGGGAAGTGATTCTGGCCTCTAAGCCCTTGTCTAGTTCTCAACATGCCTATCAACCGGGCAAATCTACGGACACTGCTCTTTACAGTCTCTCCTTTATTTTAGAGAGAAATCTCAATGCCAAGGAAATTGCTCTTGCTACCTTTCTTGACATTGAAGGTGCCTTCGATAAAGTACCCATTGACACCATTCTTGTTGCTCTCAACAGAAGAGGTGTTGATACCACGATATCTTATTGGATTAAGAACCTGCTATCTAACAGGTATATCTGTGCATCTTTACTTGGAGAAAGTATGACTGTGCATGCACTTTCGGGCTGTCCACAAGGGGGTGTGCTCTCACCAATTCTCTGGTGTCTTGTTGTGGATTCTCTTCTGGAAAGCATTGATATCTCTGGTGTTTCTTGCATTGGATATGCTGATGATGTTGTCATCGTTGCCAGGGGCAAATTTGGCAACACTGTCTCTGACATGATGTTTACTGCTCTTAGGAGGGTTGAAACATGGTGTAAAAATGCAGGTCTTACGGTTAATCCGCAGAAGACTGCTTTAGTTGCGTTTACAAGGAAACGCATACTTAATCTTGGGAATATTTGCTTATTTGGACAGAAGCTTATTTGCTCCAAGGAGGTTAAATTCTTGGGAATTTACTTTGACAAGGAACTTAATTGGAAGAGACACTTGGACTACTGCACAACTAAAGCCAGAAGAATCTTCTGGTCTTGTAGGAATGCTATTGGGAAAACCTGGGGCCTTAATCCCAGAGCTATTCATTGGATTTACTCGATGATAGTCTGTCCTATCATTTCTTATGGATCCATTGTTTGGTGGTCCAGAATTAGAAATGAAACTGCTAAACTTGATTTAGTTAAGCTTCAAAGGATGGTGTGCATTGCAATCTCCGGATGCATGAAAACCACTCCTACTGCAACTCTTGAACTCTTACTTGGCTTGCATCCGCTCTATATGCGTATTGAGGCAGAAGCACTTATCTGCATGAACAGACTCAAATATCTGAAACACTGGAAAGATTACTCAAGGTATTTATCTTGGGGTGAACTTAACAGTAATGTTGCTAGGCATCCTTATTTTTGTATGCCACCTGATGGCATACACGTCAAATTTACGTTTGATAAGCCTTATGAAATTCTTGTCCCCTCGCGGGATGATTGGAAGAGGACTCCAACCTACAATAAACATAATTGTTTTGTATGGTATACTGATGGCTCGAAGATTGGCACTAGTACTGGTGCGGGAGTCTGCTGCCCTGATGATGGCACTAAGCTATCTTATCCGCTTGGCAATTTTGCTACTGTCTTTCAGGCTGAAGTATTTGCCATTCTTATGTGTTGTAGAATTTGCTATGACAGAAAGTACGAGAATAGCCAGATTTTCATTTGTTCTGACAGTCAGGCTGCTCTTATGGCTCTGGGGAAATTCACTGTGACGTCTTCCCTTGTCTGGGAATGCTATAAAGCTCTCTGTAAAATTGCTAGTAATAATAGTGTCATTCTGTACTGGGTGCCTGGTCATTCGGGCATTCCTGGCAATGAATTGGCAGATGAACTTGCTAGGAAAGGCTCTAATACTCCTTTTGTGGGCCCTGAGCCAGCCTTGGGTATTCCCAATGATCTTATCAGAAGAATTGTCTTTGACATCTTCAGGAAGCTTCAATGCAAGAACTGGCGTGACACTAAAGGGCAAAGGCAAGCGAAAATTCTCAATTGTAATTGCCCTAGTGCACGTCAAAAGGAACTCTTTAGACTCAGTAGAACTGGCATCAGGAGAGCTGTTGGGCTCCTTACTGGGCACTGCACTCTCAAGAGACATCTTAATATTATGGGTGTCTCCAAGGATTCGCTTTGCAGAGGCTGCAATTACAGCGAAGAAACTGCAGCTCACATTCTGTGTGAATGTGAGGCCTACTCTGCTCACAGATTCGAACACATTGGTCGTCATGTGATTGAACCCTGGGAGCTGAACGACATTCCTGTCAAGTGCCTGCTTATGTTTGCATCGGCTACTGGTCTCTTCTCTTAGAGACCTTCACTTTTTGGGGTAGTACAATAGACCTCTGGTCGATGTGCTAGGCTCTTCTGGAGCCACCCACCTTCATATCATTCATTCATTCATGTATCCATTCTAGCTGAAAAACTAATTGACCAAATTTCACAAAATTTGGTAGATATGTCACTTGTGAGTAACTTTGGCGCTGATTAGATTACGATTCAGAAAATAGAACATATATTTTTTTATGCAAAATGGCCCACAAAAATCCTATGTATCCATTCCAGCTGAAAAACTAATAGACCAATTTCACAAAATTTGATAGATAAGTCACTTGTAGGTTACCTCGGCATCGATTACATTTGGAACGATTCGGAAAAAAAAAATAACCTGCCTTTTCTGTGAAATGACTTGCAAAAATATAGAATAAAAGAATATGTATACTCAAATGTACCAATTAAATGCTTGATGTATACATAAATGTTTGATATATATACATACGATGAAAGAAATAAGACAAATCCCATAGCTCTAGGATGAACCATTCTCGAGGTATTTTAGTTTTTTCGCACTTTTGCCATGTCGCTCTTGAAAATACGATTAATCGTTAAATGAAAAGAAAAACTTAATTAAAACTGTGAATTCAATGTAAGTGCAAATAATTAGCTATGTTATTCTGTGAAATCTATCTATATATACTAATTGCTAAGTGTCCATCTGTCTGCCATGCAATTTGGTACATGGGTCAATCGTTCAATAAAACACTGGAAAAACCGAATTTTTCAAAAATATTCTATAGAGAGGATGCTCCACACCAAAGGAATACTTTACATTGAGTTAGAGACTCACTTCAAATTTAGTGTATGGGTAAACCGTTCGAAAGGAAGAAAGTATGCAATTTCAAATTTTCAATATTCGCTACTCTAGGGGGTGCACAGCGTCAAAATGTTCAGATTGCCGAACAAATGAGAAATGCCTGTTTTAAAATTTGATAGAGGCTTGAAATTTGGTATATGGGCGAATCATTTAATGAAAACACCTAAGACAAAAGAGTTTTTAAAAAATGAATGTTTATAACATTCACGCAGCTATTATAAACATTCCAGTCCATAATTTACACCCTTTCGCAATCAAAATCAAAATAAAATATGAAAGAGCATCGAATGCAGACTATTACAGTTGAAAACCGATAAGAAGCACGTAAAATTTATGAGTATCTCTCTCTGCTCCATAAATCAGTCAAAATTAGAAATTGAAAATGAAACTAACACAAATGGCAGTTCAGTTGCGAACTGTAAAAAATTGGATTGGAATCTTGGATCCTAACAATGAATGGTTGAATTAGGAAATAAATAACAATGCTGTCACTAAAATATCATGTTCTTTATGTTCAAAGCACGCGGAACGACTAAAGTGTAAAAAAAAAATTCAATGCTTTATTTATTACTGGAATTAGCAGTACATCGATAAAAAAAGATAATGTTTTTAAACATACAAAGTCTGATATGCATATAACAGCAATTAGTATTGAAAAAAAAATTAATCAGTTATTACAAACTCCTATCGGAAAGAGTTTAATAGAAATTGGGAAACAAGAGAAAGATCGAATTGCCAAACTTATTGAAGTTTCTTATTTTAGCCAAAGAAGAATTGTCATTTGTGATGTTTGCAAGTATTACTGAATTAGAAAAAAGACATGGTGTTAAACTAGGTGAAACATACATAAATAAACCAAGTTACTCAGAATTCATTAATTGTATTTCTAAGTCTTTACTGAAGACTTAATTAAAAAAATGAACAGTTCAAACTACATTTCTGTTTTAGTGGATGAATCAACAGACGTTAGTACATATGAAAAATTCATAATGTATGTAAAGTTTATAGACTCAGACTGAATTACAACTACAAAATTTCTTGCACTTAGAAATGTTACTTCTGTGAGACTGCTAATAGTTTAAAATCATTGTTATTAAATGTATTAAATGAATTTGGCATTGACTTTGGAAAAAAGGTAGTCGCACTTTGTTGGGATGTTGCTAGTGTTGGGAGGTAAAAGAACTTTATGATATATTCTAAAACATATATTAAGTACCTAAAACATTCTATAATACTGTAAACATTCTAGAAATCAATTGAATTCTTAAATAAACTGAAAGGGGACCTATTGACCAGTTACCCTAAGCGTACAAATATGTACCCCTGTAAAATATTAAAAATGGCACTTTCCTAAAAATAAAAACACATTAAAGTAAAAAGAAAGAACACAGATTTTAGATTTTTAAAAATCTAACGTTTATTAAAATTTAAACTTCATTTTTAAAGAATTTTCAAAACATTTTACAACTTTCAAACATCTCATTAATTAAACAAATCAAATTAAACATCATAATTAAACATATAATTAAATTTGAATTAATAAATGGCCGGATGTAAAGTGGAAGTAAAAACGTTAGAATATAAAAATTTAAAGTTAACAATATTAAAATTATACAATTATTTGCCAAAACTAGAATCTTAAATAATAAAAGGCAATGTCTGTGTGTGTGTGTGTGTGTGTCTGTCTGTCTTATACACTATACGTTTCGCGACCGCGCGTCGGAGAGCTACGAAATTTGGCAATCGGAGACCCGGGGGGGGGGGGGGGGGGGGTTGAAGGGGACACGTGAAAACCGATTTTTAAAATTTTAATTATTTTTTTATTTATTTAATGTTTTATGCGATTTCGACCGTTTTTTGCCCTTTTTTCTCCACGATCCAGACATCGTAGAAAAAAACAAATTACACCATCGGAAAGAGCAGAGAATTTCGAGTAAAAATATATCAATTTCAAATCTGAATTTCGATTTCTAATATTTTTTAAAGATTTTAAAACAAAAGTCACTTTTTGCTCAAGAAAACGATTTTTGGTTTTTAAATTCTCGCATCGTGAAAAGTACTCATAATTTCGACTAATAATTTACATTTTCAGAAAGGTCAAACATCTGGCATTCTTACAAGTCTAATCTGGTCCAGAAATAATGAAAATTGCCTTCAGGATCGCAATTTTAAAGACGTCATGATTTTAAATTTCTGGCCGTTCCGCTCGGCGTGACGCTTCGTTTCTCCCCCGCTGAAGCAGGGAAGGTGGTGGGTGGGGACGTCAAGGTGGAGGTGACGTCACGGTTCTGTATATGCATAGCGATGGGTGGGACAATAAGAAACCGAATTAGTTTTTACTTTCCGTTTCCCGCGCTTCCGATTTTAAATGAAATAAGAGCTTAACATATGCACTGTAGAAATTATTATATTTATATTTTAAATGATGGAACGATATGGATTTTTTAAATGGATATTTTAATTTTATGGATATTTTAAATGATGGAACGATGGATATTTTAATTTTATGGATATTTTAAATGATGGAACGATGGATATTTAAATTTTATGGATATTTTAAATGATGGAACAATGGAATGAGGATGATGGAATTAAGAGCTTAGAGAGCATATGGTCATTTTAAATTGTAAATTAGCGAGCGGGAAGTTAGCGGTAGGCCCGGGTACGATTCCCGCCACTGCCAAAACTGCCGAAGTGTTCACGCGGAATACGATCACGTTAAACATGTGGGCCCGTAAGTCCTTCCGAGAGGTTGGTGGTAGGGGAAGGAGGGTACGGTCCCTGTGGATGCCTCCTTCACAGGGTTCCCGTCTAAATTGGGTGAATATAAAGAAAGTTGCGGAGGGCGAGGCAGCCCAGTGGTTAGCGCTCAGGAATTGCACTCGGTAGGCCCGGGTTCGATTCCCGCCACTTCCAAAACTGCCGCCGTGTTCACGCGGAGTACGATCACGATAAACATGTGGGTCCGGAAGTCCTTCCGAGAGGTTGGTGGTAGGGGAAGGAGGGTACGGTCCCTGTGGATGCCTCCCTCACAGGGTTCCCGTCTAAATTGGGTGAATATAAAGAAAGTTGCGGAGGGCGAGGCAGCCCAGTGGTTAGCGCTCAGGAATTGCACTCGGTAGGCCCGGGTTCGATTCCCGCCACTTCCAAAACTGCCGCCGTGTTCACGCGGAGTACGATCACGATAAACATGTGGGTCCAGAAGTCCTTCCGAGAGGTTGGTGGTAGGGGAAGGAGGGTACGGTCCCTGTGGATGCCTCCCTCACAGGGTTCCCGTCTAAATTGGGTGAATATAAAGAAAGTTGCGGAGGGCGAGGCAGCCCAGTGGTTAGCGCTCAGGAATTGCACTCGGTAGGCCCGGGTTTGATTCCCGCCACTTCCAAAACTGCCGCCGTGTTCACGCGGAGTACGATCACGATAAACATGTGGGTCCGGAAGTCCTTCCGAGAGGTTGGTGGTAGGGGAAGGAGGGTACGGTCCCTGTGGATGCCTCTCCCACTGGGTTCCGTTCTAAATTGGGTAAATAAAAAGAATGTTATGGAGATAGTCGCTGGGGGCGAAGAAGCCCAGTGGTTAGCGCGCGGGAATTGCACTCAGTAGGCCCGGGTTCGATTCCCAAAATTGCCGCCGTGTTTACGCGGAGTACGATCACGTTAAACATGTGGGTCCGTGAGTCCTTCCGAGAAGTTGGTGGTAGGGGAAGGAGGGTACGGTCTAAATTGGATGAATAAAAAGAAAGTTATGGAGATTGTCGCGTAGGGCAAAGTAGCCCAATGGTTAGCGCGCGGAAATTGCACTCGGTAGGCCCGGATTCGATTCCCAAAATTGCCGCCGTGTTTACGCGGAGTACGATCACGTTAAACATGTGGGTCTGTAAGTCCTTCCGAGAGGTTGGTGGTAGGGGAAGAAGGGTACGGTCCCTGTGGATGCTTCTCCCACTTGGTTCCGGTCTAAATTGGGTGAATAAAAAGAAAGTTATGAAGAATATCGCGGAGGGTGAAGTACCCCAGTGGTTAGTGCGCGGGATTTGCACTTGGTAGGCCCGGGTTCGATTCCCAAAATTGCCGAATAAAAATAAAGTTATGGAGATTGTCGCGGATGGCACGGTAGCCCAGTGGTTAGCGCGCGGGAATTTCACTCGGTAGGCCCGGGTTCGATTCCCGCCATTGCCAAAACTGCAGCCGTGTTCACGCGGAGTACGATCACGTTAAACGTGTGGGACTGCAAGTCCTTCCGAGAGGTTTGTGGTAGGGGAAGGAGGGTACGGTCTCTTTGGATGCCTCCCCCATTGGGTTCCGGTCTAAATTGTGTGGCACTTCCTGGCCTTCCAAGCAGTTACCTTACACCTTTCTGGTAGGTCGCGCCAACGAGTTTGCCACGGTCAGAATTTTCAAGGGTAGCGAACAGGCTGGTCGCCAAAGGCGGCTAGTTTAGAATAAAAAGAACGTAAGTTAGCCAAAAGGGAATTTCAACAAAATTTAAAGATAACCTTAGGTTCAGGTGACCTAAAATATATAGGTCAAGGGGGTCTTATTCTAGCCAACTTAATTTAAACTTTAAAATAGTCTAAAACTGACAGAAACAATTAAAAATTAGAATTTAAAAGATATCACCCGGATGTAGAGCTGTCATGGAACATGCTGGATGCATCAGATCCCAACAGAAGGAAAGGCAAAAGTCCAATCGCTTAAACACGAGGAAAACCATCCATTCCAGTCCAAAAGAAAGCAACGCCTTCCTTCACACACCGCCAGTTAGAAGCACTCGAAGACAAAACATTGTCCAGCCACGCTATTAATCAATTTAAATGATGAAGACTTCTCCGGATGTGAATAAATAACATCATTTAAAACATCGTTGAAAGTAACTAAGCGCAGATATTCACATGTTTATCAACAGAGATGAGGGAATAGGATATTTCGTTCCAATGCGATGGAAGGCATAAGAGCGCCGAAGAGCTAAAAACAACTTCATAGATCACATCTTGAGTTCTAATCCAGAGAAGAGAGTGAAAAAGAGCGTGAGTTTATTTATATACCCATAAACATCGTTGCCACTGATTGTAAACAAAATTATCGATAAACGATAAAATAATTAATGACAGACGATTTTAATATTACGGTCAACCAATTAAAAACTCGAAATTTTAAAGAAGAGAACTGGAATTTTAAAGCAGACGGAAATTAAAAGAAATGAAGTGAAATGATTTGGAATATACGAATTTGGCAATAATTTAAATATGAATGATTCTGAAATATTTTAAAAGCTGAAAATAGAATAAAACTGAAAAATTGTGATGAATTAACGAATTTTTAACCGATAATAATAAATTTGGAATCAAATCAAAGGGAATAAAAAGGGCAATAAATGGAATTCCAAATTAGCCAATTTAAATAAATTTAAATTGCTAAATCCTAAAAAGAACGAACTTTTGCCGTTTTTAACACAAAACCTATTGAAAAGAATCTATTTAGAACAGAAGAATATCAAAAACCTAAACAATTGGAAAATGGATAACTAAAAGAGAATGACTATGTAAATAAGACCCCTGAACACGTTTAGATTAAAAACAAAATTAATTCCTAAAATTACTAAATATCCAAAAGTATAACCCAACACTAGTGTAAATTTAGGCATCAGACAGGGTGTTTCAACCCAATTAAAAGAAATCTACCCATGGCTTTTTATTGTCCACTGTCTCAATCATCGCCTTGAATTGGCTGTAAAAGATTCTGTATCAAATACTCATTTTGAGACTGTAATAAATATTTTTGGTAAGCTATATGCCTATTATAAACGGAATCCAAAAAAACGAAGAGAACTTCAAGAATTATCAGAAATAATGGCAGAAGAAGAAAACTCGGCTTCATATAGTCCCAAAAATATCCAAGGCACCACATGGATTGATCATAAAAAAAGAGCAACTCAATCTTTAGTAAAATCATATGCACTTATTGTTACTCATTTAGAAAATTCAGCATTATTGGAATCAGGACCTCAATCAGCAAAAATTAAAGGCTATCTTTAAATTTTGAAGTCAAGAAGTTTTGTTCAACTGATGTTAAAAATATATGAAAAATTATCAAAACTTTCAATGTGTCTTAAAAAAGATTGTGATCTTCTGCATGCAATAATGTATTTAGAAAGTTTAAAAAATACATTAAAAAAATTTACTGATATAGAAGCTAAAGATAAGGATTATTTCTCTTTTAGTATCATAGAAGTAGTAAATGGTGAACCATTTGCAAATATAGAATTGACTGGAAAGTTAGCCGAAAGTGATAAATCTATGATATATATGACAACGTTACAAGTTTGTATCGACGATAGATTTTCAGATATCAGAAGTCAAATAATACAATCTGTTAAGATTTTAGATGTAACATTGAGGCCTTTAAATACAAAGCTTTTGATTGAATTTGAGAATAAGGAGATAGAATTGCTGAAAAAAACATTAGAGCCATTGCTTCTTTTAAATAAAGTTGATATACTAATGATAAATGAAGAATTGCAAGAGCTAAAAATCTTTTGGCAACAAAATTTATTTCTCTTTACTCAACAAGACATGTGGAAATTTGTTTTAAAAATGAATAAAGAAAAATTCCTGAATCTTACCAACTTATTTGAAATTTTATTAATATTACCAATTTCAAATGCAACTGTGGAAAGGGCATTTTCTTTTATGGGTAAAATAAAGACTGACTCCAGAAATCCCTTAAAAGAAGAAACCCTTGAAAATTTGCTTCGAATTAGACTTGAAGGACCTCCACTAGAAGATTTCTCACCTGATAAGGCATTAAATTTTTTTTTTAGTACTCCTAGACGTCCAAATACTAAGTCATGTGGCAAAAGAAAAACAAACGAAACTGAAATTGATTACGATTAATCTTTTTCTTCACTTTTCTGTACAACTTTTGGATTCATAATATCCTGATTATGATTAATATTTGTTGCAAAATAAAAATAACAGTATAATATTGTAATATAATGCCAGTAAAAAGTTAAAACTAGTAATGTTCTTTTGTTTTTAGTATATATAATATTTAGAATTTGAAATTCAATTTATTATTTTGAAAACTAAAGTTTTTTGATAAATGCTACACATTATTTAGTAATTGCTAAACAAAATTCATTTGATATAGCAAAAGTGCTATACAATGATCTTATTTGATATATATATGATCTTATTTGAAGCATTTCTGTTGGAGCTACAGGCTTACGACCAGTGTTTCTTTTAGGACTTTTTGGCCAGGGGGGGGGGGATGACATTTTAAAGCGGTGTAAGTTTTCTATTTGTCCCATATAAATATATCTAAATGCTGTACAACTGTGGGGGGAGGGCTGCACATCAGTAAAGGAGCACAAATTGTGAAATAATTATTTAGCCATGTTCATTAACTCGGGCTGTAAAATATTAATATGTACTACATATCCAAATTGCAGAAAATTTGGTTAAGTTTTAGAGGAATTATTGTCGAATAATGTATATCAGTGATGGTTTTGGGGTGCAGCATGCACAACTTTTGTTCGACCATATTTAGCAATGAGTACGACCTGTATGATATCTATCTAAACCCCATATTCAAATTGTAAAGAAATTTGTTAAGTTTTAAGGCGTTACAATCAGACATAATATTTCAGTTAAAAGGGTGTAGCAGCACATGCAGTTTTTATCCAATAATGTTCTGCAATGATCCCAGGCAGTAAAATATTAATATGCACCACAAAATCCCCCCCCCCACACACACACACACAAAAAAAAATTACCATGAGACAAAGCAAGCAGACATACAAACACAGATACACATACACAAAGGGAAAAAAATAATTGTCACTTCTCTCCCTCACTTCAAGTCAGAAGTAAGTTGCTTACTCACATAATTCCCTCACTTCAGCTAATGACAAACTATAAAATTAAATACATGTTTAAAACATATTTGTTTTGTTAGTATGGAAAGTTGTGTATCAGTTATACTAAATTTTTTAATATATATTATCTATTACAGGATGGTTAAACTAAGCTGTCAGTTAAGCTCTACACTCATTTATACACACAAAGGAAAATATAACAATTCAAATAATTATGAAATGAAAAATAGTACCATGTGAAATTTCTTGTAAGCATCTGTTAACCCATCATACACTAAACTGTCCTAAAAAATACAAAGATTGAAATTTTAAGAAACAGTGTAATGTATAATATATTTAAAATAATTATTATATTGTGTTATAAAAAATTAAACCATTTTACTTTTTTTTATGTTATATTTTATTTTTAACATTGTTTTACTTTTTTTTATGTTATATTTTATTTTTAACATTGCATACTTGGATGTTCTTTGTGTCACACATTGAACTTAGCAAAAGAACATTTTAACTCTTATAAATAGTGACATAAGGATCTATTTACAAAATTTTAAAAATGGACATGTCATAAAATACTCTTTTTCAGAAATAAATATTGCAATGCACATTCCAAAAAATATGCTTCATGGAATTTTTATGTGCTAACCAAAAAGAATTTATCCCAAAATATGAGCATTAAAAACTTAAAATTAAAATACTTCTTCAGTATAACATATAGTTACTTAAAGTATCTGTTTTTAGAAGCAAAAAAACAGCCTCCAACTGCCAGTTGAAAAATTCTCTTTCAAACAAACTGTGGACAGAATTCATAAGATTAATAGATTAACTTTCATGATTTTTTTAAATATATGTACTTTTCATGAATTTTAAACCTCTTCGATTTTTATATTATAACATAAAAAAATTGATTTGCTATTCAAAGTTTATCATTTAATAGCAACTCCTAAATATATAGCAAGATTACTCCAGAAAAAAAAAATCATAAACCGTTAATTATAAATTTTTTAACTGAGCCATGTCTTGGATTATTTTAATGAACCAAACGCTTCCCTATCACGGAAAGGATCCTTTGCTGAAGCTGTTCCACTTACAGAGGCCACTCCTATACATGGAGGGAACTTTTCTACCTACTGAGGCCAATTCAACATGTCTGCTGTTATCTCATACTTTAAATGTGAAGCACAGGGGATTTTCAGCAAGACGTGAAGTATTTATATAGCTATTATCAAATTATGCATTTTCACATATTTAATCATTCCTCCTTTTTCCTTCTTGACAGTTACACCAACCACAAAGCTATTGGTCTGGAGGATTCTGGATAATTAGTTTGTTGCTGTATTATTAATTGGATTTTGCTTGCAGTATGAATTTTTTTTATATAGAGCTTTCTTTCTTTTGTACTGTTGAATGTTATATACAGTTGGATAGTGTTTTTGTCTATTGTAGAAAGCTTTCAAACAATTTTGTTTACAAGTGAGCAGAGGAGACCACCACTTGAGTTTTGGTTCATGGGATATATTCTTTTTCTTATATGTCTCGTCCTGCAATGATAAGAAGAAAAAAACTCCTAGTGGAAGACGACAATTTTTATGACTGTTGATTTTTAACTTTCACAGATTAAATTGAAGTCAGTTTATAGGGGGGAGCCTTTTAAACGGAGGCCAGTTATAAGGGGTTCCATTGTAAATTTTGATTATAAAACACCCCAATCAAATATCAAACATACATATATATATAGGGAAAGAAAATTGAATTTTATACAGATCTTAAATACAAATACAGTAAATTCTGGTAAAGTGACAAGTTTGTCTATCATAATATTTTTAAAAAGTAAAAAAAAAAAATTTCGACAAAGTGGCAAATATTTTTGGGTTCACAGTAGTACCAAGATTCATTGTAGTAACTGGCTTAGTTTTGTCAAATGTTTTTGCTTTAGCACCAATGTAACCAAATAGAGCAAAACTAGAAAGACCTTTTCTTTACTTTAACAGTTATTAATAGAAATGGGATTTATAGGCACTAAAAATCTCAAAATAGGCACTAAAAAGGGTTAAATAGGCACTATGAAGTACAAAAGGACACGGAATTAGACTAATCATAGGTTAAAAATCATTGTTTATCAAGTCATATTCATATATCGTTCTATTAAAGATGATAGCAAAACGGCTTACCTTCACATTAACATGTAAACTTTGCTGAAATTTATAAACTTGAGAAAATACCTTACAGAGACAAAACACTAGACACATTTTTATTCGCTATTCTCATTTATTTATTGACAGAAATTTACTACCAAATATATTTCAATATTTGCTAGTATAAAAGAACATGTTTAGTTTGTCAAAATGTTCTTACAATTTGAGAAAATCCACTCCATATCACATGATGTCATGGGAGCTTATTTAAGTCTGCTACCTTGCCATGCTACTGGTCACCGACATTTTCTTTATCCTCATACCAAGCACACGCAAGGTGTTAACAAGTTTACCTCAGTCATGGTATTTAATAATTAAGCATTTTTATATTCTTTTGCACACCTCTTTTTTACAGTGATATGAATTTTAGGAAAAGGCAGAAGTGACATATTCAATTTCTGAAACTGAAATCCTTAGTAAACCTCCCTATTCCGTCTAAAATTTGATCCTGAGTCCATATAAAATTTTTAATCATGACATCTTTAAAACCAAATTGAAAATCCTCGGTGAGTCCCCACCCCCAGAATGTGTTACCGAATCTATATCAGGCATTATTTATTTATAGCAGATCCTGAGAAAAATATATAAAAAAACTGACCAAAAATAAGAGTATGGCAAACTTTTTGCCCCAATAAAAGCAGGGTAAAAAAAGAAAAAAATGATTAAACCCCTAAAATAGGAATATACGAGGCATGTTTTTTAAGTAAGTACCGTTTTGGAATTAAAAAAAGACGTGCAAAGATATCGCAATAATTTTATTTCTACATGAAAGCCTGTACCTTAATCTACTTTTCTACATAATTTCCGTGAATATTGAGGCACTTGTCATAACGTGGCACCAGTTTTTGAATACCCTCCTCATAAAATTCTGCCGCCTGACTTGTTAACCACTGTATCACAACTGTTTTGACTTCGTTATCGTCTTGAAGACGCTGACCACCCAGGTGTTTCTTCAAGTGCAGGAACAAATGGTAGTCGCTGGGCGCCAGATCAGGGCTGTATGGAGGATGATCTAGAGTTTCCCATTTAAAAGATTTGATGAGATCTTTGGTCCGATTAGCCACATGTGGACGGGCATTGTCATGCAGCAAAACGATACCCTTACTCAACTTGCCACGTCTTTTGTTCTGGATTGCACGACGCAGATTGTTCAATGTCTCACAATAAGACGCTGCATTGATTGTCTCATTACGAGGCAGAAACTCCACTAGCAATACTCCTTTTTTGTCCCAAAAAACTGTGCACATGATTTTCCGGGCAGAAATTGTTTGCTTAAACTTCACTCTTTTGGGTGATGATGAATGTCGCCATTCCATGGATTGTTGTTTTGATTCTGGTGTGACGTAGGCCACCCATGTTTCGTCACCAGTAACAATTTGGTCTAAAAAATCTTCACCTTCATTGTGGTACCGCTCAAGGAAAGTCAATGCACTGCCTAAACGTTGGGTTTTGTGCAAATCCGTCAACATTTTTGGAACCCAACGTGAACACAATTTCCGGTAATTCAAGTTCTCGGTCACAATGCGATACAAAACACTACGAGAATATTGAGGAAACCAGTCGCACATTGATGAAATTGTAAAGCGTCTGTTTTCTCTCACCTTTTCTTCCACTTTCTGCACTAAATCTTCATTAAAGACCGAAGGACGCCCACTCCGTTCTTCATCATGCACATTTGTGCGGCCATCTTTAAATGCTCTCACCCATTTCCTTACCATTCCATCACTCATAATGTTTTGTCCGTAAACTTCACAGATCTCACGATGAATATCGATCGGTTTTACACCTTTAGCACTAAGAAATCGTATAACAGCCCGTACTTCACAATCGGCGGGACTCACGATTGTCGGAGGCATCTTAAACACTCAGTAAACAACGTATACAATGAAGAATCAGACTGTAATGGCGTCAGTGCGTAGACAAGAGATGTAGGTAACCAGCGCGCATGCGCGGAACGCCGACCGTAGCGCTGCGGCGGCGGAATCGCAAAACGGTACTTACATTAAAAACATGCCTCGTATAAGCACTAACCCTTAAAATAGACATTTATATGTGCTAACCCTTAAAATAGGCATTTACAGGCACTATAAAATTTGAATAGTGGACTTTCAGAATTAGAAATGGATATGTATGTTAGAATCCTATGATCCTATAGTCAGGAGAAAAATAAGCAAATAGGACAAAATTTGGGCTCTAGTTATTAAATGCCGTATTTGTACAAGTTGATAGCTGAAAAAGGCAAAAAGAATCATATTTCAATGATGCACTAGATCATTTATTCTATTTTATGTACTTAAAACAGAGTTAAGTTTATGGACTCAAATGAATGTAGGTCAAATAGAATTCTATTAAGATTTTCTCTTAGTATCTTCCAAGTCATTTTGCCAATTTTTACAAACTGGAAAATACAAAGATGAATGTTTGAACCAGTTGAAATTTTCAAGGTCTATTTACATAAAATATTTTAATGGATTCATACAGTTCCTTTGAATTGAAATTTCAGTGTCCCGGCAGTTGAAACACACCATTTTAATGTAATTTGTTAAAATATTTTGATGATGAAATCCATAGTCTTTTGATTTAAGAGACATCAAGGAATAGTCATAATGTATAATGTACTAACCAGCAAATTAACACCGCCGTAAGGAGTTTCTCCTCTAGCTAGATAATAAGGAGTGTTGGACATGCTTTCCATTCCTCCAGCAACCATCACCTCCTAAAGTGATAAAAAAAATACAATTTCAAAATTTTCAATTAAACAATATATTTTTGAAGTATACATGACAATAAGTGGATTTATTATGTACACAAAAATTTATTTAACCCATGACTACTCACTTACATCTTTATTTCATAAGGCTCATAAACATCAATATTATTCATCAAATTCAAAATGATTGTCAAACCAATTGTTTGTGAAATCCACAACATTCATTATCAAATTTTACAATCATCAAATTCAACTAAATTCATATTACAGTATTTCTGTCTGTTTATAACAAAAAGTAATCATATGCAATGATAATTTAAACATAATATTATTTAAAATATTCTGGAGTTTCTATTATATTTTTTTCTAAATATTAACTACATTATTAAAAGTAAAAATGACACCATTAAAAGTGAAATTCTTTAAATTTTTTCATTTTTTCCCATGCATATATGTCACCACTTATTTGTTTATTTCTAATTAATTCTTTAAAATCACTAAAAAGTTTTTTTTTTTCCCTTACAATGACAACTATGTGAAAAAATAAAATATTAATGCTTTCAAATTGAAGTAGCTAAAATATCATAAAATAATGTTTTATAAATCAAGAGATGTTTGGATCTAAATGATGTATCCCATTCTAATTTGGATATCATTTTCAATTAGAATATCTACTGATGTTAGTTATTTTTCTTTATAAAATTTACACATTTTCTACAGGCAATTTATATTATGTATGCTAAAATAATTTTAATATGGGTATAAAGCTCTCTGTTCGATTACTTTTTTAACACTTTACAACAAAGTTGAAAAGTGTTTATGACTTTGTTCATTCTGTCTGTCTGTCTGTCTGTCCGTTAGCATAACTGCCGTAAAAATGACTTTATCAAAATGAAATTTTAGTATGTTTTTCAGACGGTCTGTGGGATCTATGGGAATATAAATAAATAATATCACCCAATTAGTTTTTATTTTATTGAGTCCGGGTTGAAAAAATGAAATACATTGAAACCTATGGGACCTAATTTTTCAAACATTTTTTAAGTAAACTTAAAATTCACGAACTGCTTCGAAATTTTTAGGAAATATTCACATTATCTCATAGAATATATAAAAAAAAAATTCAGTAAAATATGGTAAGTAGTTTTTTAATTAAAAATTATTTAATATAGGGAAAAAAACAAATTCAATTAAATTCTGACTTTGGGATATCCTCCAGAAAGAAAAGAGAGATATATTATATAATAAATATCTTTCCAAGTGTTTAATCATTTTGCATATGAGAGGGGCTTCACATTTTAAAATAAATTTGATAGATAACAATTTTTAATTTTTTTTTAATTTTATATAACTCTTCATGATATACTTATTTGATGGCATTTTTAATGCACTTTCCTACGTCCTAGAGAGTTAAAATTTGGTACACAGCTTAAATTTGTTGAACATTTTATTCGACAAAAATTTGATGGATCTTTAAATATAGATCATACACTTTTTTCGAAATGGCCTGAAAATAATCCCCGTTCACTTCTATAAATCATTGTTGTAATATTGTTAAAAATTCTGATGTGGACAGCACATGTCTTTCCCTGCAGACTCATATTCGTTCTCTTTATTTCTTCAATAATAATTTGAGTTTATCTGCACAAAATAACAACCATAAGTATTTTAAATGACATTGAATTTACACGTTAAACTTAAATTTGGTTCTCATTTGATAGCTGGACTTATTGTCAAAAGTGGCGTAGCGAAAATGCAAAAAAAACTAGAATATCTCAAGAACAGCTAGTCCTAGAGTAATGGGGTTAGTCTTATTCTTTTTGTTGTCAAAAATCACGTATAAAATAGGAATTTAATTGATATAATTGAGCACACATAGTCTTTTATTTTTATATATAACGATTTTGCAGACCATTTCGCAAAAATAGCCCGTTCCTTTTTCCCGAATCGTACTAGAATAACCTACAAATGATTTATATACAAAATTTTGTTAAATTTGGTATATAAATCACTTGTAGGTTATTGAAATATTATACACCAAATTTTGTTAAATTTGTTCCATTAGTTTTTAGCTAGAGTGGATAAAGGCAATTTCTGCGGCCATTTCGCAAAGAAGGCAGATTCTTTTATTACGAATCGTACTATAATCTAATGAACATCAGGATTTCCCACAAAAAACATACCTACCAAATTGTATGAAATTCGGTCCATTAGTTTTTCAATTAGAGTGGATGTAATATTCACACAGACACACAGAAACATACACAGATACACCCTTACACACACAGACGTCTTCCTAAAAATAGTTTTTTCGTGTTCTAGAAGTCCCAAAACGTGTAGATCCTTTGAAAATTCGAGTTCCGATCTTCGGCACGATTCCAATACTTTGAGTACATACACATACACACATATATTATCTGTGCATCTGTGTATTATCTGTGTATCTAAATTCTGTGCCTATGCAATTACAATAGTTGTGATTTTAAATGATCCCTAAATGAACTCTTCAACGAAGCCTAATTTTAACATGCAGAATTCAAATAACTCAAGCGATTGTAAGATGAATTACATAAGAATTGCTGAATTTTTTTTTACACAAAATTATTTAGCTCTGGAGTCTGGAATACAAGTTATATGAATGAAATATTCATTGATTTTGCATAAAGAATCAGATGATTTATATTTCGATACAGTTTTAAATATTTAAGTATAATAAGTTACTGTAATACTGTGATAATGTAAAAGATATCACCACTGAATGTATCACATTTTAGAAATTTTTAAATGAAATTACATTTCAGTTGGAAAGTGTTTCATAATCAATGCTTATGCATGATTGATCTTTCTTGTTTTTATCTTACTGATAGCCCTTACTTTACTCCCTTGAGTCAATACAAAACAATTGCCAACCATTGATCTAGATATTTGTTTGTCCTAACTTCCTGAATTGCTTAACAATCAATTTATCAAAGGTTGACATTTTACTGAGGTTGAAAAATAAAATTCTTTGATTTTCCAAGAAAATTTCACATTTTAAATCACAATTACATAGTAAAAAAATTACAAAATGCAAACAGAAAAATTTCTACAAAAACTTTGTAAAAGAAATCCAGCGATGCAATTAAATATTCTTTTTGGCTCATAAAATTCATGACTATGTTCTTAAAATCATAACCTTTTCAATTTTTATGACATTTTTTACAATGATGATTTTAAATAACTTTCATGACCAGCAGATACAAAATAGTTTTTCTGGGGTAATACACCTGTTTCTTCCTTTTAGAATGGATGGTCTTATCCAAGCTTTCTACATGCTGATGCACAAGCAATGGTTTTTTATAGATTCAAGTCTCTTGTAAAGTTACAAATAAATAAATGTGAGAAAGTCCAAGGAAGTAACTAAACAATTTAGGTTTTAAGGAATCACACATAAAATAATCTAAGTAAATAACAAACTAGCCAACATTTTAAATATTTACAACTTAGAATATCAAGCCAGCTGACTACAAATACATTACAACCTGATTGTAAAAGTTTAAAATAAACAGATATGAATTTGCAGGCAGATCTATAGAATATAGATCAAATCTACAAGTAGATCTATAGATTGTAATTCCAATAATTCTTTTGATTATGAGAGTGTTTTAGCTAGTGACACATTTTGGATGCAATTCAAGAGGCCTAGTTTCAATCTCCGATCTGGACAAATGTTTTGAGCTCAAAATAAATTATAATGTTACACTATGTATATATGATTAACATCAGCCTGGACTGATACTGTATTAGATATACCAACCAACACTAGCTTGCCATACTACTGTGTATTAGTACAGTGCAAAATCTCGCAAAATGGTTTCTAAGCAAAGGCAAACAGCTGATAATGTAATATTTCATTAACTAGTAACTTCAACTAAAACATAATGAATTTTACATCAAAGAAATGCATACATAACTTTAAGATGCTTCATCAGTCACAAGCTACAATCTTCAACTTCCATGTTAATGTATGGGCGTTTAGTGCTGCAGCTTCTCTGCAATATCTCTTCCAAAAATCCCCCTATTTTGTTTTCAGAATCTTAAAGCTAAAGAAATCAAAGTTTATATTCTAGTTTTTATTTTAGTCTAAATTGTTGTTAAGAATTTTTAACAATTTATTAAAGTTGAAAGTCACTAGAAAAGTCAAAACTAAAAGTTTAACCAACTTTTATCAATTTGTATTTAGCAATATCTGAATTTGAAAAATGCACTCTATAAGTGTGGAATTATAGCTTTCGATAGATGCCTTAACATTTGTACTACCTTAAATAGAATTTCAGCAATTAAGAGAATAGAGCAAATATTGATCTGAAAAAAAAAATTGTATTTTGCTTTCCTCCTTTTAATTTAATTACTTTTCAAAGGTCGGCTGAATACTTATTGAAGAGAAATTGTTTGTGGGGAATGTCAAATGGGGAAAGGTCGGCCATAAAGAGATAAAGGGCTGAGAGAATCATGAAAATTATTCGTAAGTTGTACAGAAAGAAAAGGGACTTCAAACTGTAAGTGGAGAACCTTTTCCTTTCAGTATTAGTTTCAGTGTATATCCATTATATGTTAAACACCACAAAAATAAACAAATGAAGCATCGCAATAGTGCTATGATTAAAGTTTAAGTATTGGATATTTCCAGTTGACTGCTTGGATTATGGATCATTTGCTTAGTGTCCAAGTTGAATTACATTTGAGTTCCTGCAGATTATATCTTAGCTGACTAGAATATGCTAATTTTCCATATCACTGGAAATTGGCATACTCTGGAAGAGTATACAAATGATGGGTATAAATGCCCGGTGCCGGTAAAGGCACTTTAGCCATGATTAGATTTGATGAGAATGGCTTAGATACGCTTTCAAGGCTTTTGAAGTGCTTGCTTTGAGCTTGTTTGAATAGCTCTTATAATGTTTGTAGCTGGTGTTGAGCTATTTTATGTCAATAGCCGATATGTTATGGCTGGGCTCAGTATTGGACCGATGTTCTTCTGATGTATTTCTGTAAGCTGCATCAAAATCAATGATGCATGCTATTTTCATTTCTGTCTGATTTCATTTCATGAGTAATAAATTCAATTTTTATTTTTACTCATTAGAAGTACTTCTTTTGTCACACTATGTGTCACACCCACTGCCTATTCATCAGTCGTTATGCTATAAAATTTCATATCTCGACTGTAATATGCTGACAAAAACGACATTTACATACAGAGTTTCGCGACTGTAACTGAACTTTTTATTGAAGCATATATTTTTTCATAACGCAGTGTGCCTTATGGATTAAATACTTCTGATTTTTCAAATAGTATAGCATACCACTTGGTCCACTACAGTATGCTTAGTTAATTGCACAAATTACAACCTTTTATTGGGATTGGATTAGAGACCAAGGCCCCACTCATAACTAGTGCCACCAACAAAATTTTAAGGATCCTATACAGTAAATGCACCATCTAACTAATTCCCATTTTTATAAGTTATTGGTTGTTTTTATAAATTGTTTATGCAGCCTGGAGCCTCAAGCTTCCCGGGTCTATATGCAAAGCATCTTTTTGCCCCTACATGTTGACAGCCCTACTCGCAACGGGTTCACTCTTGGTTTATTCTTAAGTTGACATACATAGCCTTTCTTTCTATTTTTTGCCTCGTCAGCAATTTTTCATAGAACCATTACATAACAATGGCAGCAGACAATTTTTTAATATTGCTAGGAATGTTTCCCACTAGAAAAGCTTTCTGTTAAAAGTGTCGAGAAGATTGTTTACTAGAATTCACAAGAATAGATATAACTATCAATGCACAAATGAGTCTCCTTAGAAGTATGATAGATAGAAAAGTTTTGATTAAGGTATGTTATTATTAGTGTATTAATATTCCTTTTATCTATGATTACAATCTGTTGTTTTGTATGTTATACAATTTTTTCACTTAGTTCAGAATAATGTCAATTTATTATTACTTCACTATCATTATTTTACTGAGATTTTCAGAACTGTGTACAAAATATTTATTAACATGTATATTATCATAATTTTTTTCATTTTTAACACTTTACAACATAGTTGAAAAGTGTTTATAACTTTGTTCATTCTGTCTGTCTGTCTGTCCGTTAGCACGATAACTGCCGTAAAAATGACTTAATCAAAATGAAATATTAGTATGTTGTTCAGACGGTCTGTGGGACCTATAGGAATATAAATAAATAATATCACCCAATTAGTCTTTTATTGAACCCGGATTGAAAAAATGAAATGCATTGAACCCTATGGGATCTAATTTTTCAAACATTTTTTAAGCAAATTTAAAATTCACAAATTGCTTCAAAATTTTTAGGAAATATTAACATTATCCCATAAAATATATAAAAAAAATTTCAGTAAAATATATTAAGTAGTTTTTTAATTAAAAATTATTTAATATAGGGAAAAAAACAAATTCAATTAAATTCTGACTTTTGGGATATCCTCCAGAAAGAAAAAAGAGATATATTATATAATAAATATCTTTCCAAGAGTTTAATCATTTTGTATATGAGAGAGGCTTCACATTTTAAAATAAAATTGGTAGATAACAACTTTTCAATTTTTTTAAATTTTATATAACTCTTCATGATATACTTATTTGATGGCATTTTTAATGCACTTTCCTATGTCCTAGAGAGTTAAAATTTGGTACACAGCTTAAATTTGTTGAAAATTTTATTCTACAAAAATTTGGTGGATCTTTAAATATAGATCATACATTTTTTTCGAAATGGCCTGCAAATAATCCCCGTTCACTTCTATAAATCATTGTTGTAATATTGTTAAAAATTCTGATGTGGGCAGCACATGTCTTTCCCTGCAGACTCATATTCACGTTCTCTTTATTTCTTCAATATTAATTTGAGTTTATCTGCACAAAATAACAGCCATAAGTATTTTAAATGACATTGAATTTGCATGTTAAACTTAAATTTGGTTCTCATTTGATAGCTGGACTTATTGTCAAAGGTGGCGTAGCGAAAATGCAAAAAAACTAGAATATCTCAAGAACGGCTAGTCCTAGAGTAATGAGGTTAGTCTTATTCTTTTTGTTGTCAACAATCGCGTATAAAATAGGAATTTAATTGATATAATTGAGCGCACGTAGTCTTATTTTTATATTTAACGATTTTTGCGGGCCATTTCGCAAAAATAGCCTGTTCCTTTTTCCCGAATCGTACAAGAATAACCTACAAATGATTTATATACCAAATTTTGTTAAATTTGGCATATAAATCACTTGTAGGTTATTGAAATATTATACACCAAATTTTGTTAAATTTGTTCCTTTAGTTTTTAGCTAGAGTGGATAAAGGCAATTTCTGCCGGCCATTTCGCAAAGAAGGCAGATTCTTTTATTACGAATCGTACTATAATCTAATGAACATCAGGATTTCCCCAAAAAAAACATACCTACCAAATTTTATGAAATTCGGTCCATTAGTTTTTCAATTAGAGTGGATGTAATATCCTCACAGATACACCCTTACACATACAGACGTCTTCCTAAAAATAGTTTTTTCGTGTTCTAGAAGTCCCAAAACGCGTAGATCCTTCGAAAATTTGAGTTCCGATCTTCAGCACGATTCCAATACTTTGAATACATACACACACACACATATATTATCTGTGTATCTGTGTATTATCTGTGTATCTAAATTCCGTGCCTATGCAATTACAATAGTTGTGATTTTAAAAGATCCCTAAACTTTTATTATTTCTTCAACGAAGCCTAATTTTAACTTATGCAGAATGCAAATATCTCAAGCGATTGTAAGGTGAGTTACATAAGAATTGCTGAATTTTTTTTCACACAAAATTATTTAGCTCTGGCGTCTGGAATACAAGTTATATGAATGAAATATTTCTTGATTTTGCATAGAGAATCAGATGATTTATATTTTGATACAGTTTTAAATATTTAAATATAATAAATTACTGTAGTACTGTGATAATGTAAAAGATATCACCACTGAATGTATCATATTTTAGAAAATTTTAAATGAAATTGCATTACAGTTGGAAAGTGTTTCATAATCAATGCTTATGCATGATTGATCTTTCTTGTTTATTATTTACGAGGGTGGCTAGATTAAGGCTAAAATAAGTTTATACATGATTTTACAGCAATTATAAATTTGTTACACATTATAATAGCAATCTTTTAGGTATTGAATCATATTGGTTCTTTGGTAATCTGATAAGATTAGTTTTTTAATATCTTTTTGTTTTTGGTTTTTTAACATCCCTACTTATGAGCAAGTATTTATCCAAATTACCAACCTGATGTCCTAGCATGAGATTCTGAGCTGCAAGCATAATTGATTTCATCCCAGATGCACAAACTTTGTTGACAGTAGTACAAGGAGTTGAAATGTTAAGCCCTAAAATTAAAAGAAAAAGCTTGTAAACATTTCTCAATGTCTTTGGCATAGCAAATATAATTAGGTCATCAATTAGAAAGATACAGAAAATTAAAGCAAAATTTAACAATAATTACAATTCAAAATGCAATCTATAAATTTGTGGATATTAGTACTAGTCTGGTAATGGAAAACATTACTTTTTCTACAGAATTACACCCCTATTTTCTCCCTTTCAATTTGTTGCAATTTATCTTTTTCTTGGTACACTACACTGGACATGAGGTAGGAACCATACATGAGAAAACTATGTGTCCTTGTCACAAATCCAGTTCAGAAGGAACTGTGCTGTATGATTATGCAGCTGATGATTTTGTGAAGCACCTTCGCAAGTGGTAAGCATTTTCTTAATGGCTAGCCAAAGCTGTGTAACAAGAGGCCAAGTTAAATTTTTCTCTGAATACTGTTAGATTGACTGAAGCGAGGTTGAGTTTTGTAAGAGTTGTGTACATCATTAATTAATAAAGATGTTATGTTACTTGCACTGATGAAGGAATCCAGTATATCCTCGAAACAGTTGTATACAGCATAATTATTTTATTTGTACTTAAATAAATTGCTCATATTTGTCTTAAGTTATATGCACCTGTTAAAAGACATTTTATTTTTCCCATTTCCTTTTGACAGAGTGTCTAGCCAAACTCTGTTTCAACTTTCTCTGATTTTTCAGGTTTTCCATATCAATAAGGAAAAAAAATCAGGTATTCTATCTTCACAAAATCAGATACACAAAACATTTTTTTAATCAAATGAATTTACTGAACTACAATAAGTAAGAATCAAAGAATCAAATTAATTAAAATTACTGTAGTTTTTCAACCTTTTTAAATTTAAGTGATAATTGTAATGTTCTCTACCCTACATAGTCTATTTTAATAAACATTTAATTCATCCCTTTTATTGGTTCAATGATCATTGCAAGTCAGATCAAAGACAAAAATGTTTCAAATTAATAAAATCCTAAAATTCTGTCAAGTAATATTAGTTGAGTAAAGATAAATTCTATATTTAAGAAAAATAATTTAAGAGCACAGTGAAAATATATTTTTATAAAAAAAAATAGCAAAAAGTAACTAATTAAGTATGAACATGTTCTCTACCCTACATAGTCTATTTTAATTAACATTCCATTCATTCCTTTTATTGGTTTAACCATCATTGCAAGTCAGATCAAAAGACAAAAATGTTTCAAATAATTAAAATCCTAAAATGCTGTCATGTAATATTAGTTGAGTAAAGATAAATTTTATATCTAAGAAAAACAATTTAAGAGAACAGTAAAAATATATTTTTATAAAAAAAATATCAAAAAGTAACTAATTAAGCATGAACATAACATAATTTTCACATGAAAGCATTAACCCTTTGCGGACGGCGGCATTCCAGATCTGTCGTGGCCCAAAGGATAGAAATCTTTGCTTCTGAACTGCTCCCAAAGGCCGACTAATTTTTTGAGCTAAGCCCAACTCTCGAAAAAAATTCACTAAAAATCACCTGTTTAACATAGCAATCTATTTTTTCAAGAATAAAAGAAATACTTATTTTCAATTAATGATGTATATTTTTCTTACAAATCTCAATACAAAATACTTGTTAGTTGCTTTTACTATGAATTCTACTAGTTCATCATAAAAAAATCAATTTTCTTATCTAAATTAGGTGGCATAATATCGTGATTGATTCCAGGTATGCTCAAAAACTCATTTCAGATCTTTCAAATCTCTTGTCCAAACATCATTCGCAGAAACTGCTACTGAAGCTGGAGGTAATAAGAGTATGCTCAGAATCTGAAGAATAACTTGCATTTTCAGATTCATCATCAGAAATACCACAGTTCCACCAATCTTTATTATCTACATTACTTTCATTACTGTCCGATTTGTTTATCATATGAGTATATTCTTCCACAGAAAGAAAACATCCTGGCCCAGTCATTCTTTTATCCAAAATAACCAAATAATTTCACTACCACACGTTCCTCTAAAACCCAAACTTAAAAAAAAATACTCTCTTATATTCCTATGATTCACCAATGAAATCATTAAGCTAAAATCAAATCAAGAATCGAAACTCAATTATAAAATAGCAGAGGCTACAAGAAGTGCTCTATTTGTTTATATTACAAAACCATGTTTAACAGCTCCAGATGGAGAAATGATTCATTGGATCTCCTCTATGCCAAGGTCAAGTATCTGCAAAATACATTAGAGTTGTTTGCATAGGCATTGAAAGCCATCTAGTACACAAATAAATTCAAATAAAAATATTCCATATGAAAACGCACATGAGTGACTGTCGTCCTTTAGGGTAAAGTTTTCTCCGACACAAATGTGTGACTACCGTCCTTGAATGCAAGTTCGCAGTCAGCGCACGGGCACATCAACCATCCACAAAAAGTTAAGAGCCAATAGCTTCAACCAATCTGTTTTAAAAAATTAACAAATTATAATGAAGTATTTTATTCAAAAATCCAGTTGATTTCCTTTATCTCAAATAACAAATCCTAACAATATAAGAAAAATATTACTGTTCAGGGAGATAATGGTAAAATTTGCCTTTATTCAAATCATCATTACAAAATTCACAAAAAGATATATATATATATATATATATATATATATATATATATATACTAAGAGGCTCCGCCCCTGCTCACTACACTTGCCAACCCCTGTAACTTGCTTCGCGAATTGGGTGGCTTCATCTCCTACTCACTAGCACTCGCTTTTAAGTTAATGCATAACTTTAGTGCCACCTGCAACGATCTCCGGGCATAATATACCCACTGGGGACTGTCCATTATTAACTGACATTCACCAGTCTTTCAATCCAGCTGGCTCACACGACTTCTTAAGTATCTTATGCTTTCACCCCTTGCTCACTGTGATTGCCAACACTCGTGACTCGCTTAACAAGTCAGTAGGCTTCGCTTTTTATTCGTTTTGTGAACACTTTAGTGCCACCTGCTATGCAGATTTCATAACTTTATGTTTTGCCATTTGTTCATAATACAGTGACAAAATATCATGTTACGCTTTCAATATAAAGAGATTTACAACAATGAAACATATAATTGTTGCGAAATATAACAATTAAATTGTAATGTTCATGGTAACAATAGTTTCAAATCTTCACTTGTAAAGAAGAAAATTTTGCATAAAAAAGTGCATAAAGAATTGAATAACTCATTAATTAAATCGAAATTAAGAAAAGGGCCTTGTCCTGCAGAAATTCAACTATGTAGGTATATGCCTCAGTGGCAGCAGCCGACTCTGCTCCTGCCAAGGACATCGGATCAAAGATGTGTACCTGAATTATAAGTTCGGAGTGGAAGCTAGCTTTTGCTCTAAACGTATAATGTCGGTCTTGTAAGCACGAGGTCCCGAGTTCGGGCCTGGCGACTCACAATCGCTACAGTGGTTACCCTGGACATACGAGCACGAAAAAACCTTCTGTCTCCAATGATCTCACTCACCTCTCAACATGAGATGGCAGCACCATCTCTCTGCAAAGTATTAGTATGCTGTATATATATCTGTAAAATTTAATGTAAATAAATGTTATTTTATGCAACATTAACGTTCTGCCTAGAGAACAACAACAACAAATGTCGGGGGATTGTGCCGGGCATTAATACCGCAGGTCAGGTTTAGCCCACACAATCAAACAAAACCACAAACAAAATCCTGCACCTCCTTAAACTCAAAATACTCATCTATAAAGTGATAATAAGACCCATTGTTCTATACGGATGAGACTTGGACTTTAATTAAAAGAGATATCGATCTTTTGGGAATATGGGAAAGAAAAATTCTGCGGAAAATTTTAGGAGCAATTTGTGAAGATGGACATTGGAGGAGTAGAACAAATAAATAGGTTTATGCAAGATATAAAGAGATAGATATTGTTACAACTATAAGGAAAAAAAGAATTCAATGGCTCAGACATATGATGAGGATGGGGCAGAAGAGAGTTACTAGAAGGCTTTTGGAGGGAAACCCAGATGGGTCAAGATCCCGAGGAAGACCTAGGGTCAGATGGAAGGAGCAGGTAGAGCAGGATTTGAAATTGCTTGGTATTGGCAATTATAAGAGGAAAGAGGCTAATAGAAAGGAATGGTCAAAAATCTTACAGGAAGTCAAGGCCCTACAAGGGCTGTAGTACCATGATGATGATGAAGGTATATGCCTCCAAAAATGCGAGTTCTTGCTATTGCTAGTCTGTCCAGGACGCGAACTGGCAGCTCAAAAACTCTTGGCTTTGACATTAAATATTTTCTAAACTAAGCTTTAAATCAAAAAATGGTTTATATCAGTGTGTTTCCCTAATATTTCTCTACAAATGTACCAAATTATGCTATGGTTTTTGCGCTACATGACAGACAAACTTGAGAAATGCGAAATTTGTCAAATAGCAGAGGCTACTTTTTTCTACATCAGATACATTTTTTTAATATAGAGATTATATATACACTCATGTTTATGAAAATTGCAACACCATGATGGAATGGTCAGATTAGAATGACATTTATATCACATATTACTAATGATGATACAAATAAATGATTAACATTTCACACCAATACAACCAGAATTGCTGGCACAAAATCAGTATTTTGTGAAGCCGCCCCTAGTGTCAATAAGAGCTTCTGAATGTTACGTTATCAAACCTATGAGAGTTTGGATGTGTGCCTAGGATATTGGCTTCTTCGATCCGGATGCACAGTTCATTAGTGGTGACTGTTGAGAGAACAGCAATGGCCCAGTCACTGAGTGACTGTATCCCGTACATAGTTAATAATTAATGAGAATATTTAAATAAGCTAGTTTAGTCAATCTAATGTGCAATATTTAAAATATGAAGATGGATGGAAAGATACTAATGGACTCTCGAAGCTTCACAAGAATATAAACTGAATTACACAATCGTATATATATTATGCAAAAATAATTCAAAAATTAACCAGAATATAAAAATACACTAAACTAGTCAATCTAATATGCAATATTTAGAAGAAAGAGATAGATGAAATAAGATACTAATAGCCTCTTGGCAATTCACGAGAACATAAACTGAATTACGCAATCATACTGTTTATGTGAAATTAACCTTAATTAACCAGAATATTGAAATAAGCTAGTTTAGTCAATTTAATATGTAATATTTAGAAGATGGAGATCAATGGAAAAAGTGTTGGATTGAATTTCAGTCTATGTATGAAAATTTCACAACATTAGGATAAGCAGAGTATTGCTGTGGGTATGACACAAAGTAATTCAATGTAAGCAACAGTGAATAAAATAAAATCAAACTTTTATTTCTCATAAAATCATATAATAATCGAAAGAGCAAATAAGAGCATACAACTTTGATGCAGCTAATAAAAGGTTGCATCAGACGAAAACATTGCTCTAAATACCGAGCGTAGCCGTAACATTTCGGCTATTTGCAGAACATAGCATAATACCAGCTATAAGTTTAAATGTTATCAAGAGCTTCTACAACCCGGCCGTCCAAATAGATGCTCAAGTCCTCAGGACGAGTCGGACGGTCTGGGTCTTCAACAAGCTCATGCTAGACTAACTTTGAGCATCAAGCTCTACAAGCACAATGCTTCCCAAAGAGTATAACGAGCAACCAGCTCTCAAGTCAAAAGCTCAAAGCTTCAAGTCCCGGCACCGGGCATTTATACCCATCTATTATGATTCTTCCGGAGTATGCCAATTTCCAGTGATATGGAAAATTAGCATATCTCTGTCAGCTACAATACAATCTGCAAGAACTCAAACATAATTGAACTCGGACACTAAACAAGCGATCCGAAATCCAAACAGTTAACAGGAAATATTAAAAACTGTAACTTTTGACAATATCGCTATCGTGATATGTTATTTGTTTATGTTATAGTGTCTAACAAAACAATTACTAATGGACTTTCGATGCTTCACAAGAGCATAAACTGAATTGTGCAATAGTATATTTTATGCAAAAATAATTCAAAAATTAACCTTATAATTAACTAGAATATAAAAATATGCTAGATTAAAAATATGATAATCTAATATACAATATTTAGAAGATGGAGATGAATGGAAAGGGATACTAATAGCCACTCGGCATTCACAAAAACATAAAACTGAATTGTGCAATCGTACTGCTTATACGAAAATAATTTAAAATTAACTGTGTAGTGATTTATGCTGAATTTTACAACTTTTTAAGAAGTATATTTATTACTTCCAAGCAGGCCCATGACCAGTCATTTTGGCACCTGAGGCGAGATGTAATAAAAGTGCACCCCTATACACACATACCATGACCATCACCTACCTCTTTTCAAACTTCCAAATGCCTGTTTTCAGACGAGAGCTATAATTAATGCTTGAAATTTAGGGGGGATATTCCTCATTTAACAAAAATTTGGGGGAGGGGGGGGGGAGATTTTCAAAAACTTGAGGGGAAATTTAAAAATCCAGGATTTTTATTAGTAAAATGTAAAACAAGGATACTTTTATATTACAAGAGACTTTCAAAATTGACATTTAGTATTTTCAGCCTTGATTTGAAAATTATCAACTTTATTTTTTAAATAAATTGAAAACCCCGTTTTATGATTGAAAATGGAAAGCAAAGAGGAAAATACAGTATACTCTCTCTATTCTGAACACTCATGGGGGGCGACCAAAATGTTCAGATTATGAGGGTGTTCATTATAGAGGGAGATTGGGAAATACATGTACGTAGTGAGTTTATAGACTGTATAGAATACTTAGCCTGATTAACCATGCCAGTTACCAAGATGGAGGTGCTAAATTTAGATTTGGCGGCTAGTTGAATGTCAAACTAAATTCAGTTGGACCTGTACTCTACCATCTCATTTGTTTGTTTTTCTTATTAAAAGAGTTTTACAAAACATATAATAAAATTACATAATTACAGTATACACTTATTACAGTACATAATTAATTACACTTCATGAAAAATGAGTAATTTTAGTCTGTTTTTGCATTGTGTATGTTTGTGCAACGTACAGGTTAACTAGTTGTTTAAGAAGTGGAAAGGCTTCCGGGTGGTGTTCAGCCGCATCAGCTCCTGAATTCCTTGGCCATATTGCTTGAAGGTAATCGTACTTCTTGTTTCATCGATCTCTTCTGGTTCTGCTTCTTCTTCACTATCCTCTTTCTCTTCAACGATGTTGTTGTCGCAAACCGGAAGGCTTCCGTCGGCTTCGAGATAAGCTCCAGGTTCAATTCCAGAATGAAGCTCCTGAAGAATTGATCCCAAGTCACAGTTGTTGCTTCTTGGTCCTCTATTATTGATTCCTCCTTCTTACACGGGAATCCTGCTTTGTAGAAGCATCTTTGAATAGTGTAGGGGTTACTTCATTCCAAGCCATTGATATCCAATGGACAGCATTCATGACATTGACCTTCTTCATTAGTTGGGTTGCCGAATTTGCCTCCTCCATCACCAGGGCTATTTTCTTCAGAAAATGAATTCGGTAGTGAACTTTAAAGGTCTTGATCACTCCGTGATCCAGTGGTTAGATTATAGAAGTACAGTTCGGTGGCAGGAACTTCAGATTTACGTTGCTCAGCTGCATGATTCCATGTGATGTGGCATTATCCACCAAAAGAAGAATTCTTCTTCCTTCTCTCTTCATCATCTTGTTAATGCCCTCCAACCATTGTGAGAAAATTGTTAATATCATCCAGGCTTTTCGATTTGATTGATAGAGCACAGGCAATGATGCGATCTTCACATTTTTAAAGCATCGTGGTTTTTTACTTTTTTCGATTACAAGTGGTTTGAGCTTCTCACCCGTAAAACTGGCACAGACTATGACGGTAAGCCTTTCTTTCAACATTTTCCCACCCACGCATTTCTCACTTCTTTGTGCTAGGGTTTTACTTGGAAGAGCTCTAAAAAACAGGCCGGTTTCGTCGGCATTGAAAATGTCAGCGGTGTCGAAATCCTTCATTAAGTCCTGAAGTTTAGTTTTCCATTCCTCCACAGTCTCCATATTTACGTCTGCAGCTTCACCATTGATTACTTTGAATTCAATGTTATGCCGACTTTTGAAGCGAGTCAAGCATCCTTCCGATGCCTTGAATTCCATGATTTTCTCCTTTTCTCCAAAATCCACAGCAATCTGCTTTAGCAGGGGTCCAATGATAGAAAGATGCTTCGTTCTCACTTGGCAAAAAAAACTTCCACACGTGATTGTTTATGTTCTTGTTTTCTTTTCGAAAATTCTACACTTTGAGGAAGGTTTATTTGCTTCAAAAGCGGCTATAATTTCTTTCTCGTTCCTACTGATGGCTTTGACTTGGCCTATTGAAATTCCAAACTCAGATGCAATTTTCCTTTGACTTACTTTTGATTTTAATTTCCGAACAACTTCGTATTTTTCCGGAAGCTTCAGAGCTTTCCGTTTTTACGTTTTCCTACTTATTTCTGACATACTGTATCTGCGTAAGTACTGTGCTTCTTTCCCGGCAACAACAGCGAAATGGCGAAAAATTTTTCCTTTGTCAAGCAAAAAGGAAGAGAAACAGAAGCGACAATGGTGTCCAATCAGGTGTGCAGAAAAGAAAACATAACCCTTTTTTGACCACTCCCTCTAATACGTGGTGAACACCTGTTGTCACTTATCTGTGATTGGGGATGGGGAGCGGGGCAGGCATTTCCCCAAATTTCTCCTCCGATTGCAAACACACTTTCAGTTTCCGTTCAGTTTACAGAGAGTTAAAGGGGGAATGGGGATCAAAAGTAGCGTTCGTAATACTGGGGTGTTCATATTAGAGGGTGTTCAGAATACAGAGAGTTCATCTTATGTTAAGTCTATGGAGTTTCGCCGGAACCGCTGTAATGTGTTCATAATACCGGGGTGTTCACATTACAGAGTGTTCAGATAGAGAGAGTGCACTGTATATGCAGTTATTTTACAAATCGCATAATTTTAGGATAAAGCACATTTTGAATAGGCTATATTTGCACCTCGCCAAGCTAATGTTATTCAAAATATTTTGAACTAAAAATATTTAAGTACTTTTAGTAAAATTAAGATGAGAAGGATGTTCATTTTTAATTGAAATTAGATATTCAACATTGGGTGCAAATATATCCATTTCTAATTTATGCTCCTAAAATGCATTTCTAATGAGACTTATAATTCTAAATGCCTAAATTTCATTATCCTAAACATATATTTCAATTTCATTTACAATATGTAAGGTAATATTCCAGCATAAAAAGCACAATAAATGTGTATCAGTGGATGCAAATAGATTGAAAAAATGAAAAATATTTAAAAATAAAACTAAATATACCCGTGATCGTGTATAAATAAAAAAATGTCCGCGATATTGCTGAACTGTCATATAAATTACTATCTAATAAATGAAACACGTAAACCCATGAATATGCTGCAATGGATTTTTTTACTAGGGTCTGAAATAGTCATTTGTTTTTGCTAGGTCTGAAATAGTCATTTTCACCCCAAGAATTTCATTGAAAAATGTCTTTGATGCTGGAATCCCATCAAAGCCCTTTAAAAAATTTGTATATTTTCCAGGAGATGAAAAAAATCGGGTTTTGCAAGAAAATGACAAGCTTATTGCTTAGGTTTGCTGTGCGGCACATCACGCTTAAAGGGCGTGGCTAAAGCAGTTGAGATTTCTTTGGAGATATCGTAATATTTTTAGCGAAAAAGTTGGAATATCTTTTACCGAAAATCAAAGTCCCAGAACAATGCGCAAAAACATTAAGCGTAACGAATTTGGGAAAATCGAAACATTTGTACCCAGTGTGCTCAGCTCTATACACTCGAAAAAAATGAAACATTGTTAAAAAGTGCCTAGTCGCGACTTATAGAAAATTTAAATGTAAACAAGCAATACATACATCGGTCGACGTACGGTCAAAATCCCAAAAGTTACTGTGTGCTAGTTGACTAATCCCTTTAGGATAGCTTGTCAAGAAGTTTTAACCTCATGTTCCGTATTCCTGCAAATTGAGAAGTCAGCATCCGGAATATGCTAATTTCTACTTCATCCAATTAGAGATTGGCATACTCCGGAAACATTAACTTCTACTTCTATGACGCAGCACTATTTAAACTTGTGAATGTGTCAGTAGAGATGCACTTGCATGGTGTGGATATACGGATACATGTACTTACTGTGTATATTAGTGTTGCTGTTTCTGATACTGGGAAGTTGTCCCGATAGTGTTCATGCTATGTATATCGTAATATCTTTTAAGTATGATTGCCTGTAAATTGGCAAAATACGTGACCATTTTGTTAAGGCCTAATTCCTGATTGATAAAAAATTTTCAAGACGATGTGACTTCAAATTTCCCGGAAAAGAGGAGTTGCTGAGGTAGCTTTCGGGAGATTGGATGGTAAAAACAAACGCGGATCCGCGAAACATTCGCTCTCCCACGCATTCCTCACATTCGTTTTCGAAATTTAAAGAGGATCATAAGATGGACGCAGCGACGAGCGTGTGCGATTTCCAACGCTGCAATTTTGTCAGTGTGAGATTTTTGAATTTCATGCACGATTCGCGCAAGCGGGTGTCCTATTTCAAATCCTGGTGTACTATTTAATTTTGTTGGAAAAACGGGTTTGTTTACATCGCCATTCTCGTTTCCCGTGAACGAATCATGGCGTTTTCCTAACAGGCTTTTCATACAAATCACCTTCTCGCCAAACACACATCTGCTTTGCATATCCAGAGGGCGTTGCTGGCAACGATTGAGTTCCGGAACGCACCCATCACTGGGTATATAAACTAGACACATTTTTAGAACAGTGAGCACATTGGACCTTCTTGACTGATAAGGTTGTGTCGCTTGTTTTTATTCGATGGCTGGTTCAAATATACGATCGGTAGATCATTAACATGGTGGTATGATCAATAGTAAAGATGATCTTTTAGCTTTAAATGGTTCTGTGTTTGAGAGGCCATGTTTTACCGTGTTGTAAATTCTAAAATTCGCGAATGTTAAAGTCTTGTATTCGTCATAACGTGTAACCTGTGAATGGTGGCTTATGAAGTGCACGACATTTGGTAAGGTAAAATATTTTTTACTTACCTGTGTTTTCGACATCCTGCTTTTTAAAAATGTGTCTAGTTTATGGATTGAAAACCCTTTTTCCCAGAGCTTGAAAACTCGCAGTGTAAATATTGTGTCGTTACGATCTAGTTACAAAAGCTTATGTAACTTTGACGATGTAATGGATTCATCTCACAATAAAACGTGATTTGTCTTTAAATTCTGTGGATTGTTTGCTTCCAGTGAACATTTCATCATTTTCACCTCTGCATGAATTATTCGGCAAGATGATGCTTAGGTATGTGAACTTCTGTTCTTGAAGTTATCACGCCTTAGTTGGTTTTTTTTTTGCCCTTAATAACCTATACATATGTATGCAGCGACTTAAATTTAAGAAGCTCCAACAAATTTTACAAGAAAATAAATGCAAAAAATAGTTTCTAATGTTTCTGAGATAATTGAGGGCGATGTATATATAGATAGTGTAGTAAAATTTTATTTTTGTGTTAAATTGAGAATTTACCATATGTACACTGACTTCCAAAAGTTAAGCAAGCAATGTAAATTTTCATTTTATGAAAGCGTATTTGAATTTGAGTGGCTGAAAATCACTACAGATGTAGATGGCAGTATGCAAATATTGTATGTTACAGCCTATCATGATTGACTGTCTGGATATATGATAATTAGGTAGTCGTTGAAGATGCCAGCATTCCGAAAGGTTTGAGGAGGTGCATTTAAATGCTGATACGAAGTGTTTATAACTTTTGTAGGATTATTTTTTATGATATTCGTATTTCTATGGCTGAAAGAAGATGAATGACAGATAGTGAGTGCTAGCGTGCTGTCGGTCGCATTGAAGCAAGATTGTCAATCAAAGATGTCACTATTTTCTTTAGCATTGATCATTCGGTAATTTCTCAATTACAGAAACAATTCCAGATAAGTCAAACAGTTGTCAACAGACCTGTGCCCAGTAGTTGAAGGGTTAGCACACCATCTGATGATTAGTATATTGCTATAGTAACCAAGCGAAATCGACGAGTGACCTCCGTAACTGTTACATCCATTGCTGCCCATAATACTGTTTGGGGCAGTAGTAATTGTAACCGTAGGGGTGATGATCTTTTGGATCAGATCCTTCTTCATAAGCTCTATTTACTTAATAAGGGTAATACTCCTACCTTTGTGACCTTAAAACGTCGCGAGGTTTTAGATATTAGCCTGTGTAATAGTTCTGCTTTTGAGTCCGTAATTGATTGGAGGGTTTCAGATGATATATCTTTGTCTGACCATCAATTAATTTCCTTTTCTGTTAAAGGTCCTGTAACTGTTTTAGAGGACAAAGGTAGGAACCCTAGGAAGACGAATTGGGGTTCCTACAAAGAAGACCTTAGGGCCAATTTGGCGAATCATATTGGTGAGTATTCCTCTATTGAAAGCGTGGATCTGGCTGTTGACTCTGTGCAACAGGCCATCATCGGCACCTTTCATAGTAACTGCAGAACCACCATAGCTGACTCCCCAAGGACTGTTCCTTGGTGGTCTAGTGAGCTCAGCCGGTTGCGTGGGAAATGCAGAAAGCTCTTTAATAGAGCCAAGAAGAATGGTGATTGGCAGACTTATAAATCTGCCCTCACCACCTATAATAAAGCAGTTAGGGATGCCAAGAAAAATTCTTGGAGAACATACTGCGAAGGTATTAATGATACTCCTGCCGTTGCAAAACTTGTTAAGTTGATGGCTAGAGACAGAAATTGTAAACTTAACACTGTTAAGAAGCCCAATGGTGACTTTACTGTCACTGGTGAGGAGACCCTTAGTGAGCTCTTCAGAGTTCACTTTCTGGTTTCTCATCCTGTTGTTCAGAATGACAGTGGTATTGCTTGCTCCACCTTGTCTGACGACAATAGCTGGGGTATTGCTAGGAGCATTGTTACTCTTGATAGGGTTAAATGGGCAATTAATTCCCATAAACCCTATAAAACTCCGGGAACTGATGGCATCATTCCTATTCTTCTCCAGGAGGGAATAGAGATGCTTGCTCCTATTCTCTGCAACATCTACAGAGCTTGTATTGCCCTTGGTCATATACCAAATGCGTGGCGGCATACTAGGGTAATCTTCATTCCAAAAATTGGAAAGGACAATTACTATGAGGCCAAATCTTTTAGGCCTATCAGCCTTACGTCTTTTCTGCTTAAGACTATTGAAAAACTTATCGATAGGTATTTAAGGGAAGTGATTCTGGCCTCTAAGCCCTTGTCTAGTTCTCAACATGCCTATCAACCGGGCAAATCTACGGACACTGCTCTTTACAGTCTCTCCTTTATTTTAGAGAGAAATCTCAATGCCAAGGAAATTGCTCTTGCTACCTTTCTTGACATTGAAGGTGCCTTCGATAAAGTACCCATTGACACCATTCTTGTTGCTCTCAACAGAAGAGGTGTTGATACCGCGATATCTTATTGGATTAAGAACCTGCTATCTAACAGGTATATCTGTGCATCTTTACTTGGAGAAAGTATGACTGTGCATGCACTTTCGGGCTGTCCACAAGGGGGTGTGCTCTCACCAATTCTCTGGTGTCTTGTTGTGGATTCTCTTATGGAAAGCATTGATATCTCTGGTGTTTCTTGCATTGGATATGCTGATGATGTTGTCATCGTTGCCAGGGGCAAATTTGGCAACACTGTCTCTGACATGATGTCTACTGCTCTTAGGAGGGTTGAAACATGGTGTAAAAATGCAGGTCTTACGGTTAATCCGCAGAAGACTGCCTTAGTTGCGTTTACAAGGAAACGCATACTTAATCTTGGGAATATTTGCTTATTTGGACAGAAGCTTATTTGCTCCAAGGAGGTTAAATTCTTGGGAATTTACTTTGACAAGGAACTTAATTGGAAGAGACACTTGGACTACTGCACAACTAAAGCTAGAAGAATCTTCTGGTCTTGTAGGAATGCTATTGGGAAAACCTGGAGCCTTAATCCCAGAGCTATTCATTGGATTTACTCGATGATAGTCTGTCCTATCATTTCTTATGGATCCATTGTTTGGTGGTCCAGAATTAGAAATGAAACTGCTAAACTTGATTTAGTTAAGCTTCAAAGGATGGTGTGCATTGCAATCTCCGGATGCATGAAAACCACTCCTACTGCAACTCTTGAACTCTTACTTGGCTTGCATCCGCTCTATATGCGTATTGAGGCAGAAGCACTTATCTGCATGAACAGACTCAAATATCTGAAACACTGGAAAGATTACTCAAGGTATTTATCTTGGGGTGAACTTAACAGTAATGTTGCTAGGCATCCTTATTTTTGTATGCCACCTGATGGCATACACGTCAAATTTACGTTTGATAAGCCTTATGAAATTCTTGTCCCCTCGCGGGATGATTGGAAGAGGACTCCAACCTACAATAAACATAATTGTTTTGTATGGTATACTGATGGCTCGAAGATTGGCACTAGTACTGGTGCGGGAGTCTGCTGCCCTGATGATGGCACTAAGCTATCTTATCCGCTTGGCAATTTTGCTACTATCTTTCAGGCTGAAGTATTTGCCATTCTTATGTGTTGTAGAATTTGCTATGACAGAAAGTACGAGAATAGCCAGATTTTCATTTGTTCTGACAGTCAGGCTGCTCTTATGGCTCTGGGGAAATTCACTGTGACGTCTTCCCTTGTTTGGGAATGCTATAAAGCTCTCTGTAAAATTGCTAGTAATAATAGTGTCATTCTGTACTGGGTGCCTGGTCATTCGGGCATTCCTGGCAATGAATTGGCAGATGAACTTGCTAGGAAAGGCTCTAATACTCCTTTTGTGGGCCCTGAGCCAGCCTTGGGTATACCCAATGATCTTATCAGAAGAATTGTCTTTGACATCTTCAGGAAGCTTCAATGCAAGAACTGGCGTGACACTAAAGGGCAAAGGCAAGCGAAAATTCTCAATTGTAATTGCCCTAGTGCACGTCAAAAGGAACTCTTTAGACTCAGTAGAACTGGCATCAGGAGAGCTGTTGGGCTCCTTACTGGGCACTGCACTCTCAAGAGACATCTTAATATTATGGGTGTCTCCAAGGATTCGCTTTGCAGAGGCTGCAATTACAGCGAAGAAACTGCAGCTCACATTCTGTGTGAATGTGAGGCCTACTCTGCTCACAGATTCGAACACATTGGTCGTCATGTGATTGAACCCTGGGAGCTGAACGACATTCCTGTCAAGTGCCTGCTTATGTTTGCATCGGCTACTGGTCTCTTCTCTTAGGGACCTTCACTTTTTGGGGTAGTACAATAGACCTCTGGTCGATGTGCTAGGCTCTTCTGGAGCCACCCACCTTCATATCATTCATCATTCATACATCCATTGCTGCAGTGGCACTTGGTAAGACAATATCTACCAGTACTGTGCACTGAAGGCTCCACGTGAAGGGACTGTATGCCTGAGTACCACGTTTTTGTGTTCCACTAACCGTCCATGCCATAGGGGCAAGATTAAAGTGGTGTTGTCAACATGTCAATTGCACTGTCTCAGATTGATGCAACATTCTGTTTGTTCACGGACGAGTCCAGATTTGCCCTGGAATCAGATAAGCATGTAAGGGTCTGGAGAGAACGAGGCACATGCAATCAGGCCAAGAACATCATCAAACATCAGACATTCAGAGATAGCAGCATCATGGTGTGAGCTGGAATTTCAATGGGATATCGTATAGAGCTGCACATCTTTAAAGGCAGTTCTGTGACGGCTGTAAGGTATCGGGATGAAGTCTTAGACCCCATTGCGAGACTCTATGCTGCAGCAGTTGGTTCTGATTTTATCTTTATGGATGATAATGCCCGTCCCCATCGAGCTAACATCGTTGACGAATACCTGGAATGTGAGGGCATTTCTCGTATGGAGTGGCCGGCGTATTCCCCCAACCTTAATCCCATTGAAAACTTTTGGGATGCCCTCGGGCATGCTGTCTCTGCACGTTTACCTCCTCCAGCCAGTCTCAGAGAGTTGGAAACTGCCCTATTTGAGGAATGGCTATTGCTCGCATCTGCGATGGTTGATCACGTCATTGGAAGCATGGAAAATCGTTGTAAAGTTCAAGTGAAATCCGAGAAGGTCACACAAAATATTAATGTAAGTTTTATTTGCTTTGTTTGCCTTTAAGCATAATTTTGTTAATGACCCAAATATGATGTCATCATATAACTTACGAAAAGTAAATTTTTTTTTCATCTTTGTACATAATTCTTGGTTTCTTTAATGCATAAACACATTTGCTACCTTCATATACAATTTTGAGTTAATCACAGCTTTACTTTTCCATTTTTGTTGATTTTAATGTCCGCGCTTAACTTTTGGGAGCCAGTGTCTATGCACCTATATATATTAAATAAACGCTTTGTGAGCTTTTAATTTTTTAAATTCATTGTTTCTTCAATTAATATATTGGTGATGTTAGCTTCGACTGAAAGTACAGCTAAATCAGCTTATTGTTCTCATACCATAGTTGCTCAAAGATGATTTTTTATTAGTTTAATCTTACTTCTTTCACCGCTGGCAGCTATCACTGGTAATGTTAAAAGAATTTTTAGAGCAATTGTAACATTTGAAAACATAAAAAAATAGTCATTTGCATAAATAAAATTTACAACTTCTAATAGGACATTCCTAATTTAAGAAGTACTAAAATGTTCAACTCTTACTTTAATTTGACTCCGTCGGTGAACATATCATCTCCATCTTTCAATACTATATGAATATCATTACAACGTATATCAAGTTCTTAAAAATTTATATCCTTGCAGCTGTCAATATCATAGAGCACCTTAAATATGTCACTATGGGAATTAATTGCCCGAAATCTATCGACCAATGAATTTACTGCAATATCTATCAGAAAGTTAAAAAACTCAATTAAATTTTTATATTGAATCAAAAGGAGCTTCTTTTGTTTTGTAATCAAATTGTTTAAGTCTTATTCTGACTTCGAAATGTGGCTGAAATTTCCATGTCTACTGCAATTTTTTCAGATGCCATATGTACTGTTATGTGGTTTTTTCCCCTTTGAAATTATACTATTTATACTTTATTTATTTATATTTATATCATTAATCTATTATTCTTTAAGTTATTTACATTTATTTGACCTGTGATCGTATAGTATTTTTAACAATAAAGTTTGCTTTCAATATTATTTATTTTCATCTTTATTTATTACCATTACTACAACTTGGTCTGTGCTCAACTGTGTAACACTTTTAAAAACATTTCAACAACATAAAACTACGAGATACCACTTACCTTTAAATAATTAAATAGCACAGCCAACAACATCTTAATAAAACACAACTCATTTGTTAAATTAAAAATTAACTTTTATTAACAATAATTAAAAATTTAAGGTTCTGAACCATTTAAGGTTTCATTACATGAATTGTATAAATTTAAGTAGTACATTGCGTTTATAATTAAGATTCAATTAAACAAGAAAAACCCAGGAAACAGAATCCACTCTCGTCTGAAGACCAGAGTTTGGTCTGCCTGGAGCTGGCTGTCCACCACCAAGAAAAATAAATGTTAAATGGATTACTCAACTTAATAAAACAAACACAAATTGTGAATGATAGAATGATTCAAATGAATAAAATTCAGAATAAAAACAAACACTAAATGGTAATTATCATTTGGGGCAGCGATGATTCATTCTAGTTCGTTCTGACGAATTTAGATGTCAGCACCATACCTGATAACAGCGTGAGAAACGGGCATACATTTTTAGCCCAGCTGAAGCTAATTTCAAATTGCACTTGCATCACTTTTAACCCAAAGAAGACTGTCGGCATGGAAAAGGCACTTATAGTGTAATCAAGCCCATAATTTCTGTAAACAACACATCTGCAATCAACTGTAATCAGGCACATAATTTCACTTTTGAGCAAGAATTCCAATCACTCCCGAAACCAGATAGCTGTATGATGATGAAATATCGGGCACCTAATTTCACTTTTGAGCAAGAATTTCCATCACTCCCGGAACCAGATAGCTATATGATGATGAAATATCGGGCACATAATTTCACTTTTGAGCAAGAATTTCCATCAAAGGTTGTTGACTCTACATCGACTTGGGCTTGGATAGTCACGATTGTCCTCATTAGAAGCACTTTTCGAGACCTAGGCCGTACCTCTCAGAGTCTTTCCGATCACAGGGTTTCTGTTGCATCGGAATTTATTAAGAGAGCCAACACTTCGTAACTTCAAAGAAACTAAAATTATCATTCTTACAGCGACTGCGGGATACGGGCACCCTTGCATTTGGGGCCCCCGATCCACGGATCTTTTCCGGCGAAAAGCACACCACCTACCACAGTGCCGGTCAGCAATCCAATCCGCCAGGCAACATGACTGCCTCCCAGGAGACGCCAAACTTGGCGAGCGAAACCCTGCACTTCGCGCCCACGCATACACTGCGGAAATAAAACGCTGTTATGCCAAGAATCAGAAAAAGATCACTTCTCCCAATGCGGCAACCCACTGGATGTCCTGGCACCCCAAATGCAGGTGTTTAACTGAGAAGCGGTGTTGAAGGTCAAGTTTCGCTTAAAAATGCATCCTTTTTTCTTGCTCTCATGAATGAAGTGAATTGAAGTTAAAACACGAGAGCGAAAAGCCAAAAGATTAACAAAAGATATTGTAACGTTTGAGGATGCATTGCGTATAATTTTGAATAATAAAAACATTAAAAAGATAACAAATTACGTTAAAAGGGATATAAATCGCCGAAATATTCAAAAACAACAAATAAATTTTGAATTTTGAAGGGAAAGGGGAAAATAACGAATTTTAAGCTATTATCAAATTTTGAACTATTACTTAAATTTAGAACTGTCAAATCTCGGCATAACATAATTCCTCTCGACCACCGGAAAAAAATTTTAGAATAAAATTTTTCACAACCAAGAGCCAAAAATAACCAAAAGAGAACACCATCCTGGTGGCAGAGAAATTGTAAACCTACGAGAACACTCACTTCATGTAGCAACTCCTGGGATTACAAATCTGAAAAATGTTTACAATAAATATATATTTTTACATACAGAGAAGGCACACTGATCATGACCATAAAATTTAAAACTTGCACTCTCCCTAGACTTTCATTAAAAAAAAAATTTCGTATCTCTCCTTTAAGAGAAGAGAAAAACCTCCAAAAAGAAAACATTTATTACAACTCTAAAATTTTAAAATTTTCAAAAACTCGAACTGAACGTCAAGAAAAACATCTGAATTCTCACCAAATTTAATAAAAAAAATTTTGAAACTCAAACAAGGGAAAAATACACTGCTCACAAACAAAAAAAATCAAATCCCTCCCAATCAAAACAAAAGCCAAACAACCCCAGTAGTGTGTAGCAGAGCCTAGGCAATGTGACATAAAAATACACTTCTCATGGCGCCCCCAAGCATTCCTCGCTTTTGGGTCCGCCTCCCCTATATACAACATGAGCCAATCCTCCTCATGCTTACACCACCCTCAGCTCTGTCATGCACTACTCATCTAAAAACAAATGATCACCAAAATTTCGAACTTAAACTGCACTGCGGCCAGGTGAAAGAAAATCTCAAAACACTGAAAAACAGTCTGTCAAACCACGGTTCCACATCCCTCAGTCTACGCAAGGGATATAGAACTGAACCAAGCCAGACTTCCCTAAAAACAAAATTCCCAATGACAAAACACAAAAAAAAACCAGTGTTTCCGACAGGAGAGAGACTGACGCCCTGAGTCCCTCTAAAACTGTAGATTTAAATATACGAACCAAAAAAAACTTAATAAAGAATAGATGGAATACAAATTTTGAAAAGCATAATTTGAAATAAAAATTTCGCAAACAGAACTGCCAGGACTATGTACTTCCAATACGGGTGAAAGAAAAAAATTTAACTTTAACAAGAACTGAACTCAAGCCAGCGAGATCATTTGAAACTATTGTAGGCCCAATGTAGCACACAACCCTGAAGGTCCCATTAAATTTCCTAAAGCAAATTCTGTCGAAGAAATTCTCCCAAAAAAAAATTCTCTGTAGCAGTGACTTTCATAAACAAGTGTACTTCCACTAAAATTTGACTAACTCAAAGGTCCACAAAAATTTAACAAATTCGAAGAACTCCCACAAATGGTAAAATTTTGAAATTCAAATCCCTGCACTAAAATCCGAAGTACAAATTTCAACAAAAAGGGAATCCCAAAAATAAATAAATTTCAAGCAAACCAAAGTTTTAGCCCCACCTCCCGAAAAAAAATTAAAATTCTGACAAACAACAAAAAAAAAATTCAAAAATGTAATTTTAAACGAAAACAAAATTTAATTCTAACCTTCCAGTCTATCAATTCAATCTTAACACTCCCAATCATCACAAGTAAAAAAAAAAAAATTATTTCAATTATCTACAAAAAGTTTCAATTTAAAAAAAAAATTTTCAAAACAAAAAAATCTGCTTTTGTAGAGTGCATCACCCAAGCAGTCGGAAAGAAGAAAAACAAAACCGAATTCCCAATTACTTGTCATTACAATAAAAACATAAATTTTGATGAAGACTTTGGACCAGCCGAAGAATTCAAAAGGTCGAAACATAAAATTTTGAGGAATTCCAAGATTAACAACTAAATAACCGAAAACTCAATTCCAAAATCTCCTCCCCCACATTCGAAGAAATACACAATCACCCAGCAACAAACTTTTAAGAGCCAAAACACTTTTAAACAAAAAATGAAAAAAAACTTCACAAAACTAACTTAAATTAAAAAATTTCTCCAGGAATATTATTTCTCAAAGAACAATCTCCATTCCCCCCAAAACAAACATTTTGAGACTGAACTTGCACAATTTAACAAAAAAAAATTTTACACTACCCAAAGTTGATCGCTTGGCTGAAGGATCAATGACACAAGAAAAAACAATTTTTAGCGGGCAAGTAATTCTCCTAAAGGAAAGGTGCATTCCCCAGCTGAGCACCTTAAAGGCGGCTTCAAAGCACCAAAGTGACAGTTAACATGGCCTAAGGAAAAACAAAAAAAAATTTTCTTTTTCAAACACATTTCTGTGAAGAAGAATTTCTATGAAAACAAGGCTTCCCAGACCTCAAAATTCCCCCGGGTGACCATGAAAACCAACCCATTAGCCATACCTTTAACTTCACCCAAAGCCAAGAGTTGTGACTAATTATTCCAAACAAAAACAAAAGTAACAAAAACAAAAGAAAACTTTTGATCACTGTTCTCCCCCTTTAATAAAATTTTTAAAACCAAAATTTGAACTGAAATTCAAATCCAAACTATATTCCAAGAGAAAATAAATTTTCCTATCATAAAAAAAAATTTCCTAACATTTAAGACTAACACAGATCTTTTGACATATTTATCTACTTTTAAACACACATTAAATTCAATACACTTAAAACACAACTACTAATACACATACATTTTTCGCTATTCTTAGCACTCTTATTTCCAATAACTCTCTATCTCAAATCTCATAAAAACTGTTGCAACATTTTCTCTCTTAATCTCAAAAAAATATCTGACAGTGGGCAAGGGGTCGTGAATGCCTTCCCAAAAAAAAAACACAATACACAAATACATCATGGGCAAGTGATTTAATTCCCGAGGGAAAAAGGTGCATTCCCCAGTGAACACCTGAAAACTGCGTGGCATTAAAGCACTGAAGTAGCCATTATGGGCAGACTGAGAAAAAATTTTACCCACTTAAAAAGTTGAGAAGGAATGGTTTAGCAAAGCAAGGCCTCCTTTGAATCTGAATATCCCAGAATTCCCACAACAAACAACCACTTCTCCGTCACACACTTACAAAATAAATAGCCAAAAGATCCTTAAAGATGTAGAAAAAAAAAAAAAAAAAAAAAAAAAAAAAAAAATCCTACTCAAAATCCAAAATTACACAGAGTCAAACTCCAAAGTTTTACTTTTAAAAAAAAAAAATTCTACAAAACAAACAAAAAATCTTTCTTAAAACAAGCTATGATTAGCTTACAAAAGAGTGCAAGAAAAATTTCGACTGACTTAAAGGCCTAAAAGAAACTCCTAAGTAAAAACAAAAACAGCACCAGGCAAGAGCATATATAAAAAAAAATCCCAAAACTTGCCTACCCTAAACAACATTTTGAAATGAAACACAAAAAAAAAAAAATGAAAAAAATAAATTTCTTAAATGAAAAATTCTTACATTACCATCTCACTACTTACTTTGCTTCATAAAAACTAAAACATTACCTTACTCCCAAAAGAAATTAAATTTCAAGACACTGTGCACTTCCCTATACACATTGAAATATATTACAATAAAAAAAAATTCAATATTGATTACTGTAAAAAAAAATTTATCATATGGGTGGACAGCCCATTTAATATTATTGTATTTTATTCAGTGGACAGACAACTCAGGCAGAACCAAAAAGATAAATGGCACCACATGTTATGTGGCTTTTTACTCCCCTTTGAAATTATACTATTTATACTTTATTTATTTATATTTATATCAATCTATTATTCTTTAAGTTATTTACATTTATTTGACCTGTGATCGTATAGTATTTTTAACAATAAAGTTTGCTTTTAATATTATTTATTTTCATCTTTATTTATTACCATTACTACAACTTGGTCTGTGCTCAACTGTGTAACACTTTTAAAAACATTTCAACAACATAAAACTACGAGATACCACTTACCTTTAAATAATTAAATAGCACAGCCAACAACATCTTAATAAAACACAATTAAAAATTAACTTTTATTAACAATAATTAAAAATTTAAGGTTCTGAACCATTTAAGGTTTCATTACATGAATTGTATAAATTTAAGTAGTACATTGCGTTTATAATTAAGATTCAATTAAACAAGAAAAACCCAGGAAACAGAATCCACTCTCGTCTGAAGACCAGAGTTTGGTCTGCCTGGAGCTGGCTGTCCACCACCAAGAAAAATAAATGTTAAATGGATTACTCAACTTAATAAAACAAACACAAATTGTGAATGATAGAATGATTCAAATGAATAAAATTCAGAATAAAAACAAACACTAAATGGTAATTATCATTTGGGGCAGCGATGATTCATTCTAGTTCGTTCTGGCGAATTTAGATGTCAGCACCATACCTGATAACAGCGTGAGAAACGGGCATACATTTTTAGCCCAGCTGAAGCTAATTTCAAATTGCACTTGCATCACTTTTAACCCAAAGAAGACTGTCGGCATGGAAAAGGCACTTATAGTGTAATCAGGCCCATAATTTCTGTAAACAACACATCTGCAATCAACTGTAATCAGGCACATAATTTCACTTTTGAGCAAGAATTCCAATCACTCCCGGAACCAGATAGCTGTATGATGATGAAATATCGGGCACATAATTTCACTTTTGAGCAAGAATTTCCATCACTCCTGGAACCAGATAGCTGTATGATGATGAAATATCGGGCACATAATTTCACTTTTGAGCAAGAATTTCCATCAAAGGTTGTTGACTCTACATCGACTTGGGCTTGGATAGTCACGATTGTCCTCATTAGAAGCACTTTTCGAGACCTAGGCCTCCGGCGAAAAGCACACCACCTACAGGGTTGCCACTCTCCAGAGAATATGAAATTCCCTGACTTTTCCAGGTTTTCCAGATAAATTCCAGGTTCATAAAAAACAGCGCAATAAACTATTCAGTTAACCTAGGCTTACACGTATACCTTTTCTCTGTGTTTTAACATAGAGAATATAATATTATAATTGGGAATATATTAATTGGAGTGTAAATATTAAAATATTTACACTTCAATTAAAAATTTGTTACAAATTGGGACAAATAAATAATATTTGACATACATATACAAATAAAAAAAATCAATTGCTTTGGAAAATTAGACAAATCATGTACACTTGTTATAATAAATGTGGTAAAATAAATTAACACCAAAAATGTTAATATACAAGTTATGTGATAGTGAGTGAATATAGTATGTAGAAAAAATATTATTTTTGGAAATTTCTTATTTTGTCTTCAATTAGTGCAGCTTCTTTTTGAGCATCTACCATTATTTTGCTTTTCTTCCATTCTAAACTTTTCAGTTCTAAAGCAACACATTTTCGACTGTCTTCCAATTGTTTTTTATTACTTTCTGCTTCTTTCTTTCTTTGCATAGTATCAATGTACCTGGAATGTGCACATTTTACTGACTGAATCATGGCCTTTGTTATATCAATTGCTTCAACTCCCTCAGCATTGTTTATTGCCCCATAAACTTGTCTTAATGCTACAAGGCTTTCTTCTGTTTGGTTATCAATAATGCATTCTGCATTAATGGAAAATCCCCTTTCAAGAAATGAATTACCATGTGATAAAATGGAAAGCAATTTTATAAAAAAGGTCCAATCATTAGAAACTTGTTTTAGATGCAGTATACTAATCCAATGATCGTCAAGCCTAGTATCACTTCTTCTGTAAGATTTCATCATGTTTACTACTGAAGGCTCATTGAATCATTTTTGGAACTCTTGATGAATGTTGTCAGCTTTTAATCCTGATATCCATTTTTTAGAAACCAATATTTCTAGACATGCTGACAAACGCTCAATCACCAAATCAGTTTGAAGAAAAACTGCAGGATTAAGAAACGATATTGCTTTAGTCAATGGAAATCGTACAGGTGAACGCTCAAAAAGTTTATGCACAAATCTTTGATATGCTTTAAGACATGAATTGTTGCATTTTCAAAATGTCTATATTCTTTATCTTTCTCATTTCATCTTTTAAAGGAAAACTAAGCGTCACTCCAGAGGCTGGGATCAAGTTATCTTTTTCAATTTTGTAAAGACATGAAGCATTTTTGTCTAAAACACAAGGCTTTACAAATCTCTGCAAAATTGACTGTGCTATAGTTGTCACAGATTCATAAAGAAATGGTGCAAGTGGTTCATCCAATTTCAGGACAATAAATTATAAAACAAAAAATATATAAAGGTTTTATCCCGTGAAAATTACTTTATAATGAAAACAAATATTTATGTTTGGTAAAACACAGGTTTTCACTAAAGAAAGTAATAAATATTGATCTTTAATAAATATATATAGAATTATATTCCTGCTAAAATGGTTTCCTTTTTATTTGCCTAAATCATTGCTTTAATACCACTTTTGGGAAATATCCCTTCACAGAGTGAGTTCATGCTACCCATTTTTCAAAATAGAAAAATTTGTATTATGCAAATATAAATAAAAAACTAACCTTAATAATTAGCCATAATAAGAAAATAAACTAGTCTAGTCGATCTAAAATGCAACATTTAAATGATGGAGATGGATGGAAAAAGATACTAACGTACTCTCGGCAATTCACGCGATGTAACTGAATTGCGCAATCGCACTGTTTATGCGAAAATAATTAAGAAATTAACCATAATAATTAATCAGAATATGAAAATAAGCTAGTTTAGTCAATCAAAAATGCAATATTTAGAAGATTGAAATGGATGGAAAAAGATATCATTGTACTCTCGGCGATTCATGAGAACAAACTGAATTGCGCAATCGCAGCGTTTATGAGAAATTAATGAACAAAATAACATGTTAGCGATTTATGCTGAATTAGACAACCTTTGAAGAAGTATATTTATTACTTTTATAAAATAAGCGATCGAGATTTTAATTTACATTACACGCGGCCGTAAATCTCCGTTAATTTGATTGGCTTTACCCTGCATTTTATTATGAACTAGCCGCCTTTGGCGACCAGCCTGTTCGCTACCCTTGAAAATTCTGACCGTGGCAAATTCTAACCGTGGCACACTCGCTGGCGCGACCTACCAGAAGGAACGACCTACCAGGAAGTGCCACCCAATTTAGACAGGAACTCAGTGGGGGAGGCATCCACAGGGACCGTACCCTCCTTCCCCTACCATCAACCTCTCGGAAGGACTTACGGTCCCGCATGTTTAACGTGATCGTACTCCGCCTGAACACGGCGGCAGTTTTGGCAGTGGCGGGAATCGAACCCGGACCTACCTAGTGCAAATCCCACGCGCTAACCACTGGGCTACCGCGCCCTCCGCGACAATCTCCATAACCTTCTTTTTATTCACCCAATTTAGACCGGAACCCAGTAGGGGAGGCATCCACAGGGTCCGTACCCTCCTTCCTCTACCAACAACCTCTCGGAAGGACTTACGGATCCACATGTTTAACGTGATCGTACTCCGCGTGAAAATGGCAGCAGTTTTGGCAGTGGCGGCAATCGAACCCTAGCCTACCGAGTGCAATTCCCGCGCGCCAACCACTGGGCTACCGCGCCCTCCGCGACAATCTCCATAACCTTCTTTTTATTCACCCAATTTAGACCGGAACCCAGTGGGAAAGTCATCCACAGGGTGCGTACCCTCCTTCCTCTACCACCAACCTCTCGGAAGGACTTACGGACCCACATGTTTAACGTGATCGTACTCCGCGTGAACACGGCAGCAGTTTTGTCAGTGGAGGGAATCGAACCCGGGCCTACCGAGTGAAATTCCCGCACGCTAACCACTGGGCTACCGCGCCCTCCGCGACAATCTCCATAACTTTCTTTTTATTCACCCAATTTGGACCAGGACCCAGTGGGGGAGGCATCCACAGAGACCGTACCCTCCTTTCCCTGCCACCAACCTCTCGGAAGGAATTATCGACCCATATGTTTAAGGTGATCGTACTCCGCATCAGTGGCGGGAATCGAACCCAGGCCTACCGAGTGCAATTCTCGCGCGCTAACTTCCCGCGCGCTAATTTAAATTTATAACGACCATATGCTAGGCTCTTAATTCCACCATCCTCGTTCCATCGTTCCATCATTTAAAATAGCCATAAAATTAAAATATCCATTTAAAATATCTATAAATTAAAATATCCATAAATTAAAATATCCATTTAAAATAAAAAAATCAACCATATCGTTCCACCAATCCATAAATATAATAATTTCAAATACATCACCACAATTCAAACCACCATAATTCAATCATTTAAATTATTTAAAATATCCATTTAAAAATATCCATTTAAAATATCATATAAATATAATAATTTCGCCCGATGTATACAACACTTATGCTCGTAATTCAGTTAAAACCGAAAGCGCGGTCTCCATGGAGACGGGGAAGAAACTAATGCGGATGGGGGGAAAATGCAGTTGAGGAACTGAGCCGGTAGCCGACAAATTTAAAATCATGGCGTCTTTAAAATTGCCATCCTGAAGGCAATTTTCATTATTTCTGGACCAGATTGGACTTGTAAGAATGCCAGATGTTTGACCTTTCTGAAAATGTAAATTATTAGTCGAAATTATGAGTACTTTTCACGATGCGAGAATTTAAAAACCAAAAATCGTTTTCTTGAGCAAAAAGTGACTTTTGTTTTAAAATCTTTAAAAAATATTAGAAATCGAAATTCAGATTTGAAATTGATATATTTTTACTCGAAATTCTCTGCTCTTTCCGATGGTGTAATTTGTTTTTTTCTACGATGTCTGGATCGTGGAGAAAAAAGGGCAAAAAACGGTCGAAATCGCATAAAACATTAAATAAATAAAAAAATAATTAGAATTTTAAAAATCGGTTTTCACGTGTCCCCTTCCCTCCCCCCCGGGTCTCCGATTGCCAAATTTCGTAGCTCTCCGACGCGCGGTCGCGAAACGTATAGTGTATAAGACAGACACACAGACATTGCCTTTTATTATATAGATTTACTACGATCCCGGGAATGGTAGAAATCAGTGCTAAAAAAGTGGAAAATTGGTGTTTCCGAGGAATTATAGTATGTCTGGTTAATTGATAAATTTCAAACAAAAAAAGCCGGAGAATTTCGTTAGTAATCCGGAGGCCGGAGAAGTAATGAAAAATCCGGAGTCTCCGGCCCCGGAGAGTTGGCACGTCTACAATACTCTGAAGCCAGCAAAATGCACGGTACTACGCAGCGCCGTCAAAAGTTGGATGGTTGGTTTATTGGGTTGAAATACGCGTTACGCGTAGCCTAGACGGCGGCCAGAAATGTTTGCGTTCGTCGAGCTAATAACTGGTTTTTCCGATCCTTGATCTTTTGAACAATCGTTCTTAGTACACATCGTGAATTTTATTATTTAAATTTTAAAAAAAATTCCAGATTTCCCACGAAATTCCCTGACTTTTCCCGGTTTTCCCTGACTGTTTTCAAATTCCCTGACATTTCCCGGTTTCCAGGTTGAGTGGCAACCCTGACCTACCACAGTGCCGGTCAGCAATCCAATCCGTCAGGCAACACGCCTGCCTCCCAGGAGACGCCAAACTTGGCGAGCGAAACTCTGCGCTTCGCGCCGAGCGCCCACGCATACACTGCGGAAATAAAACGCTGTTATGCCAAGAATCAGAAAAAGATCACTTCTCCCAATGCGGCAACCCGCCGCACAGCAACCCACCGGATGTCCTGGCACCCCAAATGCAGGTGTTTAACTGATAAGCGGTGTTGAAGGTCAAGTTTCGCTTAAAAATGCATCCTTTTTTCTTGCTCTCATGAATGAAGTGAATTGAAGTTAAAACACGAGAGCGAAAAGCCAAAAGATTAACAAAAGATATTTTAACGTTTGAGGATGCATTGCGTATAATTTTGAATAATAAAAACATTAAAAAGATAACAAATTACGTTAAAAGGGGAATAAATCGCCGAAATATTCAAAAACAACAAATGAATTTTGAAGGGAAAGGGGAAAATAACGAATTTTAAGCTATTATCAAATTTTGAACTATTACTTAAATTTAGAACTGTCAAATCTCGGCATAACAGTACTTGCTCAAAACCTGATGTTCGATGACTTTTAAGTATGAGGTAATGCATTTAATTGCATATGGTGGTGGGATTCATTTCCCCAGAAGAATGCACATAAGACTGTAGGAAAAAGAATTATATTTTACCAGTTATTAACCTTTTTACATAAACTGATTATGCAGCCCAGGCCTCTTAATTTAACACCCCCACCCCACTCCCCTCCATTGACTTTCTTAATAATCTATTGCACAAATTATATTTTTAAATCTCCATAAAACTGGAATTTCTGGAAAATGGCGGATCAAACACATTGACATTTTATGTGAATAGAATGTTCTTCTTTAAGGGCGAAGATTGGAAACTATTGTTGTCATAAACATTACAATATAATTGTTATATTTCATTGTTGTAAATATCTCTATACTGAAAGCGTAACACGATATTTTTTCACTGCATTATGAACAAACGGCAAAACATACAATAATGAAATTCTGTCATTTGTTTGTAATACAGTATGCAATCGTTCTTAAAAGCAGGTGGCACAACATAGATTACGATGAAAGCTTAGCGAGTGCCAGTAAGTAGAAGATGAAACCTCCCAAATCAGCAAGTTTTGGGGTTGACGAGCACAGCGAGCAGGGAGCTAAAGCTTGATGAAATTGTTCACAAAATGAGTTAATGTGCAAGCATCAGCTAATAAGGGGCGAAGTTCCAAAAGGTGCATCATGCCTGCAGCAAACACTGATTAATGAGAGGTAGGAATGAAGGGTGGAATCATGGAATTTTATGAGCTTCAGCGAGCAGAGGAGACGTAGGCAGTCATGTATGCCAGCCAGCTTGAAAGAACTCAACAAAGCAAGTTCCTGGGCTGGAAAATGTCAGATTACAATGGACAATCCCCAACAGGTGTATTATGCTTACAAAGCAGGTGGCACTAAAGTGCTTATGAAGCGAACATGAGATAAAGCCTACCGACTTGCTAATCGAGTCACGGGTGTTGGCAAGAGTAACAAGCAAAGGGTGGAAACATCAAGGAGCACACAACACTTAAGAAATCGTGTGAGCTAGTTAGTTTGAAAGAGCTCGTGAAGCAAGTTCCAGGACTGGTGAATGTCAGTTAATAAGGAACAATCCCCAATAGGCATATTACACCTGCATAGCAAGTGGCACTAAAATGCTCATGAAGCAAGCTCAGCAAACACTATCGAGTATGAAGCAAAGCATCTCAACTTGCGAAATGAGTTACAGGGGTCACAAGTGTAACGAGCAGGGAGCGTTGAAAAATGGGAGTGTCTCCCTAGTGTTGAAAAAAAAAAAGCAGCATAGCATATTTGTAGATATATCTCATTTTAATGAGAAAAAGTAACACTTCAAGATCCAAATTTTGTTAAGGCAACACTTGTCAGTAACATTATTTTTTCAGCAAAACATATATACAACACTTAGTTATAATGGCTTTTCAGTTAATTCAACTTTTAATTCCTGGCTATAAATTTCTATAGAAAAACCTTTCTCACTAGCTTTATGGAGAAATCTGCACAGTTAACATGTTATTTTTTTTTTTTCCTCCTTCTAAGTGGTAAAGTATAAAAATATTGTACAGTTTTTACTCAACCAGCTACTAACTAGTCATGTGGAGAATAATATGTTATCATTGGTAATAATACAAAAAACAAATTGCAAGAGTAGTACACGATATAAAAAAATCCAATACCTGCACCAAGAGCAGCTTGTCTTGCTGGAGCCTGGCCTGCACCTCCTTGCAAGACTTGTCCCATATATACTTCTTGTACAGCATCTTTAGGAATACCTAAAATATAATGTGTGTGTATTAGGCTAGAGTGAAAAGACAGTCAAAAATTTCTTTTCCCTTTCCTGTTCAGGACTAGCAGCAAAAAGTGGCCTTTTTATTATATCATTAAAAATATATAACCCTTTTTGTGATTTAAAAATATCTTGATGTTCTGCAAACCATATATGGTTTGGATATTTTTTTAAAAAGTAAACTATCCCTACCCTGTATGCAATTTTTACTGCAAATGTCTAATGATTTACATACAGTAAAAAGCTCTATTAAGTGGAATACTTATGTCTTGTGTATAGAGATATGGGTCAGATAATTTTTCACTATGTTTTTCTGAAAAATTTTCCACCTTTTTTTCTTTTTAATTCATTTTAAAATAAAACAATACTCTTTCCACAGATTTTTTAAAAGCAAGTAACTTTACATGAAATCTTTGATTTAGTTTTCTAATTTTGAGAAAGAAGAGCGGAATTGCTTTATTTTGATGAAAAAGGATAGACAAGAACCAGAAGGGTAAAAGTAACATTTTACTCCTGATGAAACAGCATGTAAAATATTTTGTGCCTATTCTTTTGTGTGTGCATCATTCCATTATAAGATTCTTGTAATGCACATTTACATCATTTTTGGCATACTTTTGATAATGGCTAGAAAACAATATGCCCTTGGTATTATTAAAACGTAAATGGTATAAAAATATCCATTTTTGCCATGAAAATTTTTCATGTCCCGAGGACACGATAGAACTTTAAAATTAGTTTCTTTTAAAACATTTGGGTAATTTACATGCTACAGGATGTAAACAGGAGTCCTTCAGATTTTCCTGTCAAGTATCAACAGCAGAGTTGGTTTGTTTAAACCAATTAGTTTAAACCATCTTTCTTGTTGTTAAAACCTTGGTTCTTCAGTTTAAAAAATAAAAAAAAATACCTTTGTTTTTTCAACCTTAACCAGTAAGCAATTTTTAAACATTGTTAATATAATATTTAATTATGTTTAAATTATACAAAATTCTTAACTTTTTTTATAACACTTATAAACACCCCAGACAAAATATTATGAAATAAGGTTTTATTGAATTTAATACTTGGTACATCACCATGCTGATCATGCTGGGACATGCTGTCGAAATGGGGCCAGATAGCATCTGCAGTGATGTTGACCCACTTGTCCATCACTCTGGCCATCAATTCCACAATTCCACTAGTGCCTGCGGATGTGCGACACTCCTCTTGACAGCAATTTTTAAAGCATCCCACATTTTCTAAATGACGTTAAGGTCAGGCAAATTGGAGGGCCAAGTGAGGTGCGGGAGATCAACCTCATATTCTGCGAATCAATCCTAAACACATCTGCTGCAATGCACGGTACAATTGTCTTGGTAGATAGGTTCAGTAACAAGGCCCTCTCCACACAGTCCACATAAGGGATAACATGGTCATCCAAGATGGGGATATAATCCACAGCCTTCATTCGATTGTTGACTTTCACCAGTGGTCCAACGCCAGTCACCAAAATACACCCCTAAAACATTACTCCCCCACCCCCGAGCTGCACTAATCTCTGGAGACAGTCCAAATGATCTTCTTTGGACCTCCTGGTGACGAATGGTTGCTTTTTGTAGGAGGACTTAGCATATGTTCAACTTGTGTGGTCTCAGATATGTGAAGTTTGCAGTGTTGGTGTTTTGGTTCTGTTAATAAAGATTTCATTTTGGTTTTATGTGATTTTCCCCCTTTCCTTACAACCAACCCCACAGATTTAATGTGCCCATGCTCCGCTTGAACATGAGGACAATTTAGGCAGAGCCAGAAACTGAACTCGGGTCCTCCAAGTACAATCCTCGTGCCTTTACTACTGGGCTATCTTACCCCAAAACTGCTGTTTGTAAGACAATAACTTACAAAATTTCCTTGAAGAAAGCAGGCATATGTCAGATAGGGGACTACAGTTGTTTCGGTGGCATTGTAAGTCCCTACTTCAAGCCAAAATAACAGTATGCACCCGTAACAACTACTACAAAGAACTATCATTTGTTGGGCAGTTCGTTCTTAGTAGTATATATAATATAATAGTATGAACCCTTAATGGGCACATACTATTCTTTTGGTCTGAAGCAGGGGGCTTATATCGCCTTTGAAGCAATTGTAGTCAAGTAACTGACATATGCTTGCTTTCTTCAAGGAAGCATTGCAAGGTATATTTTTATCAAATTCAACTTTGTGAATATTTTGTATAACTTTATTTGATTATACCCTCCTGCCCCTGAGATTTTGAAAACTTGGTACCTATGATGATGATAAGGGCCAATGTGTCCACACGTGCAGTTCATCGCACACTGTTAGATATGGGTCTTTGTAGCCACAGACCCATTTGTGTGCCTATGCTCATGGCTGTAAACACCTGCAATCATTATAAACACTGCAGTAGGCAAATAATCATCAGCATTGGACCATCAATGATTGGAAGAAAGCTGCATGGTCTGACAAATCCTGATTTTTGTTGCACCAAGTGGATGGGAAAGTTTGCATGCGTCATTTACCTAAGAAAACCTTAGCGTCTAGATTCACTGTGGGATGCATCGAGGATGGTGGCAATGATCTAAAAGCTGTACTGTGTACAAGAGAGTAAGTGATTCTTACAGCATTCTGTACTATTTTATGATACTGACATTTTTTTATTTTGATCAAGATTATAAAAAAACCATCTGTTTTTAACACTTTTCAACATAAATAAAAAGTATTTATGACTTTAGTCATTCTGTTTGTCAGTTTGCATAATTGTTTCCGTAAAATTGGTTTTATCAAAATGGCATTTTAATGTTGTTGACATGATCTGTGTATGTTTGAAAATGAAAATGAATAATATCACCCATTAGTTTTAGATTTAACCCAGGTTGAAAAAATGAAATACATTGAATCTTATATAAGTCCTAATTTTTCAGAAAAATTTTAAGCGGAATTAAAATTCACAAATTGCTTCGAAAATTTTAGTTAATATTTAAATTATCACATAAAATGCGTAAAATATATTTAGCAGAATATGTTGGGTAATTTTTTAAATAAAAATTGAAATAAAAATTACATCCATATTATATGAACTGAAGAGATCATGTGGCTCACTGCAAAATAAAATATGGTTTCCATTCTTTTCTGCTGTGTATACTGTAGATGTTTAAACAGACTGTTTAAATTTATATATAGTGTTGAATCCATCATAAAACTACTTTATTTTTGCATATTATCTGTGTATCTAAAATCTGTGCCAACACAATTACAATATTTTTTATTTTAAATGATCACTAAACTTTGATTATTTCTACAATGAAGCCTAATTTCTACAGCATGTAGAATGTAAACAAATCAAGTGATTGATCAATTTATACAAATCAAGTGATTATATCAATTATGGCCTTCAGATTTAAAGATTACGGGGATTATTGATATTTTAAATTTATTACATCTATTTTATTTTGACAAAAATATTTGAAACACATATTGTAATATGGGTAATCTTCTACTAATACATGATATATCTTCTAATCTACCAGAATATAAGTAGTATGGGTATATCTTCCCATGCAATTTTACCACTTTCATTTCAGTATATACTGGAATCAATTATGGCCTTCAGGCTTAAAGATTATGGGGAATATTGATATTTTCAATTAAGTCATTTCTTTCATTTTGGAAATGATTTTTAAAGCTCATATATTGTAGTACAGATAATCATCTTCTAATACATGGGTATATCTTCTAATCTACAAGAATATAAGTAGTACAGATATATCTTCCAATACAATTTTAGCGCTTTCATTTTGCATATATTGATTCAATTTCATATTTTTTGTAAATTTATTTGCAAACAGACCAGAATGTTTTATTTTTCAGATCTGCCTGTGAAGATAATTTTGCATAGCGAAATTCTTAAACTTTAATTTAGCAGAAATTCTGGAACTTCATTTTGGGAGCATTAATTTAAATATTTTAATAGCATGTTTTGAATAATAATGTCATTTAGAATACTATAGGAATTTGCACATGATTGTGAATTTTGAGTTTCTTTATAATGTACCTTCTATACGAAGAAAGGGTATACTGCTACTGTAAGTGATATGAATGAAATATTCATTGATTTTCTTTTTCTTCTCTTTAGCAGGTTATAGATTTTTTTAATGATAATAAATAAAGTGTACTTATAACTTTTGCAAGTGGTAATACATTATAGTTTTGTTTTCATATCATTCTTGTGGCAATTAACCCTTTCACGACGAACGGCACGTCCAGGTGCCAGCTGCGAACTTGCATTCAAGGACGAACGGCACGCCCACGGCCCGGAGGAAATTTTACCCTAAAGGACGACTGGCAAGTATTGGTGTTTCTACGTGGAACGTTTTAATTTGAATGTTTTTGCCTACTAGATGGCGTTAAATGCCCGTGGAAGCAACTTAAATGTATTTTGTAGATGTTTGACCTTGGCACAAGGAGAATCCAATGAATTATTTCTCCATTTGGAGCGGTGAAACACATGGTTCTGTAAAGTAAACAGAGCACTTCTCGTAGCATCAACAATTTTATAATTGAGTTCCGGGTCTCGTTCTGATTTTGTCTTTTATTGATTTCGTTGTTGAATTAGAGGAATATAAGAGAGGTTTTTTTTTTGAGTGGGTGGGTGAGGGGGGCAGTAAAGGAATGTGCGGCAATGAAAAGATTAGGTTATTTATGTTCTCATGGAAAGGAAGGCTGGGATTTCGTTAATATATCCCATCGAAAAGGTCCAGATATGGAATAAAAATATATAAATTGTCAGAATCGGAATGAGGCCATAAATGGAATTTCCTTGTGTATACTGGAAAGGACACGGGATTATCAAGCTCTGATGGTGGGTATGGAGAACGCGTTGTGAAAACATTTCTAAGTGAACTTTTAGGAAAAGGATATACTTTGTATTTGGATAGATTTTTTACCTCTCCTGTACTTGCAAAGTATTTGTTGTCTAAGAATACGCATGTATGTGATACAGTTTTAAAAAATCGGAAGGACATGCCAAAGAATTATCCATCTGTACCTAAAACATATATACACTAAAATGTTTAATATTTTGATAAAAGAAAATTTGTATAAAAAATATACATCAAATAGAAAATAAGTATTTCCTTTCTTCCTGAAAAAAGTAGAATGCTGTGTTGAACAGGTGATTTTTAGTGAATTTTTTTCAAGAGTTAGGCTTAGCGCAAAAAAATAGCCGTCTTTTGGGCACATTTCGGAAACGAAGCGCTTCGTCCTTTGGGCCACAGTAGTTTCGGAATGCCGCCGTCCCGAAAGGGTTAAAAAGATCACTGCACTTTTTCTGGTGAATAGGAACCTTTTTGAAATTTTTTTTTTAATCTTTTACCCTTTTTAAAATTTCTGTTAATGATGAAGGCACACAATTATATCTTGGTGTATACTATCATATGATCCCTACATAAGTAGCTGCTGATAATTACAAGGTAATTTAAAAATGCCCTTTAGATTTTTATTATATAATTTTGAAAAATATATACTTATTACACTGAACACTGCATGAAGCTATTATTTAAAAAACAATGAGATAAAAATTTGCACTAATACTTTTAACTAGCAAAAAGATTATATTGAAAGGGGGAAACTGCATATTCTTAACTACATTCATTAATAGCCCTGGATCCTACAAAGAAGTCCTAGTGACACACCCTAGAGGAAAATCATTTGCAAAGGTCTGTAGTCGTGACCTTTATTGCGCTAGTTTTCAACGATGCTACCTTTCCAAATTAATTAAGAGTTCAAAATTTATGATTTTCCCCCTTCCCTTCAAAATTCTAAATTAATTTGTTGTTATTATGTATTTCAGCAATTTATCCCTTATTAACATTAATTTATTATCCCTTTCTGGCATCCTATTATTCTAAATTAAGCGTGCGCTGTATCAGCAAATGCTAAATATATTCTTAATATCCTTTGCTAATTTGCTACTGCCCCTGTGTGTTTGTCAAGGCGTGAGTTTGGTAGCTAGATTTTGGCGGCAATTCCATACCTTGCCTTGAAGTTTTTGGTGAATCGTCCTTAGTTTATTCATGCTGTGTGCATGGGCACTCTGTGTGATGGTCAAGTTTTCACTCACCAAGTTAGCGGCTGTTGGGAAGAGAAAATTTTGTTGACGGGCATTCAATCCCTGGTTTTTGGTGAAAACGGCCACATATCTTTTAGGAGTCGTGGGACGGGGCTTGCAAGGGTGCCTGTGTCTCCCGCGGCAATGTGTGAATGGTTTTAATAATGCAGCTCAAACTTAAGTGTCTCCAAGTTTTACAAAATCAACCATGTTCGTAACCATGCAGTCGCATCACTGGGGTCAATCACTGCCCATCTGAAGGATTCAGCCTGATGCTACTTTAGGCCTTTGTCTGCAAGACGGGCCTTACATCTGTTCAGCCGAGTGGGTGGTGTGACATCAGCGAGCATCGTGACTCCAAGTGCATTTTAATAGCATTTTTATATCTACAGTCCAGTTGTGCTCCTGTGGCACAAGTGTGCAACACTACCTCCTTCATCTGAATTTTAATTATCTTCATTATTACACCTATCTACAATCCAGGTGCATAAATTGTGCTGCGGTAATTCAAGTTTTTATCTGTTGTGTCAACATTATCTCCTTCATCGAAATTTTAGCACTTACAGAGCATTTTTGATTTTTATGAAGTATTTTTTTTTTTTTTTACACATGCAACTTTATTTTCCAGACTAAGAAATTAATATTTTTGCAACATATACAAATTGAAATTTTGCATTTAAAATTTGGTGTTTGTTTTTATAATTTTGAGTTTAATATTTAAACTTTTGGTGGACAACTCCTAGGTAGACCAAACTCTGGTCTTTAGACCAGAGTGAATTCTGAACCTAAGATTTAAATTGTTAACTGTTTTAATTTGGGTTTAAAATTGTTTCCTTTTTTTTGTAATGCAACGTACTAATAATTTATCCACTATACAATTTTTAAGTTCTAACAATTTGGAAGATGTATTTTTTGTTGTTGTTGTTGTTGTTCTTAAGTTAAAATGTTGCTAATAAAAAAAGTTTCATTCAACATAATTGAGTTGTGTTTTTTTTTGTAATTTGGCTCTGCTGGTTAAATTTTAATACTTCCTTTAAAGGTAAGTGAAATTTTCGAATATAAGATGATATTGGTGTGAATTTTAAATGATAACAAATAAAGTAATGTGCACAAGCCAAACAAATAGTAAAAGAAGCAATTGGTAATAGAAAGAAGGAAACAATAATAACAATTTAAAAGTAACTTTATTAAGAAAACTCTATGATCAGGCAATAAAATAAAATAATAATAGTAACTTTAGTTAATCTGAAAATCTAAATAAATAAATAATCAATCAATCAATAAGGTAAGGATGTCAGAAGCGACATCACACCTTGCAAGTTAAGTTGACACTTAATTTATTGCTGCAGGGAAAAATCTCAGTTTCTGAGAGAGTATCAAATTTATTTTCTTTGTTCTGGACTTTTCCTATACTTTGGGGGGGGGGGGGGATAATCTCACATTATAAGAAGAAAAAAAGGGATTTGTTTTTTCAAAAGGAATGATGGTAACTAAAACATATGAAAATTATTAAGCTTTTATATGGTTTAAAATTGCGCAATTTAGTTATCAAGTTATTTAGTCACAAGAAAAATATTTAAAATATTTCTTTTTATTTTAATTACTTCTAAACTGATAATCAATAATAATGTATAAAAAGTGTTAATTTTTAATAAAGAAATTAATAAATTCAATTAATTACACATAAATTTATTAAATCGGTAAATTATTTTTACTCTTGACTTATGAAAATGCAGCCAAGTAAAATTTTTATAATTTACACAAAAAACACCGCTCTAAATTTTTTATAGTAAACAGGTTACTATATAAAGAATATATAAAAAAATTATCAAGAAATTTACATATGGAGTTCATCTTGAAAATAAAAATGCCTTTTGCTGAAATTTAACAACTTTTTTTTTTTTTTTTTTTTACATTTTTCAACTTTAAGGCAAAAAATAACAGAATTTTAACCAAAATGTTATCAAAATTAATATTGTTTGATAATAAACATATATTCCAGAACATCCATAGGAAAAATTATATGTTTCTGACAATTAGGTGCAGAGCAAGAAAAGATTTTAGCAAACACAAGGTTTTCATTCATGCATCTGCAAAGCAGCACCAGAAATATCCATTTCTTTAAAAATTTATTGTTAAAAAACTAATACACGGAATGAACAAAAATTTAGCATGGTAGTATAAGTTTGTTGTATGTAACTTTGTATAAAATTTTAGAAAAATCCGAGGAAGTGGGTGACATGCCTTGGTTGAATTGACATGGAATGACCCTATAACATTTTAAAAATTGCAATGGATTTGCCAGGGCCTCTTAAATTTGACACATTCAAGAAGGTTAATGCTAAAGCAAAATGTTTTAATTCAAAACATATGCTTTTTTAATAGTATAGGTTACCAGTAATCTAAAGATAAATATCATTAAATATTGGATCGTCTCATGCAAAGGCTGTTAACTGTGCACATTGCTCTTGTGCTGAAATAAATTTGGAAGCCATATTTCAGTGACCATCTGGCAAGTTATCACCCATCATATATCAAATTCACCACCAGATCCCTGGAGTGATAAAGAACATTCTCAATCCCAAAGAGAGGACAGAGATATTTAGCCAATCCTGATTCACAAAGAAAGAGATAATGCCAAGCCTACTTGGCATGAAATTTCCTGCTTCTCACATGAAACAAAATGGTACTGGGCACTGTGAGATTCTCTGCACTTGAGGAAAGGGGTAGTATACTATAAATGGGAGAGTGATGATGGAAAGAGCATCAGATGGCAGTTGTTGCTCAATTGTTCCTGGGTGTCCAACATACTAATAAGGATACATGACAGCCCCACTGGAGGAAATTTTGCGATCAGCAAAACACTGAATAAAGTTTGTGAACACTTCTGATGCAATGCGAGATTCGATGTTAAGCACTGTTGCAAAGAATGCATGAAATGCAGCACTCTGAAGGGGCTGAAGAAGAAAATATGTGGGCCTCTTCAGTGTTACAACGTTGGAGTGCCTTTCAAGAGAATTGCACTCAACATTCTGGAGAAACAACCCTGAACTTCAGACAATAACTAATACATCTTAGTAGTAATGAACTACTTCACAAAGTGGCTCTCTATCTTCATATCCAGAAACCAACAAGCATGGGACAATCACTTACCTTTGTTCCTGCTGACCTACAGAAGTGCTCTCTACAAATCGATTGGTCATTCTCCATAAAAAATGCTGTTTGGCCAGGATCTATGACTACCATGTGACCTAATGTTTGGAAAACCATGCAATGCTCCTTCATCGCCTGATGAATATGTGCAAAATCTGCAGGCATGGTTGGAGGAGGTTCATTGTTTCGCTTATAAGAGGATCGACATTGCTACCGATAGACTGAAAAGCCGGTAAGATGTCAAAGCTAAGGCAGTATGATTCCACAAAGGTGATAAAGTATGGCTGTTCAACCCTCAGCAATGACCAGGATTTTTGCCTAAACTGCAGCACAACAGGGAGGGACCCTACGTCATTAAGAAAAGAATAAACAGTGTCATTTATTGAATCCAGCAATCATCTTCAACCCAGCCAAAAAGTTATCCATATTGACAGATTGGCCCTATATTTTGGACCACAGTAGATTGATATTGCCCGGAACATGCAGTCTTAAGGAGGGGGCAGTGTTACGAACCATGGTAATGACAAAAATTTAGTTAACTCCTGTTATGTTTCAGATATATATAATCATATTACTATACCTTTAAATATGTCCTCTACCCTAACTTTTAAAATAAATAAGTTGCAATTTAGAAATAATTTCCTTCTATTTTAATGAACTTGGTAATGACATGTAATAAATACACTTGCCTACAAGTTCCACTTGAAACATAAAAATTATCCTCATATTACATTCCTAGCCATTTGCTCCAGCTGAATGTTATTTTATCTAATCAGAAGAAATCTATGATAGATTCATCTGGTTGGCAGATATGTTATTAAAACAAATGAACCATGGTAGACTTTCTTTCCAAGCGACAAATAAAATTTAAATATATTTGAAAATATTTTTCATTTGATTGAACATTAAAACAATACATATTAACTAATAACTATAAAGCATACATTTAATGCCAGTTTATTTATTTTCTCCCTTTTTAATATGTAAAAATTGTATTTTATAACAGTTTTTCATTTTTGTAACATGCTATGGTAATGACATTTAAATTAATTCATAATTTAAAAAATACTGCCACTGTGTATGGTGTAAAATACACTATATAAGGACACACAACATTAGGTAAACGACACACAATATTCAGATAATAAAGAACACAACATAGTAAAGGACACACAGCATTTAGGTAATAAAGGACAACATTTTATTTGTAATCCTCAAAATAGTTATTTCATAACTGCAGAAAAGGGAAAATAATAAAGAGTGACTTAGTTTTTACCCTTTTTGTGAAAATGACACATATATGTATTTAAACAATATTTCATATAGTATAAAATTTAAGAAATTAAAATGTGGCAAAATGTTTTCTTTTATATTAATTACCTTTCTATTAAATTAATCTCTAACTTTTTCTTTTATATTAATTACTATAACTTTCATTTATTGTATAAAAAATATTTGCTTTATCAATTTTTGAAAATTTTAAATATTACTGTATTCAGTTGCCGAATATTAAAGTATTCAATCAAACCGAATATTCGGTTTGACTGCTGAATACTAGTCAAATATTCAATGCATCCGTAATCTGAAAACACTTTTGAACATGTTCTTAAATAGTGAATAAGTAGAGAAGTTTTCATTCCAATTAGTATGAAAGGAAATGTGGTTAAATGTTAGGAAGCTATCCAGGTTTATGAAAAACCTGGGACTTCAAATTATTTTTTTTTTCATTTAGAGTGAAAAATCTAAAACAAGATCATGATATTGTTAAAAATATAAGTAAAACAATATGCTTACTGGATGCAGAGGTGGGAAATCTCGAGTCAATGATACGAAATGCCTACTCTGCATCCTCTAGGCCCAAGAGCGACAGGGTGGATCATTACAAGCTTCCACAAGACATCAGGGAAATGATCAGAGCATGCAACCATCTGCGTAGAGACTGGCAGGCCAGCAGGGACCCTGCCATCAAACGTGAACTTAACTTTGCTAGGTCTCAGGTTAGAGCCAAGATCAAAGCTCATAGTAGTGCACGATGGAACACTTATGTTGAGTCCCTAACGACTGAAGACAACACTATTTGGAGGGCAACCTCACGTTATCGTAGGCACAAAACACACATTCCGACCCTTGAAGGTCCCAACTTCAGGGCGACTTCTCACACACAGAAGGCTGAGCTGCTTGAAGACAGTCTTAGAAGCCAGTTTGAACCACACCACGACGTAATCGATCCTAGGACGGTTGCGATCGTGGATGCCAAGGTTGAACAGTTCATCACAACACCTATTCCTTATACACTGACTGATGTCACTTTTGGAGAACTGCAGCCCCGTATTCAAAAACTTAAGAAGAACAAAGCTCCTGGGAAGGATCTCATCACTTCCACGATGTTGAAGAACTTGCCTTCCTTACTATATAACTATATAGTCAAGCTCTTCAACCTCCTTCTTTGTCATAATTATTTCCCTGGGGCTTGGAAGGTAGCCATTGTTGCACCCCTCCCCAAGCCAGGTCTTGACCATTCGCTTGCGGTCAACTACCGTCCGATTTCAGTTCTCTCTGGTCTGTCGAAGCTTTTCGAGTTTGTTCTACTGCGTCGCATGGACGAGTTCTGCGACCTGAGGAAAATAGTTATTCCTGAACAATATGGGTTCAGGAAGAAGCATTCCACTCAGCACCAGTTGCTGCGGGTCGTTGAGCTCGTTCATGAGGCGCGTAGCAAGCGCGAAAGCTCGTCCATTGTTTTTCTGGATCTACAGAAGGCGTTTGATAAGGTGTGGATAAATGGGTTCCTATTTAAACTTATCAAACGCTCCTTCCCTCCTAATCTTATCCATATCTTTCATTCCTATCTCACAGGTCGAAGTTTTGCCGTCCGTGTTTCCGACATTATATCCTCTCCCAGGAATGTTCTCAGCGGGGTCCCGCAAGGTTCCCTTGTTGGACCCAAACTGTTCAACCTTTACATTAATGATCTTCCACGTTCCCCCGGTGTCTCCCTTGGCCTATATGCCGATGACACTGCCCTGTTCACTCATCACAAACAGACACAAGTCGTGCACGACACCTTGCAAAGTTACCTGGACAAGCTGACACAATGGCTGATCAAGTGGCGAATCAAAGTCAACGTCAGTAAGTGTGCTGCTGTCACCTTCCCCCCCCCCCCCCCCCCGGCAAACCCCATCCACTAATTTGATCTTAAATAATCAGCCAATTCCCTGGCAAGATAGTTACAAGTACCTAGGAGTGTACCTTGATTCCAAATTAACGTGGAAACTTCACATTTCTGAAATTAGTAAGAAAGTGAAGTCTACACTTGCCCAGCTTCGCCCCCTTTTGGCTAGGAATAGCCGCCTGTCCATTCATAATAAGTTATTGCTATACAAGTCCTATATACGTCCCATCATGATGTACGGTGTCCCAATTTGGGGTACTGCGGCTGAGACGCACCTCAAGAAGCTTCAAGTCATCCAAAATAACGCACTGCGTATGTTTGCTAATCTGCCGAACTACGTCCAACTAGAAGTCTTGCACAGAGATCTCAGAATTAGGCCTTTTTTGGAACATGTCAAAAAACTTTCTCTAAATTTTCACCGAGGTCTGAGAAGCGTTAATAATCCTACGTTGGACAATGTCCCGCACTATCGGCCAGGTCGGCCGGGCACGCGAAAGCGCCCCCGGTCGTTACCTGCTCGATCGGTGAGAGACATCTTCTTCCGCCCTAAAAAGCGGTTCCGTCCATCATAGTTTTATGTGCTCTCCTTTTTAGTTGCAGACTCTAGCAGCTGTACTTCTCCCTTGCTTTTGGGATTGCGCGAATTGTTGGCAAGCCCTTCCCCTTTTCTGCTACTAGGCACCGCTCAAGCTCAAGGCCCTGCGCCCCTCGGGGCGCACCCAGTCTATCTCCCTCTTTTCCTACGCTGTTGGGAACCCGCTTGGGTCCCAACATTCAGTCTTCTGAAGACTTGGGGAAGGGCATGACTTCGGTCTTGCCCCCCCCCCCCCCCCCAAGCATCTCTTAGTTTTCAGCTACCTCTTAGTTGGCTTAGTTACATGTTACTACTCCCTTTTTCATTTCTTTTTTCCTTTTCTTCTGGAGTTTAAAGGGAGGAAGCCTTCCTCTCCTGGGTACTCCACTAACCCCGTCCTTGAGTCCTTGAGAACAATATGCTTAGCTTGTAACAAATAACCCAACATATTTAAAATATACCAAATTGCAAAGCTATTATAAATGATCAAAACTACTACCTGCTTTTTCAACAGCTGCTTGTATAGCAATAGCACCTAATTTTGGAGCTGGTAATGAAGACAGAGAACTACGAAAAGAACCAATTGGAGTTCTAACAGCCGAGACAATAACAACATCCTATAACACAATAAAAATATAAGATATTTCATTTAAAGCAGCTTCGGACTGTGAAATAAATATTTCATCTATATTAAAAAGGCAGTTGTTCATATGATAGCATGACATGAAATATGTGTATCTATAATATTGAAGATAAAACATTGAAATTTCATAACATCATTCAGTGGTTTGCTTCATATTCAATGACAACAACACTTTTATTTTCAATGTGTCACAATAATAAAAGCCATAAATGTAATGGATGGATGTACTGTAAAGTTTCTACATTATTTTATCCATTTAATGTGTCAATACTGTAAAAATGGATAAAATAATGTAGAAACAGAAAATTTTTCTCCTAAAGTTTTTCACGTTGAAAAGTATTTATGAACACCATGTAATGTTTAGCTAGAACATAATTGAAAAATAGAAGCAAAATACAAAAAGGAATAAAAAACATATACTTACGAAAAATAGCACATGTCAACACTGTGAAAGTGAATAAAATAATATAGAAACAGAAAATTTGGTACTTATCGGTTATTGGGACCATAGGTGTTGCGATGGGTTTAAAAGCTTTAAACTCATCATAACACTTTAATATATCTTTTACAACAAAAAAACTATCTTTTGCAATGAAGACATTTTTCTCAACTTCATGAAAGTCCAAGAAAATGGATTTTTCCCGGAGTGCCATCAAAGCTGAAGGCAGTAAAACAATTAAAAGCATCTAGCTTACAATCACTTAAACCTTCAGATGACATTTTAAGGTATGGAAAATACAAATTGAAAGGAGATTGAGACCTCCTATGTTTTTCTGCAATCTGGTCTCATTTATTTTTCGCAACCTTTAGCACCATGATCAAGCATCAGAATTGATTACAAACGCATTCAAATTGACATTTCCGCCAGATGTGCATGGCTCATCAATTTGAGGTTCTTGGTTTTGAAGAGGCATCATTATCTACAACACATTTCAGCGAAAAACACTTAAACGAGGGGAAGAATTCATTCCTATTTTTCTCATTCTACAATTTGCTGGATTGAGATGACGACACCTGTATCTCAATCAATAGTTGATACCAATACGCCTCTTTTCCCAGAATTCTAGAAAGAAGATGGCCATTTTTCCTATTTTTATTTTTTCTGTTACTTGGAGCCTAACATGTGAGTGTGCAAAGGAACAAGTTTTTATTTTTTTCTCCCCCTTCCCTAGGAAGAGGGGAGGTGTAATTGTATTTTTTCTGATATATGCAACGAATATAGTTTTGGTGATTTCAGAAAATATGGATTTCCTTGAGTTGAAAACAAGGAAAAAGATGGTTCTCATTTTTGAATGTTATTAAGTGCAAAAAAGGCACTATGGCTAAAAATGTGCATACGCTGATGAAGGCTTGAAAAACCATTTTATGGGAGATTCTACGCAAATAGGACAAATTGATGTAACCAATAGATATATTGAATTTGCAATAGAAGAATTATTATTATTTTTTTAATATATAGTTTGGACATTGCTTTATCATATTAACTCATTGATTTAAAAAAAAAAAAATAATAATTATACATTTTTTCCCCTTTAAATCTGTAAAATGTCATACCCTCACCTGCAACCAGTACAATTTAAGATATAAAAAATGGTATTTCTTATTGAAAAACTTGTGGATTCCTTTTTCATCTTTTGTTATTTTAAAACTAGATATGTAAACTGTAATTTTCATGTGTTAAAATATTTTTTTGTGCTCCATGCCATTTTTATATGGTAAAAAAGTCTTGCAACCCATGTTTCCCATCATTCCCTCACTCATTCGTAATTAGGATATTTTAAGGTAGATGGCACCGATGTATAGATACAAACAGATCATGTTCTGAAAGCATATGGTCTCATCTTACTACACAGCAACTTGTAGACATTTTGAAGAAGTTTATCAACTAGTTGCTCCCAATTGAATCATCAGATTAGGTAAGTGTTTAGATGAGTTTCTCATTCCCTCACTTGAATTTATAAAGTTACTAAATAATTTTAAAATATTTCATTGAGTATTTTGAACTCCTCCAAAGAGTTAATTGCAGAATATATGTTGTTTATTTCATTGACTTAACCAATACATATTTCATTGATCAAAAATGTAAATTTTGTCATTCCCTCACTGGTCATTCCCTCATGTGAGGGAATGATATCTTTGTGAGGGAATGACTGTTTTTGCTACTTTTAAAGTAAGGCTGATAGATGTATTTCTTACATTTGTTTTAGAAGCAGTTAGTAATTAACATTTTGAACATCACTAATTTTCTAGAAAACTGTGGTTGAATATGATAAATGTCTGAATAAATGGAAGCATATCTTTCAGCAAAATATTAGATAGCAAAATTAATTTGCCAGCTAAGAACTAGTATTAGTTAAGATAAATTTTAATCAGAATCAAGTCAAAATACTATTATTGCAAGTTTTACTTATTTGAATTATATATTTTTATATTCAAATTATAGAAATATTTTTTAATATAAGAATATTAACTAATGAAGTACAAGTAAAATTTATGTATGATTAGTTGTGGAGTCGAAATTATAAGTTCTTCTTCTTTTACAGTTATCATGCCTAGAAAGAAAGGGGATGAAAAATTGTAAAAGAAAGAATATGATAACAGAAGACGGGAAAAACTAAATAATGATCCTGAATCTAAAAAGCAGATGCAAATCAAAGAACGTATGAAGTACTTAAAAAAGAAACAAAAAGGTCAGATGAAATCAGTTTCTGAAATGAAAGGTCGAGAATTAAAGATGAAGAGGCGAACATGGAAAAAAGTTCAGCAACATATAGAGCAAAAAAAGAAAATTTATCAAATGCTATGGAAGCTGAAACTTATCTCAAAAGAGTAGAACTTTAGAATTTCAAAATAATGAATTTTTTGATCTCTCAACTTCTAAAACATCTTCATCTAGATTGGAAAATGGGAAAAAACTTAGAAGGAAAAATAATGCAGAGATGATACGACAAATGCAATCACTAAAACTTCAGTTAACTGTACAAAAAACAAGAGCAAATAGGTATAAGTCAAGATTTTATCGACTAAAAGCAAGTAAACTGCTAACACGTGAAGGGGAAATGCTTATACCTAGAAGTAAAATAAATAATTTGTTAAGGAAAGAACATGTTTCTCCGATCATATGAAAGAAATTAATTTTTGGCGAAGCTTGGAATGCTCAACTTATGGAAACTTATAAGAGTTTAGGTAAATCACAGAAAAGGAAACAAATTTTTACAAAGGTGATTGCAGGGAAAATTACAAGGAAATACAGATTAATTAAACACTATTTATCACTTATGAAACACAAGAGTTTTAAAACATATGAAAATTGTATAAAAGGTGGGTTATTAAAATATTCCAAAGCAAAAAAAGAATCCCATTTCAGATTAATAAAAAAACAAATTGCTAACTTTTTCAATGATGACGAAACACTAGATTGTGTGCAGGAAAGAAAGAATGCATAACAAGGAAAAAAGTGAAGATGCAAAAAAGATTTTTGAATGATACCTTAAAAAATTTACACAAAAAGTTTCAAAATGAAACTGGGTAAATTATTGCATACTCTACATTTTGTAAAGTAAAACCGTTTTGGGTTGTAAGGCAAAATATCAAAGATAGGGATTCAGTAAAATGTATTATACATGCGAATATGGAGTTTATTAATAGCAAATTTAAAGTGGAGAAGCTAATTAAAACCTATGATGTAACAAATATCCTAGATATAATTTGTTGTGATTGTTATTCAAGTGATTGCTTGTTAAGAAAATGTTATGTCTGCAAAAACTATGCTGTAAAATTTAACGATTTTGATGAAAATCAAACCACAAACTTAAACAAATGGGTATATAAAACCATTTTTTATTATGTGAAAGGAGAAAAAAAGTCAGCTCGAAAACCAGTGAAAGAAAATTTAGAGATTAGATTTTTATTTTAGCTGTCAAGTATGAAAATAAAATATATCCAGGAGAGATCTTAAAAAATGATGGAACATATGTCATCATAAATGCAATGGAACCAAACGGAAATTGGAAATTCAAGTAGCCTTCTAAAAAAGATGTCCATGAATACCCAATATGTGACATTGTTAAGAAGATACAGTCTCCAGTCCCATGTGATAACCGAGGAAGCAGATTTGTTTTTCCTGGTCAAAACTTTAATTAAAATAATTGTAAAATAGCTATAGAAGGAATTAAACAGATATTTAAACTTAAACATAGTTTTCATTAAAGTTTATAGTATTTTACTTTACCCAATATTGCATTTTACATGTTCTCTAATAATTTCATCATTCCCTCACTGTTGTGATCATTCCTTCATTTTAGTGAAAAATTTAAAACCTAATAACTATGGTATTTTTTAAGATTAAGCTGAACCACTATTTTTTTCACTGCAAGCATCTTGGACAGTACCTTGTATAAAAAAATTAAAAAATAACGACATGTTTATTTTTTTTTTTCGTGTCACATAGCAAAATGGCCTATTTGCGTAGAATCGCCCTTATATTTTATGTTGTTGAGTGCTGCAACTACAAATATGCAAAGTGAAGCTTCAATATTTTGTACAACCAAATTAATGTGATAGTGTCTTGTAATTAAAATGAATCTTCGATATAAAATAGCTGTCACATAAAGTGTATGGCTGTTACGTGATTAAGTAAAAAAAATGGTTGGCGGTACAATGGTTCAATGCTGATGATATTCCAAATCAAATCTCAATTTTATTTTTGTGCACGCATGATAAGTTCTTTTGCAAAAACTGTGAGTTAAAAATTTTTATATTTATGATATTATAACATTATTAAAAACATTGTACTTGTCAATATGTTATATTTTTTTGTGAAGCTGTTGAGCATGTTTAATATCTAAATTCTCTGGATTAAATAATAATTCATCTAAAGATCTGTTTTAGAAATTCTAATGAACATTTTATAAATAATAAAATATTTTTTTTTTATATTACAAAATAGTGATTGTATTTATTGTGCATGATTATAACTCACTTTATATTATTATTATTTTATTCAAGGTTCTCATGTCAATACCTGTTAATAGAAAAAACTATATGACACTTAATTAACTTTATAATTTTTTAATTCGTTTATTTGGCCATTTAAAATTTAATTGTTGACATGAGAATCTGACCTGTGAAGATGTGTTGCAGGGATCTTGATTTGAATGGAGTAATTGATTTTATAATATTTTCATTAAGCTCTTAAAGCAATTACTATTAATTTTCTAATTACTCTATTCAAATTGGTCCATGCAGCATGTTTATCATAATAGGTTAGCAACTGCTTTTCCGAGTTGCCGCCAACACGAACATTGGCGATGTACTGTATATACTCGCATATAAGTCAAGCAAAAGAAAAACCTCAAAGTGGGGGGTCAACTTACATGCGAAGTCTTATAAAAAAAAAAATCGTAAGTCTAAATGTTCTTTTTCTCACGAGGCAATCAGTCTTAAAACGATGTGGTAGTAATTATGCAATCGCGCACTTCAAAATTCTCCTATGAGTCACTGCCCTCCCGACTACCAGTGTATCACGTCATCAAAAAATATACATACATTTTCGTTCAATGTTTATCTCTCGCTTCTCGGATTACGGCCGATCCTTTTTGACAAAAAATGGCTCGTTTCAGAAGTAATTCTATAACACGGATTGTTTAAAACTATAATACAGGATTTTAAATTGAAAGTGTTTTTTTGTTCTGTGTATTGAAGAGAGTAACCAAAAACAATTGTGTTGGAGGATTAACGAAAAAATCAGCTAAAATGAAGTGTGGAAGCCAGATATTGTACATATCTCGCAGAATTTATTTGACAATGTGTTACCGGTATTTAATGAAATTTTAATGGCAATAGCTGAGTTTTGGCTGCCACAAATTTCAATGTAACACAATATTTTTTGTTAAGTAAAGTTGATCAAACCCCATTATATATTAAATTTTAATCATTGTGTTTGTAGTGAATTTCTCGTATCGAATTATATCGCCAATATTTGTGTTAGTGACAACTCGGAAAAGCAGTCGCTAACGCATGGGCTATAACCAATAAGTACCGGAAATTTCCCTCCTAAAGACTTTTACATAGTTTATGTTTTCCCAATCAATCTCTAACATATTCCAAAAATTAATTAAAATAATCCTTTCTTCAGGAAGTGAGGGGTTGCGTTAGATATAAAAGTAGCTATTTTTCAGCAGCACTAAGGGTGAGCCATGCAACAAATGAGCTAATTAAGTTAATACTGGGTAGTACTACACAAGTTAAACCCGAAAACTATGGCTGACCCTCAGTGCATGGGTCCATGAGGTCTCAAATATGGTGCTTTTTCACTTTCCACAACAAAGTTTGGCCAACCCTGCCAGGCTGCACTGAAGGTCAGCCATGAAATTTACAAAATAATGTAATTTAGCTACCAAAGGTTATGTTGTAATCACAAGAATTACTTTGGTTAATGCTCAATGCACAGAGATAATAGAATAGAGAGAGATGTCGATACGAGAATAATACTGGGTCGCAACCCGCTTTAGGGAAATTTTGTGGGTCACAAAATTTTTTTGGGAAGGAAAAAAAAAATTATGTGTTTTCTAAAATCATTAGAAGAAACCACCATAAAAATTTCAGCAAAATCAAAAATGGTGTGTATAATGACACCACCATTTCTGCCTCATTCTTATGAAATCTGCCTTTTAAATACATCATACAATAATAAATAAGAACCAACTGCCTCAACATGGAGTGCGATAACTGCATATTCATATACAACCCTCTCAGAGCTAAATGGCAGCAATCAAACTCGCCGATGCGGAATCTGATGAAGGACTGGACCCGGGGGGTAAGAGATGTAAGGAATCTCTCCTTTTCCCATGTTTGGCAACATGAAGGAGTGGCAAATAAATAATCATATAAATCCTCTCGTCTCTAAGCAGTTTAAACCTCATTGACACTCTTAATTTCTAAGGAATGTAGTCAATCAAGATTAAAATCTTCTTGGACTGAATAGATGTTTCATACCTTAACTTCAGTTGTCAAACAACTGGAACAAATGCCATGAGTGAATTTTAAATGTTTTAGTTTTAAAGTTGAAACCAAAGTGGGGAAGAAAAGAAAATATGGATGAAACTAGAAGAATCTATTTCAAAAATTCAAACTTACTCCCATCTATTACAGCAAATGAAAATTTTAAATTTCGAGTTTTAAAGAGTTAAAAGGGAATTTGGGCTTAGGCCCAGGCTGGGCTTGAGTTTTCTTTCTATTGTTTCGGACCAGGTAGAGTCTTTTTTTTTTAAACGTCCTTTACAACCGGGCCGAACATATTTATTTTGAAAATTTTTTTAATGGATTTAAATTGAATACTTGAACTTATTGCTTTTATTTCGGCTTTATAAAAATAAATGTTTAAGAAAACAAACTCAATTCTGTGAAGAAAATTTTTATAGATTTGTTTTTAACATATTTCAATACAAATCATTTCGGGCCTGCTGAGTTATCTTTAGACTGAGTTCATTCTCCATTTATAAATTTCTTCGGGCTTGGTCCTGGTTTAAGCATTGGTATTGTCGGTCAGATGAAAATCCGAAACTTTGGCGCGTGTAGACCTCGTAAAGGAGAACAGAACATGTCACTTCAATCGTGAGTGCGCTATCGCATTTTCGTTCAGCCATCGAATTCACTGGGTGAAGGATGAGGGGAGAGAAAATAAATATTGCCTGTGATTACAATGCAGATCTGACGGCTCGCCTTCAAAGGCGTTGATAATGCACACTAGCTAAGTTTATGCGGGAGGGGCGATTTGCAAGTGACGACATTTCAATTTTCATTCATGGTACAGGAAAGGGTGGCTTTCGCCATAAATTTACGATGACAACAATTTGCTATTTATTTATTTTTTTACAGAATCTCTAATCTCAAAGCCATCTGAGAGGATGGCAACTTCTGAAAATTGGCTGTCCTTGCCAAATTTTAACCCAGCGAGGACGGGAGATTTCCAGAAGCCTGCTACACACATTCATAATTTCCATATGGTCATTTATGGACAGTGAATATATAGATTAAAGTAGAACAATAATATATAATATTGCAATATCGGCATTTTAGCTCTGAACAGAATTCCCCCTTCCCCAAGGTTGATATCCTTTATTCGTTTCGGATGCCATGCGCATCCGATCCTGAGCTGCAGCGAATTTCCGAAACTCTTTCATATTGATTAATTATTTTAATTTTTTATTATAAAAAAACATGCTATAAGGAATATTTAACCAATAAATAAATTCACATGCCAAAAATAGCAAGGACGAATTTCATGCATTTTTTTTTTTTTTTCTTTTCTTTAGAGAGTGATTTTATTTCAGTTCATGCATTCGCTTTAGGGAATCCTTTTAAATTTGATTTAGGTGTAAAAATGAAGAGCTAGATTACTCCTCGAAGCACTATAATTACTCCTTCATACAGCGTGTAAAAATGGGGTAAGATAGGAATGTGGATTACACTCATTCTCGGTTGCAAATGCAATAAATTACGATCGCCTTGTAGGGTAGAACTACGGAACAGCTGTAGCAGTATCGTAGTGATTGTTGACAGATTAGTTTTTACTCTACAGGTGGGATTTTTTAGGGAGAAGAGTTATTCTAAGCTATCACAGAGTTAGGCCAGTAGTCAGGATTTTATTAATCGCCAATTTTCAAGTTTAATCGCGTCTTTATCACATGGTCACTTCTCCACCCACAAATGGATACGCTCTTCTACGGGGAAGGTCAAAAGATAAAGAGGAAAGGTTAAAAGATAAGGGGAAAGGTTAAAAGATATGAGGAATTTTGCTTTGGGAGAAGTGCTGTTTCTTGGAAATTGAAGGCTTGTTTACTCCATAACTTAATGTAGTGAGTATTTTGTAAGGCATATTTTTCGGCGTTTTCGAAAAAAAAAAGGGGGCAGATTTCTAAGTAGGGCGCAAGTGTTAATCGCAGGGCAGGTGTCAGGGTGTGCAAAATTTTATTATGAGGGCAGACAGGGCAAACCTTATTTTTGTTGGCCAAACTACTAAGGCCCTTGACCAATTGTTAGAATGCACAAAAACTTTAAAAATTTAAAAGCAGTTTAAAAACTGTAGATATTGCAAGTCGCCATGAGGATTCAGCAGAAGTGGCAGTGGTTTATATAGAAGCATTATCGACGAGACCATACGTGAAAAAAAAACTAATTTTCACGAAAGCAATATAATGGAAAACATAAACATCGTATCATTTACTTTGATATGGTATTTGCACAAGTAGTAACAACATCTTGAAATTATATAGCAGACAGAAAATTAGGCCTAACAGAACTGGCCACATACTTTGCGGAACAGATTTGATATAAAGAATTTGGCTAAATCCGCCATTTTCTTTTGTCGCCAAGAATGGCGCCAACACGTATGGTGTTTGAAAAGTCCTAACGGACGCCATCTTGAACATTGCGTGTAAGAAATATAAACATATATAATTAAAAATGCATAAAAATACCGATAATTAACAATACTTTGAAAAAATATGAAATTTTATAAAAATGTTTGTACAAAACATATATAATTAACAAAACATATATAATTAAAAATGCATAAAAATGCCAATCACGAAATTTTATGAAAACGTTTGTACTTTAACAAAATTTAAGAAAAAACAGAACTGAGAAAAATGTTTGTAAAAACGTTTGTACTTTTAACTAAATTTAAGAAAAAACAATACTTAGAAAAAAGTTTGTACTTTAACTAAATTTAAGAAAAAATGATAGTTAGAAAAAAGTTTGTACTTTAAAGAAATTTAAAAGAAACAATACTTATACGTCTCACGTAGCAATAGCTATTTGTGTGACAACTACGTAGATAACAAAATCAAAACACAGTACCTGGTTTAATGAAATCCAAAACTTTTCAAAGAAAAACACATATAAATATCCAAATTGCACAAATAATTGTTTCCACATTGCGGTCATCAAAGAATTCTCATTATTTCTATGTAAATTTTCTGCTTCTACATTATTTTATCTATTAACATGTGCTATCTTTAATTCCTGTATGACATTCACGTTTTTAACACACACAGACACATTTTTACGCACACAACAACAACAAAACAAAAATAAAATGGCCGCAGCCGACGGCTGTGGTTAGGCTGCCTGCATCTGCGGTCGTGGATGGAGTTGTAGTAGAAAACCTGCAAGTGGACTTCCGTCAAATTAGTCGGACGGTTGTCCTCCGGTGGAAAGTAGCGTTATATTCCGTTTAGATCGATATTATGCTGACTGCAATATACAAGTATAAGAAATTTTTATATATTTTTAAATTCAAACCCCTTTTTATAGCTATGTTGTGTAATATATGTTTGACTGTAGCTGTAATATAAGAATAAATACTTTAAAAAGTCATTGGACATATTATTCCAGCTAACATGTAATAATGAAAATAATTTCAATAAAATCAAAGCCCCCCCCCCCCAATTCCCTCCTCCTATATGTATATAGGTGGAAAAAATTCCATTTTTCAAGATCTATTTTGATGTTATATATGCATTGCTGAGATCTAAAAATAGTATATTTTTAATTTTTTCTTTCTTGATAAAATCATTGCTGAGATCTAAAAGTAGTTTATTTTTAAATATTTTCTTTCTTTATAAAGAAAAGTTATAAAATAATTATTTTTTATCTATAACAGGATTTTTTTAATGAGAAATTTAAAACATTACACAAAAGGAATAGCAGGAAAAAGTAATTTAAAATTCTTAAAACGTAAATTATTAAATATAATAAATAAGAGTAAATTATTAAATTATAAGAACAAATTTAAAAATGCTTTTGAAAAATATATTATTAAATATTATATTAGAATTCGTTTTAAATACTTACCGATGGGAAACCTTTTGAAACAAAAAAAAAAAACATAATTTACTCAGTTTATTATACATAAAAAATGCATTATTGAATAATTATAAAAATGAAAAACCGGTTTATAATTAAATATTTTTTAAGAATATATTATTATATATAATATTAAAAAAAATAGCTGCTTGTAATTGAATGGTTGAATATTATGAAATGGAAGAGAAAATTTGCTGAAAGATAAGTTAAGCATAAATTTAGTGCTATTAAATCATATTCCTTCACTAGAAGTACTTGTGTAAATATTTTATATTCTTCCTTCACAACTTTACCAGCGTTTTTCTGAGAAAGAGTAAAATGTCACTTGTACCTTTCTCTTATTCTTTTTCTTCAAAATAAAGCACACACATGCAGGCCCGTGGAAAGCGAGGGGGGAAGGGGCCTCTCCGGGCCCCCGTCCTCTCATTTTAGTACCTAATTTTTCCTGTCCGGGCCGAGTTCCCCCGCACACCGGGAGGGGGGGGGGCTCCAGCTCGGGTCTATTAATTTGACAATTTTATGATCAAATACTTCTTGTCAAGTTCCTTAACAAGTTTGGAAAGATTATTATATTTTATTTTCAGAAAAATAGCAGTGGAAAAGAGGAATCGCTCCATTCTTCAAGCTCTATTTTAATGCCATATATACATTTGTAGGAGTTAGAAACCGTAAAATTCGACTCTTTTATCGGTAATTTATTTTTAAATGTATTTGAAGAATTACAATTTAAGTAACACTGTCGTCTAATGTTAGTAAACGAACTATAATTTGTTATCTTCCGCCGTAAGACAACAACCATACGGTTAATTTGACGGTAGCCCACTTACAGGTAGCTCAATGCGCGTCCACACTTGACGGCAGCCAAATTACATCGTTTCCGCAACCGCACTTGCAGGTAGCCTAACCACTTCGGCAGCCGACGATATCAGAAAGCTAAAAGCAGGGTTCATTCTTGGATTTCAAAAGGGCAGTGTGCTGACTTCCAAATAAGGGCATATTGTCATCATAAAAGGGCACATTGCATATGAAAGAGGCACATGTTTTTAAAAGGGCACAATTATAAATTTTAACCAAAGAATGCATTGCATAATGTGGCCCACACGTAAAATGGATACAGATAATTTATCTATTTTACATATTTATATAAAAATAATTAGTGATGCAAATAAAAGTATTAAAAATTAAAACAAAAGAGTAGATTGTACTGCTTGATGCTGCTAAAAAATAGCATAGTCTTTAGATGGTATCAATATTTTGGTAAAAAGTGGCTAGTTAATGTACACGGCTACTAAGTCTAGTAAGTAGCCAGCATTTTATCATTTTAGGATTAGTTTATTGTAAAAATTTTAGTTGAAGCAAAATGGAAAGAATTTATATTTAAATTAAAACTTCATAAAAAAAAAAATTATATAAATAAAATCAAAATATGTTACAAACATAAGTGATCCTCCTTAAAAAGTTTTGAGTTCCCGAATCCAGAAATTACAGAAAATATTTTTTCTTAAACTGCATTGTTAATACATTGAAAAATAAATAATGAATTTTCAAAATTTAAAGTAATATTATATTTAACTTATTAGAAAAACTAGAATTAACACAATCTTATGCAAGTAATTTAAATTTATTGAAGATCCAATGTTTACTTTATCTAAACTAAACATACTATGAGCAAAAATGTATGAGCACACACAAATAAAAGAAAATACTAAAATTTGTTAATTAAAATAAAACTATGTTTTACCGGTATAAAATGCTGTATAAAAGTTAAGACATTTATTAAAATAATTATTTTTAGAAAAGTATATTAATGGTATAAAAATAAGGCAGCAGTGCCCGGAATTTTAAATGCAAACCTCTGATTAAAATTATACCGGAACCATGGCGAATTAGTAAAAAGTTTGAGATATTAAACTTGATATATTCATTTGTTAGGGATTTAGGGGAGAGTAAATAATTTGCATTATGTTAGGGGATAGTATGTATGCTTGATAGGAAGTCACAGAAGAAATGGTAATATTAAATGGGAGGAGTGTATGGCTGGCATGTGTCTGGTCTGTGGATATTAAGAACGGTTCGGGGAGTCGATGTGCACCGGTTCCTATCTCCTATGCATGGGCGTGGCAAAAAAGCATGCTGGCTTTGCTGGTATATGTAAAATTAAAATCAATGATATAATCCACAATATAAGAAGCAATGAAAATATCTAGTTGCATATTAAGACACTGGAAAATGTAAATAAATACAAATTGCATATAAAATAAATAAATAAATAAAAATATAATATATACGTTTCATGTAATGTAAGTTCATTATGAAAGAAGGAAAAGCAGAAAACTTGAGATTAAAGAGCACCCTTTTAGTATAAAAGTTTATTGAAATGTATATAACTTAAATGTATGGAAAACAATGAAATAGTACAACCTCAAAAATCCAGACTTTGCCGATTCCGGATTATAGAATTTGAATAAAATTCAGATTTAATATTAACTAAATACACTATAAAGCACCATTTTTAGTAAAAATAATGGCAAAAGTTAAGTTAATCAAAACATATTATTTAATCTAAAAAATAGGGCAAAAGAAATTTCTAAAAAAAATTTACACATTAATAATTTAGAATGTGTGAACGAAACGAAATGATAAAATTACATTTTATCATTTCGTTTAAATATTAGAATTAACATTTGTTATTTCATTAATTTTGTTTTATGGGAAAGCAGTTTTCTTTATCCTGGAGATGGACATTATTTATGCTCGGTTATAAAGTTTCTTTATTCAAGACCTTTAAATGCATGATCGATTGTTTGTATAAGATTATCAATGGGTATTTTTTCTTCTCCACATTTATCGTCGTTACTTTGATCTTTTTCTATTTAATATCATATCGCGAATTTCGCCATCACTCAATTTATTTACGATTGGCGCATCATCATCACAATGCAGAACTTCCGTTATATCGGCTTTGTCGAGATTTAATGAAGCGCTGGAAGATTTAATAAAGATCGAGGATTAGCACCTTTGACGATATATTTAAAGGTGTAAATGTGTTTAAACCGTTTTCGCTATTAATGAACGAAAAACAAAAAATAAGAACTTAAAAGTTGTATTTATTTTCTAGCATCTATATAATGTTATGTTTAAAAAAGGCTGATGTGTCTGAAAAAAGTAAAAAGTAAAAAAAGTAGTTGTCAAATATGTAAAAAATATCGCAGTAGATAAAATAAATATCTTTTCCAAAAAAGAAAAATACCTCTCCTCTCAATGATTTTTTTAAATTACGATGAGTCATTACTAGATTGCAGCAGCACCGAGACGTGGTGGGGAAAGCGAAGAAAGGAATTTGCTTAGTTCCTAATCGTAAACGCAGCCGACCCCTTTGAGAGCTCTGTGCGTTAATGACCTTGTTGCTCGGTTCTGTGCGATACGATATTATTTAGTTATTTATTTGCTATTTATAGTATTTAAATATGGCTTTCTAAACAAAAAAGGCAAAATATACAGTCGATTTCAAGCTGACACGTTCGACGAAAACGAAAAAATCGTCAGATATTGGGAGGGGGAGGAGATTCTGAAGAATGGAATTCGTACTACGAAGTGAGCAAAATAAATTTCCGTGAGCATTAATATAAATTCTCGGGATTTTTAGATTTAATTGAACAATCTGTGGTAAAATATTACGATAACGTTTTAAAGTGTTTAATATTAAAAATTACATTGTTTCAGAAAAATGTCTTTTTCAATAATGAGAAAAGAAAATTTTGATAATAAAAATTCTGCATTTAAATATCGATGTATATTTTACGCGAAATAATTAATCGGGAGTTGTGACTTGAATAAGGGGGAAAAGGGATTAACACTAACAACGTCATTCACGCTCCAACCACGAGCCGATCTAAGGCAGTCCATCTAAACTTTCGTTTCATTTCCAGGTTCAGAAAGTCGACCGGAAAATACGATATTTGTTTATAAAATATAATTCTATATAAATAATCTTACCCTGTTGTTTTAAATCCGCGACTTTGTCAGTCCGGGGGAAGGAGAGAAAAAAAAACCCGAAGGAAAACGTCCGAATTTTCGAGGTTGTACTGTACCAAATTTGGACTTCCTAATTGCCCCGGTTCAAAGGTTATTTTCCTAAAACGAGTACTATAGCGAGCTTAGGACGGATTTGATTGGGTTAAAAATCAAAAACTTAAAATATACCACTGAAAACAGCTGTACACTAATGTAGTGTTTTTAGTTACACAGGATCTCGAATTATTCCGGAAAAACAAGTACATTATGGTGATGGTGAGCCCGGGACTTGTTAACTGAAGAATGCCACTGCTTCTCAATATTAAGTATGGTTAAGCAAAGTTTATAAGCTTAACAAGAAGCATAAGGTAGGGGCCCAGAGAGAAATGGGATATTTGCGGCATCCAGATCCAAATTCCCACCCCCTCAAATTTTATTGAAAAATAATTTTATTATAAAAATTATACGTATTAAGTTATGTTTGATTATTTAACTGAATTTTATGATAAATACGAAAACAATTTTATACAAAATATTCATTGCTCATCATTAAATACAACCAAGTGTACTCGGCGTTGGTCATGGATTTTGATGCAAATCTCATGAGAATTACACCGGAACTCACGGCAAATGCTGGGAAGCTAAGGAACGCTTTAACAATACACCCGTTTATAACAAAATAAAATAAAATAATGCGTGAATACCGGCCAACGCCATATACTAAATTGTAAACATCCTTACAAATTATACAACACAATCGCCTATTTTGAACCAAAATCATTCTTGTGAGTCGCGACACAAATAAATGAAAATACTTGAAGGTGCAAAAAAATTCCTTTAATTCAGAACCAATATTCAAACAATTATTGCTATTTCAACGAATTTTCATCCAATTTTAATAAAATTTTAACCCAATACTCATAATGATAATATAATGCTAAATTGAAAAAATTAGGACGAAATCTTCAGAATTCGTAAATTTAGAAAACCCAAAAAATAAATACACTTAGTGTGTCACCAGCTGTTTTCAACTGAGATGAAAGGTCTGCAATTTAATCAAAGCACCTGCTTGCAAATTATCCTTTGCAGAGGCAAGAAAAGAATAGATTTGATTTGACAAAATAACGGAAAATAGGATTTTTAACTTTAAAATTTAATTACTTTTAAAATATTTATACGAATTTTTAAAAAAATCTTAAAAAAAAAAATATGATGAAGTAGGAAAGAACCTATGTAGCAAATTTCACCGCTGTCTGGCGCTTTGATTTCCCGCTATAGAAGAAACAGACATATACAGTTAGTTCATTCAGTCATTAAAAATTCCTCAAGAATCTCTTCACTTTTTGTTCTTAAGGACCTCTTAAAACTCCTAATTTTTTACTGAATCTCCGATCCGAAATACAAAACGAAACCGAGCTGACGACGAGGCCGCAACCTTCAACTGTAAGGTATATTATCAAAATATTAGGGATTGCTATCCCCCCCCCCCCCACACACACACACACACACACTCAAAAAAAACAAAAAATACGAATTTTATTAACAGGATCAAAATCAGAAAAGAAATAAGGCAAAAGCACCTCCTTTCACCTTTCCTAAAAAAAGTAGAAGACTGGAAAATTATTTATTAGTGAACTCTTTTTCCTATATGATAAATTATTGCAAGTTTCTTCTTTTTTTCTTTTTTACAAACTAATATTTTTAAGTATAATTATTTGGGCTACGATTGCCATACACTCCTCATTAGCAATATTTTCCCCCAAGTGTTTACTATTTATGTTACATCAGTCAATTCAAAACACTGTTGAACTAGAGTTATGTCTGTGATTAGTGGTCTCTGCTAGAAATTAATGGGATTAAAGAAGTCAAGTGTCTAATGAGATTGAAATCCATATAAATAAAATTGAAAATCTGTCTGCATATGTGTTTGTATTTGTTTCAGCATCACCGGGAGAAGGACTGCACCGGATTTGATGAAATTCGGCGAAATTTCGGCGTAAACTTGAAATAGCCACTTAAAATTCAATCCATATTTAAAGTTTTTATAGGATCTGGGGCTCTCGAGATATTGATAAAAAATGCACAATTAAAGCAGTGAATAATTTTCTGAAAATTAATCAACTGAAGCAGTAAATAGTTTTTTTAAATAATTTTTCGGGGGGGGGGGGGGGAGAGAAAAGAATTTTATTGTTGACATCATTTAATCTTTCAATATTAATGCAACTGTGTTAAAATATCAGTAAATTGCCCATTGAAATCCAGGTGCCCAAGGTCGGACCCCAAACATTAAGATACAGGCTGCTCTGCATGTTTCATTTTCAGATTTATACACATTTTTATAAAATAATTTAAAAGAATAAAAACAACTTATCTGTGCACTAAAGAAACTTGTCAATTTCATGCACTTTGACGCATCTTGTCTAAGCTGGCGATCATTTTCTCTCTCCCTTCTATGTATGTTAGGCATTATGTCTGAGCACTTGCAGTGGACAACTAGGTAAATTTTGAAACTGTACCTTACAGAAATTCGTAAAATAACTTATTCCTCAGTATCCGTAGTTTAACAAGAATTCCCCCCCCCCCCACACCTTTTTAAGAATTCCCCCATCTCCTGATTGGATAGATGCTTTTGCTAAAGTGTTTATGTGATTTTATAACCCTTTAAAGGCAACCTAGGAATTCTCTTTGAATTTTCTTTGAGGGCGGCCGTAGAAGGTATCTATGTGGGCACCTGCATTCAAGATCAATATAATTTAAACTCCTTTGAGGTACAGAGAAGCAATAAAACCCATTGTTATCAATGTCAGGGCTGGGGAGAAAGGAATGTTTATCTGAGGAGTGGGGAACAATAACTCCTGGAAGGAGAAACCTTGAGAATGAGACTCTCCAGGGTATATAGCTTATCTTGGGTCCTGGGGCTCAGAGGGATATGATTTCACCCTGTGGGGTGGAAGTTGCCGACAAAGGGTGGAAGTTCAGCTAGTGGTGTCCAGTTATATTGGTACATTTCCCATTCATTTGGCTGTCAATATTGTAGTGATTTTTGTGCAGCTTTAATAATGAATGGGGAAAAACTTCGCACAATCACAGATGTTTTGAAAATTTGACTATACATGATATGGCCCCATTTTGGAAAAGGGCATGCAGGGCGGTATTTTTCGATGTCAGGGCGCAAAATTATAGTACTGGGGCAGGCAGGGCGGGTTTTTTAATTTCTGAGGGCAGCGGGGCGGGCCGCCCCGCGAAAAACACCTAGGATGAACCCTGCTAAAAGAAGTTGCTAGAAAGACATTTCGCCAAATGCAATTTATTTTCGCGCCACATTTGGCGACTTATCGCTCGCGAAAAAAGCTAAGAAAACCAAATTCTTTATATCAAAGCTGTACGAAAAAACAGTAACATCAGTAGATCAGACAATATGATCAGACAACATCATGAAGGAATGAATGAATCAGAGTACCAAGACTCAGACTGACCACACCATACTGAACTGACACATCCACAAGTTTAAATAGTGCTGCGTTATCGAAGTAGAAGTTAATGTGTTTCCGGAGTATGCTAATCTCTAATCGGTTGAAGTAGAAATTAGCATATTCCGGATGCTGACGACTCAATTTGCAGGAATACGTAACATGGAGTTAAAACTTGTGACAAACTGTCCTGATGTGATTAGCCAATCAGCACACAGCAACTTTTGGATTTTGAACGTACTTTAAACAATGTACGTGTTGCTTGTTTACACTGAAGCTTTCTAACAACTTTAATGAAAGGGCGGGCAAGGCACGCCACCCCGCGTAAAATGCCTAGAATGAACTTTTGAAATGTATTCTTACGTCACCTTCATGAATATTCTTATTGGATGTTACACAATTACCACCGACTGTTAGAAAACTTCAGTGTAAACAAGCAACATGTACATTGTTTAAAGTACGGTCAAAATCCAAAAGTTGCTGTGTGCTGATTGGCTAATCACATCAGTACAGCTTATCACTAAGTTTTAACACCATGTTACGTATTCCTGCAAATTGAGACGTCAACATCCGGAATATGCTAATTTCTACTTCAACCAATTAGAGATTAGTATACTCCAGGGAAAAACATTTACTCCTACTTCAAAAACATTAACTTTTACTTCGGTCACACAGCACTATTTAAGCTGGTGGATGTGTCAGTAGAGGTGGTTAGTCTGAGTCATTCCTTCATGATGTTGTTTAATCATATTGTCTGATCTAGTGATGTTACAATATTTCCTGTTTCTGGAATATTCTTATATTATGAACGATGTTGTTTACGTTTTCAAACGTGATTGCCGTTAAATTAGCAAAGTACGTGGCCGGTTCTGTAGGCTTAATTTTCAGTCTGCTATATAATTTCAACACATTGTTGTTACTACTTGTGCAAATACCGTATCAAAGTAAATGATACACGTAATGTTTATGTTATCCGTTATATTGCTTTCATGAAATTAAATTTTTTTTTTTCACATATGGTCTCATCGATAATGCTTCTAGATAAACCACTGCCACTTCTGCTGAATCTTCATGGCAATGTGCAATATTTACAGTTTTTAAACTGCTTTTAAATTTTTAAAGTTTTTGTGCCAATTTTTAAAGTTCATGCCAACAATTGGTCAAGGGCCCTAGTAAGGCCAACAGTTACCAGATTACAACATAAAGCGCTCGTAATCAGAATGCTTGGCAATGACTTGGAGAGTGAGCTGAAAGTAAGGTGGGTGGTCTCCGGATAAGCCATTTTTTTTTCTATGTATCGTTTTTCTTAAATTTCGTTAAAGTGCAATTATTTTTCTTTATTTATTCTTAAATTTTGTTAAAATCTAATCATTTTTCTAAGTATTGTTTTTTTTCTTATATTTCGTTAAAGTCCAATCTTTTTTTTTTTAAATTTCGTATTTTTTCGAAATATTGTTTTTTTTTAATTTTATTAAAGTACAATCTTTTTTCTAAGTATCGTTTTTCTTAAATTTCGTTAAAGTCCGATCGTCCTTTTAATAAATTTCTTTAAAGTCCTTTGAAGTTTCGAGTTATAAGTTTTGAAATTGATTTAAAATCACAAAATATTTTAAGTATCGTGTGTTTCAATATGTTTTCCAAAATTTTAAAAAGTTTTTTAGTCTGCAATTACACATGCAAGTTATGCAATATTTTAGTATGCACAAAAATCTTATTTTGTAATCTTTTTACGACTATTATTCACTTTTATTCAAATTGAATTCTACTATCATTTACATTCAAAATTCCAGTTTATAAAACTGTCACTTTGGTAGGAGGAGCCTATCTTAAAACATGGGAATATACGTCACTTTAGTAGGAAGGAATCAATTTAAAACATGAGAAACACGCCAACTTGGACGAGTGAGGGGGCTATTCTATCGATCTACAAATTTTCCATTATAGCCTCTGCAACTTCGTGCCGATGAGGGTAAAGTGCACAAAACCATTCTACAGATGCTGGTTATTTCACTAATATTCACTATTGTAAACACTAGAAACTATCACCTGTTGGCGGGTGTTGGGGAATACAATATATAGAGCCGTAATATATGTAACCCCAAATTAATGACTTGAAAACTTGTCTACTAATGGAACGTTATAGAGGGATTCCTTATAATACGTTTTTAAAAACACGCAATATACAAACGTTTCATTCCAACCGAAAACATTTCTTCTCTGCAAACAAATATAACTCCAAAATAATGCCTTGCAAAAATGTCAAGTCTGACGATCACTTCCGAAAATAAATGTAACCCCAGAATAATGCCAAGCGTTGGCGACTAATGGCAGTCAAATGACGTCACAGTCAGACTTTGACGCATTTGCAGAAGCTCAACCGCGTAAATGAGAAAAGTTATGCAACAAGTTCAGTACATATAATTTTAATGTATTATTATGATTCTAGAGTACTATTATAATGTTATGCTTCAGTAGAAAACAAGTACAAATAAAAGGTTTTCATCTTTTCTTTAGTTTAATTAGTAAAACATAATCTAAGAACTTCACTTATTTCATACATATATCTTATCCATAAATATATTTTTCCAACAATGTCATTTTTACATTTCCTTAGGTCTGAAAATATCATCACTATAAACTATGAAATCATCAATATGTGATACAATAAAGAAATATTTTCAACACCTTCAAACATATCCAAATTTGCACATAACTGTAATGTTTTATACTGATAATATAATCAACACTTACATTATGGCTTTGACGAATGCTACATAATTTCCTTCTAACTCCAAGTAAATGGGAAAACTGAAAAAGATTAAAACTCAATTAAAAATGTCAAACTGCATCATATGAGGAATAACAAGTTATTTCATAAAAATATATATATACTTTAAAGATGTGTAAAACCATAGCAAGATTGTTTATATTCACGGGAAGAGTAAAGTAAAGTTTAGATAAATGAAGCTGAGAGAAATATGCAAAATAAAATTGAATTTCTAATTTAGGTAATAGATAGCACAGCTGGTATCTATAAACGTAACAATATGTTTAAAACAATATTACGTAACAATACGCTTAAAATTATCCAAAAAAATTATTTATTATATTTTCCCATGAATTTAGATCCATGAATTTTCTCTGTTCAAGTACTTCAACTTTAATAGTATACGTATTTTGTTTACGCGCACATCGAGAAGAAGAAGAAGGCATTTTGAGCGAATTAAGTACCATAGGTTGACGTTAAATAACATCCAAAATATTGATATTTTCCTTTCTTTGCTACAGTAGTAAACTGATAAATTTGGTTCTGTTGTAAAAATTTACTGAAACAAGTAAATTTTATTTCCAACCTTGAAATGTCTCGATATTCCCGACCTCCGAACTCCTCTTTATTCGTTCGGAATGTACCTGATAGTGCACGACCTGAAGAATTGCGGCGACTCTTTGGAAAGTATGGTCCTATTACTGATGTATATATCCCTCTTGATTATTATAATCGTAGGCCTCGTGGATTTGCCTATGTACAATTTGAAGACATACGCGACGCTGAGGAAGCCCTCAATGAACTGGATCGCATTCGCTTTTTCGGACGTGAGCTTGAAATTGAATTTGCTCAAGGTGATAGAAAAACTCCAAATGAAATGAGAGGAAAAGAAAGAAAAGGTCGCAGATCTCCTTATCGAGGTGGCTCTAGCAGATATGATGACTATCGTGGTAGCAGAAGGGGAAGATCCAGAAGCAGATCGCCTTATTACCGAGATCGTAGTCCAGGATATAGAAAGAAGAGGTTCTCGGGCAGCCGATCGCATTCACGATCCCGATCTCGTTCTAAGGATAGATATCATCGTAGTGCTTCTCCTCGCAGTGATGCATAATTCATTTTTATTCATCCTTGGGCTATAAAAACTTTTATTCATGTCATGAGTTTTTGTTTTGTATATCATCAAATTCCATTCTCATTGTTAAGTGTATAGAAGGTCAGTCATTAAAACTGTCCAATCATTGTATTTTAGTTTTGTTCAGTAAATATGCTTCAACTGTACATTTGTGTAATTCTTATAATGTATCTTTTAATTATTGCAGTCTTTTCTAATGTAAAGTCAAGATGTTTCAAGCTTAAAGAAAGATAGTGCAAAAGTCCAAATTTTCACGTGAGAATGAGGATTCAAGTAAGGAAATCTTTTCAAGGGGTTCAAGTACAGATAGCAAGGTTTTGATTGGGTTCAAGTAAAGATTCAAGTTCCGGGCATTTCTTACAAGTAGAAACCTAAAGAAATGATTAACAATGGTCGTTCAAGTTGCACTGTTCAGAAGCCTTTTAAAGCCAGAAAGGTAATGAAATGGGTTGAGCGTTTTATCGCATCTTTTCATTACTCTTGCTTTCAACTATAACTAAATTAAATGCATTTCACAGTGTTAGAATCACAATTTAGATTTTGTTTTATCTAATTACTGTGATTGTAACAATTTCTTTGCAATGCTCTTTACTGAAAGCAAGCCTAGATATAATATAATGCATAAAAGTGTATCAATAAAAAGTTGGAGTATAACTAAATAAAATAAGTAGGTACATATTAAAGATCTAGAATCACTAAACTTTTTTGTTATATTTGTATAAATACATTAAAAAATCTTATCCTGTTACAGGTTTTAAAATGTTTACTCAGCAAATCAGTTCTGTTGCCTTCATATCTTAAAAATTTTGCAGTTTATATTGCGGGATTTTACTGTTTTTTTTATATACATTTACTGCAAAAATAATTCATTGTAGTTACTCTGCTGTTGTTTAGCTCTCTAATTGATTACAAGAATATTTTATTAGAATAATATGTTGCACAATGAAAGTACTAAAAAGGCTAGGGTAAAAGTTATTAAATTTTATTAGTGTATTGATTGAGATATCTAAACTCCCTAGTTTACACAAACATGTTTAATTCTTTATAGATAAATTTTATGACATGTCTTGTTTAGGCAACCCGCCATTGGGTCCCTATTTGGCTACCAATCATTATATCTATGCATGTGCAGGTTTTGTGGTTTGGTAACAGAAAGAGTAGAAGTACGAAAATTTTCAGTGTTAATAATTTGCACTACTAAGTCTGCTTAACAGAGTGCTTAAAAATCACTATGAAGTAGAAATACTAGAATCAATTCAATGTATTAAATTTTGCTAGTTTATTTGTTAATTTTAAGAATTGGGTTAAAATGTGTTTGAATAGCATTAACATATTTTTTTAATAGCTGTTTATTCCATGTCTTTTTTTATGTTAAATGTACAACCATGCACATCACATTTTAAATAATTGTAATAATCATAATTTCTCCTGACAACTACATTTGCTTATGTGAAAATAGAATGGTTGGTTGTACAATGAAGACCCTATAATCGGAAGAAATTAAATTATTACTAAATTAATTTTGAAAATGTATGCATGGTTGTGCGTTTAACATCAATAAAGATACGGAACAAACAAGAGTAGCACTTGTGATTAGCCACTACAGTCACTCAGTCATATACTACTAGCATTTTCTTAAGGAATTTTCGCTCATCCATACAATTTTAATCAAATTACATTTCTTAATGTTTTCTTTAATTATTGCAGTCTCCCGACTAAAGTCAAGGTGCTTCAACAAGAATGAAGTATCCAAGACGTTAAATGTACAACAAAAGCCATTTTCTTTGTAAGGGTCAAGTAAAGATACAAAGTTTTGAAAACGGTTCAAGTACAGACACAAGGTTATGAAAGGGTTCAAGTACAGACATACAAGTGCTAGACTCTAGTAAAGCCAAGTTACTAAGTAGACGAAAGCCAGGGTGTTATAACAGTGCTGATCAAGTTTGCGTCACACAAGAATTATCGAAACTTGCAAAGCACAGTACCAAAAGACAAAAGGTAAATCATTGGGTTGTGGTAATATTTAAGAAATCTAAATTGGCCATATTGCTTTACGCATGAAAATATTATCTAAAGGCAAGTTTTCTATTTGCCCTATATAAATATTATCTAAATGCTGGTCACATAAGTAGAAACTAGGCTATCATAAAATGTTTTCGTGGGGAGGGGGGGGGGGGGGCTTCACTAAATTTGAAAGCAGATGCATTGCATTTTTTATTACATGTCAAATGTTCTTTATTTTTAATGTTTTACATAGCTGCCAACTTTACCGGGAGACTCCCGTTTTTTCTCTATATCTCTCGGTCTCCCTGATAAGTCGCCCAATCTCCCGGTTTTCACTCAGCTGCCCTTATTTTCCCCCCTTTCTAGGCAGAAATCACGCAAATGCAAGTCGTGACTTTCAGTTGTTCTCTGCTGTGCAGTTTTCTGCTACTTCGATGTTGGAATGGATCGCAATTGACGTTTGTATTTTTGTATTTGTATCTACTGGTTACAAAAGTAAAAAAATCGGGAATAGCTCACGAATTTTCCGAAAATATTACTAAATGAAAAACTTGAACCACAAATTTTGAAATCTAAGTTTTCCCGTTCTTTCGTCTAAAAATGCATTTCCCAGCTATCGTATAATCAACGTTCGCAAACGGCGATTATTCCCACAGCGTCACCAGAGAGATGACCAAACCAATAATTATCTAATTAATGTGGGGAAAACGCATTTGCATCGACTAAAATTTTATTAAATTATTCCGTTTTATATACAAAACTATTGTTCTAAGTATTATTAATGAAATGAAAGTATTTTTTGTAGCAGTAGTGCTAAAAACGACATTTGTGCGCGATCCTCCTTATATTTCGCTGTATTATGAAACTATTTTTCCACTTTTGCATTTCATTTAATTGTGAAAATAATTTCCATTTTTGCAATCTGTCAGCATCGTCAAATTTTTTTATAATTATTTCGTATTTTGTACAGAAAAACTATTGTTCGAACGTAATATTAATGAATTGAAAGGCTATTTTGCAGCAGTATTGTGAAAAACGGCATTTGTGCACGATCCTCCTTATATTTCGTTTAATTGTGAAAATAATTTCCACTTTTGCAATCTGTCTGCATCGTCTAAAATTGGGCTTATCAGAATCTCCCGGTTTTTTCATATTTTCACACAAAAATCTCCTGGTTTTTCGTATTTGGAGGTTGGCAGCTCTGGTTTTAGGAAAAAGAAATTATCAAAGTCTGAACTAGAGAAGATTAAAAAAAGCTAAATTTATAGTTAAGCATATTCTGTTTTCTTATGAATTTTGAAATTTACTTTTGCTTAGTAATGAAGACTAATGTTTTATGTTTGTTCAGTTATATTATTAATTAAATTTGAACATTTCATGGAAAAATATATATAAAAAATTTTAAATGTTTAATCAAATATTATTTTCATTATCATTGCAAACGATTTTTTATTGCAAATCAAACCACTTCCGCTATTACTGAAAGATTAAGGAAAATTTCCTGTCTAGATTACTGAAATTATAACTGAGAGTTTAGCATCTCTGTATTTATCAAACTCTATTTATTTTTAAACATTTGCTGAATATCATTTAAATATTAATATTAATCTTTCAATAGCGATCATTCTTCATACAGTTTAATTTCACTCTGTGCGTGTCAGAACCAATAAAAATGGATTAAGAAATAAACCTAACTTTGAATAAGTATTTGTTTAACACAAAATCTGTAGTGGCTAATTCAGGGCTTTCTCTACAAACTCAGATTTATTCACGAAATAATTTTTCACCCAAAGGTGATTGTGTAATTTATTTTGTATTGTCAGGTATTGCTGAGAATCCACAATCATTTTCCATCCTCCAATTATTGCACAATATGCAGACTAAACTTGCTTATTTTCACTTTTGGGTTAATTTAAAAGAAATATAATTTTTTAAAACGAATCAAATGTTATAACTATGAAAGTTCACTTTTTTGTGAGTGTTAATTTACTATATTTTGCCTCATTTATTATAACAAGTGTATGTAATTTGTCTAATTTGGTGAAGCAATTTAATTTTTTAGTTGTATATGTATATCAAATAACAAATTTTCAATTTGGTGGGTAAATAGTAGCATGGAGAATAAGCACAAGTGTGGCCTAGGTTAGCTCAATAAATTATTGCACTGTTTTTAATAAACCTGGAAATGTCAGGGAATTTCATATCCTGGAGAGTGGCAGCCCTCTGTTCTGGCATGGATACAGTAAGACTTCCAATAATTTTATTCTTTAACATCGTCAAAATCAACAAGAAAGACTCAAACATTAAAAACGCTAAGGGTATGCCACTTTAGAACAATTGTGGAAGAGTGGTGTCACAGAATACTATATTCAGAAGGCTCACTCCCATAGGACCTTATGGCAACATTTTTAACATGGGATGTCGCATAGACACTAGCGCTCGTGAGTTGGACCAACTGAACTACTATGTAAACAAAGTACGTTTGCCAGATTGATTTGGCGCGTTATCGCTCGCTTGGTGATTTTTGTTTTTCAAAGCGGGCGGGGGAAAAAATGTACAGGACTGTACTTTTATAATTTTTGAAACTATAGAAATGATCAGATTTAAAAATACATTAATCTGCAACATAAATATATTCATTAGTTTAAGTAAATTTAAATAAACATAGTTATATATTTAATTCAAATAATCATAAAATGGATTAAAAAAATAAACGCATTGCATTGTCTTACGGTAAAATATAATGCATAAAAATTTACAAGCTAACATACTCAAAAGACTGAAATATTATATAATATTTTCAGTCTAAAAGATATACTAGCATGTGGATTGTTAAATTACTTGATCCTTAATTTGTTCTGGGATACTGATAATAGACTTTTTTTTTTTAAATATAAAAATATTCTTATAGTAAATATCAAATTTACATAAATGCACTATCAAAGTTGTGGAACTCAATCATTAACTACCCGGGGGTGGGGTGAATTTTCCACCATAAGGCACCTAATAAAAATTTTACATACAGTAAAACTTTGATTAACCGTCACCGTCGGGACTAGGGCTGTGACGGATAACAGAAATATCTTAATACATATGTACAGTAATGTGATTTCACTGCGGACTTGGGACGAAAATGAAAATAAAATCCTTTAAAAGTGAACAATACATACATATTGTATTTAATTTTACAAAACGATCAATATAAAAGTAGTAATGTACAAAAATTTATCGTAATACCATAAATATAATATCGTAATACCATGACGGATAATCGGTAAAATTGTAATACCATGACGGATAACAGAAACTGACGGTTAATCGAAGTTTTACTGTAAATATATACACATACAATATTACATTCAACTACGAAAAGGCTATCCAAATATCAATTATTATACATTTTGTAAAAATACAGAAAATATTTTTTAACTAATTATACCACTACCTCTTAGAATTTAGTCTAATCGGCAGTAATAACACAGCACTAATTTCGTATGATGAACACGTGTATACTTATAATAAACACGTATATAGGATGGTGATAATTAATATTATTTCAATTTTAATAAAAATAAATTACATACCCTGTAACGCAACCAGTTTTCTTTTGGCAATCCATTTCTATGAAATGATCTAATCACTTAACAAATAATCCTTTTGCATGTTACTGACTCAAACCACGCTAGTCTGTGGTTCTAAGTTTTGGTCGAGTGAAACAGGGTTATAACATTGAAAATCGTCTTGGACCCAAACCAGACCATCGCAAAGAGTGCACCAACCCACATTTTGATCTATCTCTGATGGCCGCTACGAAAACGAAAGTGTCGAGAGTGACAGGTCTGTATAATATTAGTCTGTGAGTGGCGTGTTCTGGGTTGATGCAGGATTCATTTTATAAAATGTGAAATTAATTGTATAAGTGAGGCCATCATTAGGGTAGAAAAAATATATTAACCAGGCTTGCCCTCTTTAATAACCAGTTGCTGTGGTATGCAGCTATCAGTAACTTCATTTTAAGCAAGTGAATTACTTTTTTTTAAGCAAATAAAAAAAATGTTTTCTTTGTAGGGCGTATTGGTCACTAAGCAACAACACCCTACATAAACGCCTAATTAATCACCAGTTCAGTAAAAAAGTACCAGTCTACTCTGTAAAAGTATAGCTGCTCACAGTTCTATACCTGTTCTTTGGGTCAGTTCGTATCCCACCTTTGGTGACCGACCCGTTTATTTTTATTTTTTAAAAGCTCTTGTAATAGTTTTTATGCAGTACTTGTAGACTGCATAACCATAATAGTTTTTGTGCAGCACTTGGAGACTGCATAGCCGTCCACTCCTCACTTGCAGTATGTGTACTCCCATGGAAGGAAGAAGATGGAAGTGCTTTGAGCTATCTGATGTTGAAGTCACAGCAACCCTATAGAACACCTCCAAACAATCACATACATCAGCCTAGATTCTTTGCATCAGCGGAGCCTAATATAATATTTTATGTGCATCTTGTTAAGTCTTCTAAATATGTGGTGTTTTTTACAACTGACATCCATAGTACAGTTCAAGTTATTAATCTCGCTATATCATTTCAAAATTATAATTTTTTTTTTTCACATAGGAAATATTATTATAAAATAAAAATCTTAAAATTTCTCTCTAATCATAAGAATGGCTAAGAATTCTATCTAGTTCTAGTTTTCACTTAATATATCTGAAACTGATTTAAGATTGTTGGATTTTAAAGAGTAGGTGTGATATATATTACTTTCAATCTGGAGCTATCTGAAGTTGTAGTCTCGGTAACCCTATAGAACGCCTCAACCAATCACAAACTACAGCCTAGATTCTTTGCATCAGCGAAACCTAATATAGTATTTTATGTGCATCTTGAATATGTTTATATGGCTTATGACTGACATCCATAGTACAGTTCAAGTTATTAATCTCGCTGTGTATTATATCTTTTTAAAATTATAATTTTTTTTTTCACATAGGAAATATTGTTATAAAATAAAAATCTTAAAATTTCTCTCTAATCACGAGAATGACTAAAAATTATATCTAGTTCTAGTTTTCACTTAATATATCTGAAACTTATTTAAGATTGTTGAATTTTAAAGAGTAAGTGTAATATATATTACTTTCAATCTGGAGCTATCTGAAGTTATAGTCTCGGCAATCCTATAGAACGCCTCAACCAATCACAAACTACAGCTTAGGTTCTTTGCATCAGCAGAGCCCAATATAGTTTTCTATGTGCAGATTGTTAAAATCTTGTAAATATGTATGTTATTTTTACAAACATCCATAGCACAGTTCCAAGTTATCAATCTCACCATATATGATACTATAAAATATACCCGGTGTTGCCAGGGATTTAAAATGAGCGGTCGTATAAGTGAGCATATTAGTAAATGTTATTTGGTTTTCATTAATTTGCTGTGGGTTCCAGTATAGTATTTATTAGAAGTTTATCTCTTAAATCCTCGACAATGTCAGGTACATTTTCTATTAATAAATATTGCAAATGAGGATTGAAATAATATCAATTTCACACAGTTCCAAGTTATCAATCTCACCATAAATGATACTATAAAATATACCCGGTGTTGCCAGGGATTTAAAATGAGCGGTCGTATAAGTGAGCATATTAGTAAATGTTATTTGGTTTTCATTAATTTGCTGTGGGTTCCAGTATAGTATTTATTAGAAGTTTATCTCTTAAATCCTCGACAATGTCAGGTACATTTTCTATTAATAAATATTGCAAATGAGGATTGAAATAATATCAATTTCTGAAATGCTTGTTTTGAACAAAAATCGTACCAATTTAATACCAAATGTTTCCAACTCCTTGTTACAAACTTATAATTTAAATATATTTTTGTTTTTATATTGCCATGTTACCAATATGTATAGATGTGGATTTTCCGGAAAATTTTGAACTTAAATATTAGATTCCAGCTAAAATAATGTACAGTGACTTTTAAAAGTATTTGTTTTTGCATTAGAGCTATAGTCCTATGTACAGGGTGATTAAAAAAAGATGGTCCAAACTTTACGAGGTAGTAGTACACATCAAACCAAGCATTTTTCATCATAGTTTACTGGGTCAGAAATGAAACATAAAGGCATGACAGGGCGCTCACTCATTGGGAAGCGGCTGCTCCTCAAATTTAAAAGTGTCATTCTGGTTGAAATAGATGAATCCTTATGCAAATTTCCGTAATTGGGCAAGAGGTAAAGAACTATCTGGATGTCACTTTTCTGGGCCGATGGATTGGACAAGGTCCCGTAGCTTGGCCCCCCACGATTACTCAATCAGTCGTATCTTGACTTCTTTTTGTAACAATATCTCAAGAGTCTTGTGTATGACACTCCCCTTGAATCTGAAGAACTCATCGCCAGAATTTCTGCCACTGCTGCCTAAAAGCGCAACATGCCTGGTCTGTTCGAGAGAGTTTATCGATCCCTCCATCGCTGCTGTTAGATGTGCATTCAGATTGGCTGCCTCTCTTTGGAGCCATTACTGTAATTATTTGTTTACTAAATGTCATTTTATAACTTCTATGTCATTCTTGTATTTTTACCTCATCGGTTTCACCATTAAGCTCCAACCGGTGCCTTTACATTTCATTTCCGACCCGACAAACTATGACGAAAAATGCTTGGTTTGGTGTGTGCTACCACCTCATAAAGTTTGGTCCATCTTTTTATCACCCTGTATATAAGAAATGATCTTCTCTCCATTTATCTGTAATATTTGACTATGTATTTGGTGAACTTAGCGACTAATTTAGCAAAATATTGCCATCTTTGCAAAAACACTGCATTTCTGTGCAATTCGCTGTCATAACTGCCAACTCTACTGGTTTTTCTGGGAAATTCCCTGTTTTTGATGATTTCTCCCAGTTTCCTGATTTTTAAGGAAGATATCCTGGTTTTTGTAATTTTTTTAATTCCCAAAAGTTATGAAAAAGATGAGAGACAATTTAATTTTATCAAATTGAAGGCTGGGTACACAGATCTATGTTTTTCAACCATTACTTTGTTTCCTAAATCCTACACATTCTATCTTTACCTTAACAGCGCACAAGCAGAACGGTCTGTTCAACGAGCACCTCATTCTCATTCTGCACCCTGGAGCGACCACTCCGCCACTGAGTATTGCATGACAATTTTTTAATAGAAAATATATTTTGAATATAATAAATTAAAGTTTTACAATTAATGTTGGTAGGTATTTATTGTTTGTTTAGGTGTTTCAACTCTTAGAAAACTATCTCAAAATTGATTCCAAAATGGGGATGAGTTACTTATCTCTTTTACATCTCACCTCTATTGTTTATTTTTGGCTATTACTCTCTTTGTACTATATACCAGAGAAAAAGACATACTTTCGCACTCATGACATGCCAAGAGCTGGCACAGTCCTTTTCAGTGAAAACAAAGTTCCCTACTTCAAAACGATGTTATATCACATAACGTCATATTGCATAAAACATGTTTCTTTGAAGGCAGTGTTTATTTGTTCACTGTTAAACTTCTTTAATGTTTATTTAGCTATTTGCACATTATTAATTTGCATCTAGAATTTGTCTTTTCCTACAACTGTTTTGTGGAGTTTTAAATTAAAAATGCATATACCTCGACCATAGACATTCACGCCAAAATTAGCCATTATAAATAATTTAGTGGTTAAGAACAATGACCTGCTATGGAAGGCAAAAGCTTGTTGTGGGCTGCCATGCTAATAATATTGATAACCTATAATTTATAGTTAAGAAAGTAATGCATAATTTCTCAATGTTTTAACATTATAAATTTAATAAATGTATCTTATTGATAGCATGTGCCCAAAATATGGATAACTCATTAGTCTGTTTTTTAGCTTATCAGTTATTTGTATTTATAACTGCTGGATTATTTTTATTCAACATCCCAACTGAATATCAGAAGAGTAGAAGATGCAAATGGAGTAAAAAGTATTAAGGTATGAAAGAATAATTTTAAGGTTTTGGTTACAGAATAAAAAGATTTATTGAAGTAACTGGATCATTCTATCTAAAATCACTCAGCAAGGAATATTTGGTTGGATGACCATTTTTAAAAAATTTTATATTTTGCACAAATGTTCCTACATATTTCAGCAGATGAAAGGTGATTTTTAAAATGTTTTCATCTATCTCGTTTATTTGGTACAGCTATTTTTTTAACATAGTGGACTCCAAATGTGATGAATTTTGGTGTTCAAGCAAATTTAAATATCTTGGAACTCAGAAGAGTTAGATAATTGGAATAAAAACTATTTTACTTGCCTTAAAGTGGTCTACATTTCATGTTATTGTAAAGTTTGTGTAATTGCAACCTGGGTGGCTGAAATGTAGCGTTGAAATTCAGCATCACTTTAGTTAAAAATGTAGTTTTTAGGTTTCTTAAAAACAATGAAGAAAACAATTTTAATTCTTCAAATTTTCACCATATCTTACTCTATTTCCAACGTCTTAACTGGAAAAATTTAAAGACTGAGAATTTTCTCCTTTTTATTAAGTCCCAAACATTGCGCCTTTTTCAAATTTACAAATATTTAAGCCCTAATATCTCTAGTTTGTGAACCTGAAAAAATCTTAAACTTTCAGAGAATTAAGTACTGCATAATAATTAATTGCAATAAAAAATTTGGAGTTTGATACTTTTCTGGTTTTATAGATATGGAGTGATGAGCAAGTCCTTAAATATTGTTTCATCAAACATGCATAATTTTGTTACAAATTTTCTATTTATTTTTATTATTCATTCTCCAAATCATGAAAATTATAAATTATAAAAGAGCGCCATTTTCAGATTGTTACTACTACTTGTTATAGTAAGGTGACCAATCGTCCTCCTTTAGGGAGGACAGTCCTTCTTTTGTAGGTTCTGTCCTTCCTCGAAAAGTGTCCTCCTACCTGTCCTCCTTTTCGATATTTTAAAACTAATCTGTTAATCTCTGTATTCAGAGATGCCGTGCCGAACTGTTGCGCGTCATGTGAGCCTTAGACGGTACAGTTCGGAAAGACACGATTATGAAACGCATGCGCAGTGCATAGAACTTCTCGCGTCTCGCACTTGTCTTGCACCATTGCGTACTTCACTTTGTTTACTTTATCTCTATATTATACTTCGTGTAATCAAGATTGAATGTTGATACTCTAGCTGCAGCACTTACCGTAAAATTTAGTATGAAGGATATTTCTTGCTCCAAAATTTCCAATATACAGTAACAATTACTGTTAGAAAATGATATATTGACAAAAAATATGCATTCAATGGAAAAATACTCGTTTAAGTAAATAATTAAAAGGGATGTAAGCATAATTAGTGTATTGTGTAAAATGTTTCATTTATTTACGTTGTACTTTTTTCTTAAATTTTTTCGTCCTCCTTTTTACTGTAAAAAAATTGGTCACCTTAGTTATAGATGTTATGACAATTCTGAACTACGAAACATTAATCAGGTCATATCATTTCTCCTATTTCTACATAGTTTCTAGTGGTTAGATGTATTCGATGTCTTATGCTGTTTAATTATAAAAGAAAAATTGATATATATTTAAAGTTCATAAAAATGGAACATTCTATTGGTAAATTTATTAAAGAAGATTGCCATAAGCATACTTATGGTAAAGTCAGCAAGGATTTTACTAATTTTGGGAATTCCAGTGAAGTTAATAAAACACTACTGAAGTTAAGATTAAGTACAAGTCACTTGAAAACAGTTTATAATATCACGAGAAAAAGTTTATTAATAAGTGTAATCATTTTTTTTGAACAGATGTCTTGTGATCCTTTTAGCTATCACACTGGATCAAAGAAAAAGGGCTACAAAGGTTGTCGTAAAAGTATGTTGGAACATTTGAAGAAAAACAGACAGCATCAGGTACACCTTGTTTCAGAAAAATCTTTATGCCCTACTTGTTATAAAAACACATCTTTGGCTAACGAAAGTATAGACATTCATGAAAAACTGAAGAAGTGTTTGTTCCAGAAGTTTAAGTGAAGTTGATGCAGTCTGTTCTGTACTAAATATTTCACCAGTATCAAAAATTAAACAATTAAGTTCAGAAAATAAATCAAGAGCTTTAATATACAAAACAAAGAAAATTTCAAAGATGCTGTGTAAGAAATTAGAACATTTATTTACAAAAGACATGCAAGTAGATAATGAAGAGGGTTCATCTATTTTGTGTAATGCATATACTAATTTAATTGACTAACTAAAAGAAAAATGCTAGATAGCCAGTAATGAATAAAAAGTAAGGATTATCAGTTTAATGCCTAGATATTGGTCTAAATTCTAAATCAAAAATATGCGAAGAGCTGCAGGTTTCTGAATATTTAGTTACGATTACAAGAGAACTTGTGCAAAAAGATAACATTATTCCTGATTTAGCAGAAAGGAAATGCTTAAAAAAATGTTAGATGGAACTGTAATTTTAGTTATAGAAGAATTTTATGAACATGATGATAACAGTTGGATATGTCCTGGTAAGAAAGATTGTCTCAGTCAAGGTTAATGGTGTCAAAGAGCACAGGCAGAAACATTTAATTCTGTGTAATTTATGAGAACTGTATGCTCATTTTAAAAGTATTTACCCATCATTAAATGTGGGTTTGTCTAAATTTTGTGCATTCAGACCAAAATGGTTTATTTTAGCTGGTTCTTCTTATACTCACATAGTTTGTGTCTGTGTGCACCACCAGAATATAAAACTAATGTTTCAGGGAGATATGAAATTCCCAGAGCAGGAATTGTATTTTATTTCCTAACAGAGGAAATGGATGAGATGTCGGGAGAAATCTGCTATAAACATTGGGTTAGTACAGATTGTCCGAACCTATTAACTATCACACAAACATCAAGGGGGTTTCTTGAAAGCCTCGCCGAGAAACTATTGGCGCTACCTAAACACCATTTTGTCTCCAAAACTTAGTCACAGATTTTTAGAGCTACAAAAGAAACCCTTTCAGAAACTGAGTGCATAGTTCTAGCAAATTTTGCTGAAAACTAAGAGTTTCTTAATTCAAGATGAAATTCAAAGTTTTCATTGGGTATGCACACAGGCCACACTCCATCCTTTTGTATATTACTTCAAGTCAGATGGTGTTTTTAAAAATCACAGCATGTGCATCATAAATGACCACCTAGAACACAACACAGTGGCACTTCACACATTTCAGAAGTATCTTACAAGCCATCTCAAAAACGCTCTTCCATCAGTCAAGAATTCTTTTATTTTAGTGGAGCTGTCAGTCAATAAAAAAACAAAAATCATTTCATCAGTATGTGTTACAATAAGTTTGATTTCAATCTGGATGCTGAGTGGAATTGTTTTGCTACTGCTCATGGGAAGAATGCCTGTGATGGAGTAGGAGGTACTACAAGAAGAAAAGCGACAAAAGCAAGCTTGCAAAAAGCTAATGAAAATCAGATCCTTACCCTCAAAAGATTTATATTTGCTGTAGAGGTGTAGAACACAGTAGTGGTGTAGAAAAAATCAAAGAAATATCCTACATTTTTATTTCAATAGAGGAAGTTTAATTAAATGAGAAAGTGTTGAAACATAGATGTGAAAAATGTAAACTGAACCTCAAACTAAAGAAAAGCACATATTTTTACTTCTCAGCAAATCCACCATAAGATGTTATCAAACATCTATATCTTTGGAATATGTAGATATCCCAGTAGTAATTTGTATTTATAATACACAGTAGTGGTGTACTGAAATTTTAAAAATGTGTTTTGAAGACCTATATCTGCAATCTTCAAGCCACCAGGTCCAAGAATTTTTTCCCAAAAGGCATCCAATACATAATGGAGTTCCTCCATCAAAAATACAGGTATACCAGATTACTGACAAACTGTGTAATGATATGTTACGACTGTATAATGACTATTTTTAATAAAAGGCATCAAAATTTATGGTTAAGTAAAAATAAAGATTTCTTACTTTTAGGACTTACTCATCGCTCCATATCAATGAAATCAGAAAAGTCTCAAACTCCAAATTTTAATTACAATTAGTTATTATGTAGTACTCTCTGCAAGTTTCATATTTTTCCAGATTCCCCCACCAGAGATATTAAGACTTCAATATTTGTAAATTTGATAAAGTACCTATATTTGGGACTTAATAAAATAAAAAGGAGAAAATTCTCAGTCTTGAAATATCTCCATTTAAGGTGTTGGAAATAGAGTTTAAGATATGGTGAAAATTTGAAGAATTAAAATTATTTTCTTCATTGTTTTTAAGAAGCCTAAAAACTTCATTTTTAACTAAACTGATATTGAATTTCAACGGTACATTTCAGCCACCCAGGTTGCAATTACACAAACTTTACAATAACATGAAATATAGATCACTTTAAGGCCAATAAAATCGTTTTTATTCCAAGTATCTAACTCTTTTGAGTTCCAAAATACTTAAATTTGCTTAAACATCAAAACTGGACTCCGCCATGTTGAAAAAATGCCTGTACCAAATAAACAAGTTAGATGAAAAAATTTTAAATCTTGGTTCATCTGCTGAAATATGTAGGAACATTTGTGCAAAATATAAAAATTTAAAACATGGTCATGCAACCACCACTGGGTGATTCTGTATGGAATGACCCAACTATAATTGAGTAATTAATTCAATCTGCATGAAAATTACATGCACTAACACTCATTTTCTCCCCCCCCCCCCCCCTCTATTGAGAAATGTATTTAGTCTGAAACATAATATTTTAATTTTTGTTGGTTATGTTCAACTCAGATGTTTGAATTAGCAGTTCAAAGATTCTATCTTTCTACAACATAACTCTGAAAAAAAACAGTTTATTACATATGTGGAATGGAAATATTGAACAGAATGTATGCTTTACTAATATTTTAAACAGAGTGCGCACATGACCTTGAATATCCTGGAAAAGGTATTTCTGAAAAATGGGCTTGTAAAATACTAAGTTTAGAATTTTCCAAAGTTTAGAGTGGATAAAAAAAAATGTGTTAGTTTTCTTGCATTCCTCTCTGTGGTCTTTCAAGCAGCTCTTTAACTCAATAAGTGTATCCAGGGCAGTGACGAGATTTGCATTTCAGCCGGACTGTTGAAATGGGATTTTTACTAATCAGCTGGAAATTATAAGCCTGATTTTAATCCTTTGGGAGTAGACCTGAAAATATGCACTCGCCACAGGTAGGCGATTAAATAAAACTAACCGGCCACCACACTCCCCATAAAAAATTAGAAAGTTCAAAAATGGGAAGATTGTTAAACATGTATATGTGTATGTCGAGTCAGTCAAAACAAAACACAGGATGATAGGAAGAGAAAGAAAATTCTTACTACTTTGTAGTAGCTTTGAAATATAAAGCTTTTTCCCACATATTATGTGTTTAATACCCGTCAGTCAAAACAAAACACAGGATGATAGGAAGAGAAAGAAAATTCTTACTACTTTGTAGTAGCTTTGAAATATAAAGCTTTTTCCCACATATTATGTGTTTAATACCCGCCTTTTGCAATCGGCCCTGTCACTTTGTGAATAGGCATTTAACTTTCAATAGCTTTCTTTCAGCAGCTGTCGATCATGTACCTCTGCTATATGTGCAAGTCACAGCTAATTGTGCAGTTCATGAAGTAGCTGACGATCTGACACCTCTGCTATGCTCACAAGTCATAATGGTGCAGCTTATAAAGTAACAGTCAATCGCGCACAATTTCCCCTAAGAATCAACTTAACTCATAAGTCAAATATGAAACAATGCAAGTTAAATAAGAAAAAGTGTGAATTTATTTTGCAAAATTCTATTGAATATACATAACATTTTTAATTAATTTAAAGTTACTTGAATTTTAAAGGAAGATTGAACAGAAGAAATAGCGATACCAATAAAATTTTCATTTTGAAATTATGGAATATTTTGTCTATTTTTACAAAGCTCTTTACTAAATGTTTAAAAAACTACAAGTCAGCTATTGACTTGTAGTGTTTAACACTAGGAGTCGAGATTAGTATAAAAAACTAATAAATGAAACTATAAATTTTTTTATAAAAATGCAAGAAAACATGAGCCATGGTAGTATATTTTTAAAGCTAATACATACTGGATTGTAATATTTTTGACTTTCTCTTTTCGACTTTATATACAAGTAACAGAATTGCCCTGCTACTTCCTTTTGACGTTAAACTGTTCTATAGAAGCATATTAACAAAAAAAAACTTTAAAGTTTGAAAATATTAATATATAATTTTTAATTGTATAAAATTATTTATGTAAATTAAACAGTTTTGAAATAAAGAATTTTTAATTGTATGTTATGAAATAAATTTTTTGTGTGATTGTTTTTTAATATACAGTCCTGTATTATAACTTAGATCAGTGATTCTCAACTTGGGTTCTTGCAGCATTTTAAAGGCTTGAGAAAAAAAAAGTTCAACTTGCTACCCTTTTTGCAGTAGGGTAAAAAAATAAATTAAATTTTTTGGGTTTTGAAGTGACTTATTAATAAAACAATGCACCATGTTAAACGTTTAGCTTAGTTGGATTTTTTTTTTCGGGATTTATTAAGTAGTGAGAGTTTTACTTAAGAGGTGAAATTTGATTGATGAGACAAAGCATTCAGTTGATAGTAATGAGAGTTGCTTATGCTCCCACCTAGTATTCATGTATTCACTACAGTTTGTTTTGTTTCTGTCAAAGCATTAAAATTTGCAGGTTAATCTTACAGTACAATGTTACACAAGTACCAAAGGGCAGGAATGACAGAATTTAGTCTCTACAGTAAAAGTTATTTAACCATAGATTTCACCAGGGGGGTTCTATGGGCATAACCGACTTCATTTCTACATTCCTTATATGCATAATGTATAAGGAAAGTATTGTGACGGGGTCGAAAATTCGAATTCATGTTTTCAGCGGAAGAGCATGTTTCAAGTATCCCTGAACACAAATTGGATATTTTTGAGGTAATGTTTGTGTCAGTGAGTCTGTGGAGACAATATCTCACAAACGGATGAAGCAATTTGAACAAAATTTGGTACAAAAAACATAATTGGTGAATACTGAAAGCCTATTGCTTTTATGCTTATTCAGGTGTTCAGAACCCATCTAATTTTGAAAAAATCATCAAAAAATTAAAACATTCAATAAAGTTATGTAAATAATAATTTCTTATGTAGTTTTTCATTAGAAAACGATTGACACAAACTTTAGAAATCTAACATGAACCGTTCTCGAGATATTGCGCATTTTTCAAGTAAATATATCCAAAAATAACATAAAATTCATAAAAAATATTAACTATTGTGAAATCTGTTCACTTTTAATATGTAATATTATGCGATAATTTTATTATCTTGTAGATCTAGCTTGTTTCATTCACAAGAGAAGACACTTTGGGTAATAGCATTATAATTTGATGCCATTAATTGTTTATCTACTATAAAAATAACCTATTTCTGCATTCACAGTGCTTGGTGAAATTTTGGCAACGAATTTAGCGGAATACCGCCAACTTGGTGATTTTTTTAAATGTTGCCAAATTGACGGAAAGTATCGCCAAATTGATAAAAATAGTGATAAATCAATGAAAATGGAGATAATTGATGAAAATTCAATACCTTAGAAAGAATCTACTGTAAGAGAAGATATATTGTGTAATAGTTTTGTTTTGGGACACCATTAGTCGTTTATAATATAAACACCTTGATTTATCTGTCTATCTCCTGGAAACGCTGCTGCAAAATGTTGCCAAACGTGTTTCAATCGCATATAAACATTTCAATTTTTATGATATAACCATGGAGCTTTACGTAATGTATGACATCATATGCTGAAAATTAAGCCACGATATGGGTAATCTGTTTCTTGCATAATGCAGTGACTATACTTCTTTCACAGCGAAATTATGATGTAACCATGAAGCTTTACGTAGTTGCCAAATCAAAGAAATTAATTGCGTTTTGGAAGGGAATAGTATTGTAATGATGTTTCAATAGCGGTTGTCAAGTCCAACCATCCCATTTGGTGATTTTTTAAAATATCAATGACATTAATTCTATTTTGAAAGGGGATAGTATAGACATAGAGCATTGCCACAAGTGTAAATAAACAACCTGCATGGTAGAATGTGCAGAAACGTAAGGGCATTATTTTTACCATAGCGTGTAATGGTAAATGGAGAATGATGGCAAATAAAAATTGAAACTAAACCCATTAAACATCAAAATTTATCTTTGTGATGAAAATAAGTTATTTAGAATACTTGAATAACAACATATGTTTAAAGATTTCATTTGACAAAGTGCACTTTAAGTGAGTGTATACTGTGGTCACTAACTATCATTCTAAAGATATATGCATTTACTATCAAATTCTGCAATGTATATGCGAGCGTGAAGGGAATGGTGCCATCCAGGCGATGAAGTAGATAGCGTCTTCGGCTGCTGTCTAGTGGGCTCAGGTTCGAATCCCGAGTAAGGCATGGATGCTTCTTGAGGATAAAGTCAGGCTTCTGCCTTCTGGGTCCTCGTCTAAATGTGAAGCTGCACCCCCTCCGACCTTCATCAGTGATGCTTTATTGTAATAAACTTTTATCTCGTGTATTTTCTTCGTTCTTTCCTGCGTCACTGGTCCTGAATCGGCGCCGCCGAAGCAGGAGGTCATTAGTAACAACACAATAGGGAAAGATATGTAACGATTTTTCTTTAAAAAACAAAACTCATGTAAATATTTGAATTAAAGTGAATATTTTATTTTCCGGTTAATTAAAAATATTCATCAAACAAGTTAAATTTAGTAAAATTAGAATTTAAATGATTGTAAGTTTCTAAAGTAACCGTTTTTAATACAGAAATAATGAAAATGTCCATACTGCTAAGCAAACGAGTATTTTGTTTTGGAAACATCACGAAATGTAAAGACAAAATTGTTTGTGTGACGTCAATTGCCCCTGCTTGTTTCGGAAGCATTTATTTGTCAGTCCAGCTGTCCCACTTGGTGACAAATTTGGTGGGTTTTTTAATGTCGCCAAATTGATAAATATTATGCAAAATTATTGATATTTTGATATCGTTCGCCTGTTTAACCAACCGTCCCACTTATCTGTTTGCGGATGTGTCATTGGGATACTGCCCGAATACGGATAGATTATCAAGGGCAAAAACTACGAAGGCATGATAATTAACTTCAGGAACAATAGTTCACGTGTAAGCATATACTTCAGCGTCGTTTTTCCGAATAATTATGTAGAGTTGAAAATGCTGTAATGTCCATTAGAAGTAAGCAGGCAATTTTTGAAAACTAAAACAAATCACTTTTATTGTGAGATGAATCCGTTACATCTTCAAAGTTACATAAGCTTTTGTAACAAGATTGTAAAGACACTATATTTACACTGCGATCTCTCAAGCTCTGGAAAAAAGTTTTTCAGTTCATATACTTGACACATTGTTAAAAGTAGGATGTTAAAACAGGTAAGAAATTTACCTTACCAAACATACTGACGTGCACTTTGTAAGCCACCATACACAGGTTACACGTTATGGCGAATATAAGACTTTAACATTTGCGGATTTCAGTATTAAAAACACTGTAAAAACATGGTCTCATAAACAGAGAACCATTTAAAACAACAGGATCATCTTTGCCATTGATCAAAGCACCATGTTTACGATCTACCAGTCGTACATTCGAACCAGCTGTCGAACAAGTCAGGAGACACAACCTTACAAGTCAAGATTGTCTGATGCGAGGGCCCTGTTCTCTCTCTTTCGTGTTTTTCACATTTCTGGAGCGCCTAGCACAGAGTGCTGTATCTCCGATCTGTATGTTCAGGAAAAATCAATGATCATTGCTCCAAAAATGGGGCGGGGTCAAATAACTGGCCGGAGGCCGGGATGTTCTGATTGGTGAAGGGAAACATGTTACAAGGGTTGAAGTTTTAATGTGTTTTTAAAACTTGTACATTTATTAAATGGTACAAGGGAGATTATTTAAATTGGATTTGTAAGAAAGCAAAGTGTCTTTTCCTCAGGCAAAAAAAAGGGGGGCCACGTTTTTTTTTTTTTTTTGAGATTATCTGAATTCAGATTTCAATTTGCATATTAGTTAGTTGCTAAGGGCCCTGTTCTAAAGATGTGTCTAGTATATATACCCAGGGATGGGTGTGTTCTGGAACTCAATCGTTGCTGGTAACGCCCTCTGGATATGCAAAGCAAATGCGTACGTGACGCGAAGGTGATTTGCATGATAAGCCTGTTGGGAAAGCGGCATGATTAATTCACGAGAACAGAAAAGAGTCATTCAAAAAATAAATAAATATGAATGCACATTCACTGGAAACAAGTATCGTGATGTAAACAAACCAGTTTTTCCAACATTATCGACAAATTTGGCGAAATTTTAAAATGTCGCCTAATTAACGACAATGTTGGCAATTCGATAAAAATATTGCCAAATTGATAAATATGACTCCAAATCAATAAAATTAATTTTGTTTTGAAAGAGTAGTATTGTAATGTTTCGGCAGCATTTATCTGCCAGTCCAACCATCCCACTTGGTGACAAATTTGGCTAATTTTTTAAATGTCCAATTGATAAATATGACTCAAAATTAATGAAATTGTGTTTTTAAAGGGAATAGTATTGTGATGATGTTTTGGCAGCGTTTGTCTGTCAGTCCCACTTGGCGACAAATTTAGCTAGTTTTTTAAATGTCGTCAAATTGATAAATAAGACTCAAAATTAATGAAATTGTGTTTTGAAAGGGGGTAATATTGTGATGATGTTTTGGCAGCGTTTGTCTGTCGGTCCAACTTGGCGACAAATTTGGCGAAATTTTAAAATGTCAAATTGATTAAAATATCTCCAAATTAACGACAATGTTGCTAAATCGATAAATTGATTGTGTTTTGAAAGGAGATAGTATTGTAATGATGTTTCGGCAGCATTTGTCTGTCAGTCCAACTATTCCACTTGGCGACAATTTTGGCGAATTTTTTTAAATGTCTCAGAATTAAACAAAATGTCACCAAATCGATGAAAATTCAATATCTTGGAAGAATATAAGCATCTACTATAAGAAAAAGACATTTCTCTGTTCGTCTGTCCGTGATGTTTGGCAAAGAATTTGGCACGGTATTGCCAAATGGGAGGTAATATTTTTGTCACAAATTTGATAAGAATGACGCTAAATCAATGAAAATGACAACTAATTAAGGTAAATTCATTTTATTTTGGAAAGAACATAAGAATAACTTATTTCTTCGTCTGTATCGCTTGGCGGAAATCTGGCGACGAATTTTGGTTGCATGTAGACAACTTGCCAAATTGATAAAAATGATGCCAAATGGGATGCAATGTTTTGCAAATTTTTACTTCCGATGATAGGCATACCCTTTATAAAAGAAATGTTCTAAATATCGCCAACTTGATATTTAGCCCCACGTTGACCCAAAATATCTCATCAAAATTGCAAAAATGATGCCTAATTGATGAATTTATTATTAAAATATTTAAATATATGGATTATACTGCTTATTGAGGATGATGTCAATATTTTTACTTTCCTTATATACATAATGTATAAGGAAAGTATTGCGACGGGTTCGAAAATTCGAATTCGAGTTTTCGACGGGAGAGCACGTTTCAAGCAACCCTGATCACGAATCAAACATTTTTGAAGTGATGTCTGTGTGTGTGTGTGTGTCTGTGGAGACGATAACTGACGAACGAATGGACCGATTCGAACCAAATTTGGTACAAAAATCACAATCCGTAAACACTGGAAGCCTATTGTTTTTAATACGAAATCGAATGTTCAGAACCCCCCCCCCCCCCCTAAATTTTCGAATGAAATTTTGAAAAAATCGTCAAAAAACCAAAACCACTAATAAAGTTACGCAAATAGACATTTCTTATGTAATTTTTCATTAGAAAACGATTGACAAATTTTAGAACGCTAACATGAACCGTTCTCGAGATATTGCACATTTTTCAAAAAACTTATCAAAAAGTCATATAAAATAAACAAAAAATATTTCCTATTGAGAAACATGTTCACTTTTCATATATAATACCATGCGATAAATTGGGTGACATCATTCTCGTGGATCTAGCTCGTTCCATTCATGAAAAAAGATACTTTGAGTAATACTTTTGTATTTGAACGCCAGTAGTCATTTATCTGCTGTAAGAATAACTTATTTCTTCGTCCATGACGCTTGGCGAGATTTTGGCGGAATGTCGCCAACTTGGCGACTTTTTGAAATGTTGCCAAATTAACGAAAATCTCGCCAAATGGATAAAAAGGACGCTAAATCAATGAAAATGACGACCAATTGTCGAAAATTCAATATCTTGGAAAGAATATTAGTATCTACTATAAGAAAAACCTATTTTTTTACTGTTAAAGTAGTAATTTCATTACATTATATAAGGAAAGTCATGTGTTGTCCACATCAGATTTTTAATTTAGAGTTGCTTAAAATATAAGTATAAAATAGTTTTACATGTTATCTTAAAAAACGCTGTGCCGTGGATTTTTTTCATCACTTTTTCACCGTTGAAGTAAATTCATTGCATTATATAAGGAAAGTCATGTGCTGCCTATATCAGATTTTTTATTCTGGTTCTGCGCATATGTCACAAGAATGGTAAATGCACGTATTTTGTTCTTGTACTCTGAAGAGATCGAGAATCTCTTTGGAGATCACTGAGGAAGGTGTGCACACCACAATTAAAACTCTGTGGAAGTTGTTTACGTCCTTGTATTGCCACTTCAAATTTAACAAACAATTTTTAATTATAATTATGGGAAAACTTGCTAAATTTTGGCACTAACAGCTCTTCTGGTCCGTGACATCACGAATAACGAAATGCTACTCTTGCGACGTCAGGATGACATGTTTTTTATTGGCTTCCGGGCTCATAGAACCCCCTTGGATTTCACAGACTGTAGATGAACATTATATTATTTCCTTTCAGTATAGTTTGCAGGGAAACTTATAAATACAGCTATGGTCCCAGCCATATTACATTGGCATTTTTCTACCAACTGGTCGTTTGATCAATAAAACAACTGGCTAATTTAAGCTGCCTCAAAGTAAAATAGATAAGATTACTGTATCTATAGGGTCCGTGGGCCAACCACACTTGCCTGTTATAAACTGCTACAAAAACCAAGATTCTTTAATATGAGGTTGGGCTGTAAGCCCGGCAACCAATCCAAAAATTGTCAGCCTCAAGAGAGGGGTCAGAGAAGTGTCCAGGAGAGGTACTTCTAGCGAAGAGATAAAAGAATAAGGAAAAGGTGTTTGACCAAAGTCAAGCCCGTCTCCAGAAAGGAAGAAACTGGGGCTCCAGTGAGCTTCCGGTAGAGGTAGGGAAAGATAAGCTGATAGAGGAGCGCCCCTAGAAGCACAGGGCCTTTGGCTTGAGTTAAAAACTAGCGAACACAGGTTTAGGGCTAACCAACTAAATTAGGGTTGCTAAAAATTGTCAGCCTGACGCTCACGAGAGTAGCATTTTATCATTCGTGACGCCACGAACCAGGAATGTTGTTGCTAAAACACAGTAAGTTTTCCCATTATTACAATAAAAAATTGTTTGCTAATTTTGAAGAGGCAATATCCAAGCGTAAACAACCTGTTCAGGTTGGTTTCAAGCACTTACGGGTGTTTATAAAAACCTTGTGTTCAGCAGAGAGTGCAGGGCCAAGCATATTCAAGGCAAAGGAGTACCTTACACAAAGAGATTTTGTGCTTTCACCTCCTAGTCATAAGACAGGTCAAAGGCAAAATAAGGAGAAAAATACAGGAAAGAGGGTAACAGAGGACGAAGGGAAGCAATTCAAAAGGGAAGAATACCGTCGAGAAACGGAAATTCAATCCCAGAGATACTCCGAACGGGAGAAAAAGAAGAGGATCTGGTCAGATTCACAACCAAAGGAAGAAAAAATTTGAAAGACAACAATCTGAGAAAATAATGAGTATTCGGAGGAATGCTCACTTGGCAAAGGCCGAAAAACAAGGTTTAAGGGTAGACCGGAGACAAACTACTCCCGTTCGAACACAGGCGGCAACATCAAAGGGATCGAGGGCCGTGCAACAGAAAACGAGGAGGCCAAGAGGAAGAAAACGAGCCGGGCATACGTCAAAGGAGGGGGAGGGCTTATACTTGGCTGTGGAGAGTTACAATACTCTCATACAACCAGTATATCCTATCCACATCCTAATCGGAGTCCCTAATTTTAGGGAGGGCTATTTTGAAGGCTTTGAGTATAAGGAGTCTATCGTAGTTTTCCTCCATTTTGAGGAGATAAGCTTGGAAATCGAGAAGGGCGGGGGTTACCGGGCGCTGGGTCAGGGGGGAGGGAGGGGAAATCATTATCGTTAGTGTTGAAATTAGACTTAAGGGTGCTAGCATAAGTTCTGTTCTGTTTAGTAAATTTCTGTTGGAAGGATTTAGGGTTGGAATCTTTTATCTGGGGTTTGGGAAACTTAGGGCAGTTTCGATAGTTGGCCGTATGGTCTCCTCCGCAATTAGCACAAGTGCATTTTTCATCAAAGGTTTTATGCAGTCCCTAGAAAGATGGGGACCTGCACATTTGACACATCTGGAGGACATAAAACATGCTGAGCTGGAGTGGTGCCATTTTTGGCAGGAAAAACATTGACTGGGACCTTTACGCCCTCTGTATCTCTCAATTTTTACACTCAGACCTAACAGGTTAGTAATTTGATAGATCTTTTTCGCTTCGGGGGTTTTGGGGAGCTGAATATAAAGCAGGGCATAAGAACCTTATTAGTTTTGGGACCGCGGGCAAGTTGGGTTACACTTATAACATTAAGTTTTTCACCCTAAGTTCGGCCTGGATGTTTCCCGGCCGCCCATTTCTACTACTCTATATCTTCGGATGAGTCGGACGGCCTGGATTTTCGACCCTAAGATCGACCTTGATCAGGCTGGGGTCAGTCATGGCTGGAAGCCCCTGATGACTACCTTTAGGGGTTTAAATTTGTCAAGGAGAAAGGTACGGAAGTTCCCTTTCTCGTCCATAAGCTTACGCTGAATGTCACGATATTGGGTGGTTTTCACATCGACTTTTAGGAATTCTCCTCTGAGTTCTCCACGAAGGGAGGGGGCAATGTTTCTGAGGTTGGCGACGAAGGTCACCCAGTCTTTTCCAGGCATGATGAAGAACGTGGGGGGGGGGCGAGTTTTAACATGGGCGCTAACTTCCATCGTGTCGTCGGTACCAGGGGCATCAACATCAATCTCAAGAACAGTTTTAGTTAGAGAAAGGGGGGGGGGCGCTAGTAGAATTACTAGCCTTGGCTGTTTTGGAAGGAAGACAGAAACCATCTTGATCAACTTTGTTTCTTTTCCTGCTCATTCTAAGTCGAGCAGGAGACAAGATAGAGTTATCAGCAGCATCATAATTGGTACCGGAAGGCAAGGAATCCCTATCGGAAGCAGAGGAAATCCCACGAGAAGAACTTGTGGGGGGCTTACCTGTCTTCATCTTTTCCAACTCCATCTTCAGAGCGAATTCAAGGCGAGCAAGCTTAGCCCTTTGCCAGTGGAAGTCCTCAACTTCCATGTCGAAGGGGGGAGGGGAGTAATGCTTTTCAGGACTTCAGCGATCTCCGCTTTCAAACGATCACATACATTAGGTTCATCAGGGGCTACTGACTCGGGAATGACAGGAAACTTCGCCCGATCAGCTGAAAAACTGGGAAATTCCTTCCCTTGTCCCGTTTGGTAAACGTGGGAGACATTTGAACCAGAAATTACAGCAGCATTCGCCTGGTCAATCGAAACTTGTCTCTGAACAAAGTAGGCAACCGATGGATATTACTCGGGAACTTAGTAGAGCCAACCATGCCTGTAGCATCCGACTCGATAGCACCTCTCCATTCCATTAGCAGAGCAGCCTCTCTGGCAAGCGGGCTATTAACATAGCTACTATTTCAGGAAGCGTTGATATATCATTGACAATTTTAATGTCAATTATGAAAAATGTTAATAGCAATTGACAGTTTTAATATGAATTGTGTAAAATATGTAGCGATATTGACATGGAAATGTTCTCTAAAAATATGGGTTCCCCAGGCCAGAAATTTTTGCTTTTGTTTTTAATTTTGATCATTATCTACGAAAACATAGAAATAATAAAAAAGAAACAGCCCAGTATTCTAAAATGTAGCATCGTTTCGACATTTCTATGAAACCGCTTTTTAATGTAACAAAGAGACAAATGCGATATCTCAGCAGCACGATAAAAATGTACGTCTGAATGGGACTATACTGCCACAACACATAAACGTTCCAAATGTGACCGCCTTTTAATGTAACAAAGAGACAAATCTGCGATATCGCAGCAGCACGAAAAAAAATGTACGTCTCAATGGGACTATACCGCCGAGAGATAGAGACGGCCGGTTCACCAACAGTGACTCAGAGCTCAGCAAAATGGCCGCCATTTTGAATTCCGTAATCCTAGACGGGGGTGTAAAAGGGGGGGAAATGAAAAAAGGTGGGGGTAAAAATTTGGGGGAAACTTTTTTCTCGGGTGGCAACGATATCGTAGTCTTGTACGAGAGGTTTGGAGGGGAATACATTTTTTTAAATGAGATTTTTTCTAAGTGGGGAGAAACTTTTTTCGGAGTGGCAACACCAACAGTGGCTCAGCGACGTTCAGCGCCCCCTAGAGGCGGAAAGCAGAACTATGGAGGATGGGACTTAGAAATATTGCTTTGTTTGGGTTGCCATAGCAACACCTGTGAGGGAGAAACTTTTTTGGGGATGGCAACAGCAACAGTGGCTCAGGGACGTTCAGCGCTCCCTAGCGGTGAAAAGTGGAATTAAAACTTGGGATTTTCTCCCTTAATGGTATTTTTTTTCTTTTTTTCTAAATGAATGACGATAATTAAATAAAGTAATTAGGCATGCTAGGAGCATGCCAAAGGTAAACCAAGGCATGTCACGGCTATTGTTCTTACAATATCCCTCCGCCTTGCAAAAAAGAGTGCTTGCCCTATTCATATGTTAAAGGGTGAGCTGCAAGAATATCGTATGATGAGATACGTGAGAATCTTGTATGATGAAGGAGTAGTATATATATGTACGTATGAGCGCACATGTACTATATACACTAAAAACTATATTTTATAGCTTATTTTTATCTTTTTTATATATAAAAAAAAGGTATCGATCCATATTAATATTAAAAACATGATTTTATATCAAAATAAGACCTTTTTAACATTTAGACCAAATTTTAACTTTTTTTTTAGATAAATGCGTGAAAATGATCAAAAGAGCCCCATTATGGGGCATATTTATGAGGTTAGTCCCCCATATATAGGTCGGTGAAAAGGACTAAAAAGATATTAAAAAATATAATGCCATTTTAAATGGCGTAAAAAAAAATCAAAGATAGGCCGCTCCATTTTGGGGCTCCCTCATACATAGCTAAATTACGGTGAAAGGATTAAATAAATCCTCTAAGCTTTAAAATAATCCTAAAATATATTGATGACGAAACGCGTCCGTAAATTATGGACGCGTTTTATAGAGATCATAAAATCTTGATAGTATTAATAATATTGAAGTTATAATATATTTTTTTTAGAAGAAGATGTTAAAAAAAAAAAAAAAAAAAAAAAAAAGCATATTTCCATACTTGGAAAATCATATAAAATATAATCACTTTTTTTCAATAAAAGTAAGTTGTATACAATCTTTACTAAATTTTTTCTCTCCACCAAAATTATAATATGACTTAATATTCTTACTAATTTTTTTAAGATCTTTATCATTATAATTACTTAAAAATGCTGTTCCAGTATCACCGTTTGATTCTATAAATCTTGCTATTACACTAATTCCTTTCTTTTCTAGAGATTTTTTAATCTTATAAAGATCCATTTATTTAGAATTATTTTTTTAACTCTATTAAGCTTTCTCTAATATGTTATCACCTAAATATAAAAATATATATCTTCCTTTATTGATTTTATTTATCGATCAATTAGAAAGTTGTCCATGCTTATTCGCAAGGTCTTTTTCTTCACCTTCTACAATTAACTTTACGATTGCTGTACCTGCAATCATATTTTTAATTTTTTTCAATGATCATATTTTCCAGGATATAAATCATCTAATACATATGTTTGACCACTATTGAACTCTTCCATTTATTAGTAAACATTTTTTAAGACTGGAAATCCTACATTATTTCTTCTTAACATCATGGGTTCATACTCATTTATTCTAGGTAAAAATATTAATTCAGATGTAATATCGCTACAATATAGTGTTTCTAAATTAGTTAAATTTTCTATTCCTTCAAGGGATGTTAATTTATTTCCCTCACAATATAATTCTTTTAAATTAGTTAAATTTTTTATACCTTCAAGAGATGTTAATTTATTTCCTCCACAATATAATTTTTTTAAATTAGTTAAATTTTTTATACCTTCAAGAGATGTAATATCATTTTCGCTACAATCTAATGTTTCTATATTTATTAAATTTTCTATTCCTTCAAGAGATTTTAATTTATTTCCCACACAATATAATTCTTTTAAATTAGTTAAATTTTCTATTCCTTCAAGAGAACAATTATATATAAAAATAGATTTCACTTCAGTAGGATTCTCTATATTTAAGAAAGACATAGTTTTTTTTTCCATACCATTATTATATACAACATCCATTTATATAGAAACATTTTTATTAAATATTTATTTATCCTCTTTGTTAGTTAATTGTCTCAAAAGATAAACACTCTCTCTCAAGACTGATTTAACTTCATATATCTCTTCAAAAATTTTCTCTTGGTAAGGTTCTATTTCATTATGACCAAACTTTTTATTTAATTCACTCATCCGTATTGCTTGTATTTTTTTCCAATAAACATTAAAAATGTGATCAGGTAATAGCTCAAATTTATATTTAATCAAATAACAAAAATCTAATTTATGCATAAATTCTTCTATAAAATTTTCACTAAATGTTTGATATCTAGTTATATACAACCAATTTAAATCATCTTTTAATTCTCTCATAGTATCTTCTGTAAGATTTTGAAATATTGATACTTTATATAAATCTAAATTATCAGAAAATTTTACGATAAATTCGTTACTTAAAGTTTGATATTGAGATATGTTTACCCAATCTACTATATCTTTACATTTTTCTATAAAATCTTCTGATAATTTTTGATATCTAGAAATTTTAGGCCAATCATCAGGTTGAGCAAATTCTTCAATAAAAGATTCAGACAGTGTTGAATATTGTAAAACTAAATCCCAATTTACATGACTAATAAGATTTCTAATTACATCTTCAGATAAATTTTTTCTAGAAAATTCATTTCAATCAATATCCATTTATTAGAAAGAAATTTTTTCAATATGCATATAAGGTTTTAAAGCGTTACCATCACATTTTATCTTTAATGTGATGATATCATCACGTTTACCATAAGCAAAACAGGTTACTACATCTCTATTAACATTTAAAATTTCCTTACCATTGATTTCCAGATATATCAGTGGACTTTTATCATATATATATTTACTTTCTACTGTATCATATATATCTATATATATAGAAATTTTCATATACATATCGGTAGATAATCGCATCTCTTGATCTAGTAATTTTGAGCTCATCATGTTGAAATTTACTTTTTTATAATCCCCATCTGTATGAAAACCATCTAGTATAGTAACCCAGATATCTCTATTATCTAAATATATTTTATTGACAGCATCGTTATCATTTTCAGGTTCAGAAACATTCGTAATTATTTTATTTTTTGCATCAAATTTATCATTCTGTAATATTAACGAATTTTTTTCAAAATATCTTTTATTCACAACATTTATCTTTAGGATCTGCAACATTTCCTATTCTTTTTCCTTTTGCATCAAAAACTTTTCCTTCTAAAGAATGTAAAGTTGTATCATTTAATTCTTTTATTCTCTTGCCTGTTTCTACAGTAAAGGATAAAAAACTCTCATCATATTTAGTTTCTATATGATCTCTCAATTCATGATGATTATTCTCTATTTTATTCAAAACAAAACTTTTAGTGGTTAAATCTAAATCATCTATAGGATTTTCACAATTTTTTAAAATTCTATTTTCCATATCATAATTTCCATCATTCATTAATTTAAAACCTATACCAGGAGGTCCAATAGGTCCTTCTTTCATTTGATCATCATAAGGTGGATAATAAGCACTCATTTATTTAATTTTAAGATTTTAAACTCTTAACCATTGTTATAGTTTTATTTTTTAAATTTATAAAACATCTCTTTCTTTCTTTAAAAATAAAATAAAACTTATATTCCTTTTGACTATTCGTTATCCAATTAAATTCAATATCTAAATTATTTAAATCGGTATAGTTTTCATGATATGATGAGTCAAAAGGAAAAATAGGATACAGATCACCAAAATTCTTCTTATTTATCAAAAATCCTGTATCTGTATTAATATTGTTAAATCCTACATATAAAAGAGCTTCATACACTCTACCATAATCTTTAATGGTAAAATTTGTTTTGTAACGCATAAGGGGAACTTGTTTATTATTAATCATCAACCAGCATTCTGTCATATCTATATGATCAAATATCATATTATTTTTTTCATAATTACTATCTCTTTCAACATATTGAGGAATAACATAGACAACTAAAACTTCATCTGACGCTGTAGTTGCTGTCACAGATCCACTGTTGCTTCTATAAGGGCCTACCATCTTAAATCTATATCGATCCCAATTTACCTCTATATCTTTATCAGATAGATATGATTCTAGAAACAAGCTTTCTGCAGAATTTTTTAATTCTATATAAGGTAAATGTAAGGTTAAACCTTCAACTACTACCTTATAATTTTCGTTTCTTATATTAGTATATATCATATTTTTATTTTCATTTCTTTGAATTTCTATTTTCACTTCAAAACCAGAAATTATCTTTTCATATTCTCTAAAGAAATCGATTATATCTTTTAAAGGTGTCCATATTTTAATGACACTGCTATCTTTCGTTAGTTCCCATCTCTTTACAAATCCTTCGTTATAATCTTTATTAATTTTCAAATTATTAAAAAATTCAGTTATTTTAGTAGTATCTTCTAAAGTACCATCATATTTGAACTCATTACGGTCAGCTGAATCAGATGTATCTAGATAAAAAAATTCATTTTGAGCTTGTGATGTTACATAATCAGGAGTATAATGAATTAATCTTAAAACATGATTCATGATTGAAAAATTTGACTGTGTATTTGATTCAATTTCAGTATCTCCTATATGTACTTTTAAAGTTTTGATAAAACCTCCACCATTTACCAGACTCACATTTTCGTTTCCAATGGATGATTTATCATTTTTTGTAATTTTTAATTTTTGTTCAAGATATCCTCTAGAATATAAAATTTTTGCTTTAGTATCATTAATATGAAAAACATAGGTGGCATTCTCATCTGAACTATGTTCTTTTGGATGAATTTCTCTTAATTCATAACTTTTAATGTGATCATTATAATAATAACGAGTATCACTTAAATCATAAATCATTTATTTAGGAAGAATTTTTAAACCACCTCCTTTCTTTTTCATAGAAAATATTTCATTTAATATATTCTTAGGTTTCAATAAAACCTTTAAAAATCCTTGTATTTTTTTACTTTTTCTATATAATCTATGTTTATTCATTTATTTAAGAAGAAATAAAATTAAATTCTACAGCTCCTTTATTTAAATCTATTAATTCACCTTTTTGATTAGTAATCCTCATTTTTATTCTTTCAACAGGATCTACTTTAACAGGAAAAAATATCCAATTATTAAATTATTTTGAAATTATACTACCTGGAGGGTTTTTATTAGTGAAAGAATATATAACTTCTGAATTATATTGATTTATTAAAGATCCTTTTACAACATCACAGTGAATATAAATATTATCATTCCCATTAGATATATCAGCAATATGTTCACCTTCAATCTCTGTTTCTTCATCATAACTTCCATATGTCGGTTTTAAAAAGCCTATAATTTTATGAAAGTTACTTTCTGTAAAATCAATTACCCAATTTTTTTTCAGTTTAATAGATATTCTTTGTCTTGCTTCAATAATACCAAATTTCACAGGTGGATCCTTACCAAATATTTTCATCATATACTCATTTAAACCTCTTACAGTATAATTACCATTTGAGATAATAATTGTTATATCTTTGTCTAATGTATACATTCTAAATTTGTTATTTCCATAATTCTTACTTATATTAAACCAGGAAACTTCCATAGAGAATGAGTGTAAAGCTAATTTTTTTATTTTAAGAGGTGTAATAAAATTTACAGTAAATTCCTCTGATTTCTCATGACCTTCAGATTTTAATTTTATCATTTATACATAACAAAATTTTCATTATAGTCACTAGGTTTTTGTGTATGAAATGATTTGAGAACATTTTTAGGTGATATACCTTTATTCCTTTCTCTTATATATTTCATACAAAATATACCACATTTCACAGATGAAGGTTTCTGTAAAAAACTATCATTATAACCTATTTTTTTATTGGATGTAACAAGAAATGATTTAATATTTTTAGGTATATAGTCCTTCTTCATATTGTCATATTCACCAAACGGATCAAAATATTCCACATATTTATATTTAGGATCATTATAATAACAAACCCAATGAGTTCCGGGACCTGTTGATACATCTAAATTAATGATTCCATTTTCAAATTTTCCTATTGTTTTAGGTAATAAATCGGAGGTAAACACACCTCTAAATCCTTTTTCATTTTTCATATTTTCTATAATCATTTTGTCACTGATTCCCACTGTTGATATATTCCCTTTCCAAGTTTTTTTTTTCCCCAGATCCCTTTTTTTGCACAGCTGAACTAGCTAATCCTGATAAAGCACCTGTTGCTAATGCTGGAACTGCTAATTTAGCAGCGGTTATTAAAGAGGGTATAAGTGCCGCTAGAAATGGTAAAAATCCTCCATTTTTATCTAATTGAGTTTTACTGATTGTAATTCTTTTTTTATCATTAATATGATTAATTTGAGTTTTAGTTAAATACATCTCATGATTAGGAGTTTTAGATTTATCTATTTGTAATGTTACTTCTACTTTATTTTTAAAAGCTGATTTAAGTTTATTTTTCTCACCTTCACTCAAATAAACTTTATATTTTATCATTTATTAACAGAGAAATTGTTTATGATATCGTTGTACATCATTATAAGTCATTTCTTTATTTTTTAATAACATATCTAACAATAAAGTTACTTGATTATACAATTTCTTTGATTTACTTCCGTTACATATTTTTTCTGTTAAATTTGATAATACATTCAATCCTTTACCTACCTTCATTTCTTTGCTACTTCGAATCATATTTAATCTATGCATATAATTTTGCAACATATTTTCTTTATTTTTAATTTCTTTTATATCATTCTTTTTCTGGTTTAATTCCTCCTCTGAAAAATTTTTAGCCCTAGAAATTGTACTTTTTAAGTTGCCTCTTTTCTTAGATAATCCTTCTTTTAACTGTTTAGCTCTTCCATACATCTCCTCTAATTTTTCTTGATCATTTAAAAATACTGACGGTCTGTATAATTTTTCCTCTTTTAAATATTTTAAATTTAAATTTTGATCGATATCATAAGTATAAGATACTAATTCTTTCACAGCTTCAATAGGCTCTTCTATAGATGGAAATGAAATATTTTCTACAACATTTTGAATACTTTTCACAACTTCTTTATTTGATTTTTCATATTTTTCAATTTCTTGAGTGATTGGTTTATGAAATTCCTCTAAGCTCTTTTGAATACCTATTTTTTCTTTTAGTTGATCTTCATTATTCTTTCTTATTTCTTTTTCTATTTTTACTATTTTAATTGAATCTTTTATTTGCTTTAAAAACTTGTGTTTCCGTTCTTTTTCTAAGTTCATTTATATAATATTAATTTTTTTACTGCAGCAAATTTTATTTTTACTGCTAGTAAATTATGATAAAAATTAAAGATTACACAGAACCAGAAGAATTACCTGATCCTAAACAACATCCTTTGTTACCTAAACATCCATTTAGATTGCTTATAGTAGGATCTTCAGGTTCAGGTAAAACAAATTTACTGTTAAATTTGATTTATGATTTATTATTTTTTGATGCATTATATATATGTGCAAAAGATTTATACGAACCTAAATATTCTAAATTACAAGAAAAATATACATTGTTTGAAGATATAGAAAGAGAAGATATTTTGAAATGTAAGAATATAAAGAATAAGAAAAAATTATTAAAATTATATGATAAATTAAAAAAAAAAGTATTATTTTCTTCAGATCATAATTTTATTAATGTAGATGATTTAAATCCTACATTAAAGAATTTAGTTATTTTTGATGATTGTGTGATTGAGAAAGATCAAAAAAACATCGAAGAATTATTTATCAGAGGTAGAAAGAAAAACGCATCCTTTATTTATTTAACTCAGTCATATTATTTAACACCTATCAATATAAGAAGGAACTGTAATTACGATATATTTTTCACTTTACAACCAAAAGAAAATCAACAGATTATAAGAGAGATAGATGGTTTATTAAGTACTGAAGAATTCAAACAAATGTATAATAAAAGTGTTCAAGAAAAATATGATTTTTTTATGTTAGATTTAGTGAATTCAGAAATGAGATACAGGAAAAAATTTAATCCTATATAAATGGATGTATATTTAGAAAAAAGATTATATGTTTACAGAAAGAGTAGAAATATGTATCAAAAGATAAGTATTTCATTATCAGTAAGTAAGGTTATTCTAAGTGGAACAGGTTTATCAGCAATAGCCTTTCTACCTCTTGCATTTTTAAGTTTATCAGTTGGTATAGTAGAAGCCATAGATCTCACATTAAAAATAGCAGAAAGGAAAGAAGAATATAGACATTGTTATAATTTTTATAAAGAACTCATTAATTCGTTTAAAGCTAAGGATATGACAGAAGAAGAAATTTATATGTGTGAAAAGGATTTCATAAAAAGTTTAAAATTTAATCCAGTTGAAAAATACGTAAAACAAATGCAATTGAATGGATATAAATTTCTAAATAAATAAATGGTTTGTAAAAAGAAAGGTGGTGATATTGTTGGATGGATACAAGATAAAGTAAATCTTCCAGAAATGCATTTACCAGGATATCAATATTGTGGTCCAAATACAAAATTAGAAAAAATATTAAAAAGAGGTGATCCTGGAATAAATAGAGTTGATAAAGCATGTAAAGAACATGATATTGATTACAATAAAATAAAAGATACAAAACTGAGACATGTTGCTGTTCAAAAATTAATAGATAATTTAAATGCTATACAAGATCCAACATTTCAAGAAAGATTAGCTAGAGGAATTATTAAACCTATTATTAAAGTTAAAAAAACTTTTGGATTAGGTCTTTCTATATATTGTGTCAAGTGTAAAGATAAAACCCCAACTAAAAATTATTATAAAACTACTTCTAAAAATAATAAACCTGTTGGTAAAGGTATCTGTACTATTTGTGGAAGTAAAAAGAATACTTTTTTAGGGAGTTAAAAGAGACATATTATAATCCAGAAACAGGTTATTGTGGAATTAATGAATTGAAAAGAAAAACAGGGTTATCTAATGTTGAAGAATTTTTACATGAACAAGATGTATATACTAGATATAAACCTGTCATTCGTAAATTTAAAAGAAGAAGGGTTTATGTTCCAAACAGTAATAATCAATTTGACGCTGATTTGTTATTTATAAAAAATTATAGCAAATATAATGATGGAACTAATTATTTGTTAACGGTTATAGATGCTTTTAATAAATATGCTTGGGCTTTTCCTATAAAAAGAAAAACATCTGAAGAAGTAGTACAAGGTTTTAAACAAGTTTTTAAAGAAAGAATACCAAAATTCATTTTGACAGATGAAGGTACTGAATTTACAGGAAAACAGACACAAAAATTATTTAAAGATAATAATATACATTGGTTTACAACTAAAAATAAAGAAATAAAATCTGCAATAGCTGAGAGATTTAATAGAAGTATAAGAGAAAAAATTATAAAATATATGCATGCTAACAATACTAAAAGATATATTGATGTATTACCCAAATTACTTAAAAATTATAACAATTCATATCATAGATCTATAAAAATGACACCTGTTGAGGCTAGAGAAAATGAATCTCAAGTTTATAAAAATTTATATACTAAAAAGATTATGAAAAAACCTAAATTTAAGCTAGGGGATAGTGTTAGAATATCTACAATTAAGAAAACATTCAGGAAAGTAGATGATTCTACATTCACTGAAGAGATTTTTATAGTTTCTGAAGTATTGAAAACAGATCCAATTACTTATCGATTAAAAGATTTAAACAGTAAAGAAATTGAAGGAACTTTTTATGAAAATGAAATGGTAAAATATAATAAAAAAGATGATGTATATAAAATTGAAAAAATCATAAAAAAGAAAGGAAATAAGTATTTTGTAAAATGGCTAGGATATCCAGATGAATTTAATAGTTGGACATCATGATAAAAAAACGGAATATAATATCTATAGATGTTAAGAATATAAAATTTAAGCTTTCTCTAATTCATATTCATATTTATCATTAATCATACCTGAATATTTAAAAATATATCTACCTTTATTGATTTCGTTTATAGATTCATTAGAAAGCTGTCCATGCTTATTTGCTAGATAATAATCCATTTCTTCAGCTTCCACATATAACTTTGCAATTACTGTATCTCCATATTTGGTTTTAATTTTCAATGATATTAGATCATATTCCCCAGGATATAAATCATTTAATTTAAGCGTCTTGGGATAACCTCTCAGTCTATTGAACTCTTCCATTTATTAGTAAACATTTTTTTATAAATATAGGGGGGGATAGTCATCCCCCCCTGAATTATAGAGATAAAATAGTTATTACTCTAATATATTGACCTTTTATTGATTTAACTAAGGTACAATATTTAGATGATCATTTAATTCAAACATCTCCTAGGATATCATGACCAATAGAATAAATTCTTTGAAATAACATATAAAACTCCTAATCCATTCAATTTAATATCTTCATTTTCTTCTTTTTCAATTAATTCAGTCAATCTTTGAAAACTTTCTGATAATAGTTTTTTATTATAATCATATTTTATATACAAATCATACAATTCATTACAAAGATAAGTCATATAGTAAATTTCTTCAGAATTTGTAAAATTTAAAGCTCGAATATCACCTAAGCACTCATCCATTTATTAGTAAACATTTTTATAGTGTCCTAAAGCTCTAGTATTCATACCATCTTCTAATATAAATCTTTTATCATCTTTTGCTGATAAAGCTATCTTGTTCACTTGAATTGAATACAATTCATGTTTTTTACTTCTAATTAAATTCTGTGTTCTATATTGATCTTTTTTATTTAATAAACAGTCTTTATAATCCTCAAATGATATTCTGTTTTTAACGGTACTAGTCTTAGTACCTTTAGACCTCTTAATCTCAACATTTTTATGGTCTTCATTTTTATTATTATATTCTTCAACACTCTGTTTTTCTAATCTTATTGAATACATTTTACTTCTTAAACCTACAAATTCTTCCATAATCACACCGTTATTTTCATCTTTCATTTTACCTAATACTTTTTTATTACATCTAGGCGTATTATACAGATTATTTACTTGATAATCAGATGTATCGAAATAATCAATCATAGACTTCATATCTTCATAAAAGTCATCTGTTTTAATATCATATATAAAACTATCTGTATCCATATATAATAACTTAATATTATCTTTATATCTCGGTTTCATAACATTATAATGAAAATCATACATTAAATGTTTAGATAAATCTAATATACTCATTCCAACATAAATCGGTTTATTAAAATATAGTTTTGTTTTTTTCATGTGAACAGCTACCAAATTTTCATCAAAAATAGTTCTACATTTGAAATTAGGTTTAGCAATTAATTTTTTAACTTGATCATAATTACAACATAATCTTACATCAATTCGTTTTCTTATAGATTCCATTGTTTTTCCAAATATAGAATTATTCATTAATTTATAAAAATCTTTCTCAAAATCATTAGCAGCTATCTTTCTCATTTCAGTGTTTAAATCTATATATTTTTTTAACCAATTCGATTGTTTAAATTGCAATACTCTATGTACTCTTACAGCCTTTAAACCCATATTCAAATATTGTTTTAAACTTCTATAATGAACTACATATTTCTCTTTATCATGTAAAGTTGTTAATAACTTACCTTGTTTCGAATTTTCAGGTATTCTATTTTCAGGACATAATGGTAAATCTGAATGATAATCATGTAAATCTTTTGGATATCTTAAACTAATTTCAAATATATATCCAATATCTGAATCATCTTTTATTTTATTGTTATATAATTCACGTTTAACGTAATTTATTTCATTACACCATTTAAATTCTCCATATGGTAAATATTGACTCATAGCCCATCCATATAAATTATTAGCATCTAAATACATTAAATAATTGGATTCTTTACTTTTATCATAATTTTTCATATATTTATTATTAGCTTTTCCATATCTATTACAACATTGTGAAACACCTCCTCTTAAACCTTTTTCTATCATGAGAATCATATCATAATCATTTAATAAATCTAATTTAACATTTGTTATTTTTAACATTGCATCCCAAGATAAACCAGGAGCAGTAAAATACCAATCTGGATCTAATTTATAAGTTTTTAAACAAACATCTCTAAAATTTTCAAATACATCTGTTAAAATTAGTACATCTGTTTTCACATATAAATCTGTATATTCACCTAAATTTTTTTTATTAAATTCTTTCCAAACACGTTGAGCATGTTTATATTCTTCATCAGTTATATTACATTTATTCAATTTATTATAAAATTTATCTTTTGAAGGTAATTCTGTTTCTTTGTATTTATCTCTAGAATCCATATAATCATAGGGATATACACCTTTTCTTGTAATGAGATCTAATTTATCATCAGGAAAATGTAATGATGTCTCTCTAAATTTTGATTTTAAGTATTTAATATATTTCATTTTTCGTATTTTTGGAGGATATCTATTTATTTCATTCTCTGGTCTCAAGTTTTTTGATAAATTATCTAAACTACAAGACATAAATTTAAATGAATCAATAAATCTCAATTTCATACCTCCTATTTTTTTGCTGAAAGATATATATTTTTCTTCAGTATTAGGTATAACATCTATTTTTGATTGATCAAATCCAAGTTCTTTTATAAACAAATGAGAATCATAACCTGTTAAATTATGAATTTTTACTGGAGTAAATTTTGGAATTTGATAATTTAAATTACAAATATTATGAGCTGGACCTCTATATTTTCCAGTTATATGACAATGATCAATTACTTTATCATCATTTAAGATTTGATTTTCACATATATGACAAATATTAGTTCTTTTATAATGATTTTCATCGAACTCTATCATTGATTTGATACTTTCATATTTTTTAGTTTTGTCTTCTATCATTTTTTCAATTTTAAGAGTATCCTCTTTTAACATAGATACAAACTTTTTGATTGTATCTGGTCCTCTATAAACAACAGGAGGTTTAAAGTATTCATTTTCATATTTGATATAATAACAAAATGCATCTGCTACATGTTTTTGATATTTCACAGTATATGATTTAGTTTGATCTTGCTCACATGTATCAATTTTAGGTAAGAGAGATTCAAAATCAGCATATATAGTATATGGTACTCTCATTTTTCTTTCATGATTTTTAAATTGAATAACTTCATCTTTTTTAGGCATATTAATTGTGACAGCATCTTTACAGTATTCCACATGTATCTTTAATCTTTCCTCAGAATAAAAATAATTTAAACATCTATCACATAAAAATATACGATGATTAGTAATTTGTGATCTGATCAAACTATTCATATTTTTAATCCAACAATAATGATCTTTCATATAAAACAAGTTTACATGTTTTTCTAATTTATTGTTAGTTATTCTAAGTGGATAAATTGAACCATCATAACTATAAACATTTACAGATATATTATTTAGTTTTTCAAATTTCTTAATATTGTCTAATGAAACAGGAAAATCAATACCTTTAAAATGTAATTCATCTTTATATTGCTCATATTTTGACACTCTTTGAGGATCTTTTTTACAGGATGAATTGCTGATAATATAGACCACATAAAACATTTATTATCTTTATTTTTTACATTTATTATAGCTTGTTTAGATTTTATGTTTTCAGGTAAATCAATATAACTTGATCCTCTCAAGGGTTGATACTTATTTATTCTCAATTCCAAAAATTTAATTTCTTCAAGACTCCAACCATATCCTTTTGATATAAAATCATCAGATTCATTTATTAAGTTGTCAATAACATAATCATAAAAAGTATGTAAATCATTAGATTTTAATATAATTTGATTCTCAGTTTTGAATGTAAATTCTTGAATTTCTTCATTCAATTTATACAAACAAAACAATTTAAAATTTACCTTTATTCCATTAAATTCTTTCATAATATGCTTTATTTTTTCTATTACAACCTTTCTTTTCTCTTCTAAAAATTCTAGAGGGATTTTAATATTATTAAAATTATTAATTCTGTATGATCTTAATCTAGATTTATAAGCAGTTTCATATTCCTTAATTTCTACATTACCTTCATCTAATGCTTTTTTATGTTTTCGACTTGATATGTGATTATCTAAATGTTTATAATATATACCGCAAATAATACATTTTCTTTTTTGTTTTGATCTTTTAATCATTAAGTCTTTCTTTATATGTTCTTCTTCATCTTCATAATATTTACCACATATACGACATTTTCTATCTTCTGTAAATAACTTTTCAAGATTTTCTTCTACTGTAAATACATTTTCTTCAGGAAAGACAGATTTAAAATCATTTTTATCAAATCTTAAATTAAAAGAATCAAAAATCTTTTTAATTTTTTTACGTTTTTTAGGTTTATTAATAAATATTTTTTTCTTTTTTTCCAAGTATGCTGACAAATCTAAATTTAATAAATCTACTAAAACAGGTTTATATTCACCTGTTTTTCTGATATATTTAGTTAATAATTTAATTAAATCAACCTTCTTACAACCTTTAGGTTGTTTAATATTCAATTGTTTTACTACTTTTCTAAGTTCATTAATAGTCTTTAACTTTAATGTAAACTCCATTTATTAGGAAACATTTTTTGTAATACTTTTTCCATGCTTACTGTGATAATTACTTTTCAAATGTCGCTTTTTGTGTGTATATGTATATTGCTTTCCACATTCACATATATATTTTTTATATTTAATTATGGATTCACAACATTTGCAACGACTTTGAGAATTAATTTTTCCATTTCTATGATATATGTAAAACTCATTTAGTGATTTCATAGTCAAACAGTGTATGCACTTTTTTGTAAGCTCCATTTATTAAGAAACATTTTTTGTAATACTTTGTAAGAAATCATTCCATATTTTTTCATATTTCTTTTTAACTTTTTGAACTTTTATATTATTTTCAATATTAAAAATATCACAAATCTTTTTCATAAAATAGTAATAGTTAATTGATTTCTCATAATACATAAAATCTAAAAATTTTAAAAACATATCCTCAACTTCTTGAGAAATATTATATCTCCTTCTTAATCGATTAAAATAACAAACTCTACTATTATATCTTTGTTTTAAACTTTCGTAATCGATAACATAAAAATGTTCTTCTTCTTCCGAATCATAGATTAATTTCATCTTATTATCTTCAAAAAAGTTCATTTATATATGAACTAAGTTCTTAATTTAATATTACACATATAGAGGGCAGCACTATTATTTAACATCAATTCTTTAAAACTATTTCTTTAGATGAATGGTTCTTTTATCACCATACTTATAATTATCTGTTCATATACTATAAAATTTCCTTTCTATAAAACGCGTCCGTTATTTCCGGACGCGTTTTTTTTTTCATCCTCCATAATAAAACATTTAATCAGAACGAATTATTTATCAGTCAGTGTTTTTTTCATCCACATAATAAAAAATCTAACGAAGCGACTTTTGTTTATCACTTCCTCGTTATGTGATAGGATATTATTTTTTCCGATCAGATAAATTAAAATCTTTATTTTTAAAATTTACCTCTTAAGACCTTAAATGTATATTTTGTGAAGAGATATATCTGATTTTTTTTCGCTAGATGGCAGCACTAAAAAAAATGTCTCATTTAAAAAATATATATATAACGTTTTATAAACATAATATTCACTATTTTTTGATTAAATAAACTAAAACTATTGATCTTTAAAAGTATTCTGCTTGAAATATGACTGTGTTTTCAAATTATTTAAGTTGTTTTCAAATGTAAAGGTTATATTAATGAATAGTTCTTCATTTTATTGGTACCTTTGGCAAATACGGGGGCTAGCATGCTATAGGCCCCCGGTTCAAATCTCGCCCGGGTTGGTAATCAATTCGGGTAGATGATTTAATGCCATAAAATGACGTCAGTCAGCTCTTGCCGAAGATCCTATAGAGTGACAAATCATCGAAAAATAATAAGTGGTGGGTTGAATCTGTGGATTCTATGTCTTGTATGTTTATAAAATGTTTGTATTGTCCTTGGCGCCTGACATCCGAAGGGTGATCTTCAACTCTGGTTCTAGAATTCTAAAACAGCTGTGGAATCAGAGTTCCAGATCACCTTAGGGTCAGATGAGCCATTTTGTTATTTTTTTTAAAAAATACCTATCTTTTGTTTTTTATGGGGGACTTATGGTCCCCCCATTTATTTTAAAGCTTAGAGGATTTATTTAATCCTTTCACCGTAATTTAGCTATGTATGAGGGAGCCCCAAAATGGAGCGGCCTATCTTTGATTTTTTTTTGACGCCATTTAAAATGGCATTATATTTTTTAATATCTTTTTAGTCCTTTTCACCGACCTATATATGGGGGGACTAACCTCATAAATATGCCCCATAATGGGGCTCTTTTGATCATTTTCACGCATTTATCTAAAAAAAAAAGTTAAAATTTGGTCTAAATGTTAAAAAGGTCTTATTTTGATATAAAATCATGTTTTTAATATTAATATGGATCGATACCTTTTTTTTATATATAAAAAAGATAAAAATAAGCTATAAAATATAGTTTTTAGTGTATATAGTACATGTGCGCTCATACGTACATATATATACTACTTGAAGGGAAATAACATAAATTTTTAAACGTATGTCATTTTTAGCGTTTTTTCACAAAAAAAATTTAAAAACGTTAAAAAAACAACAAAAATGTGCGTTTTTTCAGCAAGTTGAATTTTGGGGGTTGTCGGATTTCTCTATGGGAATTAACATGGGTTTTCATACTTTTGTGAATTTTTTAGAAAAAAATGTGTTTTTCGAAAAATGCGGAATCGGCCGGTTTTTTTTCAAAATGTCAGATTTCTCTATGGGAATTAACATAAGTTTTCGCACTTTTGCAATTTTTTGAAAAAAAATGTGCGTTTTCGCAAAAATGCGGTCAAAAAGGTGTGTTTTTAAAGTAGCAGAACCGCTTGAATTGGGTGTATTGGTGAGGGTGTGTATACCCAATCATTTCAGCCTTCGATTTTAAAAATTAAAAAAATATATATATTTTAAATAAATATTTTAAATAATCGTGAAAATGTGCGTATGTCCAAAATACTTAAGTGTTATGAATCTTGCATTTATTTGAGTCTTGGAATTGAAAGGGGTCGGTCAGAATGAAGCAAGTTAGATTTTGTGAGGAGGTATGCATTATAGAGATACCCAAAGATGAAGATCGCAAGGGATTCTGGGAAATTGACGACCAGCGTTTCAGAGAGCGCATTTTAAGATTTGGAGTTATTGTTAAATCTGTATATAAAAGGGGCAAGAAGAGAGATTAGTTTATTCGGAGCAATGCCTTCGAGAGAGGAGGTTATCGTGACGTGTGCCTATCTGATTACTGCTTTAATAGTATACATTACAACGGAAGTTTTGATTGATTTAAATATACCAAGGGATTTTATTCTGCATTTAAACGAATCTGTGAATATTTCCATGTTGGAATGATGGATGGAACCTACCAGGACCCCAAGCACCCCCCAAGTTTTAGTGGAGTGGATAGCATATACCGTGCCCTTCAAGGAAAAGTACCCAAGAAGGAAATTCAGAATTGGTTACAAGGTGTGGATTCTTATACATTACACAAGCCAGTTCAGCGGAAATTTAAAACCAACCGTGTTATAGTGTATTCTATGGATCAGCAATGGCAAGCCGATTTAGCTGATATGTCGACACTCAGTCGACAGAATGATGAATTTCGCTACATCTTAACATGCATTGACATTTTATCCAAGTATGCATGGGCTATACTCCTGAAGCATAAGAGATGGGTAGATATCGTGAATGCCTTTCGGACTATATTTAAAGAACGCATTCCAAAATCTCTACAGACGGAACAAGGTACAGAATTTAAGAATCAGAAATTTCAAAAATTACTTAAAGAGCATCATATCAAGTTTTTTACAACGTTTAACACCACGAAAGCATCTGTTGTTGAGAGGTTTAACAGAACCCTTAAGACAAAAATGTGGAAATACTTTACCAATCAGAATACTTATCGCTATTTGGATGTATTAGACTCGTTGATGGATAGCTATAATCATACCTATCACTCCAGCATTAAGAAAGCCTCTGTGAATGTGAATTCGGACAATGAACAAGAAGTGTGGTTTACTCTCTATGGTAACCTGCCTAAGGGTGTATCCAAATGTATTTTAAATGTGGGGGACACTATGCGAGTATCCAAGATTAAAATGACCTTTGAGAAGGAGTATGAAACAAATTGGTCGGAGAAGAATTATTTAAAGTGACAGAATATGTGAAACGAGAACCTGCTGTATACAGAATCCAAGGTTTACTAGGAGAACCCATACAAGGTACCTTTTACCTGCAAGAACTTCAAAAAGTGAAAATGAAAGAGGAATTCCCCATTGAAAAAGTGTTAAAGAAACGTTTCAAAAAGAATAATATGGAATACTTTGTAAAATATCGAGATTGCCCCCACAAGTTTAATCAGTGGATACCTGCCTCTGATTTATCCGCCCTATAAAAGAAAGGGACGCCTTTTTCTGAAATCAGTTGATACGATGAGTTTCCTAGTGATAGCTTGATGAGCTACTTTCCTGAGAATAAAATTTCACATTTTATTACATGATTACCCACCCCTATAGAGCTAAAGGGAAGCTGGGAGATTGGAATTACAGAGTTTTTATATCCCCATACATGGATGAATATAACTGACGAGAACAATTTTATTGGATTTGATCTAGGAGATGGTAAAATGCTTGTACGTAGAATACCAGCAGGATATTACGAAACCATCCCAGATAGTTTGAAAGCCATTTTCATCAAAGACCACCAAAACAAGATCTCCTTTCATTATAGTTCTGTTACGAAACGAGTACGCATTAAAGTAAAGAACAAGGCAAGAGTGATTTTAGACAAAGGAATGGCCCAAGTATTGGGTTTTGACCCCATGGTGATTCAATCGGACTCTCATTTAGAAACCAGTATGGAAGGACCCTACGTTGCAGATGTAAATGCTCATTATCATGTACTGTTTGTGTATTCCGACATTGTAGAACCCCAAATTGTGGGAGATGTACTAGCACCCCTTTTACGCATAGTGAAAGTGGCCGGAAACGATGGTGAATTGGTTTCTCTAACATTCGACCGCCCCCACTATTTACCTGTGAGTAGAAAGATAATTGACACTTTGGAAATCGTTATAAGGACGCACACGGGAGAACTCACGCCATTTGAACGCGGACGCTCGCACGTGAAGCTACATTTTCGCCAAATGTATCTCTCATGATGTATGTGCCTTATGAATGTTGCCAGAAATCTTTTGAAGACTACTATCTTCAGCAAACTGGTAATGGATTGGATTATTATCAAGTATCTGCATTTCAAAAAGGATATGGATTTGGAAGTTTGTTTCGTTCCTTTTTTAGAGCGGCTGTACCCATTCTTAAATCGGGTGCCAAAGCCGTGGGAAAGCAAATATGGCAGAGTGGACTCAATGTGATGGGAGATATATCCAGAGAGGAGAAGATTTAAAAGTGGCAGCCAAGCCCCATTTAAAGGAAGCAGGTTGTAATTTAACAGACAAGGCTGCAACCAAGATGAAGACTATGATTGGTTCTGGAAAAAGCAATAAAAAGAGGAAGCGATCCGTGAATCACTTCATTCCCACTTCGGCAAAGAAAGCGAGAACACGAGATATTTTCTCCTAAAGATGTCTATTCATAAAGATTCTTCATCTTGTACCAAGAGCGAATTGGATTTATTCGTGACCCCACCTACTCAGACACCTATAGAAAAAGGGCATTTTATCGAATATCACCCCCTCTCAAACATGACCGAGTTATTTCTTCAGCGACCAACACCTATCCCTACAGAGCCTATATAGAAACCCTCTTGAACTATGGAGCCGATGCCAAGAAAAGTTTATTGACCTGTGAATGTTTTTTTAAAGACACCCATCTGAGCAATACGAATCCTCTTGCAGAAAAGGATGCTAACAAAGGACTGAAACAAAGATATAAATTAAGCAAGCAAAGCCAAACTGTGGATATGATTGAACAGATTCATTCAGATATCTTTCAACAGAACCGCCTTATATTGAATTTAGTGGACATGAAGCTAAAGATGACTCGTAGCAAATCAGACTTTTGTTTAGTGTCTAGTGCTGCCAAACCTGATTATAAAGTGATGATAGAGCATGCTTCCTTACTTATTTGGAAAGTGAAAGTGGGCCCCGGCGTGTTACTGGGACATATAAAAGCCCTGGAGAAGCACACGGCCAAGTATTCCATTGACCGCGTTCTGTGTAAGACGTATTCTGTTTCTAAAAGCAGTTGGTCTTCTATGCAGGATAATGCCTTTTTAGGTGTTATGCCTAAAAGAGTGGTCGTTGCCTATTTAAACAATGCGGGTATGAATGGACAGTATGATTCGAACCCTTTCCTGCTGGGCCATTACAACGTGAATTTTCTATGTGTATACGTGGATGAACTTCCAGCACCCAGCAGACCCTTGGAATTGAACTTTAGCCAAAACAACTATATCCGTGCCTATCACACCTTATTCCCTGGATTTAACCAAGACAAAGGAATTCATCTGACCCGAGACGAATTTGCAAAGGGGTACGCATTCGATTTATCGCCTGACATGTGTGATGGCCCCCATATGAATCTACAGCACCAGGGTAATTTACGATTGGAAATCAAGTTTTCGGAAGCTTTAAAGGAAACCATCTCCATTCTACTGTATACTGAATTTGAAAACGTGGTTGAAATTAACAAGTCTAGACATATTTTATGTGATTTTGCCAATTAATCATGGAAAGCAACAATTGGATAAAGCCCTCTCCAAGAATCCTATAACCAAGAACACATTTCTGGGCGTTTTTCCGAGTGATTTACTACCCCCAAGACATTGTGACATTCCCAGCCTGTTTGGTTGCCAACGTGGACTCTTCGGCCGATCCAGGAAGCCATTGGGTAGCCTTCTACATGCAAGATAAAGACTCGATAGAATTCTTTGATTCTTACGGACACCCACTTACAGCCTTTGAAGGACCCCTCTCGGACTTTGTTTCTACATTCCAGCAAAAAGAGTACAACCCCATGCCTCTACAAAGCAATGTAACAGCTGTTTGTGGACACCATTGTATCTATTATTTGTATTCAAGATGTCTTGGATCTTCTTTGAAAGACTTTTTATTACCCTTTGTACCCCACGATGTATGTAATGATGTTAATGTATATATCTTTGTAACCAAGCGCTTTCACATAAATGCACCTTTTTTACCAATAAATACTGATGTCAACATACTGATCTTGTTATTTACGATGGGGTTCCCATCCTTACAACACCCCTTTACTATGGTTATTTCGGGTTCCACAGGGTGTGGGAAGAGTTTCTTTGTGCGGGATATGATTAAACACAGGCGGGATATGTTTTCGCCTCCTCCGGACAAAATCGTGTGGTTCTATGGGATCCACCAATCTTTATACGATGAAATCCCAAACGTTCTGTTTGTGGAAGGATTGCCTAAAAACTACCAAGAGTATCTGGGATTAAATACTCTCTTTATTATAGACGATTTAATGAGTGAATGTGGTAACGATAAGCGATTAACCAATCTGTTTACGAGAGGAAGTCATTATTACTTTCCTTATATACATAATGTATAAGGAAAGTATTGTGACGGGGTCGAAAATTCGAATCCGAGTTTTCGACAGGAGAACACGTTTCAAGCATCCCTGATCACGAATAAAACATTTTTGAAGTGATGTCTGTGTGTGTGTGTGTGTCAGTGAGTCTGTGGAGATGATAACTGACGAACAAATGGACCGATTCGAACCAAATTTGGTACAAAAATCACAATCCGTAAACACTGGAAGCCTATTGTTTTTATACGCAATCGAATGTTCAGAACATACGTAAATTTTCGAATAAAATTTTGAAAAAATCGTCAAAAAATCAAAACTACTAATAAAGTTCAAATAGACATTTCTGATGTAATTTTTCATTAGAAAACGATCGACATAAATTTTAGAAAGCTAACATGAACCGTTCTTGAGATATTGTACATTTTTCAAAAAAATTATCAAAAAATCATATAAAATAAAAAAAAATATTTCCTATTGAGAAACATGTTCACTTTTCATATGTAATACCATGCGATAAATTGGGTGATATCATTCTTGTGGATCTAGCTCGTTCCATTCATGAGAAAAGATACTTTGAGTAATACTTTTGTATTTGAACGCCAATAGTCATTTATCTGCTGTAAGAATAACTTGTTTCTTAGTGCATAACGCTTGGCGAGATTTTGGCGACGAATTTGACGGAATGTCGCCAACTTGGCAACTTTTTGAAATGTTGCTAAATTAACGAAAATCTCGCCAAATGTATAAAAATGACGCTAAATCAATGAAAATGACGACTAATTGGCGAAAATTCAATATCTTGGAAAGAATATTAGTATCTACTATAAGAAAAACCTATTTTTTCTTCTGTAAAAGTAGTAAATTCATTACATTATATAAGGAAAGTCATGTGTTGCCCACATCAGATTTTTTAAATCTAAGTGTGGTGTTTATCACGCAAAATGTTTTTCATAAATGGAAAGAAATGCATTGAAGACCTAGACCGTCCGACTCATCCTGAGGACTTGAGTATCTATTTGGACGGCCGGGAAGAGAGTTAGCGGATGCCAACTCCCAGGGCCACCGCTCCGACGGTCTGTGGCAGATTTATTAAGAATTCAAAAATATTTACAGAGAGGTTACATAAGATGATGGTAATGAACATAGATTTTTAGAATGAAGACGTAGATGAAGACGTAGTTACAGAATTGATGATAAGGACATAGTTTGAGGACGTAATAACAATATTGATGGTGAAGATATAATTAGTGGATATAAATCTGAATATATAATTTGTCGACATAAATCTGAAGATATAATTTGAAGAAATAATTTAAAGAAACATAATTTGAAAAATATAATAATATACAATTTGAAGATATAATTTAAGAACATGGTTTTGTGAATATATAATTTGTAGATATAAAAAGATTTTATACAAAAGACAAATAATATATTGTAAGCATCATAAATTAAATGCAGGCGTGCAATAATCAGTACTCTAGCAATCAACACCAATGAAATAAAACTAAACAAAAATAGCAAAATAGGGTAGGGCAGGGCAAAACGAAAACAACAACAGAAACAACAACAGAAAGGCAACAGGGAAAGTAGCGACACCACCGGGAGGTCCACCGACCAGAAAAAAGTTAAAAGCAGAAATGGCTCTTAGGCTAATTAAGTGATTTTATTAGATATTTCTCTTGCTATGAGAACACAGTTCTTAATTTTATTTATAGAAGATTTATTGGAGTAGACACTCGAGAACCAGGCCGCAGAGTTATTTGAAGAGGGCTTAGAAAGGTGATAAGATTTGGTGAGAGGACAGGAGAAAACGTGATAGTCGGCATCGCCGAAGGATCCACAAGAGCAACAAGAAGTCGATTTGCATTTAAAGAAGTGTAAATAATCAAGGAAAGGGCCGTGGCCCGTAATAAAATAAATTAAATATTTGTTTGTAATATGGGTAGAAAAGTTTACAGAAGGGAGGAAGTTAAGGATTCTTGCGGGGTCATGTGTTCTAGGAGAACCATAATTATTACATACCTGCCAACTTTTACGCATTATGCGTAAAATTTACGCATTTTAATTGCTCTTTACGCTTTTACGCATATATTGCTATATTTTACGCATTTCCGCATTTATTTGAATTTTTTTAACATTACTAGGAAATCAATCTCCGGCGAAATTCGCCGGCTTTTTTTGTTTGAAATTTATCAATTAACCAGACATGGTATAATTCCTCGGAAACACCGATTTTCCGCTTTTTGAGCACTGATATCTACCATTCCCGGGATCGTAGCAAATCCATAATAAAATGCAGGGTAATGCCAATAAAATTAACAGATTTACGGCCGCGTGTAATGTAAATTAAGATCTCGATCCCTTATGTTAGGAAAGTAATAAATATACTTCTTTAAAGGTTGTCTAATTCAGTATAAATCGCTAAAATGTTATTTTGTTGATTAATTTCGCATAAACACTGCGATTGCGCAATTCAGTTTGTTCTCATGAATCGCCAAGAGTACAATATTATCTTTTTCCATCCATCTCAATCCTCTAAATATTGCATTTTTGATTGACTAAACTAGCTTATTTTCAAATTACAATTAATTATTACGGTTAATTTCTTAATTATTTTCGCATAAACAGTGCGATTACGCAATTCAGTTACTTCACGTGAATTGCCGAGAGTACGTTAGTATCTTTTCCCATCCATCTCCATCATTTAAATGTTGCATATTAGATCGACTAAATTAGCCTATTTTCATATTCTGATTAATTATTATAGTTAAGTTCTTAATTATTTTCGCATAAGCAGTGGTATTGCGCAATTGAGTTACTTTGCGTGAATTGCCGAGAGTACGTTAGTATCTTTTTCCATCCATCTCCACCATTTAAATGTTGCATATTAGATCGACTAAACTAGCTTATTTTCATATTATGGCTAATTATTAAGGTTAATTTTCTAATTATATTTGCATAATATAAATTTTTCTATTTAAAAAATGGGTAGGAACTCTTTGAAGGGATATTTTCTCAAAAGTAGTATTAAAAGTGGTATTTCCAAAAAGTGGTATTTTGGCAAATAAAAAGGAAACCATTTTGGCAGGAATATAATTCAGTGCTATATATATTTTTTTGTTTGTTTTCTTATTAAGGATCAATATTTGCTCTCTTTAGTGAAAACCTGTGTTTTACCAAACATAAATATTTGTTTTCATTATAAAGTAATTCTCACCGGATAAAACCTTCATATATTTTTTATTTTATAACTTATTGTCTTGAAATTTTATAAAATTGGTGTCCAGAATTTTCATATTCTATCTGTACTATGCCTGATATTTAATGCATAATTTTTTTAATTCAGGTACTTGTACATAGTTAAATTCATTAGAAATGTCGTTTGCGCGTGTAGTTTGAAAAAAAAAATCATTATAAATGTCATTCACGCAAAATTTTACACATTCCAATTTTTCCAGGTTGGCAGGTATGTTATTAAGATAGGTTTGCCAGGCGTTTAAAATTTCAAGTTTACAATGTTTTTTAAGAAGTGAATAAGAAAAGGGTAAAGAAGTAGGGGTACCGGAAGAAGTAACAAGTTTGGCGTTCTTGTCGGCGACCTCGTTACCCGAGATGTCCGAGTGAGCTTTCACCCAACAAAGGTTAATTAGATGTTTATTAAGATTAGCATTAGTTTTAATTTTGGATAAGTAGTTTGATTTGTTTCTAATAGAATTTAAAGCCGAAATGGATGATTGACTATCAGTGAAAATATTAATTTTTAAGTTATTAGAGGCTGCCCAATTGATAGCAAAGTGAATTGCAGCAATTTCTGCTTGGAAAACTGTGTTCTCATAGTCAAGTTTGAAGGTAACAATGTTTTCAAGTGTGTTTTTCTTGAAAAAGCAAATGGCGTATCCTGTATTATTGTCTGTGGCTGAGCCATCGGTATAAACATTTAAATCAGAAAAATTATTAAAATTTTGAGGAACAAGGTTGGCAATACGATGGGAGGGGGGAATGTCAGAAGAAGGGCAATTAAAATCGAACTCAGGGGGAGGGGGAAGGTTAGGGTTTGTAAAATGATTTATTCGGAGTTTCCAGAAGGCATATTTTTTGTATTGGGTGTTAATTACTAAGTGAATAGGGGGAATTCCAGTTGTGGAGTATAGAGAAATGGTGGAAGTAGTCCGAAAACCAGAAGAAATTTTTAGAAGAAAAATCTTTTGAAGAGATAAAAGTTTTTTGACCTGGGCCCCAGTCAAAGCTTGTCCCCAAATTCCCGCGCCGAAAATGATGATCTTTTCGATAACCGAAAGACACCAAATTTTTAATAAGGATTTATCTATGCCCCAATTATTGCCAGACACCCTCCCAAAGGTGCTGGCGAGCTTGAAACATTTCTCTCTAAGGTTAAAAATGTGGGAACTCCATTTAAGGTTATCGTCTATTGTAATACCGAGGAAAGTTAATTGTCTAGAAGTTTGGATTCTGTAATTTAAAATTTTGAAAGAGGGACGTTGTCTTATTTTAGAGCGGTTTTTATTAAAAATTATTGATTTGCATTTATCAGGGGCAATAGAAAGTTTAAGGTCCGAAATAGAGGAAGAGATAAGGTTAAGGAGGTTGTTTGTATTCAGGCTGAGAGTTTTTAAATTTGTAGAATATGTGACCACCACCAGATCATCTGCAAAGGCCTGAAGATGATATAGGTCGTTGTTGAGTTTTAAGATATTGTTGAAGTAAATGCTCCACAGGGAGGGCGACATGACCGAACCCTGTGGAGCGCCCATAGAGATAAATTTGGTGAAATGAGAGGTATCATTGATGTATTTAATTTGTCTATTAGATAGGTAAGAAAATATGAAATTTTGATAAATTTGGGGAAGGTTAATTTCAGAAAAGGTATGTGACAGTACATTCCAATTGAGACTATGGAAAGAAATGCGTGAAATTACTCTGAATACCCATTATCTGCTACTCTACAAGAATCGAAAAGACATAAGCCAAATCATGCATTTGGGAAAGCAGCTGTTTCCCAGACACCTGCCTTTCTTCCAAGAAGTTTGCGAAGATTCCACTCGCGAACCTTATTCTTATTTGTTTATAGACCTGCGCAGTGAGACTCCAGAAGAGATGCGTTTGCGCACCTCGATTTTACCAGATCAGACACAATATGTTGAAGACCCAGACCGTCCGACTCGTCCAGAGGACTAAGAGCAGCTATTTGGACGGCCGGGAAGTGAGACACAATATGTGTATAAACTGAGACATTAAGCCTTTTTTAAAATGAATAAATGGATACGCATGCGCAGTATTCTCTCAGTTGTGAAGATGATACTCAGCAGGCAACAACAGAAGCAATTACGGCTGCTTCATTTATGCCCCTCCAAACTACGAAAGCACTTGTTAAAAAAGATTCCTCCCTTTTGTATAAAAGCCATCTGTGAGTGTATCCTGAATACATTAAGGGGTAATATACCACTCACGAAGCACCAAAAGAGCAAACTTCGAGAGCACAAGACTGTATTACGAGAATTGGCAGACAAGCGTAAGCCACTCTACCTGAAACGCAAGCTTATTATTCAGAAAGGTGGTTTTCTGAACTTACTCATCCCAGCAGCCCTCAGTATCATTACAACCCTTTTCAATGGAGCACGCTAAAATGTATGCCCTCGTTCCTGAAGACTCTTTGTCTAAACATGTTGCTACAGAAAAGTATAGAACCGATTTTGATAAGGAAATGGCTTGTATTCTCAACAGTTCTCTGAGTGAAGATGACAAAAATTTGGATTTAATTGACGTCATTTGAATGAAGTTCATTTATTTCGATGAACTTTTAAGTTTTCAAATATAATAAATTAATGTAGTATTGAGATAATTTTTAAAATATTACCGAGGAATGTATCGCATTTTAGAGATGTTTAAATGAAATTACATTGAAGTTGGAAAGTGTTTCATAATCAATGCTTTATGCATGACTGATCTTTCTTGTTCGATTTTATTTTAAGATTGTTATTTCTTTTTAAATGAATACGTTTATTTATTGCATTTTTGTAAATTTAAATAATAAATAATGAACACTCATAATCGCAAAGCTCATATGAAATTGTATCCAACGTCAATGGGATGTCATAACTCAATGAAAATTACTAGGACACAAAATATAATGACGTTATATATCCCTTAAAAAGTGGTCCACTCCTTCATTAGAAAACATAATTTGTGTTTTGATTTTAATTTGTATACTTTCTGTGTGTTTTGTTTTTAATTTGTATACTTTCTACTGGTGAATGCAGTTTGTTAAAACTTTTATTGAGCCACTTCTGAACCTTGTAGAGTTGCTCCAAAATAACATTTTATCTGCTCCCAAAGGTGCTCCAAACCTTATATGGTAACTAAAAATTCTGCTGTCATTATTCCTCCCCTATGTATTATACTCTGTATATAGGGAAAGAAAATGAAAAACAAATTGATAAAAATAGATAGAAATTTCATTTAGTTTCAAACAATATGAAACAAAGTTACACAGCGTACAAAGCAGTAGAGCACAGCAAGATGTTACAAACATAAACACAAAAAATTATAATATCAAATTTAAAAATATAATCACAGAATAAACAAGGCGGTTTTCATGCATTCTTGACGAACTTGCGGCTATCTGAGACACATGATTATATGTAATGCATCGCAAGTTGTAATAAAATATGATTCTGTGCGAAGTATAATAGGATCATATAGGTCGTAGATTCATTCTTGTTGTCTTGAGTTGCGAAAAAGAAGTTACTTTATTGCACAAGGCCAAATGATGGCTTAGCGTGGCAAGCAGTCGCAGTTTACAAATTATATAACATAATCACAACGGAATTTCAATATATTTCATTAACCGGAGGGCCGTTTTTGTTTGCTCTGGTACACTTCAAGCTCTGATTTGAAAGCATGCTGCATCTCCCCTGTATATTATTCACACTTTCTGCGAAGGATCAAATTTGCAAATTCATGCTATAAAGTATCATTTCATTCCGAAATATGAGTTCTAAATACAATTTAAAAAAATCAATGCATCATTTTAATGTTGCTTTCAGTTGTATTTACTACTCAGTTGTATTAAATTTACTAAACTTATCCTTGAAACTAATTTTTTAAACGCAAATAATGTCATTTCTTATTACAAAGGAGGGACGATGGATAAAAGTGAAACACACCAGAAATACAGCAAATTTCTCAAATAATTAATTATTTTAATAACGTTTAAATTTCAACTGATTCATAGTTGCATGAAGTTATTTTTGTTTTTTGTCTTATTGTTTAGTCGATGACTGCTACCAGTCATCGACTAAACAGTAAGACGTGTTGACGGTCACAATATTTATATAATAACAAGAAAGATCAATCATGCTTAAAGCATTGATTATGAAACACTTTCCAACTTCAATGCAATTTTATTTAAACAAGTCTAAAATGCAATATATTCCTCGGTAATATTTTGAAACTTATCACAATACTGCATTAATTTATTATATTTGAAAACTTAAACCTTCATCGAAAAAAATGAACTTCATTCAAATGACGGCATTGAAATATACATTGCCTGGTTTAAACATCTCTAAAATGTTATACATTCCTCGGTAATAGTTTTAGAATTATCATAATACTACGATAATTTATTATTTGAAAACTTCATCGAAAACAACTGAAATTAATTCAAATGACGTCATAGAAAAAATAACACGCCTAGATCTCTCTATAAAAACAGGATTTTATTCATAACTTTCAACCATTCATTTCATTCATCACAATACTATAATAATTTATTTTATTTAAACATTTTATTTAAGACCATGGAGCTACAAATAATTAAACTCTATGCTTAAAACTTCATCGAAAAAAATCGTCCTTCTCTTTATAAAATCAATTAATATTTCATTCATATCAGCCATGCAGACTCCATGGACTAAATTATTTTGTGTTAAAAAAATACAGGAATTCTAATACAACTCATTCTACATATTTTGCTGTTTACATTTTACATAGGTGAAAAATAGGCTTAGTTGTAGAAATAATCAAATTTAGATGAGCATTTAAACTCAAATATATTGTCATTGCGTTGTTTCAGTATGTAGATGCACAGAATTTAAGCAAAAATAAAGTAGTTTTAGGATGGATACAACACTCAATATGAATTAAAAAGAACTTTAAAAATCACGATTTTGAAACAAGATGGATGTCATATATCATTTTGAAGTGGGTCATGTGATCGTTTCATATCATGGTCACGTGATCGTTTCATACAAGAGGTGTAATTATTATTTTAATTTTTATTTAAAAAACTACTGAATATATTTCGCTGAATTTTTTTTTTATATATTTTATGGAACAATTTGAATATTACCTAAAATTTTCGAAGCAATTTGTGAATTTTAAATCAGCTTAAAAAATGTTTGAAAAATTCGGTCCCATAGGGCTCAATGTATTTCATTTTTTCAACCCGGGTTCAATCCGAAACTGATTGGGGGATATTATTCATTTATATTCTCATAGGTCCTACAGACCTTCTGAACAACATACTAAAATTTCATTTTGATTAAGTCATTTTTACGGTAGTGACCGTGCTAACGGACAGACAGACAGACAGACAGACAGACAGAATGAACAAAGTCATAAACACTTTTCAACTTTGTTGTAAAGTGTAAAAAAATTAAATTTCTGAAAAGTTTGTTTTAGTGACATTTTCCACTTTGCTAACGAGCATTAAATGCAGGTTCACAAGCATTGTGGTGGTGGTGTTCGTAAACAACATGCTCCGGACCTCTGTTCTATGGAAACCCACAAATTCAATTCTATTACGTAGCCAACATCAAATTTCAATAACATTTAGTTTGAGTTATATAAAAATGTTTAATGAAATGCAAACAAAAACAGTAACAGTAGCCCAGTGATTATCGCGCGGGAATTGCACTCGGTAGGCCCGGGTTCGATTCCCGCCACTGCCAAAACTGCTGCCGTGTTCACGCGGAGTTTGATCACGTTAAACATGTGGGTCCGTAAATCCTTTCGAGAGGTTGGTGGTAGGGGATGGAGGGTACGGTCCCTGTGGATGCTTCCCCCACTGGGTTCCGGTCTAAATTCAGTGGCATTTCCTGGCCGTCCAAACGCCCTTACATCTTTCTGGTAGGTCGCGCCAGCGAGTTTGCCACTGTCAGAATTTGCTACGGTCAGAACTTTCAAGGTTAGCGAACAGGCTGGTCGCCGAAGGCGACTTGTAAATAATAAAAGGCAATGTCTGTCTGTCTGCCTTATACACTATACGTTCAGCGACCGTACTTCGGAGAGCTACGAAATTTGGCAATCGGAGACCCGGGGGTGGGGGGGTTGAAGGGGACACGCGAAAACCGAGTTTTAAAATTTTAATTATTTTTCCTGTTATTTAATGTTTTATGCGATTTCGACCGTTTTTTGCCCTTTTTTCTCCACGATTCAGACGTCGTAGAAAAAAACAAATCACACCACCGGAAAGAGCAGACAATTGCGAGTAAAAATATATAAATATCAAATCTCAGGGACAAATTCTAATATTTTTTAAAGATTTTAAAACAAAAGTCACTTTTGGCTCAAAAAAACGATTTTGAGATTTTAAATTCTCGCATAGTAAAAAGTACTAATAATTTCGACTAATAATTTACATTTTTAGAAAGCTGAAATATCTGACATTCTTACAAGACCAATCTGGTCAAGAAATAATGAAAATTGCCCGCAGAATAGCAATTTTAAAGACGATTGATTTTATATTTCTCGGCCAATTCTCGGCTTCTCGGGAAAGGTCCGATTCTTCCCCGACAGCCCCGGCCAGAAATGGGGGAGAGGTCACGCCGTTGCATTGGGTTATTAGCATATGCTCATTATAAAATTTAAATGATTGAATTATGGTGGACTGGATTGTGGCGATGTATTATTGTGACGTAATGTATTGTTGTATTGTAAAAACTTAATTGTGGCGATGTATTTCACGTTAAACATGTGGGTCCGTACGTCCTTCCGATAGGTTGGGGGTAGGGGAAGGAGGGTACGATCCCTGTGGATGCCTCCCCCACTGGGTTCCGGTCTAAATTCGGTGAATAAAAAGAAAGTTATGGAGATTGTCGCGGAGGGCAAAGCAGCTCAGTGATTAGCGCGCGGGAATTGCACTCGGTAGGCCCGGGTTCGATTCCCAAAATTGCCGCCGTGTTCACGCGAAGTACGATCACGTTAAACATGTGGGTCTGTAAGTTCTTCCGAGAGGTTGGTGGTAGGGGAAGGAGGGTACGGTCCCTGTGGATGCCTCTCCCACTGGGTTCCGGTCTAAATTGGGTGAATAAAAAGAAAGTTTTGGAGAATGTCGCGGAGGGCGAAGTACCGCAGTGGTTAACGCGCGGGATTTACACTTGGTAGGCCCGGGTTCGATGCCCAAAATTGCCGCCATGTTCACGCGGAGTACGATGACGTTAAACATGTGGGTCGGTATATCCTTCCGAGAGGTTGGTGGTAGGGGAAGGAGGGTACTGTCCCTGTGGATGCCTCCCCCAATGGGTTCCAGTTTAAATTGGGTGGCACTCCCTGGCCGTTCAAAGAGTTTCCTTACACCTTTTTAGTAGGTCGCGCCAGCGAGTTTGCCACGGTCAGAATTTTCAAGGGTAGCGAACAGGCTGGTCGCCAAAGGCGGCTAGTAATAAATAATTATTGTGGGGAAAAAAATCAAAATTCAATACCGGCTGTTTTTCATACTGTTCATTTCGGATATTAAGTGGAATATAAATTATATATTTTGGGAATTGAACTTTTGTAAAATGGCATAAATTTTTAATTTCATTTAAATACCAATTTAGGTCTATATCATCAAGTTGCTTTAGGTTTACTATATACGTGATACAGAAATTTATCTTAAAGCATAAAGAACGCGAAGGCAGCACGTGACCCATGTCGTCATATCTCTTGCCCTGCGATGTAATTGTACATTATGTTAACCAACACAGACTGTATTGGTTAACATAATGTGGTCTTGAGAATTGGTCGTTTACAAGGAGCGCGGCCTTATGTAACTAATCATGATTTTCGAGTGTCATATAATAAAGTAGATTTTTGGTATTACAGAAAGTCAACAGGATTGTGCCGTGGAGCGGGAAAAATATTAAAATGCGGATTTTGACCCATGTATGAATTTGTGTTGGAATGAAAGAAACTCTTATCCCGATAATGTGTTGCGGCCGTCGTAGAATGGATTCGAATGGAGAAACGTTTTGCGCCTTTCTTGTTGAGTTAGCAAAATGACCTGCGCTGACGTACTTTAGCGTTTCTAACAGTTGGATCGAGCGCATTTGAAAGAAAGTGCAGATGTTATCGGAATAATTGGACGTAGAAATATCGAAAAAAAACGTGGATTTTTAAAGAGTGTAGATTTAGAATTAAGGACTGTAAAACTGGAAGAAAAATCAACAATGACGGAAGATACAAATATTCCCGTATTCTAAAAATTTGAAAATATCGAGAGTCAACATTTCGAAAAAAAAAAATCTCTTGCCCAAAATTCAAACTAGAGGGGAAAATGGAAGTCAAGACTTGAATACATTTTTTCATTTGCAATATGGAAAACAGGGGATTACTGAATGAGAAAAGCTAGAAATATTGCCTGAATAACTGAACGAAGAGACCTTAATCTTTTTTATAAATCAGTGTACAGACGTAACGGATTGGACGCAATTAGAAAATATTTGATATGGGCAGCACATGACTTTCTTTATATAATGCAATGAATTTACTACTTTTACAGTAAAAAAGAAATAGATTATTTTTATAGTAGATACTATATTCTTTCCTTATACATTATTGTACATAAAAAAAGTATTGTATATAAAAACTAGTAAAAATGCTGATAGAACACTTTCAGAAAGAAAATAATGAATATTTCAAGGACTTTATTGGAATTAAATTACAAAAATCAGAAAATTTAGAAAATTATTATAAAACAAAAGTGGATACGGGACGCAAACTTGGACTTACAGAAAAAATATTATAGAGGCTTTGACAACTGGACTATCCAATGAATGGCAAAAACTAGTTTTAATAAATGATATTGAGTTACCACAAGAATGGAAACGTTTTGCCAATAAATTAAAAATAATAATGAAGGATATAGAAATTTTAAGTTTTCACCAATAACGCACCCTTTTCTTTCATGATTATTATTCTAAATTCCAATTTCATGTCCAGCATGTATTACAACTATATGAAATTCTATCTCACGCGATTAATATTAACAAAGTCTGCCAGCATTTCCTCTTTTCCTCAACCATACTATATATGGTCACTGATCTTAACCTCTGCGTAATCTTTCTCATATGAAACTGCTTCCCCAATGCGAAGGCAGCATGTGTCCCATATCGTCATATCCCTCCCCTGCGATGTAGCTGTACATTAGGTGAACCAATGTAGACTGCTTTGAGATGTCTTGAGAACTAGTCGCTTACGAGGAGCGCGGCCTTATGTAACTAATCATGATTTTCGAGTGTCATATAATAAAACAGATTTTTGGTATTACATACATGTATTAATTACGACCCCTTTTTACTGATAGTTAGAAATCACTTTGATGCAAGGGCCCCAATAAAATGGGTCTCCAGGGACCCCATGCAAGCTTTATCCACCACTGATCACTCTGTGGGGTTGGGTCCAAGAGTATAACCGGGAATGTCATTCGTAGCAGAGCGTGACGGTAAGAGCCTGGACGAGCGGCTATTCACTGCAACGTACTCCCGCCAGAATATCACGTGATACACACGTCAGGCGCGAATTTCAGTAGACTAGCAGACTCAGCTCTTCGGATTGATTGTTTCGTTTTTCTTTTTGTCTTTTTGTGTCACATCCGTAGATATGTGGCCGCAGATGAATGAATAGAGTTCTTTGTTTTCTTCATGAGGAAATGTACAGTTCAATTAGTTTATGCGTGATTTTGATATTGAAAATACACACACACACACACACACACACATATATATATATATATATATATGTATATATATATATATATATATATACATATATATATATATATATATACATATATATATATATATATATATATACATATATATATATATATATACATATACATATATATATATATACATATATATATATAGATATATATATATATATATATATGTATATATATATATATATATATATATATATATATGTATATATATGTATATATATATATATATATATATATATATATATACATATATATGTATATATATATATATATATAAGTATCTATATATATATATGTATATATATATATATATGTATATGTATATATATATATATATGTATATATATATACATATATATATATATATATATATATATATATATATATGTATATATATATATATATATATATATACATATATATATATACATACATATATATATATATACATATATATATATATATATACATATATATATATATACATATATATATATATACATATATATATATATATATATATATATATATATATATATATATATATATATATATATATACACACAATATAAAAGAATAAAAGTGGAAATTATTAAAGATAATGTAGTGATATAGCATTTATGCGCAAAGCAGCTATAAATACTATGCACGATATAAATATAAAATGTAAAAAGAGCAAGTAAAAAATGGAAAAAAGAAGGAAGGATTAGCGAGAAGCTTACTTAAAGGCGGTAAGGGGTTGTGACCTTACAGCCCAGTTGTCAACATGCATGTCATAACTGCCGCGGCATTGCACTCCTGGACGCCAGCTCTGGCTGAAGTCAACCTCCGAAGTGACAATAACAATTATCACAAGACCTTTGAGAAAGAAAAGTTCAATAAAAATGCTCTGTCTATCACATTATTGTATACAAGTCCGTCAGACGGCTTGTTACTTCCTAAATATATCTGCGTGGTATCGTTCTTCGGTTCTGTTATTATGATAAATCATATTCATTAGATGCGAACCATCCTCAACCAAGTTGATATAATATTGATTTTAATTTTAAACAATATTCATTATTTTTACCATAAAAATTATTTATATAATGTTTCATAAAAGGTAAGGGGTATCGCTATTCGTATGCTTGCTGAAGAAATGTTTGTCATAATTAATACGGATGACGTCGTTGTTTATGATTCTCTGTATTCTAGCCAATCCTCCCAAGAACACATTTCTAAAGATATTCAAGTGAAGATTGAAATTCCAATGTATCATGCCTGAGATAGGTATATCAAAACTTTTTCTTTTATCATAGATAGTAAAACTGACAGGCATTTCACTAGAGTCGATGCTTAAATCCAGAAATTCCACTACATTTTTAAGTGTAGTTGGATTTTCTTTAAAGATTAAGTTGGATGGGTGAAAATCAAAATTCATTTTATAATTCTTATCTTCATATCCAATTATCAAATCATTCACATAACGCAGGTATAAGATTTCATTATTAATATGAGATTGGTTTTCATAAAAGTTGAGGTATAAATCTGCAAGTATAGACTAGCACCCCCCTCCCATGGGAATGCCTTTAATTTGCTGATAAAAAGAAATGCCATGAAAAAGGTAGTTTTCTTTTATGACAATATTGATTAAAAACTTGTATTTAATGAATTCTATAGTTTGCTTCAGGTCAAATTCTTCATATAATAAGTTTAGGATATGGGATAGGTCTTCAAGATCAATATTGTTGAAGAGTTCCTGAAAATCAAATGTTTTGAAGTATTTTTTATATTTTAAAGACTTAATAACTTCTTGACTGTTCTTGATGATGTAGCTTCCTTTGTTATTAATTTGTTTCAATAGAGGTTTCAAAAGTTTGAGTAGAAATGTATTGGCCTTGGTGAGGCAAGTATTAAAACCGACTGTAACAGGCCTGAAACAAGTAGTATTTTTATGCAATTTTGGTATATTAATTAAGTAAGGGTACTTAATTTTGCTTATGTATTTTATACCTGCTTTTAGATATAATGCTTTGATCCCATTATTAATTTCTTGATGGGGTATGTTGACTTTCCGATATAGCATAACGTTTTCATAATTGGCTTTTAAGGTTTGAATATAGTAGTATTTACAAGTAAATGCATAATTGCCTGATACTTTATCAGTGTATGTAATGATGAACTTATCTTGAATTGTCCTGAGATGATTGATATTCAATTTGCAATATTCATAGGGTTGATAGAACTGTTGATAATATAACTTGAAGTCGTTGCATTTCATATCTCGCCATTTATTGAATGTAAAGTCAGGTATACTGAATCGTATTGCCATATCGTAAATAAATTTATCCATATCTTGCTTAAAGGTTTCAAATGTATTTCCTTTATGAGGATTACGATATTTTGTCCCAATTTGAAAGGCCTGTATTAAATTTTTATTATTTAGGACGGCACTACTGCCAGTGACAATATGTCCTACTTGTGGATCTGTATGTGGATTATTTTCGCAATTACATTCTTCTATATTTCCTGTTTGTAGATTATGACTTAAGTAGTTATAGTTGAAAATTCTTCTTCCCAATGGAATTACATATCTGTATGTTGTCCTGATTTTTAAGTCCAGTATAGGAAGTAGATGTTGATGTTTATTCAAAATTCTTCTGAAAGGTATATGATTGAAAATTTTGTTTTGAAATAGGATCTTAAGATATGCAGTGTATTTATTTTTATCCACTTCATCATTCTTCAAATTAATATTGAGATATTTTGATCGTTTTTTAGCCAATCACTCAGTGTGGCTAAATGAAGTTTTTGGAATATACTTAATTCCTTTGTTAGCCAAATTTTAATTTGTTTGGATCAAATTGTCCAAATGGTTTGTATAAATTTTTTACGTATACATAGAACATAAATTCTAATGATATCAGTTTGGTGTGTATCAAAACTGTAAACTTCCTGTAAAAAACGTTTAAAAGATTCGATGCTGTTGCTAATATTTTGTGTTTTTCTTTTTATACTTCGGAACCATCTTTTACGTTCTATATCATTGCTGAAGTTAACAGTATTGTTTTGAGATGAAAAATAATAATCGTTGTTATATAGTCTGTTGAACATAACAGAATTTAATCCGTAGGGGTATACAGTGTTACTCTGAAGAATATGCATATTTTCCCACCAAATACGGTTTTCTTGTTTGACCACGAAGTTCAATATTGAAACTGTAATATTGTTGAAGGAATGATCTTGATAGTGAGAATAAAGTAAGTGGCATTCTTGATTATTGCTTGAATTTTCTTGATATGGTTTCTATGTAAGTTTATACGTATGTTCAAAGGGTTTTTGGTTTGACCGATGTAGAATAGATCACAAGATTTGCATTTGATTAGATATATGCATTGATATGCCTTGCAAAAAAGGCGTAATTTACTTGATGTTCTTATGATAAGTGGATCTGCACAAGGGCAGAGCTTGCATCTTTTTGATTTACAAGTTGGAAATTTGAAGGATGGCATAAAACGAAAATTAAGCCGGTATAATGTCTCAAATGTAAAAGTGTGATTGTTTGCCATCGATTGCCGTTCTGCTGGATGTACACAATTTACAATTTTTTCTGTATATCACTTTCAACTACAGGTTTAAAATTAAAGTCAATATTATATCAACTTGGTTGATGATGGTTCGCATTAAATGAATATGATTTATCATAATAACTGGACCGAAGAACGATACCACGCAGGTATATTTAGAAAGTAACAAGACGTCTGACAGACTTGTATACAATAATGTGATAGACTGAGCATTTTCTTTGGACTTTTCTTTCTCAAAAGTCTTGTGATAATTGTTATTGTCACTTCGGAGGTTGGCTTCAGCCAGAGCTGGCGTCTAGGAGTGCAATGCCGCGGCAATTATGACATGCATGTTGACAACTGGGGTGTAAGGTCACAACTCCTTACCGCCTTTAAGTAAGCTTCTCGCTAAGCCTTCCTTCTCTTTTCCATTTTTACTTGCTCTTTTTACATTATATATATATATATATATATATATATATATATATATATATATATATATATATATATATATATATATATATATATATATATATATATGTATATATATATATATATGTATATATATATATATATATATATATATATATATATATATATATATGCATATATATATATATATATATTATATATAATGTCAAAAATATTGTACGATCAAAAACATAGTGTGGTAATTGCAGGAGGGAGTCGACCTTGATTGAAAGAAGTAGGATTAAAGAATGCTAAAAATACTTTTCCTGCCGTGATCAAACTAAAGTATGAAACGTAAAAAATTGACTAGCTTAATGTTTACATTTGTGACCTTTAAACTTCCAAGGGAGGATAAATGCCCCCTTGCGCTCCCCTATGGAAGCCCATGGCAAAGCGCAAATAAAATTTTTCTAGGGGTGCAAACTATATGATTATACCTACAATATCGACTAGCTTGAAATCTACATCTGTGATGTTAAACGTCCTAGGGAAGACCAAGTGCACCCCTTGCCCTCTCCTATGGGCGCCCATAGAGTTTTTTTCATGGTGACAAACTGAAGGTTGAGGCGTTGAACATCGATTAGCCAACAAGTCGAATGAGTCATCTATGGGAGGGCAAGTGTCCTACTTGCCCTCCACTATGGGCGCCCATGTAACATTTTTCAATAGGGAAAAATCAAGGATGAGGAGTTCAATATCTACTAGCTTGAAGACTACATTTGCAACCTTAAACGTCCACAGTAGGGCAAGTTTTCCCTTGCATTTCCTTATGGGCGCCCATGGCAAGGACACCCAGAGAATTAATTCCAAATTCAAGGATGAGGCGGTTCATATCGACTTGCTTGTAATCTTTATATGTAACCTTAAACGTACACAGTAGGGCAAGTTTTATCTTGCATTCCCTTATGCCCCCCCCCCCCCATGGCAAGGACACCCATAGAACTAATTCCATCGGCGACAAACTCAAGGATGAGGCGTTCCACATCGACTAAATTGAGACTTGCATGTCTAACCTTGAACGTCTATGGGACGGCAAGCGTCATCCTTTCCTTCCACTATGGGCGCCCATGTAACATTTTCCAATAGGGAAAAATCAAGGATGAGGAGTTCAATATCGACTAGCTTGAAGACTACATTTGCAACATTAGACGTCCACAGTAGGGCAAGTTTTCCCTTGCATTCACTTATGGGCGCCCATGGCAAGGACACCCGTAGAATTAATTCCATCGGTGACAATTTTAAGGATGAGGCATTTCATATCGACTTGCTTGTAATATACATTTGTAACCTTAAACGTACACAGTAGGGCAAGTTTCACATTGCGTTCCCTTATAGGCGCTCATGGCAAGGACACCCGTAGAACTAATTCTATCGGCGACAAACTCAAGGATGAGGCGTTCCATATCGACTAAATTGAGACTTGCATGTCTAACCTTGAACGTCTATGGGACGGCAAGTGCCATCCTTTCCTTTCACTATGGGCGCCCATGTAGCATTTTCCAGGAGGGAACTCAAGGATGACGCATTCAATATCGACTAGCTGATAACCTACATTTGTAACCTTGAATATCCTGTTGGGATTAAGTGCTCCCTTGCCGTGCTCTATGGGTTCCCTGCTTATACTATTGCCCTCGGGATAGAACCTAACGGAGCCGAAGTTTCGATTTCCTCAGGGGCGGTAAACAGTCTTTCCAGATCCTCCTAATGTCTCTGTGACATATTGAAACATTGCACACTTGCCATGGGCGTCCATAGGGGATGTTGAAAGTCACGAATATCAAACTAGTTAATACTGTATATATATATATATATCTATGTGTGTGTGTGCTTTCAATAGCAAAATCGCGCATAGACTAATTGAACTGTAAATTTCCGCATGAAGAAAACACTAGTGTCTGCTCCCTGCGCTGGCAGGCTATGGCCGATATGAAAACCTGGAAAACATATTTGGCACAAAATCGCTCATTTGGCGATGTATGTTTTGACTGCTACTTTACTGTAATGTTGTTCAGTGGCGCCATCTATGATATATAATTGAAATATTCTTTCCAGTCCCTGTTTAAATCAGTTTAAAAATATTGATTTTCTTTCTTTAGTATGATTGGATTGTACACCACCGAATTAAACAATTATTTATTTGTACTTGATCCATTAAAATTCTAAACTCAGAAATTAATGTTAAAGAATGGGACTTTTAAATCTATTCGAAGAATTATAATATTCCATATTTTAAAATATTTTATGGTGTTTAGTTATGCTCTAATAGCAGCACATTTTCAGTATCCAAAACTACACATTATTTGTCTGGTTTTTAAGTATTATTATCATTAGCAAGTATTCAACACAAATAACATTACACTGAAAATATATTTTGTATTTTAATTTGGTACAAGTGGGTAAATAAATGAGAAAACAATTCTCTATTTCAAAAAAATTATTTTCTGTATAAGATGAAGCAGATGTGTTACTTCTTAAATAAAAGACCAAAAAGATATATACTATAAATATATATAGATATAAACAAGTTTAGTAGTTCTATATGACACTATACTCTATGACCCCCTTAGTGTTGCTATATTAATATTATATCTCCATTAAAAACATATCCTTTACAAATACTCCTACCCTGGTGTGGCAAAAAATTTTCAATTGATTAATTAAAGTCGAAATCTGTTCTGCTCAAATAATGCCATGTTCACAAATGCTGATACATATCAAAAATTGAAGTTGTTAACTAGGTAATCTTCAAAAGTCCAAACGCTGGCATCTGTATGACACTTCAATTTTTAAAATTCACCAACTGATTGATTTATAAAGTTTTTTGTTTCGCCCCAGGATGAAATTTCCTTATATGAGCATACATGTTCTTCCGTTGAGTAAACATTCGCTCACAATAATTGCAAACGATATTATTAACATCTTTCTTATCGTTTTCTGACATTATAGTTTAAATAATTATCAGGAAAAGGAAACTGTAACAATTTAAAGATGCGATGTGAAATATTAAAAGTAACGTGCACTATATTGGTATAGGCAATAGGCTTAAACAACAAAGTTCCGTTCCAATGCCAATTTACGGCGCTCCAATATCATAAAATATCGTCAAAGTGCTAAGTATTGGGGTTGCTAAAAAAAATATGAATCCGAAAGTTCCTTCCATAGCCCGCCAGCGCAGGGAGCAAACACTAGTAAGAAAACAAAGACCTCTCATCATTCAACTGCCGCCACAAGGTCAGATGAAATTCGCGCCTGACGTAGATATCACGTGGTGTATTTTGCCGGGAGTACGTTGCGGTAACTAGGCGCTCGTAGAGCCTGGCCAACACCCTCTATGTTCATTCCAAATCACACATAAAAAAGAAAGAAAGAATCTTATTTATGTCAACAAATTCTAATTTAAATTAAAGCAGATTTATTTTAAAGGAAAAAAAATCCTCATGCTGCTGGAACATTTAAATTAAAAAAAAAAAAAAAAATCGCCCCAAAACAATTTCAGTACAAATTCGTATTGCGTTGGACTACGGTGTCGGCCATTACGGGATGCATGTTCTGAAAACGTACCCGCTATACCCCCTGCTGTGAGGCCGTTTCTTCGCTATTGGCTAAGTTAAATGACGTCATGGGCGGAGCCTAGTATACACTTTGAAGTTTGACAGTTTCACACAATATCTGTCGTCTTCGAGATTATACATGGGAAAAAAATGTTTGTTATTAAATCGGGAAGAAAATTATGATAGAAAGAAGTAGTGCAAAGATATAACGTTGTGTGACAATATTCGGAGATATATACACGTTCGTAAAACAACAAAAATGTCTTAAATTTAGGTAAGTAGTATATGATATATTTATTACAATTTTTGCGAGTAAAATGCTGACACTGGAAACGTTCTACCTTATACATCTGTAATAATCCGATTGAATGATTTTCTAACTTATTTTTTATAGTACCTAATTTTAGATAGAAGATCGCCAACCAAATATGAATATATCAAAACTTGTACTGCAATATTTCACCTGGCCTGTTTAAATAACTTAAGTGGTCAGATGTTTTTATTGTTGTATCAGTTAAATTAAAGGAGAAACTTTGATTTATTTCCTTCTAGGCTAATTAAATTTATGTAGAAGACAGCAATATATTTTTTAATCTGATTCATAGTTATTTTGTTTATCACAGTAGTGTATTATAGTATAAGAGTGTCGAAAACCCAGACCATCCGTCTCGTCCGAAGACTTAGAGAATCAATTTGAATGGTCGGGAGAAATTTAGTATAGCGGAGTTCGACCTCCATATCCACGGTCCCCAGCCGGGAACCACCAACACCCCCCACGGGGCCCCAAGGGCACCACATAGCGGGCATTTATTAAAAATCTTAAAGTTTTGTACATACTGCAGCATAACAGTGCTGTAAGCAATAGCTCGAATTTTTTCTTTTTTTTTATAAAACACACAACAAACAGGTCACAAAACAAGGATACGAACAGAACACAAGAACAAAGTTTGTATATTTTCCTTTTACCAAGTCTGCCAAAATTAAATTAAAATATATGTTATTCAAATATTCATAACAGCCTTTACAGGGTGAAGGATATAATCAATATTTGAATGTAGTGGATCAATTATGTTTTCCTTTTTTGAATTTTTATGAAACGATGTAAAGGTTTAATTATTTTAAGATTATGAGTTTGAAAATATTCAAAGTTTTAAGTTTTGAAGTTCTAAAGTTTTTCCTTCAAGCACGACTAAGTACATAACACATCAAACAACATAGATCACAGCAAACGACATAAAGGAGAGGACAACACCACGGGACAAGGTCAACTATCAAAACAACACCAATATTTACATTAGATACAAAAACCAGAGGTGTGAGGTCTCAAACTAAAGAGTTTGTAATAGCTTTGGTAAGTATATTTCTATATCTTTGATTGGTATATTTAAATATTTTATATAGATAATATATTTTGTATAGAAAATATATTCATTCTTATTGTATAGACCATATATTCATTCTTATAATATATCTACAACATATGACTCAATCTGTATCACCATATCTACAGATGTGATGTATTTATATTTTTAATATATACTATTTTTATATTATAGATATTATATATATCTTTGTATATTTCAGTGTTTTTCTATATTTGTATATATATTTTTCTTTGCCTTTATATAACGATTGTGTAGTTAGGGACACTCACACCATACAGACAGTATTCAAACATATACAGGAAATACCCAGGAGCACCAAGCGATCATTGATCACCTCACATTGAAAGCAGAAAGGAGTCGCACTCTCATCACTTTACCCTATTAGAAATTTCTCTCGCAATAAGAACACAGTTTTGTATTTTATTAAGAAGAGTTTTATTTTTACAGATGTTGGAAAACCAAGCTGCTCGATGTTGGAGGGAAGGACGGACCAGATGAAATTTAAGCGTATGAGGGCAAGAGAAGATATAATGATCTGCATCTCCGTAAACTCCACATGTGCAATTAGAGGTCTTTTTTTGTTTAAAATACTTTAGGTAGTCTAAAATAGTATAAGAGTGTAAAGATGTTATACAAATTAATGAAATTACTAATAAAATTAATATATATGTATATACCAAGTTGTAATTTTAATAGCATATATATGAAGTTTGATTTCAATTGTATGGGTGTTGATTTTAAGATTTTATAGATATTAAGTAACATTCTGAAGAAAGCAAACACTAATAGTCATTATCTAATGTTTATGAAATACTTTGAAGTTTGATCTGTACCCAGTAGTGAGTTGCCAAATTTTTAACAGCGAGTAAGCTATTATGCAAGATTATGGTTTCAAATGCAATCATTCTTCGCAGTTCACACTAACATAATATACATTTATTGTGCATTTAGAATTCATTTGGTGTTCGAGTTAAAATTATTTATATTTTAACCCTGTTGTTGTTTCTTATGACCTCCTGATTTCGATGGATATTTTAACTCTTAAACATATTTATTTCAAATTATGTTTAAAATAAATAAAATTGGCATCACGTCTGATTTCAACCAGCAGAAACAACAAGCACACAACTATAATAGAAGGTCTTTATTTCACTTCTTTAAGATGTACAAAACTTAAAAAGGCCAGAGTGCTTTCGAGCGTAAATACGCTCGTCATCACTGCTCTGAATTTGGTTTCAGACCTGCTCACTCTAATGTTTCTTCTTTATTTAACTGGATTCTGTCTGATAAGCTGGGTGATAAGGATGACTTTAAAAGCTTTGCTGGGGTATATGTGGTTCCCCTGTTGTCCATCGATGGTAACTTTAAATTTTATATTGGCAGTACAAAATATACTATTGATATCCGTTTGGCAGAACATGCTAGGGATGTCAAAGGTGGTAAACTTTCTACGGCCCTTGCTCATTTTGTTGTTAAAGAAAATTTCCGGCACCTTTTTTGAAAGAACTTTCCTTCTTATGCGTTGTAATAACCCTCATAATATTCTCCTTTTTAAGTCCCTCTTTATTTATGTTTACCGCAAGTCGATTTGTAATTTTGACCCCGTTCAGATTTTAAATTATGCTTGGCGACTCAGTCTCGACTCCACGCAATTCAAGTCTCTTCATAGTTATCTTTGACGTCATCCTCTCGGGGATTGGGCTTGACTGCCCCCATTTTTTAAAATTTTTTGAATTTAAAAATTCTGCAATAAAATTGTAAATTTTTACTGTTCTTTTCGTGATTTATGCTCGATTTTTTTAATCTGTTCAAAATGTTTTGTATTTTTGGATTCTCCTTAGATAAACGTAAGTTTATTGATAATTGTATTTATGCAAATTTGCCACCTTTTCTGGTCTATATATGAACGATCATTCCTATTTCCATGCAGCCACTGATGGAGAGCGTGAACGCTCGAAAGCACTCTGGCCTTTTTAAGTTTTGTACGTCTTAAAGAAGTGAAATAAAGACCTTCTATTATAGTTGTGTGCTTGTTGTTTATGTTTAAAATTTAACAACCAATATTTAAACTTTGGAAATGTTTAATAACAATTACATGTGTATTATCCTACACTTTGAATTTTGAATATACAAAATTTTGATATTCACATTTAAAAGGCATGTATTGATACATCATTCAAATTTTTCAGAACATTTTGAATTTAACTCAACGTTAATTCAGTTAAAAACCTCTTTACACTTGCTATTCTGTATAACACATCTAAAATATAAAACCTGAAGTTTTATTTTTCAATCTCTTGAATAATTTCAGTTTGAAACATTTAGTCAAAATACTATTAATTTCTAAACCCAAAATTATTTATTTGAAACAAATATTAATTTCAATATCTTTATTACTTCAACAACTATAATTCGATTTAGATAATATATTACTATCTAATGTTAACGAAATACTTTAGCATCGGTTGGACGCAGTGATAATTAGTCAAACTTTTAACTGGTACATGTATTTTCAGCTTCATTATATCTCATTACATCAGGATAAATCAGATAACATCAGTATTAACTAGGTAAGTCATTTTGCATCTATTCATGCATCCTAAGACATCAAATCCATCTTCATATAAAATTAAATTAGTAACTACTGTCTATTATTTTCAAAAACAGCATTCAGTAAGTTGATTTAAAATATCTGTTGGATAAACTCCTTCTTTTTATAAACATGTTATAAATTGAAATTAGGTAATTTCATGCAACATTTATTATGCAGTTAAAGTTGTTCAAACAGATTGTACTGTTAAATAGAAAATGCATATTTTTAACTATAGTAAAGCACTATCACTACTCGAGGGACCAGTGAAGTAAAGCGTATACCTGTTGTTGTTGTTGAGACCCAGACCGTCCGACCTACCAGAAAGGTGTAAGGTAACTGTATGGACGGCCGGGAAGTGCCACCCAATTTAGACCGGAACCCAGTGGGGGAGGCATCCACAGGGACCGTACCCTCCTTCCCCTACCACCAACCTCTCGGAAGGACTTACGGACCCACATGTTTAACGTGATCGTACTCCGCATGAACACAGCGGCATTTGTGGCAGCGTGCAAATCTAGCGCGCAAACCACGGGGATACCGCACCCGAGATGGCCAACAGCACGCGGCGTTCCGAGGTGGTCACCCACCAAGTACTAACCGCGCCCGATGCTGCTTCACTTCGGTGATCTAACGAGAACCGGTGTTTTCAGCACGGTACGGCCGTTGGCCCAAGCGTATACCTGTGAAAATATATAACTGAAATTAATGTCACTGGATAGGAATGTTTGACGAGCTATGTAGAAATGCATATAAATGATGTACTGTATTTCAAATATTTGAAATTTAACATTCACTGATTAGAATGGGAAATTAGACTATATAAGTATGTACTGTATTTCAAATATTTGAAATTTAACATTCACTGATTAGAATGGGAAATTAGACTATATAAGATTTAACAAAATATTTGAAACATTTTTATGTAAATAAAATTAAAATTTGTTTTGATTTGACAACAAATTATGAATTTTATACAAATATTGAAATTTAATATAACTATCCATATTTCATTACCTGAAGATACATTCAATTGAGTACGTAGAAAATTAGTACTAACTTTTGAATCATTTGTGAGATATCAGTGATTACAAACGTACACATGCTTATCTCAAAAGCATTCAATTCGAAAATAAGAATATTTAAAACAAAAACATGTAAATTCATTGATAGTTCAAATATTTGATCCTATTACAATATTTTCCTTTAACGTTAGTATTATGTGTGTAACAGTAGCGTAGCGTCCCCAGGCAATTCTTTTTTTGAGGAAGGGGAGGGGGGGGGGAATTGGTAACCAAACAGTTTGCTTCCCATTTCGCTAAATATCACTTCTCTGAACTTAAATGGGTTTCTTGGGAATATGATTTCCCTACTTGGTAATGCTATTGGTGTTTAGAGACAAAAAATATTTCTTAAATATATTTCTATAATTTTAAAGAATCAAGGGTACTTCCTTATTATAGTGGACCCCGAGGATGAATCACCAAGCGTCCGAGATTTATGGCCAAAGTAGGTTGTAAAATCTCACCAAACATTTGCAGTCCTAAAGAAACAGCACGTGTTTATATTATTGTCATATTGCTTTTTCGTTAACGAAAACCTTGGCTCAATCGGATATGTGGGAGCCACTATAATAAGATAGTACTGAATCAAGCTATATATACAATTTCTTTCTAATAGTACAATGATTCTAGCTAAAATTAAATCTGCTTTTCAATTTCTTCGTCTACAGTTACAATTGCAATATATAGATATTAGTTTATTAAATGGGATATTTTTATTTACTTTTGAAATTAATTTTTACCTTTACTCTAAGGCAGGAATTTACTTTTATGCATCAAAATTCTATTATTTGTACTACTGATGGGAAAAAATCAGTACAAATAAGATAACCATATGCATTACTTAAAAAACATATTTTAGTTCATCCGGTGAACAATATCTTGAAAAATTATAAATATTTAATCAACTGAACATGATTGACTAGTACCTACTTAATCAAATTTAAAACATAATTTTTATTACATAGTGTTTATGATAGTGTTTATGTTAATCCATGTCTAACCAATTCAGATTTCTTATAGAAAGCTGAAGGTTAATTAGGTCCTTGTAAATTGATAATCATTCAATGAGTCATGAGTACAGTTAACCAAATTTAAAAGGTAGCTGCAAAGTTTACAGTTAGTACATTACAAGGGCAGATTCAGGCAGAAATAAAAAGGGATTTACAGGGATGTATCTAGAGAAATGTGAGTGGTGGTTGATTTTCCAGAACAATTATAATTGAGAATATAAAATTTTGAAATGAGCTTCACGTTAATTCGCACACACAAACAGTATTAGTATTATATACTTATATATTAACGAAAACATTTGATAAAATTGAATATAATGTTTTTTAAATGTAATTATAATATGTATATTTTTTTGGATGAGTGGTGGTCGGCAATTGAGTGGTGGTCGGAAATTCTGAGTGTGTGGTGGAAACCCCGACCACTGTAGATACATCCCTGGATTTACTTCGACATGTTTCTTTTATTGAACATTCGTTTTTGTAGTATATCAGTAAATAGTTAAACTGATAAATTTTTTTTTATTAATCATAAAATGAAGCAAACTAGCCAGATAAAATGAATTTTATGTCATTTTGCGATTTATGACATTGCAATAAACTTTTATAAGTGAATCTATAGAATCACAAGAAATGACATATCTGAAAAAAAAAAGGGGGGGGGGAGGGTAATTGCCACAATGACCCATACCTGGATCTACATTAAGTTTCTTGTTACCATTATAGATATCAGATATTCTATATGGACGAATGCATAATAAGCATGAAACCAGTCCAAGAATGCTCATGCTGGTATCTGTAATAGGAATATCACCCATATTTTTTAGAATGCCTCTTATAGATGGGCTTTGTGTTTATAAACTTTGCCTTTGCAACTTCATGTGGCCTGAGCTAAATTGTATATAAATTTTGAGTCGGCCACATGGAAGAACTGAAATTGTTAGTTCCCATAGAAGTTCTAAAAAATTGTGGTGCATGCTAACTTTCATGCTACCACTGCAAATTTTGATTATTTCATGATGACGAGCATATAATAAGTGAGAAACTAGTCCATAGATGCTAGTATCTGCAATAGGAGTGTCTTCTCCATTACATCCTATTCACAAATTGATATATTAGAATGTTGCAAAACTGTAAGAGCAAAACAGTTTTATCAAGCTATTTTCACAAAAAATATTATGACTGGAGAAACAAATATGAGCAAGATAAATAGCAGATATATTTTGAAGTTGAAATTGGGGCTGCAGCTAATATATTTCACATGACGTCTTTGATGAACAAGTATTTTAGCTATATTTCAGGCATTTAACTTGAATGTACTCGGAAAGCTGTATCTGTTTACTCATACTTGTTTCCATTCACCTATTACGTGTACATATATTACGTAGATGGTTATCATAGAGACAAAATATCAATTTAGAATGTTCCGATACTAAAATATGGAATTATATGAGGGTTTTGCTGTCTAAGAAAAGTTGAAACCACTTTATGTGAAATATCAGTTAGAACGAACTGCAGGCTAGGCACTATTAGTGCCTATTATATATTCTATTATACATTTAATTGTTACATATGAAGTAGTTAACATGAAATTTGAATTAATGTAAAAAAAAAGCTATTCCTCTGAAAGTCAAATTCTTCAGGTAACACACTAAGTTAGAGTGCAAATCTCAACCAACTTGTTTATTTCTGGTGATATCAATTCAAATCCATAGCATCTATTCTATTCGTATATAACTTTTTAATACTTCTGTAAAGAAACCAGGCATAAAAAAATTAGGTGACAAATCAGATTCTTTAAGAAAGTATTACAAATTTATATTCTCAAAAGCAGTAGTTTAATTATTTTGATCTATTGGTATCTTTTATTCACATAGAAACAAGGAGCAAGCATTAAAGGAGAACTAGAGTCAGTATGTACATACCGATTGTCAAAATTTTCAATGTTCAAGTATCAGTTGTTACATTGAAAATGTTTAAAGTAAATAAAAGTTTAATAAAGAATGCCAAGAAATTAACTTATATATTTAAAAGTATGCACTGGTTGTGACTGATGGACTTACCTGGTTAAAGATACTCCCCCCCCCCACCCCTCCTCCAACTACAGTAAAATATTTATTCGAATTTTTTTTTTAAATTACATTAAATCAAGACACAAATCATATTGTAATTGTTAATGTGTGTAAAAATTTCCTCAAAATCCAGAAGAAGGTGTATTAAAGTACTTTAATTGTAAATCCATTGACGCAGTTCTATAAAAATATAGGTATGCCATTCTTTTGGTTTTGCCACTTTGTTTTCTTTCGGTTAGTGACAGTGGCATAGCATTACTCACACCTATTCAAATGGTAAAGAAACCAATATGCATATCTATTTGTTTAGAATTTAATGGGAACAGCAAACAACTGATATATATATATAATTTTCGATGCATATCAATTAATAAAAATTTTTAGCATAGAAAATTATTAGCACATCATTGGGTATATAGAGTGGGATGGATTACCCACCCTCTACACTAAATATTTTACCCAGGATTACATTGTAAGCCTGCATTTTTATTAATTTTAGATTAATTTTTTAAAAAAATTTCCACATTTTTTGTCCAAAATATTCCATTGTATGGCATTTTCTTTTAAATCAAACACATAAATTTGTTTACAAACTTGCATAAATATTTGAAACAGACTTTAAAAAAGGTTATGGTAACCCACATTTAAACGGTTATATATTTTGTTTTGGATAGCTAACTTGTTTTTTTGTAGTTAAAACATTAATAAAATAAAACAAATTGCCTCAAGTGCTATAAGTCATCAATGAAAATAGGATTAAAAAAGTTGCGATACACGTACGAAATACAACATAAAATGGGCATAAGGTGCCTTTAATAAACATAATACATATAACACAAGCATTTTAAACTGTATGCTGTATATACTTTTTTTCCCGTAAATGAAGCATTTTCATCATAGATCAAGTAGTAATAATAATAATATATTTTATTTAATTCTTTAGTTTAAAATCATATCAAAAGCAAATAAATATGTGTGTATGAAGTAAAATACTTGACAAGATGTATATAAGGAAAATGTAAACACGTATAATCTCGAAGATACTAGGCTCCGCCCATGACGTCATTTAACTTAGCCAATAGTGAAGAATCGGCCTCACAGCAGGGGGTTTAGCGGGTACGTTTTCGGAACATGCTTACGGGATGGGTGTGTAGGTCTTGAATATAGAGGGTGTTGGCCTGGCCGTCACCTTCGTGAACTAAAGAGGCCATACAGGAGTCATAAACCAAACCTTCTACGTCATCGGAAAGGGTGTTAGGAAATTGTGCTTGCTAATGCTAAACGTATGAACGACATAGGGTATCTCCAGAATATTGGATACTTTTTCATTATTTGATAGCCATTACAGGTATGTATGTTTACTATGTGTTCGTTAATGTTTCTGACAGTCGCTGCCAAAAGAAAAATTAAATTTTTTTGGTAATTTTTGCAGTTTTTATCATTTTTCTTGCATCATACGTTAAACCTCGTCATTCAATGTTCGTAGTATATGTTAACGGAAATGTAGGGGCAGAGTTTTGTAATTTATCTTGTTTTATACTTTTGTATTTTATCATTTATTAAAGCTTTGACTGTCTTTCTATGCATACGTTATTGTTTTACGTAATTTCTGTCGGTAACCCGTTAATATTTTGTATTTGGTTTCATTTAATGTTCATAGCATATGTGAATATTGAATTGCTATCTCAAAACATTTTCTATCCAAAAAAGTGTTCAGCTTGTTTATTTATTAGGCTTCACTTACATTTATTTATTATTTAGAAATTTTTTGCCATCGATATTTAATTTTGTTTGATCTGCAGATTATGTTGGAATTGTGAATGTGGAGTGTACTATATGCTCCTTACTTTGTTTGCCAAGGAATTTGGAGTATTAATAGCAGTAGTTGCATATATTTAAGATAAATCCTAGTGACCTAACTCTATTGTTTAGCGTATATGAAAAACCTGAACATAGTAGTTAGATTTCTTGGTGGGCCTTTTCATGACTAAAGGGCATACTCTGTTGTATATTCAAATGTAAAGCTTATTTAGTACTTTCATAAAGAAGTATATTTAATATTATATTGTTCGTAACAGATTTACGGCTTACTTTTATATTTTGTTTATTCTTTTTAAATTATTTAGTTTTTATTATAATTCATTGAATTTTAATAACTAAAAATGCCAAGTGTGTTTCTGGTGTTGTTTTATTATAAAAATGGTTCCAAAGTTAGCAGCTTTAAATTTCCTGTTAATGAAGAACTAAAAAAGTGGATTTTATTAATATCTAAAACTAGCAAGTTTCAAAATATTCAAAGGTAAGCTCTATTTTCTCATTAATAACGTTAACTGGAAACTTGCCGTCTGTGAGACTGCTGCATTTACAAATCTACCCTTTACACAAAAATGAACTTGTCCCCAATCTTATCACTCCACCTAATTGTCACGCTATTAGTCCTCTCCCTCCCACCTCATTCGTAACACTTGCGCATTCTTAGTTATTGAAAGAAAAAAATATTTTTATTAGATGCAGTCTGCTAGACGGTACGTTTCTGTCTACGTAATTTTTTCCTGTGAAATATCTACATGACGGGACCGTCAAAGCGAGTATGGTGATAAAGACTTCGAAGAGACTATTTTGCGATGGTTTATGAAGTTGGAAGTGATGTTAGAGATGTAGATAGTATTTTAGAAGATGAATATATAAATTCGGAACATGAAAGTGATTCAACGTTGTCAGAAAAATTTGATGAAAGCGAAAATGGAGAGATAAGAAATGATAAAAACTTAGTGGATAGTAAATATATATATGGAAAAAATCAGTACCGGTGGCCTGTTTCAGATGTTCGACCCTCGTCACGAGCAAGAAAGCACAATATAATCATAAAAGTGCCAGTTTTAAGAGGTAACGCTAAAGATCTTTGAGAAAAAGTAGATCCATTCTCTATCTGGCAGTTATTATTTACTATTAACGATATTTTACTGCATATCGTGAAATGGCCAAACCATAAAATTAATGAAATGCGAATGAAATATGAAACACAGACCACATCGGTATATATCTCAAATCATGAGAACATTGTAACACTTTTTGCCACCGATGGAATTGGCAGAGACATATATTTAGGGCCGTAATGAGTATAAAAAGATTTGCATTACTTCTTTCCGCATTGAGGTTTGACAATCCTGAAGACAGATCAGAACGAATAAAACAGGATCCAACAGCAGCTATTTCCTATATTTTCAGGAGTTTCACAGAAAATTGCCGAAGTGTCTATGGAATAGGACAGTTGACAAAATGCTTGTTAGTTTCAGAGGAAAAGTTTGCTTCAAAATGTATATGCCAAATATACTATGTAAATATGGGAAAAAAATCATGGCTGTAACAGAGGCCAGGAACAGTTATCTTTACAATGCATACATATATTGTGGTAAAAAGACTGACCGAATTGGGCTGCAATCTGAATACAGAAAATTTTCTAAACCAACGTAGTTTGTTTTGCACCTTGTTCAACCTATTTTTGGAGCAAATCGAAATGTTACTGCGGATAATTGGTTCTCGTTCATAGAACTTGTAGACATCCTATTGAAAAAAAAAGCTAACTTACATCGGTACAATGAAAAGAAAACAAAAGAGAAATTCCAATCAAATTTTTACCTAATAAAACAAGAGAAGTTGGATGAACATTATATGGCTTTCGAGAGGAATCTACAATAATTTCGCATATCAACAGGAAAGGAAAAGCAGCAGTACTCATCTCTTCAACTCATGACAGAGTTTGCACTAATATTAAAACGCAGAAACCTGAAATTATCGCATATTATAATGTAAACAAAGGTGGAGTAGATAGATAGTCTTGATGAGAAATGCTCCAAACATTCCTCAAGTCGTCGCACACGCAGAAGGCCTTTAGCTGCTTTTTCCGCATTTTGGATGTTTCAATAGCAAATTCATACGTTTTACATCAGTGCTACAAGGATAATGAGGAAATAAAGGAAAAGTCTGTATTTGTGAAGTTATTAGCATCCACACTAGTCCAGGAACATATGGAAAGTCAACTCCAGAATCCTCAACTGCCTCGCGAATTGCACTTTATAATAGTTCTAATCTTTATGAGGTAAGGATAAGAATTATTTCACTTACGCTATTTAATTCATTTAAATTTGTCTTTTTATTTCAATTGCATCATTGTCCCATTTTTTTGCATGTATATATTTAAATATCATACTGATAATTTTTTTGTGCATGATTTCAATTATAAATCTAGATGATGTCTTACTTGGGCAGCATCGATTTTTTTATTATGTGGTCTACGTTTTGATACTTTTTAATTTTTATTGAAGAACGAAGACAATTAGAGACCATTATTTGTTTCCTTGCAGTATATATATATATATATATATATATATATATATATATATATATATATATATATATATATATATATATATATATATATATATATATATATATATATATATATATATGTATGTTATGTATATTTTTATTGTTTATAATGAAAATAAAGCATATTTGTTTCCCTTTTCTATAAGTATTTATTATTTCTTTACTTGCAATATATGTAGTATTCTGACAGTGTAGTAAAAATTGTATCGTCCAAAGTCGAATTTTAAAATTCAAGCTTTATCATAACCGATAACTTTATGAATTTTATAAAAATGTTACATATTTCGCCAATTTGGTAAAAGAGTAATTGAGAAACAGGTCCAGTAACAGAAACATATTTGAGTAAATGGTAAGGCAACTCTGCTCGTACCTCTTGCTATGCTTATAAACATGAATATCAATCATCCCCATGGGGACAGCTGAAAATAATTCTTGGATGGGCAGTGAAATGTGGATCAAAATATAAATTTCCTAAACAGTTGCCTATGTGATATTGTGCCTCTGCACATATCTAACAGTTCATACATAGTTTCAATGGTTGATGGTTATTATATATTTTCAGAATTTGTTTACAACATTTAGCAATAAACACTAGTTGAATACCTGTTAAAAATCAACGATCTCACAAATAAGCTACCCCTGAATAATGTAAATAGTTTAATAATTCGTGTTTCGCATTTATTCGACATATATTTTCAAGCTATCTACCCGTATACAAAATGTGAAGTTTCTATGCTATTGCGATGCATATTTTTTCTATCCCTTCACCTTTCGAATGTTTTTCTGTGTAACCCCCCCCCCCCTAAAAGAACATTTTTGAAAAGCAGTATTCATCTTGGATTTTTTATCAAATGATTAGCCCATCTACTAAATTTCAAGCCTCTATCACATTGTAAAGGAGGCGTTTTTCATTTGTTCATCAAATCGAATGTTGTAGTGAGCCGCATCCCCTACAATAGCTAATATTGGAATACTGAAATTGCCACTTTCTTCCTTCCCAACTATTTACCCATGCATCAAATTTGAAGTTATCTCATCGCAAAGTATGCCTTTTATATCATTTCACCTTTCGAATGTTTTTGTGTGGAGTATCCACCCCCTTAAATATACATTTTTGAAAAAACCCATTCTTCTTGGGTTTTCTATCAGATGATTCACCCATATACCAAATATCAAGCCTCTATCACGTTTTTAAAGTGGCATTTCTCCTTTAATCCAAAAATTGAACATTTTGGTGTTCCGCACCACCTAAAGTAGAAAATATTGGAAAACTGAAATTGTGCACTTTTTCCCTTCGAAACTACGAGTATCTTCCCATACACCAGATTTGAAATCTTTCTCATTCTGAAGCGTGTTTTTTTTTATCTATTAACCTATATTCGTCTATCATATCACTATATTCATGTTGGGTGTTTTCATCAAATGATTTGCCCATGTACCAAATTTCAAGCCTTTATAAAATTTTAAAGGAGTTGTTTCTCATTTATTCGGCAAATTGAACATTTTGGTGTGCGGCGCCCCCTTAAGTAGAAAATATTGGAAATCTGAAATTATACACTTTTTTCCTTTCGAACGATTTACTTGTACACCAAATTTGAAGTCTATGTTATCGCAAAGCATGCTTGTGGTGTGGATCACCCTCTCTTCGGAAAATAAGATATTTTTCAGGGGTTTTTATTGAATGATCGAGCCATGTACCAGGTTGCAAGTCTATCTATTTGAGAAGTGCCTAAAAAAAGCATGACAGATAAACAGACGGACACTTGGCATATATATAGATTGACGGACACTTGGCATTTAGTATATATAGATTTTTTATGTATTTCCAGGGGTTGCTCTGGAGTTTTGATTACTTTTATCAAATGAAATCTTTCGTAAAATGGTGTTTTTATCTGCTAAATTTTATTTTGACTTTCTATTTGAAAAATTTGATTTAATTTGTAAATTCTCAAATTCCAAAGATCATTGTTTTGGAAAAGTAGTTTTCATTACAATTAGTATATCATAATTTTTTATTTTGACATCTTCAGAATTCATGATCGCCAAATTGAATTTTTTTTTTCAAAATGTGATAATGACAATCAGCCCCTGTGTATTCCCAATGATCAGTATTAAAATTTAAAAATGACAAGTGAAAACTTATTGATAATTTATACAATTGAACAAAAAAAATACTAAAAAAAATAATTAAAAAATTCATCGAAAAGGAATGCATTCATTTTGTAAAAACATAAATACAATAGATTCCCTATTATCCAAGCTAATGTGGACTGAAAACAACTTGGATAATGTTAAATTCAGTTAACATGGAAAAAACTTTGTATACTTCAAACTATAATATAGCTCTGACATTTGTGACAATGTTCCCCTTCCTATCAAGGACCTCCTCGCTTCTGTTCTTAAGGAAATATAAACTATAAGAAAAAGAATATGTACAATAAATACTTAAATATTATCCTAAAGTTATCGGTTGAATAGATTATTATTATTATTTGGCAAATTTTTCAGACTTGTTTGGCTATTTTTAGATAATATTTGACAACACTTGTGTCAATAGTGTGATGTGTTTTGAAGATGTCCGTTATTGAAGAGGAAGGGAAATTTTGCTGCTGAATCTGCTTCACCCACTTCTAAAGTAGCAAGTTGCCACTATCGGCTTCAAAAAATAATTTTTCAATGTGTTCTACTTTAAAGAAGTCATTTGCTGTGACAAAAGTGGTTTTTCTTGACAAAAGTGGTAGCTTGAATAATTGAGATTCTGCTATACTTAGTTTGTGTTTTTTAAAAAAACATTCTTGAATTTTTTCAAAATACAAACTTTCTTCACAGAGCGGTGGAGTTCGAGTTGAAAAAAATATACTGACTCCGACTCCTAAATAAAACTATTTTAAAATAATTTTAATTCGGAATATTTAAATTTTTTATATATTTTTTAAATAATTCTTAAGTAAAAAATTTTCAATTTGGTAATAGAAGAAAAGACTTGGCAATTATGAATTCTGCCAATCGTGAATTACTGTATACTAACCATAATGTGTACTACTATACTATTCGTCTTTCCTAAAATAATGATCTTCTGAATTTATAAATCACAACAAATTTAGTTTGAAAAATTCTGAGGTGTTGGTCAAGTGAAATCTTAATATTTTCGAACTGGACTGGGTAAAATGTTTCAAATTAAACCTATACAGACTTTTAGTCTCTAAGTAACTGGCTTTTGATCTTCGTTCCTTTTTCTTTCTTTTACCAGGATTCGTCTAAATTTGGAGATTTTAGGTTTTTTTGTAGTAGAATTTTTCTCCCTATTGCAGTGATGTAGTAGCTAAAACACTTCTTTTTGAAGTCTTAGTTTCTAAAAACTACTTGCTTATTCCCATTTTTTATGCAAAAACAGGTTGATTTCAGGGACTCCAGAACAACAAACTGAATGGGGATTGAGTACATTTTTTATCACATGTGTGTTTAGAATGCATTTTGAAAAAAAATTGAGAGGGGGGGGGGGCATGAACACTCTAAAATACACCCTCGAATCTACATGAGTCTAAGGCAGTGCTTTCCGGAGTTTTTCCATGGTGACACCTTACCTATGTCATAAATTTTGACAGCCCCCCCCAAATAAAAAACAATATCTCTTCATAACATATGCACTCTTCGTAAGATGACTAAAAACAACCATACATTATATACAGTGTTTACATTTTATATGAGATAAAAGAAACATATTTGCATACCATGCGAAGAAAATAAAAACAAGCATATATATTTTTATCCTTAATATTAGTAGCTCGCTAGCATGTGCCTGGTGAGGCTTATAAATTTCTTTTATGTTGGGTCGAATGTGGAATAAGTTCACACATATTTTTTCATTCAGCATTTTTAAACTGCCACATTTCATTGTTTTAATATTGGTCACCATAGAAAATCCATAGAAAATCCTGCAAGACTATATGGTCGAAAACTCATTCACCATAAAAAGTAAACATTTGTTCATGACATTTAAATTTGTACTAAAGCTTATGTATAAATATTTAAAAAAAATCATAGAATAATTCAAATTGTTTTATTTATCTCAACTACATGCATAAAATCGATAGCCAAAAGGCAACAAAGATATAACTATAGCGGGAAGTGACAACTTTTGGAGAAAGAAATTTAATATTTTTTCTGTTCATCTAAAAAAAAAATGCCTTCACCATTTATTGTTTGAATATTTGGAATAATCATACCTCAAAATCATGCTTAAATTTGATGTTCAAAACTATGAAAGTGTGAACTAAGAAAATAAGAATCCATATCTTACAGTAATGTTAATGTTACAATTTCAATACAACCAAATTCTCAGAAATGAAATAAATTTAAGTCTTTATTGAGCTTTCCTCCCATACACACTTATTTACACAGTAATAAAATTTTCTCTTACCTTTTTATAAAGCATAATTATTCATATTTTATTTTGAAATTTCCTTGTTTCCTGAGCAAATCATTATCAATATAACTTAATTTTTAATTAAATATAGTAAAAAATATAGTATATAGTTAAATATAGTAAGTAGAAAAGTAAAGAAACCTATTTACATTTTAAAAGTAAGCACACTTTTAAAATTGTCAAACGTCAAAGACCACCATTATGAGAGATCAGTTTTATTTTTCTATAGCGATCAATGCACAGTTCTTCAACACTTTCAACATATTTTATCTTTATATTGATGCATCAATAGTATTGATTTGGGAATGAATTGATGTATTGAAACAATACTTCGTTCACCCACAATTATTTTTAAAATAACATAAATGTTATATTTTGCATATGGCGAACTTTCTGAAATGGTTATTTTTTTAAATCTAGATAAATGATGGCAGTTAGTGACAAAAAGCTGCAAAAAATTACAAAAATTTTATAAACAAGTCATGTTGAATTTAAAAAAAGTATCAAGCACATCTATAGTCATTGACCTACCATGTGATATTTGGTTTGTAGTTTTACATCGAGTCTTCGACAAGATCTTGGATTCACAGTAAAAAAGGTTTTAGATATAATATGAAGGTATGCAACAACATAATTGAGTAAAGTGCACACAGTATTTTCATAAAATATAATTACATAGGATTAAAGATCATTTTTACATTCCCTATAAGACATAGTACACATATATTAAAAGTATTGTAATAAGCTATAAATCAAAATAAAATTTTGGATGTATTTACATGCACATATTTTGATCAAACTTCATCATTTTTAGTGCTACGACTGTTTTGCATGCGTATATGGTATCTATCTGTGTTATTACAATGAATGTATGTTATGTTTATATTTGGTCATATAAGAAATTTTTGTGTTACCCAAATTATGAGCTACAGTTTAAATAATTTATGCATGTTTTCTAAACTCTAAACTTCAAAATGAAAGTTCTTCATTTTGATTGATAATCATATGACTTTGGTAAAAATGAAAAGTATCATATAACTTTTGTAAAAATGAAAAATATCATGTGACTTTTGTAAAAGTGATACAAATATAAACAACACTATAGCATATTGCAACACTTTCAGAAATGATTATTTTCTTGATATCGCTTTAAATAATGCCAATTGAGACAAAATACTGCAAAAAGTTACAAAAGCTTTATACGTAAGCCAGGATCAAATTAAAATAAAAGTATCAAGCACATCTATAGTGATGACTGATATTTGGTTTGTATTTTTCCATCGAATATTAGACAATATCTTAGATTCACAGTAACAAATATTACATATATAACATATACTTATGCAGATACCTAACTGAGTAAATCGTACAAAATACTTACATAAAATGTAATACATAAGATTAAAGATAAAGTTATTTCTCTATTTAGCATATGCATAATAATTTAGCAACAGTTTCAATATAATAACAACAGTTCATAAATTTTGCTTGTAATTCCAAATTTTTTTATCAGTTGCTCAGCCTCCCTAGTCAAAAATCTCATGTTGTGCTACTGAATTGCAGATAAATTTAAATGAAATTATTTTTTACAATGATAATTAAATGCTTTATGCAATGCACACTGTATTGGCAAGTGAAAAAAAATTTTAGTGAGCTGGAATTTCTTACCTTGCTATACATATTAAAAATACATAATAAATACGGATAAAGTATTCAGGGCTATCAACTGAGTAGGAAAAAGACCCAAATGGTTTGGGGACAAGGGCTGCATAAACAGTTTATGAATAAAAAGCAATAACTTGTAAAATAGGGAGTAGTAGAATGTTTGTGCATTTGCTGCAAAGGGTTCTAAACATTTTGTTGGTAGCAGTGAAATTATTTCTAATGGTTGGATAACCATATCTTAATATCCTGTTTAGAACAGATGTCATGATTTTGTTCCTACATGCATAGTATTATATATAGGGATAGTTCTGTAATGGGGGTCAAATGTTTTGAATTTTAGTTTTCGATGGAATAGCACATTTAAAAGTTTAATGCCTGATACAGAAAATCAGTAAAATATTACTACAAAAAATTTATGAACACAGACTGCATGATACTTTAAGATACTCATAAAAAGGTATACAAATCTACTATGAACAATATAACATTAAATTTTTTTTAGAAGTATACTATATTGCTGAAAAAGCTTTATATTTGAATACACAATTTCAGAGCATGATCTCTAGTCATCAAAAAGTCCACCAAGAAATCCAACTACTATGTTCAGGTTTCTAATATACGCTAAACAATAGAGTTAGATCACTAGGATTTAGCATATACCGCTATTAGTGCTTCAAATACCATGGCAAACAAAGTAAAGACATGATACACTCCAAATTCATATTGGCTGTCACAAACAAAAATGTCTGTGACCCTGCAAAATCTCTGAACAATAAATACACGGAAACTCGGCATAAATAAAATTAAAGGTAAATAATTTAGACAAACAATATTTTGAAGTAGCAATTCGATGTTAACATGTGCTATAAATATCAAGTTAAAACCGATACAAAAATATACGGTTTACTGATAGAAATTACGTAAAACAATAACGTATGCATAGAAAGACATTGCAAATATACAATAAACGAAAAATTGCAAATTACCCTACATCTCTTTACGTATTATAAGCATTGGCGTTAAGGCAAAATGCATCATTTATTGCAAACATTATAAAAAAAATTAATTTCTTTTACTGGCGACGACTGGCAGAAACATTAATATATATATAGAAAAGTTTACATACCTGTTATGGATGTCCAATTATTCAAAAATAACCTCTTTTCACAAGAACTCCATATCTATCCATAAGCTTTACATTAGCGAGCACAATTTTCTAGCACCCTTTCCAGTGACGTCACGAGGGAGTTGGATGGCCTCTTTAGATCTCGAAGGTGACGGCCTGGCTTCAAAATTGTAATGCATGATGAAAATACTGTATACAAGTGATTTCTAATGTCATTTCAAACAACAAATAAATAATCAATTATACATGCAGTATATGACTATGCCTCATACTTTACAAAAACAGTTATCCTAGCTGGTCTCCAAGATGTAAATATCTTTTACGATTTCTAGCCAAACAAACACTTAGAAAGTTCGCAGAAATATTATAAACAGCATAACTTATCTAGTGTTTATTTAGCCTTTCCGTGACGTATACGTAGCGTAGATAACATAAAAATAAAGGAAATAAATCTTAAAAGTCAATGATATTTTAAGAAATATTTCTGATTTTAATTTCTGCATGTCCGGTCGAGTGTCGAGTGTCGTACGGAACAGAGCACCAGGCGCGAAGCGCCTTTAATCTCCAATTTCAAAATGTGGTTCTTATCATCATACTGTGACATTAATTCAGTTACCCTAATTGGAGGTTCAAGGTTTTTATTTACTACTTTTTTATTATTTGTCCTAGCTCCTAGTGTGGCAGTTTGTTGCACATTTAGAGTTTAAGCAGTTTAGGGGGTTGATGCAGATCTAAGGGTTACCTAGCGTTTTGGCAGTTTAGAGTTTAGAATATTTTTTTTTTTTTTTTTTTTTTTAATAAAATAATAGTCGCGAGTTTTATTTAAAAATCAGATGTTTGAGGTGGGATCTTTTAATTCCGATTATCGATGTTTAGAACAGCGCGGGGTCTCTTACGAGATTTGGCCTTGCGATGATCATAGTCATGCAGATTGAATAACAGTTCGTTTGGAACGGATGGCAAATTTATTTTAAGAAAAAGTTCTTGAAATCGATTTATAACAAGGGTCACATGTTCTTAGATTAATCTTAGTTATCATAACATGTAAGTATATAAGAAAACTTATTTAAATTGCCTCTGAAAAAGCTTTATATCCTTAGTAAACAACACTATTTCAACTCTGACTAGAGCTGCTTTTGGTTACGTGCAATTTCGCGCCGCAGCCTGTTCTCTATTTAGCCTTGCTAAAAAAAGAAAACCCAGGGAATCATGTATCTTCTTTCATCCAATCAGCGTGTACAGTTAGAGCTCTGGGCTTCATCAATGCAGCTTTTCACTATGATTATATTTTCCTCAGTTGCGACGCTTCCTTACAGCTGAATCACTGTCTTAGATTCATTCGCATCTGGTGAATCGACTTATTTTATTTGAACTTGAATCGAATCACTCAGTATACGCCAGTAATGAGGGACGCCATATTGGCTTAACGCATTTCTGAATTTTTCAGCGTTTTCATACGTATCAAAGACATTCGAATTGAAACAAAATTGATATATTTTCTTGCTTCGCTACATTAGTAGTTACTGGAATTTTCTTATATTGTAGACTCTTACTCTTGTAAGTAAATTTTACTTTCAACCTTGAAATTGAAATGTCTCGATATTCTCGGCCTCCGAACTCTTCATTATTCGTTCGGAATGTACCTGATAGTGCACGACCTGAAGAATTGCGGCGACTCTTTGGAAAATATGGTCCTATTACTGATGTATACATTCCTCTTGATTATTATAATCGTAGACCTCGAGGATTTGCATATGTTCAATTTGAAGACATACGCGATGCTGAGGAAGCCCTCAATGAACTCGATCGTATTCGTTTCTTCGGGCGTGAGCTGGAAATTGAATTTGCTCAAGGTGACAGAAAGACTCCAAGTGATATGAGAGGAAAAGAAAGAAAAGGTCGCAGATCTCCATATAGAGGTGGCTCCAGCAGACATGATGATTATCGTGGTAGCAGAAGAGGAAGATCCAGAAGCAGATCACCATATTATAGAGATCGTAGTCCAGGATATCGAAAGAAGAGGTTTTCTGCCAGTCGATCGCGTTCACGATCCAGATCTCATTCCAAGGATAGATATCATCGTAGTGCTTCTCCTCATAGTGATCCTTAGTTCACTTTGTTTTCCATGGGCTGAATGTTAAACTCTTAAATATCATGTAATTTTGTCTGTTTTTCTTGTATTTCATTTAAATCCTCATTCTCTTCGTAGAATGCAGAAGTTTGGTCATTAAAATTGTCCACTCATTACATTTCAGCTTTATTTAGTAAATTTGAGTATTTTTACGATGTTGATGTATCTTTTAATTATTGCAGTATAATGTAAAGTCAAGGTGTTTCAAGTGCAAAGAAACAAGGTAATACAAAGATCCAAATTTTCATACGAGAACAAGGGTTCAAGTAAGGAAACTGTTTTCAAGGGGTTCAAGTACAGATAGCCTGGTTTCGAATGGGTTCAAGTAAATGGTCAAGTGACGCATTTCTTAAGACAAGTAGAAATCTAAAAAAAAAAATTGGTTATCGGAATGGTCAAGTTACTGTTCACAAGCCTTAAAGACAGAAAGGTAATAAAATAGGTTGAGGGTTTTATCGCATCTTATCATTTGCTTTTGCTTTCATCTGTTGTACAAAAATTTTATAGAGGGATCAATCAGATAGCCAAATAAGTTTAAAAATGCTCTAGTTTGGGTGGGTTAAAAAGTAAACATCTGGGAAAAATTGATTGTTTCTATCAGGGCTGTGGAGTCAGTCTGCAACAGTAGCAGTTAATAATAGAGTAAATAGGGTAAAAATATACAAACTCTGACTCCTAAATAATGCTAAAAATAATTTTATTTTGAAATATTTAAGTTTTTAATAATTTTAAAGTTGTAAATTTTTTTGGATAATAAATTAAAAAACTATTGATATGAAAAATTAAAAATTGTACTGCTTTAGTATATGGAATTTGCATTTGGGGTGATTAATGATGCAGTGTGGCAATCCCGTGTTTCTAGCAACTCAAGTAACAGTAACAAATATACATGTAAGAGTGTGTTGATTTGAAATGGGCCATTTCAAGTGAATTCTTTGTAATTTTATTTTTAATTATGATTTTCCTGTTGCGTCCACACAGTGAGCGTAAACCTGTGCTCTGAGCCACCGAATGCCTGTAGCAGTTGACCTCCGACAGTGTGGCCAGATTCGATGATGTTTTTTTAGAGGACATAGGTCCATGTTCGATTTGCTATGGATCAACTATTGCACAAATGGCTGCTTCCACATTGCGGCCTTCATCATAGAATGACTATTATGTAAATTTTCTGTTTCTACATTATTTTATCCTATTTTACAGTGTTCGCATGTGCTATCTTTCATTTTAGTTTGCTATTTATTTTTTTATGTATTTTTGAATTTTATTTATATATTTTTCAATTATTTACACACTAAGTCTAATATTGTGTTAGTAATCACTTTTCAAATACCATCTTCATTCTCGATATTTTTGCTCACCAAAAAAATGGTGGATTTTGCCAAGGTTCCATATACTAAAGCTGTTCTTTAAAAATTGTTATTTATGTGGGTATCTGAGTTCATCATTAGGTAATGAGGAGTCAGATAGAAAGAAGAAAGAGTTGGAAGGTTTGAGGCACTAATTTCCCAGCCCTGGTTTCTATATAGTAGTGATATTTTCCATTATTCCTGTGCACAGCAGTCAACCCACCTTCTGTAATGCATTTAATAATTTGACATACCTAATGTTAATACATTATTATATATGGTTTAAAACAAGAAATCTGCAGGTGTTGAAGACCCAGACCGTCCGGCTCGTCCTGAGGACATGAGCAGCCATTTGGACGGCCGGGAAAATCTGCAGGTGTAAAATGAGTTATTTGACATGTATCAAATTATGAAACTAAAATTGTATACAATTAAAATCATGCTCTTTTACTTCAATATAAAGTAATATAGTCCATAAAGCCCATCAAGGGTTGAGTTCTTCTATTTTATATATATAAAAAAAAACTAATTTAGTCTATCCTGACATGTTTAAAAAATACCCTGTATATTTGAATGCTGTTTTTTAATTGAAAAAATATGTGGTACTTTAGAACCGAAACATGCCATATATTAATACAATTTCGTACGATGAATACATGGTAAGAGAATGAACTTTCTATTACGTAGTTGAGTAAATGCCCAAGTGTGGGATCCAAAATAAAGTGTCTTGTCATTGGTAAGACCAATTAGGAAGCAGAATATCTCACTTATTCTGAAGAACTGAGGTTCAATTCTTACTAGTTACTTTTCACTGTTACTTGTTATCCTTTTGATGATTGATAATTCTTTCATTTAAATTTAGATGCTTTTTCATGTCATAAGAGGAAAAAATTGCATTGTACTTCTAAACGTTGTAAAAATGTTTATAATAGAAAGTAAAACTACTTTTGTTTTTTGCTACAACTGTAGTTTTCTTAATGTATGATATATTTGACTTGACCAGGAGAAACGATTTATATATAACAGAAAATTGGTAAAATAATGGGCATTTTTAGGCTATTTCAAAACCTATGGGAAACAGGTTTGGGTCCAATTTACTAACCCAGATTAGGATCATATTTTAAAATTTCATCATCTAATTACTATAACCTTGGGTGCAATTGCTTAATTTCGTTGCAATGTTCTTTAATGAAAGCATGACTAGGTTTAAATGTAATAGGGAATAAGAATAGCAATTTTGTTTATAACTCTAAAATTAAAAATCTAGAAGGATTGAACCAATTTTAGTTAGTTTTGTATAAATGAATTAAAAAAAAAAAAAATCAAGTTCTTGTTTACATTTTTTTTCACAAATACAAATCAGTTCTGTTGAGTTCTATTTCTTAAAATAATAGAAGTTTGCCTGTTATGTTACTGTAAGAACTTATCGTATTTAACATTTTATAAGTGAGTATTTTGAAAAGAATTTTTGCTATGGCAACTCAGCTGATTTTCAGCTCTTCAATTGGTTACCAATCATTAGTTGTCTGTACATGTGTAATGGAAACTGCAGTATTTTATTAGGCTACAATGTGTGCACACTGGAAGCTTTGAAAAGAAAGCTAGGGCATACAAGAAATAACACTATGTAAGTTATTAAATTTTATTGGTTGCTTTCTGATTATACTATAGGATCTAAGCTCCCAGTTAATTAAAATGTTATATTTTTGGTCTATTATCGATAAATTTAAAGCATCTTTATTTTTTTTTAAAAGGATTCGCTGTACACAAAACTACTCCCCTGCTTCATGTGTGGATGTTATGGTTTGTAAGATATATACAGTTGTATTTTGCTGTACAAACGTTCGTTGTACAAACTTATTCGTAAAGACTTAAAATACCTGAAGTTTAGATAATTCGCTCATCCTAACCTTTTGCATCAAATCACATTTCTTAATGTTTTCTTTAATTGTTGCAGTCTCCTGACTAAAGTCAAGGTGTTTCAACAAGAATGAAGCATTAAAAGATGTTAAATTTACAACAAAAGTCATTTTCTTGGCAAGGGTCAAGTAAAGACAAAAGATACAAGGTTTCAAAAGGGTTCAAGCACAGATACAAGGTTATGAAAGGGTTCAAGTGCAGATACACAAGTGCTAGACTAGTAAAGCCAAGTTACTAAGTAGACGAAAGCCAGGGTGTTATAACAGTGCTGATCAAGTTTGCTCCAGACAAGAATTGTTGAAACTTGCTAAGCACAGTACCGAAAGATAAAAGGTAACTTATTGGGTTGTGGTAATTAAAAAGTCTAAAATGAGCTTTTTGCTATATCATAAAAATTGATCTAAAATCTGGTTGCTGTATACTACCTAGTTTACATTTACCATAATTTCCAGTAAAAGAACTGTAGTCATTTAAATGCAGTAGGGTTGGTAAGACACTAGGGGAAAAAAAGTGAGCAGAAACACCTCATTTGGTGTAAATGCTGCATCGAATAGACAATAGTATTTGGCACATTCCATTTGATGTCATTATATAATCAATTAAGTTTAACTAAATGCGTTTATTTAGTAACCAAGTATTTGACAAGTTATATTGCCTGGGCCAACTTATACAGTGTTGCCTGGGTCATAAATAATATGGATAACACCAAAACAAGCAACAGTATTCTTGCACATATTTTTTCATTAGGTAAATTCTCAGAATAGGCCCCCACTCGTTTTTTTTCTAAGTACAAAATTGCGCCAAGTTAGCGCGTTGCGCCGTGTTTTGAAATTGACTCCTCCCAATTGAAGTGACGTATATTCCCGTGTTTTAAAATAGGCTCCTCCTACAATAGTGACGTCTTATTCTAGAGTTTTATGAACTGTAATTTTGTTAAATGATATTGCAATTGAATATAAATAAAAGTTAATAATACTCATAAAAAGATTACAAAATACTATTTTTGTGCATTTAAAAAATATTGCGTAATGGCAGAACTATAAAAATATTGCGTAATGGCAGAATAATAAAATTTTAAAAACTCTGGATACTTAAAATATTTTTTGAATTTAAATCAATATCAAAAACTTATAAATTGAAAATTAAAAAACGATACTTAGTAAACGGATTGCTCGTTAACAAAAATTTAAGAAAAAACGGAACTTAGAAAAAAGTTTGTACTTTAACTAAATTTAAGAAAAAACGGAACTTAGAAAAAAGTTTGTACTTTAACTATATTTAAGAAAAAACGATACTTAGAAAAAAGTTTGTACTTTAACTAAATTTAAGAAAAAACGATACTTAGACAAAAGATTGTACTTTAACTAAATTTAAGAAAAAACGGAACTTAGAAAAAAGATTGTACTTTAACTAAATTTAAGAAAAAACGGAACTTAGAAAAAAGTTTGTACTTTAACTAAATTTAAGAAAACACGGAACTTAGGAAAAAGATTGTACTTTAACTAAATTTAAGAAAAAACGGAACTTAGAAAAAAGTTTGTACTTTAACTAAATTCAAGAGAAAACGATACTTAGAAAAAAGTTTGTACTTTAACAAAAATCAAGAAAAAAATGATACTTTAAAATTAAGAAACCCATTTTAAAAACACGGAAAAATACAAAAGACAATTTCAAAACACGGGATGAACAAAGAAAAAACTAACCTTTATGTAACGGATATCCATATTTTTAATTACATCCACACCGGAACACGTTTTCTTACACGTACATTCAACACTGCAACACGTTTTCTTGAACATACACGTACATTTAACATCGGAGCCTGCATATCTATTGAAAATTTGCGTAAAATGTTAATGTCCATGAATTACGAGGAATGTTTTAAATATTTTTTCCAAAAAGTTTGTACGTGTTTACATCTTTGCAAATCGATCGAAAAAGATCTGTAAAAGCAAGAGTCAACGAATTCGATCGAAAAAGGTCTGATGACATACACAGAAGACTATTACTGCCTATTAAAATGCAGAATCCAAGGAATAAAAAGGCGCGCGCGCAGCATCCCCAAAAGGCGAGCGCTGATTGGATGTCCGTTCGAAGGCTACCAGATTCGCGAAGTAGCCGGAATAGAATTGTAACCCGCAGAATCGCGCCAACTTGGCGCTGGATCGTACTTTGAAAAATGAGTGGGGGCCTATTCTAAGAATCACCCTTTCATTATTATGACCTACAAAATAATCAATGGATAATCATAAATTATAAAAAGAAACTGGAGTATCAACCGCTACTGGACACGCATAAGGATTTTTCAACTTTTAATGAATCATAAAAAATATATTTTAATCGAATTTTGAAATCGTAGTTTTTCCATTCTTGCATCTGAAAATCTGTTTCCCCACATTTGCAAAATTGGTGATTACATATGGTAATTCCAATAGCATCACAAGAGAGGTGATCAATGATTATCTAATTAATGTAGGCGAACCACATTTGTATTCACTAAATTTTTATAATTATTTCATGTGGTATACAAGAAAACTTTTTCAAATGTATTAATGAAATGAAAGGCAGTATTGTAGCAGAGAAACTGCATTTGTGCATGATCCTCTATATTTTATGCAATTGTGAAAATATTTTTTTTTGCAATCTGTTTGCATAGTCAAACATTTTTGTAATTATTTTGTGTTTTATACAGAAAAACTTTTTCAAACATATTAATGAAATGAAAGGCTATTTTTGGCAGTATTGAGAAAAGCAGCATGTCTGTGCGATTCTCCATATATTTTATTTAGAATGAGAAACGTAGTCACATATTTGAAATCGAAGTTTTTCCATATTTTTTCATCTGAAAATCGTTTCCTGCAATCGCATGTAATCGGCACTTGTAAATAGCAATTATTTTCCACAGCATCACAAGCGCAAAAGTGAGATGACCAATGAGTATCTAAATTATGTGGGAAAAACACAGTTGCATCGACTAAAATTTTTATAATTATTTCATGTTATATACAAGAAAATTATTTATTAGACGTTAAATGCTATATATTATACCAGTACCGTGATAGACGGCATTTGTACCTGATCCTCCTTATATTTTGTTTTATTGTGAAAGTATTTTTCCACTTTTGCAATCTGTTAGCATTGTATAAAATTTTTAATTATTTCTTATTTTATACAGAAAAACTGTTTCTCAAATGTATTATTAATGAAATGAAAAGCTATTTTGCAGCAGTATCATGAAAAGGGCATTTGTGTGCAATCCTCTGTATTTAATTGTGAAAATAATTTCCGCTTTTGCAATCTGTTTGCAACATCTAAAATTTTTGTAATTATTTCATGATTTATGCAGAAAAACTATTTTTCAAACTTGTTATTAATGGAATGAATGACTATTCTCTGAATAACAATATTACAAGAATAATGTGGGCACTTTAGGTTTATATATGCAACTATTTCAAATCATAAATTAGAATTTTTAATGCATTTGCATTTAAACTTGCATATATTTAGAATTTTAATTAAAAATTGATATTTGTTTCATCTTTTAGTTTAAATAAGAATAGAAATCATAATAATTTTAGTTTAAATGAGTTCTGAGAATAATAAAAATTTAAGAAAATACAGGTTTAGCTTCAGCATTATTAGGGTATTCTGAAAAAAAGTTTAATCAGTTACAATTCTAGCACTTAATAAAAATAATTAGATAAATTATTCTATTTCATTGTTGAGTATGTTAAATATGCTTAATATAGTTGAGTATGTGTTAAATAAGCTTAATATATGCATATATTAAGCTGTTAAATAAGCTTAATATATGCGATTATCTGTTGCTTTATAATTTAGAGTTTAAAGGCATTAATGTGCTGCTTTGATATGACTAAAATCTTAATTTTTCTCCCTCACATAATGTGTTCCTATTTTTCTTTCTGGTAGGTTTGCATGTATAGCATAACAAAAACTTCATCGGAATCCTTTAAAGTTTGATTCCGAACAAGGTTAATACATATAGTCTAAGTTAAAACAAAACGCCATATAGTTAAAAAAGTTTTTCTCTGTTATTTGTGCGTCATGTAAATATCAGCAATCCTCTCTATGCTTATGTCATAAGAATCACTGTCATCATGTTGTTGTTGAAACCCAGACCGTCCGACCTACCAGAAAGGTGTAAGGTAACTGTTTGGACGGTCGGGAAGTGCCACCCAATTTAGACCGGAACCCAGTGGGGGAGGCATCCACGAGGACCGTACCCTCCTTCCCCTACCACCAACCTCTCGGAAGGACTTTTGGACCCACATGTTTAATGTGATCGTACTCCGCATGAACATGGCGGCAGTTTTAGCAGTGGCTGGAATCGAACCCGGACCTATCGAGTTCAACTTCAGCATGCTAACCAATGGGCTACCGCGCCCTCACAGTCATCATGTATAAAACCCTTATCATCTGTACCATCAACATAGCTGTTAAGCTTGTTGCATTTTCCTGCATTTGTTCCTTTTTTTTTAGTTATGTCTTGAGAATCCAATTTTAGACCAAAATAATCAGATTTTTCATCATAACATTTGCATATTTTTATGCAAATCTGCATTTCTCTGTATCTGTATAAGAGTGTCTACAGTTCACAAAAGTCATAAAATCAGATTTATGTCTCGAATTTCACAAAATGAGAAACTAAGTCACGAATTTTGAAATTGAAGCTATTGTGTTCTTTTAAAAATCTGTTTCCCTGTGATTGCGTAATCGGCATTTTCAAAGGCAATTGTTCCCATGGTGTCACAAGAGAGAGATGACCAATGATTATCTAATTAATGTGTGAAAAACACATTTGCATTGACTAAAAGAGCTAGTATAACTAGTTAGATTACTTCTCTAAGGGAAAACCACTTCCTCATTCTTCCCTTTTCTTTTCAATCATTTTATTCTTGCTTAGTGGGCTATGGGCACTTCAGTGGTTAATAAAGGTCCATAGGATGCTAACAAAGGAAGATGCAGTTTCACAATGAAAGTTTATGGGCCACACAAATAGCTGCCAAAAGCCTTGGGGTTGGTCCTGTGGTCTGGGTCTTCAACAATGAAAGTTTGAGAAATGTGTTTTAATCCCTCTGTACTGGTAGTAGTTTTTAAACTTCAAAAGAAAAGAGGGCAGATAAAGATTTATAAAGGGAGGAGGAGAAAGAAGTGTATGCAGTATAGACTCTGGCCACAATGCTAGATTTAACACTTTATAAATTAGTAGGGGATGGGGCTTGGGGTCAAGGCCAGTTAACTCCTGGGATTGCAATTATCTGTGAATGGAGGGTGATCCAAGAAAGAGAGAAGGTGAAAGAAAAAGGGTCTTGTTAGCCTTGGTTTTAACCAAGAGCTGTTATCTTAATTGAGCTTCCACCTAGGACAGATGAGTGGTGTCTGCTGTCCGTTTTTTAGATGCTGTGTGCAGGGAGTAAAAGAGTAAATGGAGTCTGTTACATGAGAATCCCCCCCCCCCCTCCTCCGTAAATCCTGACTATTGTGATGATTTAATTTCTGAAAAACTGCAAAAGAAAAGCATGAGTTATAGGTAACAAAAACATAGTTTAGAATTAATATGAAAGAATATGTTAAAAATAAATTTACCCATGTATTTAAACAACCCTGTTTTTAAACACATTTGCCAAGTTTGCATTATACTAAATATAATATGAATTAAATCATTTTTCCAATGTAGTTTTTTTATTAGTTTTGCAAAATTCTCAAATATTTTAACACTTAAAATGTGTATCTCTTATAATTTCTCAAATTTTTATTCACAGCTGTTTTGCGTTTTTGGCAATCTCATCCCTGATTTTATACAGAAAAACTATTCTTCAAATATATTAATGAAATCAAAGGCTATTTTGAAGCAGTATCGCTTAAAACAGTATTTATGTGCAATCTTCCGTATATTTCATTTTAATGTGAAAGCATATCGTCTAAAATGTTTGTAATTATTTTGTGTTTTATACAGAAAAACTATTTTTCAAACATACTATAAATGAAATGGACTATTTTCTGAATAACAGTATTAAAATAACATGTGTACATAAGAAATGTAACCATTTCAAAAGCATAAATTAGAATTTTGCTGAATTTGCATTTAAATATATCTTTAGACTTTTAATTAAAAATTAACATTTGTTTCATCCTTTAGTTTAAATATAGAAATCATAAATAAAAACTTAAGAAAATATAGATTCAGAGTTATTAGTGCATGCTGAACAAAGCAAATTTGATGAAAAAAGCTAAAAAGTATGGGATAAGCTCAATATATGCGAGTATCGGTTGCTTTACAATTTAAGTTTTAAATGATTACATTAATAGAATGATGCATTAGTGCGGCCAAAAAGCTTCAATAATTTTCCTTGCATAATGTATTAGGCTAAGTTCATATCAATTCAGGCAGGCAAAGAAAAAATCTTATCTTCATAGTCTCAGATGTTTTTGAATTTAACGTATGTTAAAATTCAGGAAGAAGTAAGAAACCTGTATTTTTTTTTGTTTTGTTCAAAAAAATTCCTGGCCCGAGATACAGGCCGCCAAAGATAACTCTCCGGGCACTATTTCTCACTTGCGATTTTCGGCAAAATTTTAAAACTCTCTATTTCTGGAACAGTTCAAGATATTTTGTTGTGGTTATTTTTATTTGAAATATAATATTTTTCTGATTAAAATGATATTCCCCATTTGGAAATATGTGTCCAAGTTCTCTTGCTGTAGCCTTCTAAATTTTTTTTAAAAAATCAAAAATAATTTTTCTTTTCAAAAATGCCAATCCCAAAAATTTTGACTTTTTTGACTGTTGATCAATACCATAGAGTACTCCATTCCCTGAACAGGAGAACTTCCACTTTTGAGTTTAACAGGTTTTAAAACAATTGAAAATTTTGCCATACATTAAACAAGTTTCTGTTACCACATACTTGTCACATATTGATCTCATGAAATCAAAATCTAGTCTTATTTGACATGGCATTTTAATTTTTGATAAGTAACAGACACAGCTTTCAAAACATATTAAAGCTTCCAAAATATATGTGCAAGTTTCAAAACATATTACAGGTTCCCCATCATACCACTTCTGTGCACTCTGCTTAGAACTGAAATTAGCAATTCAATGAACTAAAAATTTGTTCGACTGCATCAGTATCTTCCTTTGATATTGAGTGATGCCTTCCTGTTGAACCAATATGAACTGGGGCACCCATAATCTTTAAAACATTGCGAATTGGAAGTGAGCACTGGTGGTGGTGTTGCTGTCTTGCAGCTGGAAATCATTCTGTCAGTTTTTTTTTGGTGTACTCACCCACAGCTTTAGTAATTTCTCTGAGGTGCTGTCTTGATGCATGCAGCTGACTTGACTTCACTGACCATGGTTTTATAACAGCACTAACGCCAACCTCTACAGCTGACTGATTCTGGGAATCTAATTCTGCATCATCCACACCATAGGAGACTTCTTATTCAGTTAGTACCATTTTTGATATTCTGTCAAAGCATTTAGAACACAAAGTCATCACTGGAAACATTTTGACTTTGAAACAGGGTCTTGAAATGAGCACTCTTATTCCTAACCTGAAGAAGGTCTGTTTTTTTGCTAGTCTTATATATCACTTTTTTATGCATTTGCAAATAGTCAGCACACTTCACTCTCCTGTGGTCCCAGTTAGAAGATATTTCAAACTCAGTCCTTTCCACAAAACACCATACAACTCAATCAGCAGAATCCTCACAAAAAGTGCTGTTGGACCACAAATTTGGTGAACTACTTTCTTTGTTTATGTGTTAACTCAACTGTGAATTCATTTGTCCCTCCTTTTACTTGCTAGGCTAAACACACAGAATTATCTGGATGGTTCCAGATTGTTCTAGAAGGTTCTGTTATACAAGGTCTGTCTGGAAAGTAATGTCAATGACTCGAGAACAAAGAATTTATTGATCCGATCGTTACAACCCATCAATATTCTTCAAAATACATTCCTCCTGCGTCAATACAGCGGGTCCAGCGGGATGTCCATGCATCGAAGGTGGCACAGTAATCCTTCTCTGGGATGTCCTTTAAAGCCCTGGTACAAGCCGCTTTGATGTTGTCGACCATCCCAAAATGCAATCCTTTCATCGGAGCTTTGAGTCGCGGGAACAAAAAGAAGTCTGGGGGAGCCAAGTTGGGACTGTAGGGAGGCTGGGGAATGGTTGGCACGCCTGCCTTGGCCAGGTAGTCCGTCACAACAAAGGATGTGTGCGCAGGCACATTGTCATGATGGAGCTTTCAAACAATGGCGATGTTGCGCCGGACGCGTTGAACCCTGTGCTTGAGTCTCTGGAGCACTTCAACGTTAGTTTTTGGAATACCTAATGTCTCTGAAATTAAACAAACACTTAAACGACGATCAGAATTCAGAAGATCCCTCACACAAGTCACATTTTCTTCGGTGTTGGTCGTTGATGGCCGTCCAGCGCGGACTTCGTCGCTCACCTCCTCACGACCTTCTGCAAAGGCTTGTGCCACCGGTAAACTTGTCGATCCGAAAGACAAACATTGCCAAAGGCCTTCTTCATCATCGAAACAGTTTCAGTAGCGGTCTTGCCGAGTTTAACGCAAAACTTGATCCCTGTGCGTTGCTCACGCGAACGCTGCATTTTTCACTTGTACAGGTTACCGAAACGACTCTCACGAAAAAATCTGTCCGAACTCTCCAGCTGCTCGGAGACTACTGGCGACCGGCTGCATTCGTTCCCGAGATTCTCCACTACAATTCCCACAGCGGTCGAGCGTGCTGGAACGTACAGTCGTTTTGGAATAAAATCATTGACATTACTTTCCGGACAGACCCTGTATTCTAGAATTATCTGGATGGTTCCAGATTGTTCTAGAAGGTTCTGTTACATTCTGGAATTATCTGGAAGCTTCCAGATTGTTCTAGAAGACCTTTAATGATTTGGAAGGTTTTATGTAAAGAAAATCCAGAAAAATAAAAACATTTCACCAGTTTCAACTTTGTTTAATTTATCATTTTTATTCCATCACATTAGTACAAAAATGGATTTCTTAAAAAAAAAAAAGTTATGGAAAATTCCAGAACCAAAGTGGTGTGTTTGTTCTCCTTTCAGAAAAGTGTTTTTGAGAAAAATAAATTAAAAAAAAAATGCATAAGAAAATTAGCCACGGAAGCTAAAGCATGAACATTGTTTACAAAACCTGTTAAACTCAAAAGTGAAAGTTCTCCTTTTCAGGGAATGTAGTACTCTATGGTACTGATCAATAGTCAAAAAATCAAAATTTTTAGGGTTGACATTTTTGAAAAAAAAAAAAAAAATATATATATATTTTTGATTTTTCAAAACAAATTCAGAAGGCTACAACAAGAGAACTTGGATACATATTTCCAAAGGGAGGATATCATTTTAATCAGGAAAATATTATCTTTCAAATAAAAGAAACCACAACAAAATATCTTGAACTGTTCCAGAGATAAGAGTGTTTTAAAATTTTGCCGAAAATCGCAAGTGAGATATGGCGCCAGAGGCGCCATCTCTGGCTGCCTGTATCTCCAGCCAGAAATTTTTTTGAACAAAACAAAAATAATATGGGTTTCTTACTTTTTCCTGAATTTTAACATATGTTAAATTCAAAAACATCTGAGACTATGAAGGTTATCTCCCCCCCCCCCCCTTGTCTGAATTGATATGGACTATACTATCAAGGTCCGTAGAATATCTTATATATAAGGTTGTCTCGTTCGGGAGAAAACGTGTCCCAGGAAGGAAAGACGAGTGACGTCACTGCTAGACCCGTTCTCTGTTACAGGCGAGTAAAGCTATTGAGAGACGTTGATAAGAAACTATTTAAACATTTATTTAATATTAAGTGTGTACATGCAATATAGAAGAAAATTAAACAGTGTAATAGGAAGTTTACGGATATTTAATAAATTCCGTACATATGAAAAAATTTTTTGCAAATTTTGGATGAGAGGGAAAGTCATGAAAATTTTAGCATCAAGAGAAGTTTATACAAAGATTACTGAATGCTATGTTCAAAGATTATTGAATGATCAAATGTTATATATAAAAGGATATTGAATGATTAGAGTCACTAACTGTTAAGTGCGTTATCGGAATCGGTTTGGGAAGGATATAAATATATATTTCTAATCTAAATGATGAAAATCAGTCGTCATTTAAATAACATGGCTTTTGTCTAGCTCAAAATTTTATATGTTTTAGAAAAAATATAAGAAAATTTTAATATCACATGAAGTTAATACAAAAAATAATTGCAATGACATGTTCAAAGATGATATTGTATAATCAAACATTATATATACAAAGATTAGTGAATTTGATGTCCAAATAAATTCGTGATTTTTGATACATAAATAACAATATTACCTTTATATTTTGGAGGATCTTTATGTTGTAATTTTCATAATTTTCCTCTTTTTCCTACCATTCGTATCTTTTGCCAGTTTTGTAAACTCGGTTAATTTATTATTTAAGTACTTCAGACGAATAATTGTTCGCATCTTAACTTAAGTTCTTATAGCTTCGAGGGGAATTAAAAGAAGTTGCTTGCTAACATTTTCTGATAAAGTTGCGACAACACCTGGTTCTTTTATGAGATTTGAGGTAGGATGAAAACGAACAAACTCTCGTTCGATAATTTTGCATGCCGATCTCCATTCATTTGATGGTTCTGTAAGTCCGCCAAAAGACAAATGTTGCAGCCATGACGGAGTAGTGGAAATAAAATCAGTATTTTTGTGCGTAAACTGTCCTAGTTGTGGATATTTAATCCTGTATTTTTTCGCCACCCAACCTTGTAAATAGTCTAGCGCAGCTTCTTCAATTGGTGTAAGGCTTTCTTCAGCTGTTTGAGATCCGTCAGTATTTAATGTCGTATAGAAAGTTTCGTCTTCCTCACTGAACTCTTTGATTACAACTTCGTGGTAATTATTTGTTAAACCGCTTTTATTTAACACTTTGAATACAATAAATGTTTCACTTGAGCAACTAGGATTTTCAGTATTCATTCCTTTTTGAATTATTCCGGGATTTTTCCCCATTAAAATCATGCGAATACGGTAAAGTGCATTAAGAGGGGTGGGATGATCATTAAGTCCACCCTTTGTTCGTACTTGTGAAAAAAAGTTTTCCAGAGAATCTTGATTTAAACGATGGGTTAGAATATAAGAAACCCCAGTATGAGGAATTAAATCCTGAAATAAGCCTTTTAGTGAATTTATAGATATCAATATGCCCCTTTGGAATAATTGAATGTTTTTTTTCCACAGCATCTCATGCCTGCTACCATGCTATATGCATTATCCAGCACATTAAGTTGCTCTTTTGCAAAGATACCAAATCCACACTTTGCCGGAAATCCAAAAATTTCAGGAATGTAACTATTCATTACATCAAACCAATTATTTATTATTGTAATAAAATTTGCTAAATTAAGAGCAGCTTCAGGCAAATCACCGGGTAGGAAATGTTCCAGAGCTTTCGCGGTCGTTAAAGAAAGGAGTTCGGCTGCTAATCTCACATTTTGTCGTTGAGGACCTTCACAATACAAATGTTTGTCTGTAAGTTTGTGACACACTTTAACTTCGTGCTTATCCATTTGAAAAAGGCATAATAATGGATTTTTATCAATTCGTGTTTTGTTCGATAACTCAAATCCAGTATCGAGAAGCCAATTTCTTAGAAGCTTTAAAAGATGAGGAGCGTCTGCAAAGCAAAATATTTTTTGCTCTTGAATAGCCGGATTTTCAAACCACGGTTTCTCTATTGAAATTCCCAGTTGCTTCCAAAGGCCAATATTTCCCCCACCCATATCAGATACACAGGCCACAACATTTATGTCAATACTTTGAAGCCTCTTTATAATGCTGTAAAGAATTTTTTCTGTCATTTGACAGTCAAAGTCAACAAAAATGGGTTGTTTCCAACTTGAAAATAGTCCTCTTGCCATAACAACCTGCATTTGAGAAAAGGGACCCATAATTTTATCTAATTTCTCATCATACTCATAGCCTTTTTTTATTTTCATTTCATCAAACAAAAGTACAGCAACTTTCTCATTAGCATTCATATTCGATGCAGCAACTTTCATTAGTTTCATGACATCGTCAATAATTCCTTGTCGAATAGTTATAGAGGATGCCCATTTATGAAGAGTTGATATTCCTGGAAGAGGAAATTTCAGTTCTTTTCTTAAATAAATGTAGGCTCTTTTACTTAGATATCTCAAACTTATGGCAATCGCAATATCCTCGTTTGACCAATACCTTTTTTTCTTGCAATTTAAAATTATATCTACTTGATTTTTAGTAAATATTTTCTCCAATTCTTTACGAATATTTTCTATTTCATTTTCCGTGGCATTTATTTTTTTCAATTTGCTGTGTTTAATTCTATTCAGCCTCTTAATCTTAAGTTTTAAATGCTTAATTTGTTTCATATAGTTCATCCGAATGGAAATAATTTGTTTTTTCAGGAAATTGTACTTTTGCACTATATCAGCATAATCAGTGGCTGAAATTTCAATATTTTCTTTATTTTCATTAGTTGAAATCAGTTCATTAATTAAATTACGATCATCTCTTTGTTTAAGCCGAAATTCACGGTCAGCTCTATTTTCGGCTACTTTCATTTCATCAAATGAATTTTTTAAAAATTTTGAAGGAATGGCTGTAGATTTAAGCTTCCGTTTTGCTGGTATATTCAAGAGTTCAGATTTTAAATCCCTTTCATAATCTTCCGGCGCAAAATGTTCAGAGCAGACGCAACACGTTTCCGGATTCCACTTTGCATCTCTTCTACACAAATGAACCCATTTCTTTCTTAATTCCACATCCTTTGGAAATGTATGGTAAAGTATATGCTTGGTATCCGGGTTTTTCTTTGACATAACAAGACTGTTGTTACATAGAGCAACTGTGCAACGTGTCCCAGGCATAATATTCCACTATCTCACTAACGATAACACTTTATGAACACTATTCAAAATCAAAGCAAATGTACACAAATAAATGCAAAATTTTCCGGATAACATCGAATTGAGCGATAAGGCGCCAAATCCCCATTTACGTGTGAAGCATAATTTACATTAGTTGGCGAATTTGGAAGCCTACCTTGGCGTCCTTGGCGAAAAAGGAGAAAGCGAGCAGCAACCTATAGATTTCCAGAAAACTTGCTTGGGTCTAGCGGTGACGTCACAACTGGACTCAAAACTTGACCATGGGGGGAATACGGAACGAGACAACCTGTTAATTTTATTAACCTTGCTATACTATTACTTTTTTCTTTCTGGTAGATTGGCAGCTATACATCAAGTTCATTACTAATGCAACATTTCTTGAATGATTTCACAACCAACCCTTTCCTGCAGGTATCGCAACTCTGTCCCAAGTGTCATTGACCCACAATGCAATCGAAACAATATCTGACTTAAGGTTTTCACTCGTTATTTTCGCAGATTTTTTTTCATCAACCCCGAATTGATGTGAAGCAGTGCAGTTGTTAGTATTCTCTGCAAAATAAACCACTTTTAACTTAAAATTCTGCATTATAGTTTTACACACCCCATGTTAGGGAGTGTGTGGATTTGAAAAGAGCCATTTTTTTTTGTTGAAGATGATCAACCATAATCGTAGAAGCAAGAAAAACACATATGATCAAAAACGAGCAAGATGTAACAGTGGCTGGAGCATGGGTATGGCTGTGTTCAGTCCAGTCATGATTCAATATGCTGCTATTTGGGAGGGCAGTGACTGAAATGTAGGTATGCTATAGCTGCCAACTCTCCCTATTTTTCTGTATATTTCCCGGTCTCCCGGGTAAGTCGCTCAATCTCCCGGTTTTCACTCAACTGCCCTTATTTCTCCCTTTCTAGATATAAATAAAGCGAATGCAAGTCGTGACTTTCAGTTGTTTTCCACGTGTCAATTTTCTGCTACCGTGGTGTAGGAATAGATCACGAGTGATGTTTGTATTCTTGTATTAGGTTAAAAAAATCAGAAATAGATCACGAATGTTCAGAAAATGTTCCGAAATGAGAAATGAAGTCACAAATTTTGAGATAAAAGTTTTCCTATTCTTTCATCTAAAAATCCGTTTCCCAGCTATCGCGTAATCGATCACAAATGACTATTATTCCCACAACGTCACAAGAGAGAGAGAGAGAGAGAGATGACCAATGATTATCTTATTAATGTGGGAGAAACGCATTTGCATCCACTAAAATTTTGTTAAATTATTTTGTTTTATATACAAAACTATTTTTCGAACATATAATTAATGAAATGAAAGGCTTTTTATACAGCAATTTCTCTAAAGACTGCATTTGTGCGCGATCCTCCTTATATTTCGTTTTATTGTGAAACCATTTTTCCAGTTTTGCAATCTATTTGCATCATCAAAATTCTTTATAATTATTTAGTATTTTATACAGAAAAACTATTGTTCAAACGTATTATTAATGAAATGAAAGGCTATTTTGCAGCAGTATCGTGAAAAACGGCATTTGTGCTTGATCCTCCTTATATTTCGTTTAATTGTGAAAATAATTTCCACTTTTGTAATCTGTCTGCATCTTCTAAAATTTTCGTAATTATTTTATGTTTTATACAGAAAATCTCTTTTTCAAACTTATTGTTAATGAAATGAAGAACTATTTTCTGAATAACAATATTAAAATAATAATTTGGGAACTTAAGATATACAACCCCAACAGCATTTTTTTCACAGTGACGTAAGATTTACATCACACTGTGACTTTGGGACGTTGCAGTACGTCTTGGCAATGTTAGATACATATTTCCAAAGGGAGGATATCATTTTAAACCTTTCGCGATGGCAGCATTCCGGAACTGCAGTGGCCTAAAGGATGGAGAGCTTCTGTTCCCAGGAGACGGCAATTTTTTTTTGTGCAAAGCCTAACTCTCGAAAAAAAATTCACTAAGAATTACCTATTCAACACAGAAATCTACTTTTTTTCAGGAATAAAAGAAATATTTATTTTCTATTTGATGTATATTTTTCATACAAATCTGAATACAAAATAATCGTTAGTTGCTCCTATTCTTTTATCTGAAATAAACGAATAATTTCAGCGCCTCTAAAACCGAAACGAAAAAAAAATACTCTCTTATATTCCTATGATTCACCAACGAAATAATAAAGCTGAAATCAAAACAAAACCCGAAACTCAATTATAAAATTGTTGATGCTGCGAGAATTGCTCTGTCTGTTTATATTATAAAATCATGTTTCACCCCTCCAAATGGAGAAATATTTCATTGGATCTGCCTTATGCCAAGGTCATGTGTCTGCAAAATACATTGAAGTTTCCACGGACATTTAATGCCATCTAGTAGACAGATTAAAACGATCCATGTGAAAACACGCATGCGTGCCACTCGCTGTTTACGGTAAAGTTTCCTCCGTCACGAGTGCATGCCGTCCGTCCTTGAATGCAAGTTCGCAGCCAACACGCGGGCATGCCAATCGTCGCGAAAGGATTAATCAGGAAAATATTATCTTTCAAATAAAGGAAACCACAACAAAATATCTTGAACCGTTCCAGAGATAGAGCGTTTTAAAATTTTGTCAAAAATCGCAAGTGAGATATGGCTCCAGAGGCGCCATCTTTAGTGGCCTGTATCTCCAGTCAGAAATTGTTTTGAACGAAATAAAAATAATATGGGTTTCTTACTTTTTCCTGAATTTTAATGTGTTGTGTGTGTAATTCAAAAACATCTGAGACTATGAAGGTAACCACCCCATCCACAATTGCTCCATATTCCACTTCTGTGCTCTTTAGAGGTATGCGACACAATATTGACAACACATATTTACTTACATTTAATGAAACTACTACTGCTCAGGTAAAAAGCAATTGTATGTGTATCTATAGTACTAGTAATCAAAAAATATGATTGAATATTTAACAAATTTATCCCAAAAGCATGCAATAGTAGAAATAGTAAAAGACGTGGAAATCATTTGAATTTGAAACATCAGTTCCCCTTAATAAATTTACTTTATTGTCAATGGATGATACAAATAGGAGCAGCTTCGATATAAAACATCTTGGTGCAATCTGCCATTTTTTTGGTACCAAGGAAGATGATGTTTGAAAAACGTAATATATAAATAAGTATAAAATAATCTATAAGTAGCAAGAAAAAAAAAATACTTTGATAAAAGATTATACTTTAACAAAATTTCAAAAATATGATACCTCGTACGTAAGTTCATACTTTAATAATAATAATAAAAAACAAAGATATTTAGAAGAAAGATTGTACTTTTAACAAAATTTAAAAAAAATGATACTTAGAAAAAGATTAGACTTTAATAAAGTTAAAATAAACGATACTTAAAAAAATTGTACTTGAACAAAATTAAAAAAAAAGATACTTAGATGAAAGAAGATTATGCTTTAACCAAATTAAAAAAAAACAATAATTAGAAAATGGATTGTACTTTAACAAAATTTGAAAAAAAGAATGATATTTAGAAAAAAAAAATTGTATTTTAATGAAATTTAAAATTATACGTCAATAATAAATAAGTATAAAATAATTTATAAATAGCAAATATCATACAAAAATGGGAGAAAGCACATGTCAACACTGTAAAAATGGAAATTTCCATCCTAATTTTTTTCATGTGGGTTACGGTTTTTCCGACCAATCTCTCAATTTAGTATGCACCGCATTAGACTTTATCATCCCCGATCAATTCTAAAAATCAAATACAAAAAAATATAGCCTGGTTTAATGATCAGAATACACCCATGTGACAGTGCAAAACTTTTCACAATCCAAGATCTTCACATTATAACCGAAAATAAGCACTCAAAAGCTAGAGGGGGTTGCTAGAAAAACAGAAGCTCAGGATGTCACTTTGCACCAAAGAATTACCACATTTGGCAATTTATCGCTCCAAAAAATATCCAAATTCTTTATATCAAAGCTGTACCCTTAAATATAAATAAATTGGTGTTAAAGAAATTAAATTTTGAACTGCAAGCAATTGAAGAAGCAGAACTCCTAGATTAGCAGAACTCCTAGAAAATTTATAATATTCAGTATAAAATGGATTATTGTATTATTAAATTGATGTTGCTAATGTCGGTTAAACAACAACAACAAAAAAAAAACAAATATTGAGAGAGAAAAATACTTATCCATCGTAATTCACCATAGAAGTGAGTTGAGCGGTCTCTTATTCACATTAAAATTTAAATGCAGCTTGGTCACTGATATTTGCTATACAGATGTTAAAGACTTTTTGACACATTTATAAATATTATTTTCCTTATAATATTTCCACTATGAAATATTTATTCCTAAAAAATACTTAGAAAACCAAACTGACAAATCCAAGAGAATCTCGTAACCCAGCGGTTGAGAAACATTGATCTAAAGAATCCTAATACACTATAGCCTATATGCAATTTCTTGTTGCATTATCTTTTACATGTATGAAGTTAAGTTTCTTTCCCTTTTCCAAAGTGAAGGTCTTTTAATTCACATCTTGTATTCCAAATGAAGTTTTCACTAATTTGTTTAGAAGGTGTATGAAGCTGGAATCTGTCATAGAAAAAAGTTTAAAGAATTAAAGATATCTGATGGGAGTAATTTTTTATATATAAAGTGAATGGTGTAAGAGAAATTTCTGCTTTGTTTGATGAAACATAATCAAGACTTGTTTATTTGAACTTCCTGGCAATGCTACATTTGTATTTCTGAATACTTGCAAGCAAGAGTCTTCTATATTTTCTGCAATTCTTAAAGATTAAAAATACTTCACCCACTGGTAATAAAGAAAAAGGGCAAACTATGAATAATCTATGTTGCTTAAGATCATGCATAACAATTTTAAAATTAAATGATGATAATATTTTCAAAATTATACTAGAATGGGCATCTTATGAGTGTGGGGATGTTTGTGAATATTTGTTATTTGTATGTCCAACATAAAGCAAATTTGAATGTTAAAATCTTTACATACGAAAGAACTTGTGTGTTGAAATTTTCGAAGTGATAGGTACACACACACATTTTGGAAAGCCAAAATATATTAATTTGTCCTAGATGATTAAAGCTTATTGGATACTTTTCCATGAAAACGTTGATACTAAACTTGCCTTCCATATAGATAATGAGAATGAACCTTGGTGAAAAAAAATGTATTACATCTATCCATGTAATAAAAGTTGTCATTTGAAGAAATGGTAATACCATGAGTAAAGTTTCAATCACCTCAGCTTTACTTATAAGAGTTAAAGAAGCAAGACAAGAATATTTTTCAACTGAAACATAAGAAAAAGTTGAAAGAAGAGAAAATATTTGTAGAACAAAATATTAATGAAAAGTAGATTGCATTGAAAAGGCAACAAGAAGTAGGGGAGGAGTTGAAATTGTCTAAAAATGCCAGAAGCTTTAAAATTATGTTTAAATAAGTCAACAGTTTCTTGATGAAGGTTCATAAAGACTAAGTTGTGCTCTGAGAAAGAAGAAAATGAAAGAAGCAACATGCTAATGGCTTCATAGAAGCTGCTAAAGATGAAATAGAAAAGTGCATAAAAATGTCTGAAACTAAAATGGAATATATATTTTGTAGAACCTTCAAGTCATTTTAATATTGAAAGTTGTTTGCTTTCAAATTAAGGTTCCTTTCCATAGTTTGCTTCTTGCTACAATAATTTTGTAGCAGCATTGGCACATACAAGTTATTGTGGTCTATTGCTGAAAGCCATAAATTTAACATCTATCTTCATAAACTTTCTGTGCAGGTCTGAACATCAAACTAATTTCCCTTGTAAATTAATTTTTTCATTATTCTGCAAACATATTTTATATTTACTCATAATTTTAAAATACATTAACAGATTTCAAATTCCTATTTTTTTCTACTTTTTTAAAAGAGAATTTTCGTTTTGTTCGTACTTTTATTTGAAAATACAGTTTGAACCCTGAAATAGATACCTTGTAGGTCAGGTGGTCTGGGTGGAAAGAAACACATAGAAATAATAATAATAAAAAAATACAGAAAAGCATAGCAATTGTGCATTATGCTTTGGTTCACATGACATAAACTGGAAATAAATTGACATATTTAAAATTATTGTTAATAGCACTTTTCTTTTAATTTGGAATCATTTAGCTTTATGATTTAAGATCGGGCAATATTTATACATTAATCACTCCAGAACAGGCAACATTAATTTATTAATTAACAAAAGCTTTAGAGTGTATTTTACTTCATCTTTTAATGAGTGTGTATTTAACACAATTCCCTATTTAAGTGATCGAGTGCAAAAATGTAGCTTTGCAACATAGGTCAAAGGCAGTTTTGTTACTTCACATCCTAACTGCCAATAAAAAGAGTAAAAAGTAAATTTTGTTTATTTGCGTGTTTCACTTATTGTAGTCCTTTGTCAAAATTGTAAAGGTTTCTTTTCAATTTTATTGTAATAATGTCATTTTCAATTGCAAGTAATGAAAACCCTTGTAAATTTTCCTAATATAATGTGGATCGCAATCTGTTTATCCTTTTAAGAATGGAAAATGAATGTTCATCTGAGCAATTGGATATTGGCAATGATAGCAATATGTGTAATGCTACTTTGATATAGGAAAATGCATGAGAAATGGTTACTGTTTTATTTTTTGTAAAATCTGCTTAAGACTTAGTTGCTCTTTTGAAATGATTGAAATTTCAGAAAGTTATCATCAGGATAGGCATTTCTAAATTCTTTAGCAAAATCACAAACTTTCAGTGTCAGTCGCAGATTTTATATTGAATAGAAAACCAAATTTTTTGTCGACAGCAAGATATGTTTTTTTTTGTATGTTTAGTTGGGTGATGAGAACATCACAAATTACATTATGACAGTTTACTCAATGCTTTTTTACTTGAAAAAAATTTTTCATCGGAACAAGTATCACCTAAAAACCTACTTTTAAGAGTATATTTTTTCTTAGAATGGTATATAAAACACCTTTACCAATAAGTTTATGGGCTTCTTTCCCATATACATCAATATTACTTTTTACAATTTGTATGAAATGTATGGCAGAATTAAATAATGGGATCACTGCTGAAATATCTCCCTTACATTGATGAAGAGTTTTGCTCACCTTATTGATGCACTGCAAAATGGTGTCCCATATTACTGTCATCCAGTCTGCTTCAAACTTTTCCATCTTTGAATGTAGCTTTTTTAGCAGTATGGCAAGTTGAAGGTATTTCAGTTTCATCTACAGAAATGTTATGCAATGCTTGTTTTACTATGGAATATTCCTTGCACAGTACCTTTCTAGCATCCGCTTCAGCTGACCACCTTGTTACCGACAATGATTTAACTAATAAGAATTTGCCCCTAGCATTTAAAAAATGCTTCTGTAAATTATTCAATCTCCGTGTTGATGTAGAGAAAAAATTATAAATATTTTGAACAATCCCAAAACACTCGCAGCTTGATTACAACACTGAACCTCATTCATTCCAACAAAGTTTAGTGAATGTGCCGGACATGGGACATATTCAGCAAAAGGATATATTGTTTTTATTCTTGTCTGCAATCCAGAGTATTTACCCTATAATATTACTAGCATTATCGTATGATTGCCCTCTACAATTTAAAATATCTAGTTCATAATTTTTTAATAAAGAAAGTACTGCAGTTGTCAAAGAACTGGTGTTATGACTATAAATTGGAATAAATGTAACAAATTGCTGACACAGTTCCACCCTCTTCACGAACATATCACACAATTATTGTTAACTGGTTGCTATGACTTATGTCTGATGTAGAGTTAACACTGAGTTCAAAATACTTTGCAGCTTGAACTTCAGATAAAATTACATTAAATACTTTTTCCGATATAAGTTATAAAATTTCTGTAACTGCTGTGGAAGATAGAAAATTAGTATAGCCACTACCAATATTGCTATATTTGGAAAGATGATTGGCAATACATGGATCATATTTGCTTAAATATTCTAAGCATCCTAAAAAATTCCATCTTGCAAAGAGATTATAGTTTCATTGTCTCCAAACACAGGAAGCACTTTATAGTACTAATAACTCTACCAAGAACATTGTGCCAATAACAACATTCTTTTTATACTCCTTGAGAATGAAAGAAACTATGCAAGCATGAGACATCAAACACATTGATAAAGTGCAGGTTGCTTCTCTGTGAGCCTGTGAGTTTTCATGTTCTGATAGTCTTGTGACAAATTTTTTCAATTAGAGAAGCCTTCTTCATAGAAAGATTGGTGACTGCAACTAAAAAGTTTGCAGATATGGCAATAATGGATGATAAAATAAGTTCAGTTTCATCTAAGTTAAAGACATACGTCTTCGAATACCGGGTTAAAATATTTTTTAGTGTATGACTTTTTCAATTTTTCTCTACATTGGCATTAACATTTGCTGAATCTGCTTATGTTTTAAAAGAAATACTATGCCAGTATTCTATCCAGTTATTACATTGCACGATATAGCAGGAAGTAGTTTTGTACAGATTGACTTTGGAACCTACCACGCATGTGCTGTAAGTCACGTTTTTCTTGCTCTAATAGTTTTTTCACGATAGTTCTTTGTTCTCAAGCTTGTGAAGTATTTCGTTGCATTTGTCGTGTCTAAAAAAGGTACTTGCGTATTATTCCATTGACGAACTTTTAGTTGGCGACAAAAAGTTCACGAAATGTAATCAATCAAATTTTGTAACCAAAATATTATTGCCAACTATGAAGTTTTGTTTACATTTAAAAAAACTTTGCTTACATTTTCATGCGATGAAGATGCAAACAAAACACTTAACACAAATTGATCCTAATGGCTACACTTTTCTGACAGTCTTTCACACTGCATCGCCACTGTTTGTCTGTTTTTTGCATAAAGACCCATATTGTGACCATTAATGCACATTTTTTTTAGATGCCAGAATTCCGTAAACAGCATGCTTTAATATGTGCATTTACCAAAGCAAAAATGGATGGTTTCCGCTTTAGTGACCAAGGTTTGCACAGTGTGTTGTGATGTCATATTTTTCGATTATTGGCACAAAATCTATCTTTTGGCGACAGTTTCGATTTCGACTGAAATGGTCGACGGGATAATACGCAAGTACGACGGGATAATACGCCAAAAAATGATCAACCACTTCGCATTAGATTTTGTCAAAAGCTTTGTGAAACGTGCAAAGACACATGCTTAAAATTACAGAAAGCAGGTGAAGAGGATTTCGTTTGTCGAGAATTGCATCAGTGATAGAACTCTACATGTTGTATTATCAACTATCAACATCCACATGTTATGCAAGCATTATAATTACAATACAAATATTGTTTTCAAAAATTTTTTTTGTCTTTTAGAAGTATAGCAAAACATAAGAAAAAAAATACCAGTTACCATTTAAATCAATATACTAAAAATTATTTTGACATAAAAACAAAATGAAAGTAAAGTTTATGGAAATTTTTATTCTTTAAAGATTGCACAATTTGTTTTTCGTATTCTGTGCATCCATGGAGCATTCAATAGCATATTGCAAGTTTTGAGCTTTTCTCAATGCCTAATTGATTTCATAATTTAGAAAGAACAATTCTAAAATTAGAAAATATTTCCAATAGAAGCTGAACTGGCAGATTGAGATAGAAGTGTTATTTATAGTTCTGTCAATTTAGATGCTAGATTATTCTTTTGAAAACCTTCACACTTTGAAATCCCGGCCGTCCAAATAGCTGCTCTTAGTCCCCAGGACGAGTCGGACGGTCTGGGTCTTCTACACTTTGAAATCCCTTTTCAGCATGCAACAGGGCTTGTAATAAGATTTGCACTAAAGTAAGAGGCAGGGAATGGGGTTTTTTGTGCTTCAAATGCTTTTATTAAAACTGATAAACAATGAGTTTTAAATTTCCGAGCTTTTTTCCTAATAAGTTATCTTTGTTCAGTTTATAACTAAATGCAAGGCATTTTATTGTAGTAATTGAATGTTAGGCTTTTGACCTATAGATTTTTTATGTTGATGGTTTAAACCTGTTATATGTCAAAAATTTGTCAACCATGAACTACTAACGCATTCCTGGCTTCTTTGAAAGATAAGTTGTTGTTGAAACCCAGACCGTCCGACCTACCAGAAAGGTGTAAGGTAACTGTTTCGACGGTCGGGAAGTGCCACCCAATTTAGACCGGAACCCAGTGGAGGAGGCATCCACAGGGACCGTACCCTCCTTCCCCTACCACCAACCTCTCGGAAGGACTTTCGGACCCACATGTTTAACGTGATCGTACTCCGCATGAACACGGCAGCAGTTTTGGCAGTGGCTGGAATCGAACCCGGGCCAACCGAGTGCAACTCCAGCGCGCTAACCAATGGGCTACCGCGCCCCGAAAGATAAGTTGTGAAAAAGTACAGATATTTTTCTTTATTTCAGGTTCAGTTTTGCAGTAATGTTTTGCATATATACTAGGGCAGGGTCTCCAAACTATGCTTTTTCAAGTTTCTACGATCCGGCTCGTGACCTGAAGCATGATTAAAAATGGAAGTGAAATTAATTTAACAACTATCATAATTTAAGAGCATCTCGTTTCATATGTACTACATTGCTTTTACTCTTTCCGTATGAAATATGCTGTTTTATGGAGAATTTAAAATCAGAATAAAGTAAGTAACAAGTGAGCTGCCAGCGCAGCGACACCTGGGAAAAATAAAATAAAGAAAAAGAGAGAGTGAGACGGAGGACTCACGACATCGGCTGAAGGCTGAAGCCCACCAGTTTTGTTGTGTGAAACTTATTAACTTTGTAATGTTTGTATTGTATCTGTGAATAGTTTAATACTGTCATTAAACTTCAAAATGTGTACAAGTGTATCCATGTCAATCCTGTACAACTAGCTGACATAATTTGGCGCCCAACATACGGCCGGTGTTTGTGTGTTCTCAAAACGATGGACAAAAAGAACTCTTGCGATAACCCCATCCTGATGTGTTTGTGTGAATGCGATGTTGGAATATCCCTTCCATGCCAAGGATGTTAACAGATTAACAGATAAGTGTTCAACTTGTTTAAACTATTTTAAGTAGTTATACTTCTGTTTTCGCAATCCGGCAATTGCAGTAGTGAAACCTATCGTACAAAAACATTCTTTTGTAAAACGAAGTGCTTGCCGTTCTCGTCTGAGCGTCACTTTCATTTTCATTTGCCCGGCACGTGACAGAATGTCTGTAATTGGTCTAATGGATTAACGGATGTGCTGCAACTGTTTTCTTTATCTTTCTCGTTTTTGATCAAAATTATTTATTACGTTTTAAGAAAAAAAGACTGTTCTGTGTTAATTTGAAGAATTTAGAGAGTTTACGATAGAAATGGCTTCTCGAGGTAAGGGACGTAAAGAAGATCTAAGATTACTTGTTCAAGAGTTGGGATTAGATGGAGCAGACACTCTTAAGGTGGTGGAGTTAAAAGATTTGATCACGAGTTCTGAAGGCTATAGTGAAGAGTTGACAAAATATATGTTGGACAATATTATTGAAAATCAAATAGCAAGGGAACAGGAAGTCAAATTGGAAAATGAAAGAATGTTTGAATTGGAACGTTTGAAGTTGCAACTTGAATCTCAGCGGGTCTCGCAATCCGTAGCCGCAACCCCGGTTTTGGAGACGGAGCAACCCAAGTGGGACGTGAGGAGAATTCTCCCTAAATACGACCTTAAAGACAATGATATGGTATTATTTCTTAATTTATTTGAATGACAACTTAAGTTCTTAAAGATTCCAGAAGCGACTTGGGTCCTATATTTAATTGGATCTTTACCATCTGAGATCGGACAATTTATTGCTAGAGAACCAGAGGAGGAATGTCAGGATTACAATAAAGTGAAGGCAATGCTGTTGAAAAGATATAAGCTTACTGCCGATAAATGCAGACAATTGTTTTCCCTGCATCGTAAGAGCCAAAACAGTACTTGGCATGATTTTTATTTTGAATTGACCAGTTATCTTGACGGCCGGCTTACTGAACTGAATGTCAAGACATTTGAACAATTAAAGGGACTCGTCCTAGCTGACTAAATGAAGAAACAAGTAACTCAGGAAACCAGAGACCATTTCCTTGATATTTGGTCAGAGCTAACCAACCCCTTAGACTTGGCAAAAAGGTTGGATACGTATGACTGTTAAAGGACTAATCAGAAGAAAAGTACGATTCCACCATTTCCGAGGAGGACTAACACGGTCAGAGATGAGGTTACGAAACCTGTTGTGCCCAAGAGGTGCTCTCAGGAAGGCAGACCCAATCGAACAAATGCTGGATCCAACCAGAAACGACCAACGTTAACCTGTTATGGCTATGGTAAAGCCGGATTTATAAAATCAAAATGCCCAACTTGTAACTCTCACGTGGGCAGCAGCTCGTTTTGAAAAGATCCAAATCCATAGTCCAGGGGAACTGGAGCGGGCTGCAGTCGTGAGTGTCACAATAAATGGTATAACAGGTACAGCATGCGCGGATAGCAGAGCGACACTATTGCGGGTGAGACCCTGTACCATTTGCTGAAAGATGAAGGAGTTGAGTTTGAGAAAACATTTATTATGATGACGCTTGCTGATGGTGACCAAACTGAGAGGGATGCTTTTACCATGTGTGACGGTATGTCTGGAGGAACGTTCTTTCCCAGTAACTCTTTTCGTGCTACCAGAAGCCAAAGAAAATCGTACTCTATTGGAAGCAGATTTTCTGAAGAAATCCGGAGTCGTGTTGAATCTTCAAAACCATACCTGGTTCTACAGTGATAACCCAAATGAATACTTTCCATTCGCTGAAAACCCTACTGTCCAGTCCTGTGACATTAAGGAAAGTACGATGGCGGAAAATTCTTGTCTACTCCGACCCAATGAAGGTGAATATTTAATGGAGGACCAACGCCGAAGACTCAATGCGTTGCTTACCCAGTGTGAAGATACCTTTAGTCCGAGGGGAGAGCCGACGCCATACATGGAACATCGGATCGACACGGGTGATTCTTCCCCAGTTGCCAACTACTCCCTATAGGCTCTCTCCTGCCAGAAAGGAAATTCTGATCGACACCCTTCTCAAATCAGGCGTAATCGAGGAATGTGACTCTCCGTATGCTGCCCCGGTGGTGTTAATACCAAAACAGAATGGAGATTTCCGCCTTTGCATCGATTACCGGAAACTGAATGCTGTAACTAAGCCTGATCCATATTCCCTACCACATATGGATGATCTTTTGCAAAATTCTAAGCCGACTACCTACATGTCTACCATGGACTTAAAATCTGGTTACCATCAAGAATGTACCCTCCCGATAAGGACAAGACAGCCTTTGTTTACCCATTTGGAGTGTTCCGATTTACGCGCATGCCCTTTGGTCTAAGAACGGCCCTGCAACCTTCCAGAGACTTATGGATCTTTTCCGAAACGGATTGAAAGTCAACATCCTAGCCTATTTGGATGACATTATTGTGATGTCCTCTACTTTCGAAGAACATTTGGAGGACCTTCGGTTAGTTTTTGACCGGTTACATAAATTTAGACTGCATGCCAATCGTGCAAAGTGCCACTTTGCTTGCCCAAAGGATAAATGCCTTGGCCACTACATAGCGGGAGATGGAATCGAGGTAGACCCCAGAAAAATAGAAGCAGTTCTACAGATACCTTCTCCAAAAAGTGTAAAGCAAGTACAGAGTTTTCTCCAGACCTGTAGTTGGTATCAACGTTTCATTCCTCAGTTTGCTGAAACCTCCAGGCCGCTGAGCAACCGTATGAGGAAACGAACACCCTGGAGGTGGGGGCAAGACGAGCAAACAGCCTTTGAAACTCTGAAACAAAGTTTGGTGTCACCACCTGTGTTGAAGCAGGTCGATGAGGCCAGGCCTTTTATTCTCAGGACTGACGCTTCAAGTTACGCTCTGGGTGTGGTCCTTACTCAAGGGCAGGGCCCCGGAGAGCACCCCATCGAGTACGCTAGTCGATTGTTGACTTCCGCGGAAAGAAACTACTCAACTACCGAGCGGGAAGCCCTTGCCGTGGTCTGGGCGCTAGAAAAATTCCGCGGATATATCGAAGGAGTTGAAATAACAGTTGTTTCCGATCATCAACCCTTAAAATGGCTGATGAGCCTGAAGTCGCCAACAGGACGACTGGCAAGGTGGTCCTTACAGATTCAATTGTATAATTTGAAGTTTGAGTATATTGCCGGTAGAGCGAATGTCATACCCGACATGTTATCCCGCCCTGCATGTACTACACACGGGGGGCCCCCACCTGCGACATCTGTACTGTCACCATAGACTTACCGACCAGGAAAGCGAGTGATATCCGGGATGAGCAGTTGAGAGATGATGACTTAAAATTATTGACTGTTTTTAAGGTGACCACAGAACTGAAAATTTCGCAAATAGGACGAGCCGTGGTTATCTTATGTCCCAAGGAATCCTGTATCGTTACTCCCCGGATACTGAATCTGAAGAGGCTCAGTTAATGGTTCCGATCCAAGAGCGCAAAAGAGTCTTGCAGGAGTACCACGATACTTCGACCAGCGGACATTATGGTGCTGAGGGTACTTACTACAGGATTGCCTCCCGTTATTACTTTCCTGGAATGAGAAAATACATTGCGGACTACGTAAAGAACTGTGTTGATTATAATAGATATAAGCCCAGTAACCAAAACCTGCTGGACTTCTAAGGACACCCGTGTACTCCCAACGTTTCGAAACGCTTGCGATAAACCTCTTCGTCCCCCTGCCGAAAACACCGGATGGGAAGAAATAGATTTTCATAGTGGAAGACACCTCTACCAAGTGGGTGGAGCTCTTTTCCCTTCAACACGCCACTGCAAAAGAATGTGCGGTAATTCTACTGGAGGAAGTGTTTTTGAGATATGGATTGCCTCGCTGGCTTATCAGCAACAATGGTACCCAATTTGTTAGCGCTGTCCTTCAGCAAGTGTGTAATGTGCTCGGAGTCAAACAAGTACTGACTCCTGTCTATTGGCCTCAAGCGAATCCTGTGGAACGGAAAAATAGAGATCTAAAACCAAGACTGGCTATCCTCGTGGGAAACGATCACACCTTGTGGTCCGAAAAACTTCCAGCTATACGTTTTGCCCTCAACACTACAAGATGTGACACTACTGCTCATACTGCAGCCTTCTTACAGTTCGGAAGAGAACTTAGGACTCTGGACGACGTCCAGCATGACATATGAACCGTGATCCATAATGACAAGTTCGTTGCCAAAATTATGCCATATCTGCGAAGATTTGTAGATATGAGCGCCGAGATAAAGGATTTGATAGAACAGAAACAGGATCGGAGGAAGAAATATGCTGATAAAGGTAAAAGAGGAGATCCGTCGTATGCACCTGGAGACGAAGTGTGGGTAACCACCCACCCGATAAGCAGTAAAGCCAGCCAGAAAACCACGAAGTTTGCACCTCGGCGAGATGGGCCCTTTATCATACTAACTCAGCGTTCTCCAACAAGTTATGAAGTGGCTGATCCGAGTTCCCCAGATATACCAGTTGGGACTTATCACACCTCTGCCCTCCGACCTTGCTCCTTGCCTTTCGACACCGTAACCATGCCAATCACCTCCTTGCGTAGGAGGGGCCGACCCCGAAGAACTAAAATATACCAGAACAGCTCTAGTTCCCCATCTACCACTTCTGGTTACTCGTCGAGTCGACTTCGTGGCCAGGGGGGAGAAATAAAGAAAAAGAGAGAGACGGAGGACTCACGACATCGGCTGAAGCCCACCAGTTTTGTTGTGTGAAACTTATTAACTTTGTAATGTTTGTGTTGTATCTGTGAATAGTTTATAATACTGTCATTAAACTTCAAAATGTGTACAAGTGTATCCGTGTCAATCCTGTACAACTAGCGGATATAAGTATTATTTTGATTCTATAACTACAGCATATATTTTTTACTGTCTTATTTTTACTTATTTGTCTACTCCAACTCATGGTGTTTGAAAGACTCGCCTCTTGAGCTTGTAGGAGCAGATTGCTAATGCATTTATATAAATATTTATTTCATTATTCAATTTGTTACATTTTGCAGTTCATTTTACAAGTAAATTTCAGGTATTAGTTTTTAAAACTTGTTTTGGCTCTCTAAATGTTTGAAAACTTTTAATGCGCATGCATGTCGAAAAGTTTGGAGACCGCTGTACTAGCAGTGTTAGAAATCTTAAATAATAAAAGGCAATGTCTGTGCGTCTGTCTGTCTGTCTGTCTGTCTTATACACTATACGTTTCGCGACCGCGCGTCGGAGAGCTACGAAATTTGGCAATCGGAGACCCTGGGGGGTGGGAAGGGGACACGTGAAAACCGATTTTTAAAATTTTAATTATTTTTTTTGTTATTTAATGTTTTATGAGATTTCGACCGTTTTTTGACCTTTTTGCCCTTTTTTCTCCACGATCCAGACATCGTAGAAAAAAACAAATCACACCATCGGAAAGAACAGAGAATTTCGAGTAAAAATATATCAATTTCAAATCTGAATTTCGATTTCTAATATTTTTTAAAGATTTTAAAACAAAAGTCACTTTTTGCTCAAGAAAACGATTTTTGGTTTTTAAATTCTCGCATCGTGAAAAGTACTCATAATTTCGACTAATAATTTACATTTTCAGAAAGGTCAAACATCTGGCATTCTTACAAGTCTAATCTGGTCCAGAAATAATGAAAATTGCCTTCAGGATCGCAATTTTAAAGACGTCATGATTTTAAATTTCTCGACGTTCCGCTCGGCGTGACGCTTCGTTTCTCCCCCGCTGAAGCAGGGAAGGTGGTGGGTGGGGACGTCAAGGTGGAGGTGACGTCACGGTTCTGTATATGCATAGCGATGGGTGGGACAATAAGAAACCGAATTAGTTTTTACTTTCCGTTTCCCGCGCTTCCGATTTTAAATGAAATAAGAGCTTAACATATGCACTGTAGAAATTATTATATTTATATTTTAAATGATGGAACGATATGGATTTTTTAAATGGATATTTTAATTTTATGGATATTTTAAATGATGGAACGATGGATATTTTAATTTTATGGATATTTTAAATGATGGAACGATGGATATTTAAATTTTATGGATATTTTAAATGATGGAACAATGGAATGAGGATGATGGAATTAAGAGCTTAGAGAGCATATGGTCATTTTAAATTGTAAATTAGCGCGCGGGAAGTTAGCGGTAGGCCCGGGTACGATTCCCGCCACTGCCAAAACTGCCGAAGTGTTCACGCGGAATACGATCACGTTAAACATGTGGGCCCGTAAGTCCTTCCGAGAGGTTGGTGGTAGGGGAAGGAGGGTACGGTCCCTGTGGATGCCTCCTTCACAGGGTTCCCGTCTAAATTGGGTGAATATAAAGAAAGTTGCGGAGGGCGAGGCAGCCCAGTGGTTAGCGCTCAGGAATTGCACTCGGTAGGCCCGGGTTCGATTCCCGCCACTTCCAAAACTGCCGCCGTGTTCACGCGGAGTACGATCACGATAAACATGTGGGTCCGGAAGTCCTTCCGAGAGGTTGGTGGTAGGGGAAGGAGGGTACGGTCCCTGTGGATGCCTCCCTCACAGGGTTCCCGTCTAAATTGGGTGAATATAAAGAAAGTTGCGGAGGGCGAGGCAGCCCAGTGGTTAGCGCTCAGGAATTGCACTCGGTAGGCCCGGGTTCGATTCCCGCCACTTCCAAAACTGCCGCTGTGTTCACGCGGAGTACGATCACGATAAACATGTGGGTCCGGAAGTCCTTCCGAGAGGTTGGTGGTAGGGGAAGGAGGGTACGGTCCCTGTGGATGCCTCCCTCACAGGGTTCCCGTCTAAATTGGGTGAATATAAAGAAAGTTGCGGAGGGCGAGGCAGCCCAGTGGTTAGCGCTCAGGAATTGCACTCGGTAGGCCCGGGTTCGATTCCCGCCACTTCCAAAACTGCCGCCGTGTTCACGCGGAGTACGATCACGATAAACATGTGGGTCCGGAAGTCCTTCCGAGAGGTTGGTGGTAGGGGAAGGAGGGTATGGTCCCTGTGGATGCCTCTCCCACTGGGTTCCGTTCTAAATTGGGTAAATAAAAAGAATGTTATGGAGATAGTCGCTGGGGGCGAAGAAGCCCAGTGGTTAGCGCGCGGGAATTGCACTCAGTAGGCCCGGGTTCGATTCCCAAAATTGCCGCCGTGTTTACGCGGAGTACGATCACGTTAAACATGTGGGTCCGTGAGTCCTTCCGAGAAGTTGGTGGTAGGGGAAGGAGGGTACGGTCTAAATTGGATGAATAAAAAGAAAGTTATGGAGATTGTCGCGTAGGGCAAAGTAGCCCAATGGTTAGCGCGCGGAAATTGCACTCGGTAGGCCCGGGTTTGATTCCCAAAATTGCCGCCGTGTTTACGCGGAGTACGATCACGTTAAACATGTGGGTCTGTAAGTCCTTCCGAGAGGTTGGTGGTAGGGGAAGAAGGGTACGGTCCCTGTGGATGCTTCTCCCACTTGGTTCCGGTCTAAATTGGGTGAATAAAAAGAAAGTTATGAAGAATATCGCGGAGGGTGAAGTACCCCAGTGGTTAGTGTGCGGGATTTGCACTTGGTAGGCCCGGGTTCGATTCCCAAAATTGCCGAATAAAAATAAAGTTATGGATATTGTCGCGGATGGCACGGTAGCCCAGTGGATAGCGCGTGGGAATTTCACTCGGTAGGCTCGGGTTCGATTCCCGCCATTGCCAAAAATGCAGCCGTGTTCACGCGGAGTACGATCACGTTAAACGTGTGGGACTGCAAGTCCTTCCGAGAGGTTTGTGGTAGGGGAAGGAGGGTACGGTCTCTTTGGATGCCTCCCCCATTGGGTTCCGGTCTACATTGTGTGGCACTTCCTGGCCTTCCAAGCAGTTACCTTACGCCTTTCTGGTAGGTCGCGCCAACCAGTTTGCCATGGTCAGAATTTTCAAGGGTAGCGAACAGGCTGGTCGCCAAAGGCGGCTAGTTAACAATAAAAGTTACTGGTCCTGCGGACTAGTAAGTATCAGAAAACATTGGTCCATAGCCATTATGACTGGTCCATTAAGATTATAAACAACATGGCAGCTATGTACAAAGAAATACTCTGATATTTAACACAATAATATGCATATTCAAATTTGACTTACGTTTAAAGAGGTGTATAACAAATCCTAAATTATTATCAAATCAGCTAATATATACGCTATAAATAATAACAAAATCTGCAAAATTTCCAATTTCTTTTCTTTTTTTTTTTTTATCATTTTGAATTGGATTTATAAGGTTGTTGACTTACAAAATAGATTTTTTTTTAATTACTAAAATTTGTGATTTGAAGTCTTATTATGAGGCTTAATGGCAACCTCTTTTGATCTTGTATTTTGCGACCCATTCCAACCAGAGGGTTGATACAGCAAGCACAGGATCAAAATCTTCAATGTTAGGTGTATTCAAATGTCTGTATCAGTTTATTTAGTTTGTTTCTCCAGCCGGTTTTTACTTTATGAATAAATGTCTGAAGTGTCTTTCAGCTTCAGTTTACATATATAAAAATCTGATGTGGGCAACACACGACTTTCCTTATATAATGCAATGAATTTACTAAGTTTACAGTTTTAAAAAAATGTTATTCTTATAGTAGATACTTATATTCTTTCCAAGATATTGAATTTTTGACAATTAGTCGTCATTTTCATCGATTTAGCGTTATTTTTATCCATTTGGTGAGATTTTCGTTAATTTGACAACATTTCAAAAAGTCGCCAAGTTGGCGACATTCCGCCAAATTCGTCGCTAAAATCTTGCCAAGCGTTATGGACGAAGAAATAAGTTATTCTTACAGCAGATAAATGACTATTGGTGTTCAAATACAAAAGTATTACTTAAAGTATATTTTTTCATGAATGGAATGAGCTAGATCCACGAGAATGAAGTCACCCAATTTATCGCATGGTATTACATATGAAAAGTGAACATGTTTCTCAATAGGAAATATTTTTTTTTAATTTTATATGACTTTTTGATATTTTTTTGAAAAATGTATAATATCTCGAGAATGGTTCATGTTAGTGTTCTAAAATTTATGCCAATCGTTTTCTAATGAAAAATTACATAAGAAATGTCTATTTGCGTAACTTTATTAGCGGTTTCGATTTTTTAACGATTTTTTCAAAATTTCATTCGAAAATTTAGGGGGGTTCTGAACATTCGATTGCGTATATAAACAATAGGCTTCCAGTGTTTACGGATTGTGATTTTTGTGCCAAATTTTGTTCGAATCGGTCCATTCGTTCGTCAGTTATCATCTCCACAGACCCACTGACACACACAGACATCACTTCAAAAATGTTTGATTCGTAATCAGGGATGCTTGAAATGTGCTCTCCCGTCGAAAACTCGAATTCAAATTTTCGACCCCGTCACAATACTTTTCTTATACATTATGTATATAAGGAAAGTAAAAAAGAGCAAAAAAACTACAGTCAAAATGTTTTCATGTCTAATATATGAGTAGTATAGTGCATTTGTGCTTTAAGTTCATTTATCTTTCAAGAAGCCAAAATTACGAGGATTTTAAGTAAACTCCACCACCATTTTATATTTATATTTTGTCATCTTTGCTAAATATCGCTAATATTTTTATTTCATAATTTATAATTTTTACTATAAGAATCATTAGCAAAAATTATAATTCAATGTTCTAATTTGCTAAAGAATTGCACTTAAAGCTCATTAAACATTTTTAACTTGCATCAAAATACTCTTCTCTTGTCAATAGGCATAGATAACAACATATCTGCTTGTTATTTTTGAGAAAGAGCTGTAAAATTCCTGATTTTTTTAGAAAAAGCAGCAATATTTTTGATTTAAAAGTGCTAAAATTCGCAATGCTTATTAAAAAGTGATAAAATTCATTATTTACATGAAAAAGCACTATAGCTAACTATTTTTATGAATAATCATTGAAATTTGCAATTTTATTTAAAAGTGCTATTTGCGATTATTTTAAAAGCACTAAAATTAGTGATTTTGTGCAAAAGCGCTAAAATTTGAGATTGTAAGTGCTAAAATTCTCAATTTAAAATAATAAATTCACGATTTTTATGAAAAAGTGTAAAATTTGGGTTTATATTTAAAATCACTAAAATTTGTGATTTAAAACCTTAAAATTGCCGATTTTATGTAAAAATGCTAAAATGTTATGTTTTATTGTAAGACTTTAAAATTTGACATTTTATTTAAAAGCGTTAAAATTTGCAATTCATTTAAAAGTGATAAAATTGGCAACGTTATTTAATGAAAAACTGCTTAAATTTGCAATATTATTTAAAATACTACATAAATAAAATAGTAGTGGGAAATAAATGCATAATAAAACGTTCAAATTCTTTTTTATTGACTTCATTTTAAACAAGATGCAACTAGGATATATTGCCTAGAATAATACATGGTATTTTAGGCACTATAACTAGTGCACTATAACATTACAAATGATGAAATCGCTTCTTCTACAAGCACATGATCAGTTACGACATTGCTGAGGTGTTTTAGAGCAAGTCTGAGAATGGACAGAACTTTTGGCTTCCGTTGTCTACAATGTTGTTTGGCATATTTCGAAAGATGAAACTGAAGAAAAACTTGTTTATATATAAAATCTTGGGATTTTGCAGTCATTAATTCTACTGGTCCCACGGACTGCCAATATTTTTATTCTTCTCTGTCCAATCAAACATTTGGTAGTCTCGGACCAATGGACCAATGATTTCGAATGCTGACTAGGGTTAGAAATTGAGGTTTCAACAATAGTTATTGTAGATACAGCTGATTTTTCAATTGGAAGAGCAAGATATTAAGTGTGTGCTAATAATTCAGACTGATTTCAAAAATCTTCAAATATTTTGTAGATTCTGGACCAGTCCATTTTAAATCATCTTTTTTCTGAAGAGAGCTGTGGTAAAAGCATCTATTTAATATTTTAATGTTTAGCATCTATTAATTATTTTAATGTCTAGCATCTATTTAATATTTTAATGTCTAATAAGCTCCTGTTAGTATAGCATATAGTAGGATGATTTTCAAGCAAATTCGAAACTATTTTTTCCTTTATGCATTTACTGTAATCAACATTTTCTGCTGATAAAGGATAAGTACAGTTTTTTGAAAACCTTTTTTTACCACTGTAGGAGTAGCTTTGTTTCTAAATTTAAAAAAATAAAAATTAAAAAAATTGGACAAAAGTTATTTGTGTAACATTTTTTAAAAGTTTTGAAATTACCACTAACAAACTCTTCCTTTCCATCTGTCCTTCAAAGATTTGAAGATATTTACATCAGCTGGTTGTAACAAATGTGTGCTATTTAGTAGGGTTCGCATGGTCCTTAAAGTTAAATTCACATTTTGTTTTTTAGGGCCCTTAAAACTCATTAAAACTTTTGCCATCCAAATTCCGAAATGCAAATGGAAACCAGACAAACAACTGATGGTCCAAAATTGGTACTGTGAAGAATACAGTCGAACCTGTCTTAAACGGAATTTAGGGGACCGGAAGAATTATCCATCTTAAAAAGGTTCTCGTTTCATGCAGGTAATTTCAGAAAAAGATAAGTTTTAAAGTTTAGCTGGAAATGCTGATCCATATGTCATATGTAATTGCTCACCTATACATCAGATTTTAAAAATTCTAAAATGTGTATTTAGATAAATCTGATTAATACTATATTATACTATAATAGCTAATTAAATTATTTTAAATATGATATACGTACATTTTTGCATACTGCTATCACAGGAGTATATGTAAATAAAATTATAGTATACCCCTTAACTGTTAGCTTATTACCATACCTTGAAACTTAGATGAATTGATTTACAGGCAAAATATTACTGCTTACCAAAGAACAAAAAATATAAATTAAAAAAAAATGTGAGATGAACTTTCAAAATAATCCAACATGGTTTCTAGGACATGTGTCTTACTAATGATGTGACTTTCAGTTAAAAATCGTGCATTGATTAATATTTCTAGCATTTCAGAGTCCCCCGGATTGACTGAAAATTCTCGAAGTTCTGAAATGGCTTTCTGAAAATAGTGATATAATTTAATAAAGTTCTGTTAAAAATGGTTCTCATGGAAATAAATGGCTAAAATGGATAATTTTTCCATTCTGTGTTCGTTACAAGTGCTTTTTATGAACAAAATATTTTAAATTGACTGTTTCTATGTTGTGCAGGTTCCATTTCACACACGGGAAAATAACATGAATTTCCTATAGTTTTGGACATGGCTAAAAAATATTTTCCGCATATTATAGTATTCCGTTTTCTACAGATTCCGTTTCAAGCAGGTTTGATTGTACTATTATCAAAATAAGAGATTACGATTGTTTTTGAATTTCTTTTACCTCCAAAATCAGAGCATCATTAGTGGATCAAAAGTAGAAAAAAAGAAGCAAAACACCCTTTTCACCTCTCCTGAAAAAAAAAAGTCGAAAAAGACTGGAAAATTGTTATTGTATTAGTGTAGTGCACTTCCACTTTCTGCCTCATAAATTACTATAAATTTCTTTTTCTTTACAAAGGCAAAATTTTGCACAATTACTCTTCGGTGTCAATTTGGGGTAAAAGTTTTGTAAGTTTGAACTCTTAAGAATTTTTGTTTTAAAACCAGTATTTCCAAATATTATTATTTGCACTAGGATTCCCTTAGGCTCCTCATTAGTGAGAACAATATTTTCACAAACTTTTTGTTGTTTACGTTGAGTTAGATAAGTCAAAACACTGAAAGAGAACTAGAGTGATGTCTGTGGTTAGTGGTTTCTGCTAGGAATTAATGGGATTAAAGGGGTCAAGCGTCGTAATGAAATATATAAATATTTTTTTAATATAATGTTTATTTTTAAACATTTGCCTGATATCGTTTTAATTTGAATATACAAATTCAATCTCGATCTTTTTTATTCTAGTTTAATTTCTCCCTAAACATGTCAGAACCAATAAAAAAAAATGGATTCAAAAACAAGTTAATATCATCAGGTTATTTTTATAGTAGTATAAATGAATCGAAAGAAGAGAACCTATTGGGAGGAAAAATATAAGGAAATTGAATATCTCAAAAAGCAGAGAGAGGCAAGAAAGTTCTATCAGACAGTAAACAGAGCTGGAAAAGATTTTTGCACTAGAACGAACACATGCCGTGATATAAATGGTGAACTGGTTAATGACAAAACAGAGATATTAAAAAGGTGGAGAGAATATTTTAAAAGTACTCTAAATGTAAAAGACGAAGCGTATAGTATAGGAGGAACACCAGGCGACATGGACCAGAGTCAACAAAGTGAAGAACTTAAACCACCTTCCCTGGAGGAGGTGGAGAGAGCATTAAAGAAACTAAATAATAACAGTGCGACTGGACTGGATGGAATTAAGGCAAAGCTCATGAATATAAGAGACCCTAAACTTACTAGAGAAATACTTGCTACTATCTCCAAGGTTTGGGATTTGGAACAAATACCTATTGAATGGGAAGAGGGATTCATATGCCCGATATATAAAAAGGAGATAAATTGGAATGTAACAACTACAGAGGAATTATTCTGTTGAACACATCCTATAAAATTTTTTTGAATATCCTAGCAGAACGGCTAGTAGCCTCTATAGGCAATATCATTGGAGCCTATCAGTGTGGCTTCCAAAAGGGGAGGTCAACGATGGACCAAATTCATAACATTAGGCAAATCCTGGAAAAGCAAGGGAATATGGTATAGATACATACCATTTTTTTGTTGATTTTAAAACTGCATATGATAGCATCGATAGAGAGAAATTATGTCAAGCAATGCTAGAGTTGGGAATACCTGTGAAATTGACAGACTTGATGACAATGACGTTTGGTACAGAAAATGTAGAGTAAAGATAGGAACTGATTTATTTGATGCCTTTTATACGGAGAAGGGACTAAAGCAGGGAGATTCTCACTCATGCCAATTGTTTAACATCACCTTGGAAAAAACAATAAGAGACTCTGGCATACAAACACAAAAAACAATTTTCCATAAATCAATACAGTTGATGACTTTTGCGGATGATATTGACATTGTTGGAAGAACGAAGGCAGCAATAGTGGAAGCTTTTTTGTGCTCTTGAGTGCTGCCTATCTCTGTTGTTGGACAGTAAGACATTGAAAACTTCAAGCATATTTTTTTTCTTGAGGTCTCTGATTTAATTTCTCAAATAATCCATCTATATTTAGGAATGATACAATATTAAGAATAGCAATTCAGACATGATTCCCTTTTTCCAAGCAGACGAAACTAAAGCTTTAATCGAATAAATGTACATTTTAGTGACATTTCTATATAATCATTCTCATGTTACTTACAAATATAAGAATTAAACACATTTAAAATAAAAATATTATATGGGAATCTTGAGCGAAATTTTGTCACTTTTTGTGTCCAATTTCATCAATGGAATTTCATTTTAAAATCTGTTTACTATATTCTTCTTAAAAGTTTAAAAAAAAAAGGGGGGGGGGGGATTTGCATATTTGTCCGGAGATCGGCAGTCAATGCAAATATCGGAGCTTTAGGAAGAAATGCAGAGTTGGCAGCTAGGGTTCAGTATTTGCGAGTCAATAATAAGTTTTTGCTTTATAGTTGCTACTCTTTTTCTTGTCGCTTTGACAAAATATAAATAATACACTTGAAACTCATCTACACCCTTTGGGTGAGCTAGACAGCCTGGGTAATAATAACAAAAGTATGAATCACATTAATTTTAGGGATTGATATAAAAAATGCATAGATGCCAACCTATCAGGAAGAAAAATAGAAGCATATTGCACGAGGGAAAATCATGCACTAATGCCGTTTATCCCCATACGACTGCAAAATAGCCTTCTATTTCATTAGTAATACGTTTGAAAAATAGTTTTTCTATATAATATACAAAATAAAATGAAATATAGAGGATCGCGCACAAATGCCATTTATCGCGATGCTGCTGCAAAATAGCCTTTCATGCCATTAAAAATATACTTGAAAATAGTTTTTCTGTATAATATAGTTTATACGAAATAATTACAAATGTTTTAGATGATGCAAACAGATGGCAGAAGTGGAAAAGTATTTTCACAATAAAGAGAAATATAAAGAAGATCGCAGACAAATGCCGTTTATCGTGGTACCTGGTACTCGTGCAATACAGCTTTTCATTTCTTTAATAATACGTTTGAAAAATAGTTTTCTTGTATATAACACGAAATAATCATAAAAAGTTTAGTCGATGCAAATGTGTTTCTCCCACATTAATTAGAAACAGACACAATCACGTGGAAATGGATTTCTAGATTAAAAAATGGGAAAACCTCGATCTTAAAATTTCTGACTTTATTTCTCATTTCGTGACCTACTTCGGATTCCCAGAACAAGATTGAAAAAACGAAACAAGTACATAAAAATCGGAACACTTGACAGCTATAAAAATGTCATTTTCAATGTCTGATAACAACATATTAGCTAACCAAATTTACAAGACTCTGGAACAATTTAATCTGGAGCGCAGTGTGTTCTATAATAGTAAGTAATTAGAATGTAAAGACTCTGCAGGATCATTCCCTTTTCTTCTAAGTGGGATACATAGATCTACAAAGGGATACAGGGGAGGGGAGCAATAGAAACTCGTTAAATACCTGGAGTCTCGGACATCGAATGTCTGAGGATAAAGAAACAAATAAATTCTTCAGAAATGCAATTTCACGTCTTGAAGGATGGGAGTGAGATGAAGTACGACAAAGATCCCAATGTCTTCTTCCCTGAATAGAGGGGATTTTACTGTCACTTTACAGAGGGGGATTTTACTGTCTGTGTACCACCTGCAGATTTATCACTGTGGGCGTGTATAAAATGCTGCTTTTTTTTCGACTGCTGTTCAGTCTTCTACTAGGGATCGTAATCTAGTCAAAGGGAAAATGAAGACCGATATTTAACAATAGCATTGTTATGTGTCAAATTTGATGACCAGATTGAAGAATCTAGTCGTCAAATTGAAATTTCTAGTTGCAAATTACGATTAATGACTGCTAATTTCAAACACTGGTTGGAATTCTCGTTGAGTATAATACAGCTTAAAGGTAGCGATTGTACCCCGGTCTAATGGTTGAATCAAGGAAGTGATATTAGGTGGCAAAAAGGTTACTTACTTGAACATTTGGATGCTCTAATACCGGATTACTGGATGCATTATCTATGACCAAAAGTACTTTAAAATCAAGACGTCGTTGCTCTATATATCTTTTAACTTCAGGAACAAAGCATTCTTCAAACCATTCCGTAAATAGACCTGCTGTCATCCATTCCTTTTTATTCGCCCTCCAATGAACCAGCAACTGTAGAATGTTTTTTCTCTCAAAGCACATGGCCTTAATGATCGATTGATTAAAAGAGGTATTAAAATTTTGTCACCAGAAGCATTGCTACACAGACAATAAAAAAGTCATCCAATCTTTAGCAACTTTAAACCCACTAGCATTTTCTTCAGATTTTGCTATAAAAGTTCTGGCAGGCATTTTATTCCAGAATAGACCTGTTTCATCGGCATTGAGAATTTGGTCAGGCACATAGCCCCATCTTTGATTATTTTGGCTAGTTTTGCTGAAAAGCTTTTAGCAGCCTCTTCATCTGCTGATGCAATTTCTCCTTTAATTTTTAAATTATGAAATGCATTTCTTTTAAGAAATCCTGTTAGTCATCCATCACTAGCCGAAAATTCTTTTCTCTTATCTTGACGACTTGTTGATGGCTCCAATATCTGCACTTGCTTATAAATTCGTAGTGCCTTCTGCTTTATAATATTTCCATCTACAGGTATTCTTTTTTGCAATAAATCTTCCATCCAAAGCACTACACGGTTTTTCCATTTTTACTAACACTTCATCTCTAATGTATGACAATGTTTTGGAACTAAGTTTTGATGCACAGATGACAGATTTCCGTATGGCATTCTCATTTTCCTTAATGATTCTTATAGTAGCTTCATTCAAGCCAAAATCCTTGCCGATAGATGTTGCACCCTCACCTCTCGCAAGACAGTCCAAGATTTTTAATTTAACTCCTAAAGAAATGGCTTGCCTTTTACGAATCTTTGAAGCTTTCGACATTTTGTTAAATGTTATCTTGGGTAAAAATTTTATCTAGATAAAAATACCTTTTTTCACCTAAGGTCAGAAATGTTCAAATTCACAATTGATAGCACTATGTATGGCTGATAACACGAACAATTGATTAAATATTGTGAGCTATTAAACTTAGACAATTTAATGATGCAATATGTTATTTAAATGTCATACGAAATGGGTAGGTAAGAGTTATCGAATAAGGGGATTCCCCAGTAGTTACTGGGGAATTCCCTTATTCGATAACATTATAGCAGTGTGCAGTGCTGCCTAATTTTGAAATGTAAAAATGTGAATTTTTTTGATACATTGGTACCAAAGACTGCAATTTATACTAGATCGCTCATGGTCATGTACATAAGTATAAGACAATGATTTTGAAATCATGTTAGATCAAATAATATTTTCAAAAAAGGAAGACTTTTTTGAACCATGTAATTTCAAATTCGTGTAAAAAAAAAAGAGTTTGGTGTACATTGAACCCTACGGGACCCAATTTTTCAAGCTTGCTTCAAAAATTTTAGGAAGTATTCAAATTATTCCATAAGATATATAAAAAAGTTTCAGAAAAATATGTTCGGTAGCTTTTTAAATAAAAATTAAAATAATATTAACACCCATATAATATATATAGTTCCTGACCACTCAAACTGCTGCTCATACCTTAGGGTGAGTCGACTGGTCTGGGTTTTCGACACTCATATAATGAAGAGATCACTTGACCCACTTCAAAATAAAATATGACATCCATATTTCTTTCCCAGTGTAAAAATCAGGATTTTTAAAATTCTTTTAAATTTATATTTAGTGTTCCTAAAACAAAACTGCTTTAGTTTTGCGTATATTCTGTGCCAACACATTTAAAATATTTCTGAGTTTAAATGATCATCAAACTTTTATTATTTCTACAATGAAGCCTAATTTTAATGGATGCAGAATGTAAACAAGGGATTGTAAGATGAGTTGTATAAGAATTGCTGAATTTTTTCCCCATAAAATTACTTTATTCTGGAGTCTGGAATAAAAGTGTATGAATGAAATATTCACTGCTTTTACATAGAGAGCCAGACGATTTATATTTCGATGACGTCATTTGAATAAAGTTCATTTTTTTCGATAAAGTTTTAAGTTTTCAAATATGATATATTATTGTAGTACTGTGATAATTTAAAATATATCAGCACTGAATGTATCATTTATGATATCATCATGAATGACATATACTGAATGTATCATTATCATCATCATCAGCGCTGAATGTAAACATTTTATAGATGTTTAAATAAAATTGCATTTCAGTTGGAAAATGTTTCATAATCTATGCTTTATGCATGATTGATCTTTCTTGTTTAATTTAATATATATATGAGTATAGCTATAATGTAAGAATAAATACGTTTAAAAGTCAGTGGACATATTCTAGCTTAAATGTAATATTTGAAATTTTTTTTTAATTTCAGCTGCGAAAATTTTTACAGAAAACCCACATCTATACTGTGGGGAGTCACTGTTTTTATTGAGTACTCTGTAAGGGACTAATTGACTTTTATGAACTATTCTTACAACTGCTTACGGTGACAGTACAAGGCATCTGATATATTTAAAAAGTATTATAGAATCTCTTAATGTGCTAGCATTAAAAATTTATTTGTTTTTATTTCCTTAAAATTTAATAATTTTATGGTTACGCCAGGTTGTATCCAAAGTAAGGATTTTTCATAAATCTGCCTTTTAGCTTATTATTAATTTGCATTTCTAGCTGTGCTGGATTATCTTTATTCAACATTCCAACTGATTTGATCAGAAGAGTAGAAGATGCCAAACAAGTAATAAGGTATGAAAGAAGAATTTTAAGCTTTCGGTTACTTTTTGAATTTATTGAAGTAATTAATATTCAATGTGCAATTAGTTTAATGTTATATAATAAAGTAAAAGTTAATCTATACTGGGGTGGGGGATTATATGTTTAAAGGTGACATTTAAGTAAATTGCCTTCTAATAAGGCTACAAACAAGAATTTTTATTATATATACTGCAAAGCAAATCTTTACTGAAAAATCTAAAAAGAAGGAAGGTTCTTTGAAACATCCGCACTTGATGGCCAGTAGACCGTAGGTTCCCTACTCCAGATCTATACTAATTAAAATTTGTCACCAAATCAATGAAGTAGGGTTTCAATTTAGGCAGAAGTACTGTGAGCTGGTAACTTCTGTCTTGAAATGTAGGGGAAATAACCAGGTCAATGTAGAGTCCTAAACTTGGATGGACATCATATTAAATTGGTTCATTGAAAGTGGTGGGTGGACAGACATATGTATTGTGGGGGTATTCCCATAACACCTTTATCTTTTTTTAAGTATTCCGTCCCATAATTTCTATCCCCTCCCCCCACCTCCATCATTTGATTGGCTAAATAAATAGTGTCCACATATTTTCTCACAACATATTGTGAACTGGCAATCATATGACGTTTACACAGTAAAATGAAGTTTTCTAGAAAACTGGTTAAAATTTTTGCAGCTAACCACTTGATGCACTACTTATTTTGGTACGCTTGTATTGAAGACAAAGTGTGTGACTTTATGAAGCTAAATTTAGTATTTTGCTTAATAAAAAATGTTCATTTTTTATAAAAAAGTTAGATTTTGTAAAGCACAAATGTCTTAATTATGAAACAAACAAACATTTATAAGAAATGCATTTACAGGCTTTTACTACAACTATAAGAACAGCATTTCATAACTTTTCTGATTCAAAACAATGATGACACAAAATAGGCAATAAATCAATAAAATGGTAGCATCAGGTAAATTCATGAATGACAAAGAAAATAGAATAGTTAATTCAATTACTACCCTCGGAAGTTAACCCTTTTATCATGATCTCCAGGTATTTTAAAACAAACTCTTGGCATTTCTACATTGAGCTGTACCACTACACCATAACCTGGCTTCACTATTACATTACTGACTCATAATACCTTAACTGGTTAGTCAATTCATTTGAACTACAGGAATAGATTCTTTCATACAGTTATATTTTTCAATCATTAGAGTGAATCCACACAATTTCAAGCAACTAACCAGGAAGGGATTCTGTGAAACAACACTCTTGAACCTTTGGTACAATTCATCTTCTGGAATCACTGTGTCTGCTTATATATTCTATCTGATGTATGTCATTTTCTGGCAAGCAACTACAACTAATAAGAACAACCGAAATTTCCCCATTGCAGCATGTAGTGATCATCGTATCATAACCTGAGTATCCTACAACTCTACAACAACGTAAAAACAAAAAAAGTCAGGCAATTGATAATTTACTAGGGATGAAGAATGACACATTCCTATTCCAACGCAACTTACTCTTAACTAAAGCACTATAACATATACCAACAAAATTCAGTACATCACTTAAATATAAAATTTTAAATTTGCGCTATAAAATTCGCACAAGATCACATAAATCAGTTTATAAAACACAAAATTCACTTCTTAAATCATTACTTTATACTAAAATATTTGTGATGAATAAAATATCACATAAATTTACTTTTACACAATGTAATACACCTTCCCGGCCGTCCATACTGTTACCTTACACCTTTCTGGTAGGTCGGACGGTCTGGGTCTCAACAACAACAATGTAATACACTTAAAATCAGGTTTTATAACATCATTCATGAATTCAAATATGACATACAGAAGGTAATTCAATCATTCAGAAATAATTTCAGTCAATCCACTGCCATTCTTTCTTATGAACATGATTATTATTTAAGTGACCTACAGAATGTTGTTCGCACTTTATGGAAACGATTTTGTATTTATGTTTCTTGTAAGCATTTTGAGATAAAGATTTGGCATTTTCAATATAATTGTCTGCTACTGTTTTGTTTTGATTGGAATGTAGAATAAAAGATTTATTTTGAAAATGGCTCCTGAAATTGATAGATGGCTCGAAGGTTACGTAAATGCTCTTTCCGAGGAAAATATTCGTATCAACAAATTGTAAAGCGGTGTAAATATTGAGGTTATTGCATTTCAAAGAAAGGTATTTTTAATATATTAAATTTGAAAGGGTAAAAGCGTCTTGCTGAAAGTAAAATTGATAAAATGGCTGCAAAATCACATCCTAAAACTGTTCAAATGCGGGTAAATATCAAGAAAGTGAAGTCTGATCCTAAAAGAAAATCCACCAACTCAAAGATCCATTGCATCGAAATTGGGAATTCTTCTGGCACTGTAAGTAAAATCATTTATAATAAAGATTTGAAGTTAAAAAAGATATTTAAATCTAAAGTTCATCTGCTTTTACCAAAGTATGTTGTGGAAAGAAAAACAAATTGTAGAAAATTATATAAAAAATACCAGCTGCTGATAAATGGAAATTTGTGGTAACACTTGATGAGGCGTGGGTGTATTTAAATGATTGTAATAAAAAAAGAGCAATTTTCTATTGCTCAACTCATGAAAATGACCGTACGAAATGGCTTCATCAATGTACAGAAAAGTTCCCAAAGAGATTCATGATGGTTTTTAGGATTTTGTTACAACGGTAAATTAAAACTCAAATAAATCTCAACTAAAGCTGAAATTTATTCACTCTACTATCAGCAGAATATTTTAGAACCAAGTTTTGAAGAAATTCCAGCCTTATATAGAAAATACATCAATACAGTTGAGCTTCATATGGTCAAAGCCTCTAGCCACACATCTAAGTCAACTGCTGCATATTTAGCAAAGAAAGAATCAGAAACAGGAATAAAATGTATCCCATTTAATGAAATGACTGTAAAATCACCTGACGCTTCTCCTATCGACTTTTGCGCTTTCAGTTTGTTAAAACGAGGCTTTGGAAAACGGCATCCAAGAATACTGAATGGATTTTAGAAAACGACCCAAGAGGAGTGGGATAAAATTGACATGATAGTGCTACGAAGAGTTTATTTTCATGGAAAATTCAAGCTAGAGCTATAGTCAAGAATCAAGACTATCAGGTAGAAGCAAATTGCTGCAAGACACCCTTTATGCATAAAAAATTAATTATCAAAATCGTTTCCATAAAGTACAAACGACCTTCTGTAAAAGCAACCCTCTTTAATATACCGGTCATAGAATTTATCTACCTTTATGCATGGACCATCTGAACCCTTAACTTGTTGCCCTTATACCTTAATCACTGTTGCATTATTGCTGAGTCCTGAATGCATGTTGTGCCCATTCTTAATTACTTAATATTAACTTCTCATCCACTGTCAAAATTAAACAACATATTTTCACCAGCTTTCCCAAAAAATGTTGCATCTAATTTTGGTATATTTAAATTATGTCCAGCTGCTTTCATAAAAGACTTCAACAAAATCAAACTTTCTAACCAAATGGCTAAAAACAACCAGCTGTAAATAAAAAAAGGTTATTTAGCGCAACTTGATGTGTAATGCTTTCTTTATTTTATATTCTGTACATATAGAAATCAATTACAGATTACCTACAAGTTTATTACAGATCACGAATTACACATCACGACTGCAGATTACAAATTACAGATTACAAATTACAGCCTGTGAACAAACATAATGATTTTGTAATCCTAGAACCCTACAACCAACCCTGATGCAAACATAAGAATTAGAATTGACAGGCAACTAGTAATGTACTAGTGACAAGGAATGCCACACAACTTCTCTTTACTTTTTATGAGAAGTCAGCTTATACTAAAATCAATTATTTTTTTTATTTTAGTAGGTTGTGTTTAACTCAGAGTACTTTTATTATGAAATGAAATGTGAATGTAAACATATTCTACAGATTCTAAATTTCTATAATAACTGAGAATGATTTATAAATAAAGTCATTTAAAACAGCATATTTCATGTGTGAAACAAAGTATTAGACTATTTCTTTTCAAATTTATATTTACTAGGTTATGATGTAATTTTTTTCTCAGTTCAACCCGAGTTACCTCTTTCTTTTATTATTTTGTCACTAACTACTCTGTGGAAGTATATTAACATCACATAATTTAAAAAGGTGTAACATTTTTTTGAATGCAATTTTATAAGTTTGTATGTTGAATGATTTATAAAAATGTAAGTAGTTGTGAAATAAAGAATTTTTATCTTATCTTTTGAATTTAATTTTGTTGTGTATCTTTGAGTATACAGTTTTCTTTGTTTTTATGGCATGCACCATTTACTTTGCATATTTGTTTATACAGGGTGTCCCCAAAACATTGACCTCGCCTTTTATTCCTTAAATATTGATCTTAGACATATATAATAAATTATAAAGTTGCGTAAAAAAATGTACAGAATTTTATGAAATCAATTAAAATTTTCAAGAGAATTAAATTTTAAGGAATACAAAATTAAAATTTTTATATGACCCCCATACAAAAACATTTCCAATGAGTAAAATGTTCCCCTATGCCTATACACTAATAAGGTGATGTACAAAATTTCAGCATTTTATTGTAAAAGATCAAGTTCTTGTTCGGGGTGATGTCACGACAACCATCTTGAATGCATTGTTGCAACTCATCTTTATTTAAGGGAGGTGACGGATAAACAGTTGTGCGTAAACGACCCCACAAATAAAAATCCATAGGCGTTAAATCAGGCGATCTAGGGGGGAAATTTGACTAGCCTATACAAGCCAATCCACTTGTCTGGAAACTCATTATTTAACCAGTGTTTCACAACTGTAGTATGGTGAGCTAGAGATCTGTCCTGTTGAAACCATACATGTGGAAGTACTGTTAGGGATAGTTCATCCATAAAATCAGGAATAACCGCATTCAGAATCTCATTAACATATGTCACCCGTCAACGTGAACGTACCATCATACAGTATGGGTCCAGGCAAACAATTTCTGAAAATACTATACCATACATTCACAGAAAATTGCATTGAACGTACCATCATACAGTATGGGTCCAGGCAAACAATTTCTGAAAATACTATACCATACATTCATAGAAAATTGCTTCTGATGATGAATATCGCGTACCACGAATGGATTTGTGTCAGACCAGAAGTGTTCATTTTGAGGATTTATACATCCGTCTTGTTTAAATAAACAGCATTCGTTAGTCCAAATTACGTTTTTCAGGAAATAGGGATTTGCATCTTCCTGATTTAGAGCCCAATTACAAAAATCTAGACATTGATAATCTGTTGGCTCCTGTCCTTGCACGCCATGAATGTTAAACTAATGCCATTTATTTTGTCTCAGTATTCTCTACACTGTTGCACATGGTACGTTCATTTCTGAAGCAGAGGTACGAACACTACTATGTGGATGGCTGCAAAAGTAAGCCAAAACACCAATTTCTACATCAATTGGTACGAGTGCGTGAAAGAAGCATACATTGTGTAGGTGGACTAGGTAAGTCTGACCTTACCTAGTCCACCTACACAATGTATGCTTCTTTCACGCACTCGTACCAATCGGGAAATAAATCTCCCAGAAGAATGTCGAGAATTGGGATAAGTACTTGGATATTCCCGTGTAGTTTCGTTAGCATTGCGATTGCATAAACTGTACAGCATTAGAGTGCATACAAAATTTGCAAGACAGATAGACACACACAAAATTGTCACGCTAAAAATAGTTTTTCTTGTGTTCTAGAGATCTTGAAACGTGTAGATCCGTCGAAAACTTTGTGATTTTCGGTATGATTCCCTATGCATATCCATGTATTGCAGGGAAAGTAAAAATCTGATGTGAGCAGCACATGACTTTCCCTGCAGACTCAAATTCATCGTCTCTTTATTTCATTAATTATTCATTAAATTTAGGTTAATTGCACTATATAACACACATAAATAGTGGACACAAAATCGGCATAGCAAAAATGTGAAAGAACTAAAATATCTCCAGAACGGCTTGCACAATGGTTTAATTGCACAAAATAACGCCCACAAGTATCTAAAATGATATTGTATTGACACTTTTAATTCGATTTTCATTCTCAGTTGGTAACTGGACGTTTTTTCAATGGTAGCGCAGCTTAAATTTGAAAGAAACTAAATATCTTGAGAACGGCTAGCCCCAGTATAATGGGGTTAGTCTTATTCTTTTCATTGTTAAAAAATATATTTAAAACTAGCATTTAATTGATATATTTGAGCATACGTAATATTTTATTTTAAATTTTGACCAGTTTTGCGGGCCATTTAGCAAAATAAAAAACAGGTTATTTTTTTTTTTAATCGTACCAAAATCTAATCCGCACCAGTGTCACACCCAAGTGACTTGCATACCAAATTTTATGAAATTCGGTTCATTAGTTTTTGAGTTAGAGTGGATACATGCATTGCACAGATAGATACACACACAGACATCATGCTAAAAATAGTTTTTTCGTATTCTAGAGGTCTTAAAACATGTAGATCCGTCGAAAACTCGAGTTGCAATTTTTGGCACGATTCCAATGCTTTCCATGTATTGCAGGGAAAGTAAAAATCTGATGTGGGCAGCACATGACTTTCCCAGCAGACTTATTTATATCCATGTTTTCTTTATTTTAATTAAATTTAATTCACTTTTAATTCAATTTTCATTCTCATTTGGTAACTGGAGTTATTTTCAAAGGTGGCGTAGAGAAAATATGAAAATATCTCAAACGGCTAGTCCTAGTGTAATGGGGTTGGTCTTATTATTTTCTTCATTAAAAATTACATATAAAACAAGCATTTAATGGATATATTTGAGCATACATAGTTTTTTATTTTAGATTTTGATGATTTTTGCGGGCCAATTTACAAAAAAAAAGGCAGGTTACTTTTTCTGAATCGCACTAAAATCTAATCAGCACCAGGGTAACTCACAAGCGACTTATCTACCAAATATTGTGAAATTCGGTCCATTAGTTTTTCAGCTAGAGTGGATACAGGCTTTTGCGGACCATTTTGCAAAAAAAGGTGGGTTCTTTTATCTCGGATTCTACCCAAAACTATTCAGCACCAGATTCGCCCACAAGTGACTTACCAAATTTTATGAAATTCGGTCAGTTTTTTAGATAGAGTGGATACAAAATCTGCACACACAGACGTCATGCTAAAAATAGTTTTTTGTATTTCTAGAGGTCTGGAAACGTGTAGATCCGTTGAAAACTCGAGTTGGGATTTTCGGCATGATTCCAATACTTCCCTATACATTACCATGTATTGCAGGGAAAGTAAAAATCTGATGTGGGCAGCACATGACTTTTCCTGCAGACTTATATCCACATTCTCTTTATATTAATTAAGTTTAATTCACTTTTAATTCAATTTTTGTTCTCATTTGGTAACTGGACTTATTTTCAAAGGTGGCGTAGAGAAAATACGAACAAACTAAAATATCTTGAGAATGGCAAGTCCTAGTGTAATGGGGTTGATCTTATTCTTTTCTTGTCAAAAATTAAGTATAACACAAGCATTTAATTGATACATTTGAACATAAATAGTCTTTTTATATAGATTTTGATAATTTTTGCAGACCATTTTGTAAAAAAAGGCAGGTTGTTCTTTTCCGAGTTATACCAAAATCTAATCAGCACCAGAGTATCCCACAAGTTACTAATCTACCGAATTTTTTGAAATTTGGTTAATTAGTTTTTCAGCTAGAATGGATACATAAAATTTTTATGGGCCATTTCACAAAAACAGGCGGGTTCTATTTTTACGAATTGTACCAAAAACTAATCAGCACCAGGGTCACAGCCAAGGGACTTACCTACCAAATTTTATGAAATTTGGTCCATTAGTTTTTGAGTTAGAGTGGATACATATATTGCACAGACAGACAGACAAAACATACGGACGTCACGCAAAAAATAGTATTTTCGTATTCCAGAGATCTCAAAACGTGTAGATCCGTTGAAAACTTGAGTTGCGATTTTCGACATGATTCCAATACTTTCCCTATACATTACCATGTATTGCATGGAAAGTAAAAAGGCAAGTTCTTAAGGTGAACTACTTTGAATCGAACCGAAAACTAATCAGCACCATGTTCATACCTACCAAATTTTATGAAATTTGGTCTATTAATTTTTGAATTAGAGTGGATATATACATTGCAGAGACAGACACACTGACGTCATGCTAAAAATAGTTTTTTTCGTATTCTAGAGGTTCTAAAACGTGTATATCTGTTGAAAACTCGAGTTGTGATTTTTGGCATAATTCCTGTGCATTGCCATGTATTGCAGGGAAAATAAAAATATCACCTTGTTTGGACAGATGTATGTGGTTTTACAAATTTGTCTTTATCATTACTGTTTTTTCCAAATATCAGCCTTTTTTTGAAGATATATTTTTGTGTTTTTAAAGTAACTTTAGTCCTCCAAAACACTTGTTGCAAAATTCTTTATTTATAAGGTTACTTAACTGTTATATAATGATTGGTAAATTGAGTTTGATTCTTAGATTAATATTTTCATGAAACATTGTTAACTGCGTTTTTTATAACAAATGTTACCTTCTGAAATAAATCTTCTCCCTGTTTGCTACCGATACCCAGAACATTCTTTTGATACATATTTCCATTTATACTATATAATATGTTTTCTACATGAAAAGAAATATCGATACATTAAATTTAAAAAAAAAAAAATTATGAATAAATTTTAAAGTTTGTAAATTTATGCATTTGTAAACCCCCAAATCTAATTGTTTTCTACTTTAAAAAACAGGTAAAAAGTAAATAAAAGTTTTTAAATATAGATCATAATATGTTTTGAACTGATAAAATATTTCCCTGATTCTAAAATCTTTTAAGAAGTGGTAAATTGAATGTAACAGAATCTTGTGAGATTCAATCCCTTTTTATTTAAAAAGATTGGTGAGAGATGAGCATTATTACCTACCTCAAAAGTTAGAGTAGAATTTATAATGAATAGTATTAATATTCATACTCACAAGACCAACTTATTGGAGGTGTTCTCATATTAAGATTATGCTTCCACTGCAGATAGCAGCATTAATGGACCAGTTTCATGCTTTTTGTACACTGCACCTTCTTATGTCAGCAAAGACTAGTCAATACCTACAATTGCAGCTAGAAAATTTACTATATGACACAATTTTGCAAAGACCGACAAATGCAGTCCTACCACGCTGCTGGCATTAAATTTCTTAAAGATTGAGATCAGGCTGCACTGACTGTTTCCTAATAAAGTAAAAACGTTCTTTATAGGCAGATTAATTACATTAAATAACACAAGTGCGTAAAAATCACGAAGTAGGTCCATGGATGTTGTATCTGCATTTAATTGAAGTGTGATCCTAATTTTCAGAACATGCACTATAAACGGGCTCTGAGAGTATGAACATGGGCTGTTGCAGCCTTGTGCAGCTTTGCTCGCTGCTTGGTAAAATTAAATTTGTCAATCACCATTCACTAAATTGTTTTGCATTGCAAATATTTCTGCTGTTGTAAGTATTACCTATTCTACACTGATGAGTGCATAAAAAGTAGAAACCGGTCCACAGATGTTGTTATCTGCAGGGAGAGTGTGGCTTTAATAAATATTGACATGAAATAATGCTTAAAGTTAGCAACAAAAAAATCCAATTTTTGGTAAAACATTGTTGAAGTTCAGATAAGTACAATACTGTTATAAAATTGGTCTGTGGTATAAAAAAAAAATAAGTATAACATTTTTGATTGAATGGTTAAAACTTAAAAAATGCTGAGTGTAATTGCATTTTTTTATTTTGAGAAAAAATTGCATTTTTTGTCAAAATAAGTGCAAATTGCATTTGCACAATAAAATACAAATTCGTTTTTTCTATATGTTTAACAACTGACCTTATAGAAGTTATTTTAGTTTTTCTTATGTAAATCAAATGATTGTGCTAGATTTGAAGTTATGAACAGTTAGTTATAATTAACGCATTTTCTTTTTGATGAAGCATTTCAAATACACCAATAGAGTAAACATTCTATTACAGCATGACCACACGCAGACAACAATTTAAAAATTTGTATGGACAACTATTCTGTATGTAGATAAAAACTTTTTTTTCGTAACTCCCCTTCAACTTTTCCCTTCTTAAATCTTTTTTGAGAAGTCAAACTGTTGACCTCTCAGCAGTACTCATTCACTAAAAATAGTCGTGTGACATAGCAATAGAGATGTTTCATTGATGAAACTATATTTGTTGCTCTAAGTTAAAGCCATCTTTATGGTTTTTGACATAGTAAAGCCTTGAAAGGTTATAAATTTTCAATCATTGTTTGCTTAGATTAGACTAGAAAACTAAATTCTGCAAGTTTGAAGTACATTTAAAACTTGGAGATAAACAAAGGCAATAGCCATTTTGCAATCAATGAGTATGAAAAATTAGAGATTTACCTGAGTTTTTGAAAATGCTTTCAATTTTTAGTCCTGCAATCTTAGCACATGTACTTGTTAGCTATTTAAGGGTACATTTTTTTCAATAAATCTATTTTTCAGAATTGTGCAGTTCTTATTATCAATTAATGCAATTTTGTTATCTACTATTTTTCAGCATTTACAATTCTTTTCTTTCTAACCACACAAGCTTTATTTCATAATATCTAAGTTAACAGCATCATTGCTTTCGTGTAATTATGTCTTAGTACATGTACTTGTTAGCTGTTTAAGGGTACATTTTTTTCAATAAATCTATTTTTTAGAATTGTGCAATTTTTAATTCTTTTCTTTCTAACCACACAAGCTCTATTTCATAATATCTAAGTTAACAGCATCATTGCTTTCGTGTCATCATGTCTTACATAGGTAAGCACTCTAAAATCTGACCTCTGGATCTCAAGTTCAGCACTATGGACTTGGACTCGGGTGGAAATCTCACAAAAATTCTATATTTCTGTTAAAACCCATCATTAAATATGTTGATATCTGTTACTATTTTCTTTTTTCATTAAGCAACAGACCTCAAAATCATAAATATTAGTAGAAAAGGTGAAAACGTTGCCACTAGACCCGGTGTTTATAATTTAGTATGTGGATGCAAAAATATTTAAAGAACTTTAACAAACGTATTTTTCTATATGCCTTTACAAAGATTGTGGTGTGGTCTGGTCTGGTCTGGTGTAGATGGTGGGCAGTTCATCGACATGACCAACTTGCTTCTGACAGACCCACGATGCACCCCCTCTTACTATTACACAGAGCTTACTGTCTTTGCTTGCATTGTAGATCTGTTGTAGAGGCACTGAAGTCAATGTAACGGTGATAACAACCTGAATGCAGTGAATGTCTTAACACGTCTTGCATAGGACAAGCTACAGGTATATCAAATGAACTCTGAAAATGACCTAGATGATCATCGGTGGCCAAACTTTTTGCTTACTTTGTCAAGAGGAATGTGCTTACCAACTTTCTTGGTACTCTGACTATTGTATTGGAGCTCTGCTATTTCTTTTTCGACAAAAAGTATTTAAAGGGAATCAATGCATACGAGACTACCTAATTTTCCTTCTACGATTTCTGTGAAGCTTTTAATGTTTACCCACGTTTAGAAGAGGTAGAAACTTGAAATTTGGTACTCAGATTGAGTGGTATAATGGACTGAAAATTTTGAAACACCTGAAATTTCTCAATAGAGGGATTTTTATACCATATGACAGTATTATTCAGAGTGTCTTCCATGGGGGGGGGGGGGGGAACACTTATGGTTCTGCAACAGTATTCCAGGGGTTCCACAACGTAATAGTTTCAAGTAATTTTTTTAAAAATAAAAAAATGTAAATTTAAATGCATGATTTGAACCATAATGGACATATTTCCATTTTAGGGCTTCGCCTTCAAATTGTATTTCAACACTGCTCTATGATGTTACGAAACGTATCCTCTAGATTTGTGGGTGTTTACGCAGGATACAAGAACGAGTCAAAGTTTTTGGATAACTTATGTACGTTTATTTACAAATACAAAGTAAACAGGAACATTATACAATCAAACAGCACTTAAATGCTTCACTAATTTCACAGAATAAGCGATATTATTCTCAAAATACTGACAAAAATAATTTCACGAAACAGTAGCAGGGCGCGGTAGCCCATTGGTTAGCGCGCTGGAGTTGCACTCGGTAGGCCCGGGTTCGATTCCAGCCACTGCCAAAACTGCCGCCGTGTTCATGCGGAGTACGATCACGTTAAACATGTGGGTCCGAAAGTCCTTCCGAGAGGTTAGTGGTAGGGGAAGGAGGGTACGGTCCCTGTGGATGCCTCCCCCACTGGGTTCCGGTCTAAATTGGGTGGCACTTCCCGACCATCCAAACAGTTACCTTACACCTTTCTGGTAGGTCAGACGGTCTGGGTTTCAACAACAACGAAACAGTAGCTACTATTTTCAAAAATCACAGTCTAATGTAGCTCGTGTCACGCCAATTCATCAATTCCTCTTCAACGAAGGGATGAGTCTTTTTATAGTCTCTATAGAAACTTCTGGAAATCACTCCATATCTCCTAGACTAATTGTTATTTCGCGAAGTTTCTGGAACATTCAGGAAGTCGCCAAATTGGCGGTAAATCGCTAAATCTGGAAACCTTTCTTCTAACAGTAAAATCCTGGAAACCCTGGGCTGACGTCATGGACTGTGCTTTCTTTGCCTGGCCTTCGAGATAGACGAAAGAGGCGCCAAAGGAAATATTGTGCTTTCGCAACACTGCCTCCTCCTAAAGACTGTAAGTCTTGGGCAGTATCAATCTATAAGTACCGTTCTGACTATGCCGCCCGATTGAGGATAAAGAGGAGTAGTTCTAGTTTTGTCCATTCCGAGTATACACAGTCCCGTGAATATGCCAGAATTAAAGTTTTTTCCTTGGTCAGAATGGGTGAGTGAGGGAACCCCCATAACGACATATCCAGTTCCGAATTAGAACTTCACTGATGGTTGTAGACTCTTGGTCTTGGATTGCGTAAGCTTCTGGCCACTTTGTGAAGTAGTCTATTACTACTAAGATGCATTTGTTATTGTCTAAAGTTTGTGGTAGTGGCCCCAAAACATAGAGTGCAATTCTCTCGAAAGGAGCTCGAACATTGTAACACTGAAAAGGTCCACGCTTTTTCTTCTTCAGTCCTTTCCGAGAGCCGCATTTCGTGCATTCTTTGTACCAGCGCTCAACATTGGATCTCTCATTGCACCAGAAGAAACGTTCACCGACTTCGTTCAGTGTCTTGCTGATGCCAAAATGTCCTCCAGTGGTGCTGTTATGTATCTCCTTGGACACTGGAACGAGGGAGCAGCAACTACCATCTGATGCTCTTTCCGTTATTGTCACTTATAACTTGCAGGACTGTCGCCGAAGTCTGGCTTCCAAATTTTATTTCAGCACAAGAGCAGTGTGCACAGTTTAAAGGACAGGGTCTTCTCGAGAGCGCATTAGCGTTTCCATGAGATATTCCCTTTCTGTGTCGAATCTCCATGGCGTATTCACTGAATTCATCTTGCGACCTGTCCTTCAGGGTTATTAAAACTCCTTCGTGGCCGTTCATTCAACTGCTTCATACCCTCGAGAAACGTTTAGTAATTTTCTTATTAAAACCTGGCAAAAATCTTTCATTACTTTCTTCATACAGACTCATCTGTTTATTACCACTCTTAGGGAAACATTTTGGAAAATATCTTTATTTCTAGGTTTGATCATTGGTTGAAAACTGAAAACTCCCTGCACCATCTTCAATTCGGATTTAGGGAACTTCGCAGTTTTGAAGATGCCATTCACAATCTAAAAATAGAAAGTAAAATAGAAAGCCTTAGACCACTGTATCATGTTTCTCAATCACTATCGATATTAGTGGTGCCTTTGACAACCTTAACTAGAACTATTTACCTTCTTCCTTTGGCAATTTTGACTTACCTTTCACCTTTAGATCTTTTATTTTTCTTATCTTGATTTTCGTTCAATAATTTTTTCGGATTCTCAAATTTCTTTTTCAAATTTCAAAAGGTGCTCCGCAAGGTTCAGTCATTTCTCCTATACTATGGAATATTTATTTTAATGAAATCCTCCTATTAAACAATGAATTTACATTTTTTGCATGCCTTTGCTGACGATCTCGCCGTTGTCACCTTTGGTTCAACTAGAAATATTCTTGAAGAAAATACCAATTATATTTTCGAAAAATTTTTCAACTTTAAATTCTCTTAATTTAAAAATTTCCACAGGGAAAAAGCAGCTCTATGGCTTTTGAAAAAGGTAATACTGTTTTGACATTGCACACCAATCTTTAAACTCCAAAATAAAACTATAAAGTTCTCAGCCACTTAAAACATCTCGGAATTTTAATTTAATAGACAATAAACTAAAATAGGACTCCCATATTACATTTTAAAAGGAGAAATATTTTAAGTTTTCTTCTAACTTCGGTAAAATTCGGAAAACAGTTAGAGGGTAAACAAGCCCTTCTTGAAAATCTGGTATTTTTCCGTTAAAATTATTACTTATGGTTCCGGAATCTGGGGAAAATATTTTATTGATAAAAATCAAAAAAATAATTTCTCTTCAAAGGGTATTCCTTTTAAAAATTTCTAATGGATATAAAACTTCAGACATTTCTTTTTTCTCCATCACATGCATCCCCCCTATACATATTGTAATTAACATGTATTATAAAAAATATCATATTTGGAAGAAAAAAACTGATTTCTTTTTACATCCTGATCTCTCTTCTCCCTTTTTTGATTTAATTGCCCATTTTCAGATACCCACCCCTCCAATCGCATCGTTAACTTATCTAATCATGACCAAAATATATTATCACCTTTCAACATTTTCATCGACGGATCAAAACTTGATCCAAACGTCGGCTTTGCCTTACGTATTTATAAACATGATACACTGGAGGAGGTTTTTTGTTATAAACTTGACAATAGGAACACGGTATTCCAAGTAGAAATTACCGCCATTAATTTAGCTATCAACTGGGCTTCTGACAATAACTACAAAGTTAATATTTTTCCCGATGGTCTCTTTTCCATTTTGACCCTTAACCCTTTGAAAAATAAATATAACTACATAAATTCCATAAAAACTAATGCAATTAATAATAAAAATTTAATAAATCTTGTTTAGGTTAAAACTCACGCTAATATCGCTGGCAATGAAACTGCTGATCTATATGCTAAAAATGCAACAACCTCTGGTACCCCCCCATTAAAATCCCTTTCCCATATTTCTGCCTTTCCCTTTTCTGAAATATAATCATTAAGCCTTTTCTTAATGATTATATTTCCTCTCGTAATAATGATCCCGGTAGAATTAAATCTTTTTTACCTTCTGTAACACCACTAAACTCCAAATTAATAATTTTTTTTTAATATAACTAACTGATAAATTTATAACTTAACTGGCCATGGCCCATTTTTATATTACTTTTTTTACTTTAAAATTAAATCATCCCCTAACTGTTCTTGTAATAACTACGGGGATGTCGATCATTGTGTTTTTTATGCCCATTCTCTAAAAAATTCCATTTAACAAAACCGTCAAAGGAAAATCAACCTTTATGGTTCTCCAACTTTTGTAAAAATCCTCTTTCTATCAATAATATTAAAAGCTGTGTCTTGTTGCCGAGAAAATCTCTCATAAAACTACTTAACACTAGAACGACGGAAGCGGTTATTTTGGTCGCATAACTACTTTGAGAAACGATTCCTCCAAAACGGCTAATCTCAGCCCATTGACATTTTATGACTTCTTATTTCCTTAAAGCTATTGAAAACACAGAAAAAAATTATTTTAGGTTTTATAATAAGAGAACAAATCAACGATCTTTCTAGAACGACGGCAGCGGTCAAAGTAGTTATGCGGTCAAAATGACAGCTTCCGTCGCTCTAGTGTTAACTGATGTGTTGGCTTATGCTTTTAATTTCTTGGTCAAAAATTTTTTTACACTGTTCGATTTTTATTTTATTATATTTCTCTGTTGTTCATATTTTGCTCTTTTTTTACCATTTTCTTTTATGTCTGTTCAAACTTTCTTCTTCAGTTACTTCTCTCACAGTATAGAAAAAATTACAATGAATTAATGATTGATTACTTTAAAAAATGATTTTTTGATGTTAAATTTTTGTCTTTTTTCTTTTCTTTTATTCTTTAAATTTTTTTTCTAAATCCCCCCCCCCCCCAAAAAAAAAATTGCAGTACTTGTTGTGATGATTTAACTTTAAGGATGGTCACACTTATTCTGTGAATTGGCTGTTTCCGCAAAATTCTTTTTATTAATGTGAATCAGCCCTGTAATTTCTAAATATATCTCTTCAAGTGTGATTTCTAGAAAAGAATAAATGCTGGTCTGTCGCGTTGCCTGGAGAACTTCTAGTCTGGAGAATGTCCTGTCTGGAGAACCTTTACTTTACTGGTGGTTTTCCCTTTTTTGCCGTTCATTCAATTGCTCCATACCTTCGAGCGAGCTGGTCGGTCTGGGTTTTCAGGGCTCTTAAAACTCCTTCCCGTTCCGTTCATTCAACTGCTCCATATCCTCAATTGAGCTGGACAGTCTGGGTTCTCAGGGTTCTTAAAACTGAGAAGCCAGCTCAGAGCAGCGTGATCGTCCGCAACAGGAATTTTCTTCCGTAGAGATAATGATGGAAGTGATCTACGGATTTAATCGCCAACAGTTCTTTCCTTGTCACGCAGTAATTTCTTTCGGGTTTCAACAAGCACTTGCTAAAGTATGCGATGACACGTTCTTGCCCTCCTATTTTTTTTTGGAGAGAATTACCCCTATTCCTTCATTACTAGCATCTGTATCAAGTCCAAAGTTTTCTGTTGATTGAGGATATGACAGAATAGGAGTTGAAACCAGCATTTCCTTAAGCCGATTGAAGGCGTCATCGCATTCCAAATCCGTCATCACATTCCATTCAAATTTCTTGTTTTTTTCGTTGATCGATGCAATCGATCTGGCAATGTTTGAGAAGTTCTTTACAAAACGACGATAATAGGTACACATACCGAGGAAACTCCTTAGTTGAAGAACGTCTTGCGGTCTGCACGACTTTTTCACAGCATTGATTTTGTCGGGATCGGTCCTTGCATCCTTTTCAGAAATGATATGTCCCAAATATAAGACTTCTTTCGGGAATAGTTTTGAAGCATTTTGAAGGATTTAATTTTATATTAGCATTCTTCAATTTTTTAGATACCCGCCTCAGGTTTTGCAGATGTTCGTCAAATGACCGTTCAACAATGATTATGTCACCCAAGTAGACGAGAGAGTTCTTTCAGCGCGCTCTCCACCAGACGTTCAAAAGTTTCGTGCGCATTACAGAGTCCAAAAGGCGTCACTTTAAGCTGCCAGAGATCTTGTCCTGTGGTAAAAGCCTCTGTCTTTTCTCTGTCGTCAAGATGGATCTCCACATGCCAGTAGTCACTGAGATCCGGAGTAGAAAAGCACTTGCTCCCAGAGAGGGTGTCTAAAGTGTCGTCAATTCTTGGCAGTGGGTAGCTGTCTTTCTTTGTCACAGAGTTGAGTCTTCTATAATCAACACAGAATCTCGTAGAACAATCTTTCTTCTTCACTAAGACGATTGGTGAGGCACAAGGACTTGGTGATGGTTCGATTACGTCGTATTCCTGCATGTCTTTTTAAAAGCTTATTTACCTCTTCTTTCTTTGCGAGTGGAAGTTTTCGGGGAACTTGTTTAATCGGGAACTGGTTGCCGGTGTTGATTCAATGTTTAGTTAGTCCAGTCCGTTCCATGTCTTTAGAAGAGGTCGAGAAGATTGCACGGAATTCCGATATGAGGCTTTTACATGCATCGTGTTCTGTATCGAGAACTTTCACACTGACTAGAATCTTGACTTTGGTGTTATTCGATCCGTCTCAGCTTCAAGACCAAGATATAAATATAAAAATTCAAAAATTCGAATTAGGGTTTACGGTGCAAAGGATAAATTATAATTATAATAAAAAAACTCAAAACCACTTTGCTTAATGGTCGAGCACATCTACTCAAGCAGAATATTGGTTTGGATCTTCTACGATCCGTCTCAGCTTTCACGTCAAAGAGAAAATCTAATATTTTGAAAATTCGAATTAGGGGTGACAATGCAAAGAAATAACAAAAAACTCAAAATCACGTTACTTAATTACACGTTTCGATCCATTTCAGCTTCCAGATCAACGAAAAAGTTGATAATTAGGGATGACGATACAAAGGGATTTTCAAAGCATTTACATTCTTTAGCCTCTTAAAAATGCTCTATTTCATTTTTGAGATGTTCTATTCTATACCATTTTCCCATTTAGGTGTCGCATTGACTGAACAAACACTAGCCATTAAGAACGCGGTTAAAACGGCTAGTTTTTTAAATAAGGAAATACATTTTCATAAACTGCACAATTATGAACTATTTTTGCACTGAACAAAACGTTTCTCTTTAATGACGAAGGGTCAGATAAAAGAAGAAGCTTCGTGCAACGGTGCAACGCTATGGCTATTTCGAAGTAATTCAGCGATATCAGGAATCTTTTTATCAGTCCGAATTATTTATTTCGACAAATGTCCGGGAATTTGTTCTATTTCACTCGGGGGTCATTAAGCAATCGTTTCGGGATGATTCGAAGGCCCAAATGTTGGTAATTGCTTGAAATTCTCGAAGGGGATATTTTTTCTTGTTGGGGCGTTTGATTGGATTTTAGGAAGAAGACATTACATTCGCAAATAGAATAATGTTCTTTTTATTTAAAGTTTCACTCTTTTCTTACGATTTTTACGCAACTAGTTTAAGATTTCTTAGTACACGTCTGATAATCTGGTATGTTCGGGACTTCCGCGGTGTTGGATTACCAAATTTGCCGAATTATCGGATGCCAAACTAAAATGACGTAAAAAATGGGAAAAAATAATATAGAATAATAATATTAAAAAAAAAAAGTAGATGCGATATTTATTTGCCTAAAACTTTACATAGACAGGATTACCGTGCAGTATGTGAAGAAAGATTTAAACGACTTTAAAAATTGTAAAGTAAACGGAAATCTGCATTTAAAATCCCCAGTACAGTAAATGTACCCCAGTACAGTCGATTGGACCCGAATGCCGTTCAAGAGGAATGCCGGACTATTGGGTGTGCCGAACCATTGGATGCTGGATTAACGAAAATTTACTGTTAGAACGTTTTTTTGTGGCTTTCCATTACTTGAATATATATTGGTTAATGAAATTCGTATTGTTTTCTTGTTATGTTTTCGCATTTTTAGGTGATATGTTTTTGAATACAGTTCTTATCCTCACATATATTTTTTTTTATTTTCCGAACAATTCAGTGTATAAACAATTCATGTTAGATGTACGCTGGGGCAGTCATAGTTTGGGAGCTCTTGTGAATAATAAAAACATGTATATTTGAATATTAAATAATATTTATTTTTATACTTACCTATTATTTCTGATTAAAAAAAAGTTGAAAACACGAGCAATATTTATTTTAAGAATGCTTTAAGGTCTTTATTTTTAACGAACATTTATCACTTCTTCAAAATTTATAGTCCTGGCAACGTATCTACGAGGACTTTTCATTAAGTAAGGTAACAAGTCCTGCGGTATAAATGCATTTATTTTTATATCAATGCAGAGATAACAAGTAACTTTGGGCATACATTATTTTCCCATGCAATCACTATAGTATATTTGCCCAGGCATTTGTCGCATTGGTGCATCATTGCACCAAGATCCCAGACCTGAAGAAATCAGTGTCAAAGTCTTGCACCCAAGATATTACAGCTTGTTGAGTTGAGTTGCATTGCATACTGCTTTCTAGCCAGGTTCTCCTTCAAAGGTGCGAAGGGTTGAGAGGTACAGAAGTCGATATGTGCTAAGTCAGGGCAGAAATCTTGTCCAGTGGTGGAGCGTGATAAAATAATTTTGGGGAGACAGAAATCCGGAAACAAAAAATTTGCTAATAAAGTTTGATGCTATATATTTTATCTAGGTTGTGATTGAAGTAAAATATATAGTAAACGTTCGATAATCTGGCACGTTCCGGATTTCAGTGGTGCCGGATTATGGAATTTGCTGTATTATGGGATGTCGAACTAAAATGGGGTAAAAAAATGAGAAAAATCAATTTGAAACAAAATAATGGACAATAAATGTGATATTTTTTGCCTAAAGCGTTACACAGACTGAATTACATTGTACAGTACACGAAAAAAAATGTAAATTAATTTTAAAATTATAAGGTAAGCTTCAAAGAACATAAATCTGCATATAAAAACATTTAGTCTATTACAGTAAATGTACCTCAGTATTGTAACGTCGCTAGATGAAAATTTGGGTGGGGGTGTTAGTAACAAAATTAACCGAACACCCGTTGAAATTCAATAGCTTCAAAATAAGCAACCTAACTTCTGAATAAATAACATGAATTTTTGAATTTTTCGATTTTTCCACGTAGAAAGTATTAAAACAATAGGCATCATAACAAATTAACTGGATGCATCGGGTTGACTGATCATATTTTTGCCAATTCATATTTTTAAATATTGAAGAAAAATGATGAAAGATTTATTTGCCAACGAAATCTCATTTCATTGCTTTTCAAAATTAACATAAATAAGATGGAATATGAATGTATGAGAAAGTGGAATGGAGACAAGTATATTTTTGGCGCTGTTTCCTCTAACTAAATTCACTTTATACCCAGAAGTCGATCCTAATGTGCTATTCGTAAATAATTGTAATGGTTTTGCGTAGGAATGCCGTTACTAACAGAAGATAAAGTTCATTATTTCGCGGTAAACATTATCTTTTTTCGCATGTCTTCATTGCTTCTTTCGAAAGTTCTATAAATCTATTTCGGGGAATTTTTTCTTTATGTTTGCTTATCAAGAGGAAATAGATTTCATTACACTATTTCTTGGGATATATTTGAAAGGAAAGTAAATAAGATACCTCTAAAAGCCGCTGTTTGTGGTGCTGTCAAAAGAATAGTGTACAAATAAAAAAAAATCTGATATGGGCAGCACATCACTTTCCTATACAGAGTGTCCCACAAAAAGTGAACAGTGGAAGATTTTTTTGAATCTTTGGCTATAGACCCATAGTTCCAATCGCAAAAATGCTTTAAATAAGGTAGGAAGTTATGAAACAGTAATTTAAATGCTGTGTCATATTTTTGTAAAAAATTAAGAAAGTTAACTTTTTATCCAGCCCCTCTATCGAAAAAGTTCAATTACAGAAATGTTGTCAATACTACATTTAGTCAAACTAAAGATAAATTGGGTTCTTAAAAGTTCAAACTTTGGACGAAACAAACTGTCAAACTTCCTGACTTACACCACTTCCTCGTGACTTTTCAATACTCTTTTAATCATCAAAATTTATGAATCCAGGGGCCATTCATAAATTGAATGGATGCACAGAAATCATTGAGTGGGTTTTTTTTTTCCATTGCTTATTTTTGAATCTATTAAAGACGGCTAGACGATACTAGTTAAAAGTTATTCTAACACTTAAAATAGGTAAATAAAACAGTTTATTGTGATTTTGCCGGCCTGTCAGATCTTTTCTTTTTAAAATCTGTAGAAAAATAAGCATGCCTTTCAAGTTTTGAAACCAACTAGGGTCATTTACAACCACTGTTTGCAGTAGACTTAATAAGTTTCTAACACATTTTTGTCACTGCACCTTTTCCACCAGAATGAGAGCCCTTATAAACGTATCATTGCAGTACAGCAGGCGGCGGGTTCGAGTAGACCGAGGAAGATGTTGTTCAGTAGTTAGTGTCCGGATTACTTCCATATGTATAGGACGAGATATAGGCTAAAATATCTATTTCGTCATTTTCCATTAGTACTCGTTGTCTTCCTGAGCCACATCGACAATAAAACGAACCTCTTGATTGCAATCGATATAACAGTCGTAGAATAAAAGCTCTAGAAGGATGCCGGCTTTACAGAAACGACCATAGTATTCCTCGACTGTATCACTTGGTTGCATTCGCCGCAAATCAAAATCATCTCACAGAATTCAGCATTACTGAACAACGCCATCATTCAAACTCTAGAAATGTAGCAAAGTTACTTGAAGGCTTAAATACAAACTGTGAATCGACATATTAATGATACAATAGCTTTATCTACATGAAATAAATTTGAAGTGGTAAAAGTTTTAGTAACTATTTGCAACCGAAGCTGATTTGTGGATGCCCTCTTATTTCCTAATGGAAATTTTAATTAATGATAACTATGTCAAATTGAATCATATTACAGCCAAATTTTTTCAATTATGCAAAATACGGTATAGGCAACATTTTTGTATTTTGACTTTTTTTCAATAGAGGGACTGGATAAAAAGCTAATTTTCTTAACTTTCTACAAAGGTATAGTACAGCATTTGAATTACTATTCCATAACGTTCTACCTTATTGAAATCAAATTTGCGATAGACAGCATACACCTTTTTAACTCAAGTGTTTGCGCACTGGTGTGAAAAAAGGACTTACCCTCCTGTAAGAGCCTCCTATGTAGTTCCCGAGTACATTTGGGACTCTTTTCCTTTTGGTGGGGTGTGAATCCTACCTGCCATTGACCCCGCCTCTTTCCCATCTCTTGGATCCAAGCTTGTGTTTTGAAACACATCTATAATACTCCTAATCTTCCCCCTTTATTTCTCGAAGAGAATTTCACTCTTCTATTCAAATTTACGAAACTCAAGGGCTCTTGAATTGGGACTTGACAAACCCGAGAGCACTGCTCCAATTCTCTGAACTTTACTCATACTAAAATCTTTTAACAATGATTTCCTAACCTCTCACTAGACGGCAGTATTTTTGCTGAATTGGGTTCTCCCTAATTGATTTCTTGAGATCTTTGAGAAAATACAATTGAATATTCCTCAAAATAAATGACTATTTGTGAATTTGGAAGTCAAAATACAGATTAACAGATTAACTCCACCTATAGGCACCAACCCGAAAGTTTATATAGTATTAACATTAACAGCATATGGTGGAGGAATATATGCCTCAAATCAGAAAACAAAACAATATACCGAGATAACAATGATAAACAATTGATAAAAAATATACAAGATGATAAAAATGATAAACAAATATACAAAATGTTTGCCCATACTAAATACAGTTGAAATATATATAAATATTTTCTATCCGTAAACACTTATGTGCAGAACTGTTTCAATTGGGTGCAACGATATATATAACATTTAAAATTTTTTCTAAAATAGGTTACTGCATATACAAAATGCCATGAATAGAATTTAATATAATTATATATATATATATATATATAAAAATAATAGTTTGAAAATTCAATGAAAGAAAAATGAGAAGCTGCAACTCGAAAAACCTAACTTTCTAACTAGCCTACAAAATAAAAGTATAAATCAGCAAATATCCAATCATATGGATAAAAATAGAAAATTCGAATCATCAAGTTAAAGAAAACCTACAAAAATCGATGTTATGGAATCGATAAAAGAAAAACAAATGAAATCCAAGCATTAATGTAATACACGTGGACAAGGGCTAGGCCTAAATAACTGAATTGTTCACTTCGCAAAACTCTTCCTCGGGTCCAAGTATTTTTCAAAGCAAACACAAAATATATATGTTTCTGAAGATATATATATATATATATATATATTAGAAATATGTAATAATAAAAAAAATTATGTAATAACAATAAAAAAAAAAATAAAAAAAATAATAATAAAAAAAAGCAATATCAGCACCACCATAGAAGCAAATCCACGGCCACAATGCCGACAAGAGTAGAGAACAGCATCAGCCCAAATTCAATGATTAGTCAGAGTTAAATTCCTCCTCAGGTCTGAGTATTTAACTCTAACCAACCCAAACATATGCGTGTTTCAGATTGGGCAATAGTACATTACTATAAATACCCAAACTCAGACTACAGGCATCAAAAAATGAAAAAATGAAAATAGGATACATTAAGAAAATTTGTATTACCATGCAGCATGAACCCTTCTTCTTCCACCACGTGTATACACGATCAACCTCAACAGCTTAATTATCTAGAAGCACCGGAATGAACAAGTCGAAATTCTACCAGGGAGGCAGTACGAATGTTCACAGTAATACTCCCAGACCCGTCCAGTGAGTCTAAGCTAGAGACCGAACAAGCAATTCAGAAAATGAACAACCCATATATGCAATCATGAATATGAACATGAATCAAAGATGAAAATTCTTACTAAACAAGTAATTCATTGGAAAACTGGATAAGCGAGAATGCCACTATACACCATTATAAATAAGGGCGCTCAAATCGTAGTTTCAATACTGGCAAAAGTTACAATCTTTTTGCGAAAATAAAATTCAAAACATTAATGTTAATGCATCTATTTTCCGATTTTTTGATTTTCCTAATTTTTTTGACTTAGTTTATTATTTTTCATTTTTAGTTATTTATATAATTAATAAATAATTATATAATTTTTTTTTTTAAGTGTATGTTAGTCACTATAATTGGGAAAGTTTTCTAGGATGTTATCGAGTGAAAAGTGATACACTGAGTTGATAATTTTAATAACAAACTTGGGAGGATATGCATTATTAGTCGCTGTACTCAATAATTCCATAAAATGCGCTAATTTATAACATTCATCACAAATTTTATTGATTCTAAGAGCCTAGTTTATTATAACATTTCTAAATACAGATATATGCAAACAAGAGTCAAAATGTTGAATTTTTGATGTATTAAATTTAAAATCCTGTCTTTTATCATACAAGTTTATAACCATATTACAATTTTGTAAATTTAAATTTAAATCTAAAAAGTTGGCAACATTTGAGTCATTATTACTTGTATTTAATTGGAAATTTTTTGGATAAAAGTTTAATACTATAGGGATATTATTTGGGGATACACATAATATGTCATCTAAATATCTAAACATGTGCATATTATGCAAGCTTGGATTACTGTTTTTTTCATAGAAGAATAAATACAGATTAGCTAACAATGAAGAGGCGCACTCCCCTTGTGGGATACCAACCTGTTGTTTGAAAAAGGTACCACCATGTTGAATATAATTCTCATAAAGAGTGAAATTAAGTAATTCTTTAAAGAGAAAATTTGAATATTTTAGGTTGATATTATATTTTTCAAACATTCCTAAAATAATTCTATATAGATCATCTATATTAATATTATTAAACAAATCTTTGAAATCAAAGGTATAAATACTATGCATATTAGTAAGAGTTTTTAATTTCTTAACTAATTCAAAACTGTTTTTTACATTATGACAATTATTTGAGATTTCATCTGACAAGGATACTTCATGTAATATCTTTAATAATAATTTTCCAGCATTAGTAATGTAAGAATTATGCCCACTGGTAATGGTTCGAAAAGCAACAGGGGATTTATGAAACTTGGGCACTAAAACAATATATGGAATGCTATTACAACTATTTTTTAGATGGATTTGTTTATATTTGGCTGAAATTCTACGATTTTAAGGTTAGTTTTATGTAAATTATAGATTTGATTATTAAGTAAGTGTGACTGAAGGGTACTTTTATAGTAATTATTACAAATAATTGAGTAGTTGCCACTTGCCTTATCGACATATGTAATGACAAAATCATTTTGTATTTCTTTAATATAATTTTTAATTGAATGAAGTTTATATGAATTATTAATTTTCTGATTATATATATAGTGATTTAAGTATTGCTCTATTAAGACTCTCCAGGGTTTGAAGGCTTCTACAGGGATTTGATATTTATAACTGATTTTATAGATAAATTTATTTAAGTCAAGAAATAAACCTTTACATATTAATTTATGTTTAAATTTAGTAGGTATACGGTACTTAGTACCAAGTAACATCAGTGATCACAGTGCATCATAATTAATAATATTTAGATTTTCCGTTATAACATGCCCATGGTGTTTATCTACGAAGTCTTTGTATTTTTCTAAATGACAGTGGCAATATGATTCTTTATCCAATTCATAATTTTGATTAATATCTATTGATTTGGCAATTTGATTATAAATGAAAATATAACGTCCTAGCGGTTTATCATATTTATAAGCAATTTTAGAATTTACATGTTTGACTGGAAAGTAATTGGAAACCGATTTTAAAAAATTATTTATCTTCATATTATTTAAGACAGAATTAGTGAAATTCAAGGTACAATATTCGTTTCTTTTAGTATATTGTTTTGATTCGTCATTAAAGTTTAAGTCAGTGACATATAAATAAACATTAAGATTTTTACTTCTGGTAATGAGCAAATCATAGAATAAATGTTTAAAATGAATGTTATCAAATGCAGTACTTAGAAAAAGGTTATATACCATATTTAATTGCTGTTTTTTAATTGCGAAAATCCAGTTTTTACATTGTTTCCAATCAAAAGTAATTTTAAAATTTGCATGTTGCTGAAGGATGGCATTTTTTAGTTCAGATAATGAGGGCAATTTTTTATTATATTTACTTGCTCTTTTAGTTCTTTTTGATTTACTTTTATGATTGTTGAAGGAATTATAAATATTATGGTCTTCATTAGGATAATTAAAGGACTTTTTAACTATATTATGATGATTAAATATTTGATTGAGTCCATATGGAAAAATAGTTTTGTGTGCACAAATGAATTCATTTTCAAGAAACAATCTGTCATAATAATTTTTTTGAATTTCAATGTTGTCGAACCCATGTTTAGAAAAATGTTCATATTCATATTTTGATTCATTAAGGGTAGTTGCATTATTTGAAATTTTTTTTATGTGATTCCTGTGTACGTTAATTCGGAGGTGCAGGAATTATAAATATTATGGTCTTCATTAGGATAATTAAAGGACTTTTTAACTATGTTATGATGATTAAATAATTGATTGAGTCCATATGGAAAAATATGTATATATGTATGAATATATATATATATATATAAATATATATATATATGTATATATATATATATATACACACACACAATGTTACATATACAAATATGCAAGACTATATATATAACAACAAATCTCACAGATTATCATGGCTTTCAATATTACATTGATACATACAATGATATTTGCAATGAGTAGGACAAATGTAAATTTAAAAGTAATTTGATTGCAGTATATGTAATAAAATTTACAAGTACTACGAACAAATATGCAGTAAACAGTGTGCTAATTTTTGGGGTTGCCAGTAATAATTCACAAGATTGCTCGTTTTCCTCTAGGAATTGAATTATAGATTTTATTCTCTGTTTAGCCCAGCTGTTACCCAGAAGGTTTTTGGTAAATATTAGCAAATGTTTTCCACTGGATCTTTTAAGGTGATAGTTCTCTGTAAGTTGGCAGTCAAATACGAAATGTTCAAATCAATTTCCTCACAAATACAGTTTTCGGCGTCTTTCTTTTGAATTTCGTAAAGATAGGTTGGAAAACAGCCATGCTCGGAGAAAAACTGTACCCATTCTCTGCTGCTAATCAGTTGCTCTTGAAATACTCTAGGCAGATAGTTGAAAGTTTCTCTTTCTTGCTGACTTTCACTCCACTGCTGTTGCCCCTCTTTTATGATATTAACATTTAGATGTGACCTTAGTGATGGACAGGGATATGGTAAATTCATACTCTGAACAGGAATATCCGACGTCGCTTCGAAAGCTATAGGCAGTCTGCAATTTCATTTGCTGGAACACCCGAGTGTAAAAAATTTTTGATGGATACTGTTGGTTGTGATAGTTATGGTACAGTGCCTAGAACTAATAGTGTGCCGACCACCTATACCTCCCAATGCTGGGAGATGTTCCTGAAAAGCCGCCTCCGCCAGACGGCGTTGTTCTCGAATAAGCGGTCTAAAGCGGAGGAGTTAACATTGAAACTAATGGGAATTTATTCCAAATGAAATGACCTATATCTTTCGAAATAACTGAAGAATATGTGTCAAATTTGGTGTGATTATTGTAAGTGGTATACATAAAAAGTCATTTAATTTTCAGAGAGATTGAACTAGGGATATATTCGTATTTTTTAAATTTTATTTAACTTGATCTGGTGTTCGTTCAAACCTTTGAGGTCCAAAATAATCAGGTTCATTTATCACAGTAACGTGAAATTCGTTATGACGTTTCCTCTTGTGGTATATTTCAGTTCTTTTGATTTTGAAGCTTATCGGGCTAGCCCGTCCTGGTCCCGCCATAGAACTTTACCTGGTTTTTGAGAATAACTCGAAAATCAGAGAAAGTAGGAAATCTAAATTTATATATCGTTTTCTTTTGGGGTATATTTTAATTCTTTCAATTTTGAATCGTACCGGGTTAGCCCGTCTTAGGCCCGCCTTAGAAACTCGCCCGTTTTTGCGGTATAACTCGAGAACAGGTGTATTTAAAAATTCGAAATTTAGCATATCCTTGTCATTTACTGTATATTTTAACTCTTTGTATTAAAAATCTTTTCGGGCTAGCCCGTTTTGATTCCAACAAAAGGAATATATCGTTTTTTGAGAATAACTAAAAATTCGGAGCATCTAGAATGGTTAAATTTAATATATCATTGTCCTTTGGGGTATATTGCATTTCAACTCATTTCGAACCTTATCGGGCTAGCCCGTATTGGGCCTGCTATAGAAATTTACTCTCTTTTCAAGAATAACTCGATCAATCGGAGTAGCTAAAACATGCAAATTTAGTATATCATTTCCTTTTGGATGGATTTTTATCTAGATTTTGAACCTCATCGGGCTAGCCCGTCTTGGATCCGCTGAAGAATGCATTCGTTTCTGAAGAATAACGCGAGAACCGAAGTAGCTAAAAATTCCGAGTTTAACAGGTCGTTGGCTTTTGGGGTATATCTAAGTTTCTTTGAATTTGAACTTTATCGGGGTAGCCCGTCCTGGGCCCGATATGGGAATGGACCCGTTTTTTTAGAATAACTGGAAAATAGGGGAAACTAGAAAATACAAATTTAGTACATCCTTATCTTTTGGGGAATATTTTAATTTCTTCGATTTTTAACCGTATCGAGCGAACCCGTTTTGGGCCCGCCTTAAAAATTCACTTTTTTGGGGGAATGACTCTAGAACCGGAGTATCTAAAAGTTTCAAATTTAGAATGTCGTTGTCATTTGCGGTATGTCTTAGCTCATTGGATTTTAAACCTGATCGGGTTAGCCCGTCCCGGTGCCAACAAGAATGTACTCGTTTTTTAAGAATAACTTCAAAACTGTAACAACTAGAATATCTAAATTTAGTATATCAATGTCTTTTAGGGTATATTTTCTTTCTTTGGATTTTGAACCTTATCAGACTCGCCCGTCTTGAGCCCGACATAGTGATAATGTACTCGTTTTTCGAGAATAACTCGTAAATCGGAGCAGCTAAAAAATCTAAATTTAGTATATCAATTTCTTTTGGGGTTTATCATAATTTATAATTTGAACCTCATTGTGCAGGAATGCAATCGTGTTTGATGAATAACTCGAGAACCGGAGTAGCTAAACATTCCAAATTTGGCATGCTATTGTCTTTTGTGGTATAGTTCATTTTTTCGACTTTGAACTTCATTCAGCTAGCCCGTGCTGGGCCTGCCATAGGAATATACTAATTTTTTTAGAATAACCCGAAAACTGGAGCAGACAGAAAATCCAAATTTAGCATATTGATTCCTTTTCGGATAGAATTTAATATTTTCGGCGTATATATAATTATAATTAGTGGCGTAGGCATGGGAGATGGGATGTGTGGTAAAAAACCTCATTTTCTGAACAATTACATTAGTTCTCAAAATTGTCCTCGATCGTCGACCCCCTTTTTTTCTAGATACATAGTTACATCCATATGCAAATGAGCTAAGAAGTGCGAAATTTGTCCACGGATGTTGGATCGGTGCACTGGGAGTACGAGTGAAGGTTGCGGTTCTGTGTGATCTGACGAAGAAGGTTTTTGCCTGCGAAACCGGTCGATATTAGCATTTTGAGTTGTATTCTGCATTTTACGAAAATAATTTTATCTCTTTAGCAGAAATTTGGACCGCACGTATTGATATTGTTTACTTGAAATTGAAATTTTTCAATAATTTTTAAAATCTTTAATTTTTAAATTGAATAACTTGAACGAATGCTTTAAAACCAAACTTTTGTTCTGCATTTTGATACATATTACCATGTAAACAAAAAAAAAAGAATGTATGATAATGCCTAGCCGATATTTTGTTTTTTTTCATATGTTCGGCTACTGGGGAAAATGTCTGTGGGTGGCCCTGTGAATTTGGAAGAAAAACATGAAACACCATTGCTGCTTGAACATTAGAACAAGATGGGGGCTGTCTACAAGTGCTGTCTTTTTTGTACGGTGAAAGATAGCACTGATAAGAATTTCGATTGAGAGTGGACATGTAATCGACCGCTATTTTATTTCGACAGGCGCGTCTCCTCCGACAGATACGTTTTCGCAAATTGCCACATCTCTTACACGAACAATGCTCAAAAGATCCGCAAATCAGCGGGTGCTCTGGAAATGGGTAGAACACCAGAAAAGGACATTTTGTACTGCCTTCAGGGTGGCCTCCAGATACAATAGGAAGTATCTCATTAGCACATTGATCATCTGAGATCGAATCTGTTTAACCGTCCCATGTATAATATTCTTTTTCGTTCATAATCCGCGAATTTCAGCATCCAAAAATCCCGTCACAAGACTTTTCTTTGTATTATACTATGTAGTACGAATCACTATATTACTATGAATCTTTAAAGTGCACCGTGGGCTGGTTTCGCATTATTTAATTCTCTTGCATATGAGCGTAGCCAAGATCTAGGATAAGGGGGGGTCGACGATCGAATGTGGGTTTACACAACAGTACAAAATACTTTTTCAAATATAATTCCTAAGGAGGACTAATGTAATTGTTTAATTGTTTGGTAAATGATAATTTTTCTCCGATTTTCGAGTTATTTTCCAAAAACGAATGCATTCCAAAATGCATTCCTAATGCTTCTAAACGAATGCATTCCTGGGAAAAGACGGGATAATCTAATAAAGTTTAAATTCCAAAGAATGAAAATATATCCCAAAAGAGAATAATATACTAAATTTAGACATTCTAGTTGCACAGTTTTCAAGTACAGATCGGGCTAGCCCGTTAAGGTTTTAAATTCAATGAGCTAAGATATATCGCAAATGGCAACGACATTCTAAACTTGGAACTTTTAGATACTCCGGTTCTAGAGTTATTCCCCCCAAAAAGTAAATTTCTAAGGCGGGCCCAAAGCGGGTTCGCCCGATACGGTTCAAAATTAAAGGAATTAATATATTCCCCAAAAGATAAGAATGTACTAAATTTATATTTTTAGTTATCTCGATTTTCCAGTTATTCTAAAAAAAAAAACGGGTCCATTCCTATGTCGGGCCCAGGACGGGCTAACCGGATAACGTTCAAATCCGAAGGAACTTAAATATTCCACAAAAGCTAACGACATGTTAAACTTGGAATTTTTAGCTATTGCGGTTCTCGAGTTATTCTTCAAAAACGAATGCATTCTTCATCGGACCCACGACGGGCTAGCCCAATAGGGTTCAAAATCTTAATTAAAATCCATCCAAAAGGAAATGATAGGCTAAATTTACATTTTTAGCTACTTCGTTTGATCGAATTATTCTTGAAAAGCGAGTAAATTTCTATGGCGGGCCAAGACGGGCTAGCCCGATAAGGTTCGAAATGCGATGAAATATAATATAGCACAATGGACAATGATATATTAAATTTAGACATTCTAGATGCTCCGAATTGAGTTATTCTCAAAAAACGATATATCCCTCTTGTTGGGCTCAGGACGGGCTAACCCGATAAGATTTTTAATCCAAAGAGTTAAAATATACAGCAAATGACAAGCATATGCTGAACTTCGAATTTTTAGATACACCTATTCTCGAGTTATACCAAAAAGTAAAGTCATATGGCGGGCCCAGGACGGGCTAGCCCGATAAGCTTCAAAATCGAAAGAACTGAAATGTACCACAAGAGAAAACGTCATACCGAATTTCACGTTACTGTGATGAATGAACTTGATTATTTTGGATCTCAAATGTTTGAACGACCACAGGTAAAGTTAAATAAAATTTTTAAAATACGAATATATCCCTAGGTCAATCTCTCTGAAAATCAAATGACTTTTTGTGTATACCATTTGCAATAATTACACCAAATTTCAGACAAATTCTTCAATTATTTCCAAAGATATCAGTCATTTCATTTGCATTAAATTCCCATTAGTTTCAATGTTAACTCCTTCGCTTATTCGAGACCAACGCCGTCTGGCGGAGGCGGTTTTTAGGGAACCTGTTTTTCGCCTCGGTCGGCACACTATTCATTCTAGGCACTGTAGTTATGATTTGATGAGTTATCGGATTCTTCGTTTGATATTATTTAAGAGTTTCGTTACTCGATACTGTCAGAGTAAATAATGAAATTTCTATGCAAGCTTGTGGTAGCCCAAATTACTGCTTTTTTTATTGCGAGCAGCTCTGCCTGGATGACGCTATTTTCATAGTGTAGCCGAGTTAAACATTTGTGGACGCACATGCCATCGTAAAAAGCACAGTAGGCTGATGCTGTTTCAGAATCAGTTCTAGAACTATCCTTATAAATATTTATGCAACTACTTGTGACGGCTCAACAAAGTGCAAGCGAATATTTTCTATTGCTGGGTCCGTTAGCCAGGCAACCTCTTTCTGTTCATAATCCTTGTGATCATAAAAACAAGAAAGATAAATCATGTATAAAGCATTGATTATGAAACACTTTCCAACTGAAATGCAATCCGCTAAATGTATCGCATATATAAAATGCGATACATTCAGCGGTGATATTTTTTTAATTATCATAAAACTACAATAATTTATTTTACTTTGAAACTTAAAACTTCATCGAAAAAAAAATGAACTTTATTCAAATGACGTCATCAAAATATAAATCGTCTGGCTCTTTATGTAAAAGCAGTGAATATTTCATTCATACACTTTTATTCAAGACTCCAGACTTAAATAATTTTGCGTGAAAAAATTCAGCAATTCTTATACAACTCATTTTACAGCTTGATTTGTTTATATTTTGCATACGTTAAAATTAAGCTTCGTTGTGGAAATCATCAAAGTTTGATAATCATTTAAACTAAAAAATATTGTAATTGCGTTGGCGCAGAATATAGATGCGCAGGAAAAATATAAAAAATACAGCGCTTTTAGGATGGATGCAACACTAAATCTGAATTTAAAAGAATTTTAAAAATCACGATTTTTACTCTGGGAAAAAAAATGGTTACAATATTTTATCTTGAAGTGGGTCACGTGATCTCTTCATATTATATGGGCGTCATTATTATTTTCATTTTTATTTTAAAAAATACCGAACATATTTTGCTGAAATTTTTTTTTATATATTTTATGGGATAATTTGAATATTTCCTAAAACTTTCGAAGCAATTTGTGAATTTTAATTTCGCGTAAAAATGTTTGAAAATTTAGATCCCATAGTGTTCAATGTATTTCCCTTTTTCAACCCGTGTTCAGTCCAAAACTATTTGGGTGATATTATTCAATTACATTCCCGTATGTCCCCCAGACCGTCTCAACAACATACTAAAATTTCATTTTGATAAAGTAATTATTACGACAATTATCGTGCGAATGGACAAACAGACAGACAGACAGAATGAACACAGTCATAAACACTTTTCAACTATGTTGTAAAGTGTTAAAAATCATTCCACTTTGTCTGTTTTAGGCGTGTTACTTGCGCTATGACGGTTTCTTTTTTCGCTGTCAATGTTATTGGGAGAATACCGGTAAGCACTTGTAGTGCTACTGTAGATGTTGTGCGATAAGCTCTTGAAATCTGTAGGGGAGCTATCCTTTGAACTGATTCCAGTTTTTTCTTTGCATGGATGTTCAAGCTTAGGGCCTAACTACTAGCAGCACAGCACATGATCCTTTCTGTTACTGATAGATACCATGTTTTTAAGATATTAGAATTTATACCTCACCTAGATGGTGCTAGTCTTCTGACATTGTGAATTTGGTAGCCAATCTTTGTACGCAGGTTTTCTATATGTGGAATGCATGATAGATGTTTGTCAATAATAGTTCCGAGATATTTAAGTTGGTTTGGTCTTGGTATGCTAACACCTTTAATTTCTTTTCAGTTGAGATGGTATTCCTATCACTAAAGCTGCAGTTTTTGTTGATGAAATTGATAGTTGGAGCACTTCACAAGGATCTGAAAACGTTTCTTTGCCGGCATCTTCCAGAAGTTTACGTGAGCTGCCTCCTGATATCAGATCAGCATAAAGTCATCTACATACGCCAGAAGCTGTGTTCATGAAATACTGAATTTATTAAGAATGATATCAGCCATCATTGACCATAGTAAGGTTCTAAGCATGAACTTTGTGGGCATCTCCCGTAGACTTTTGAATATCTTTCCAAGTTGATCCTGAATTAAGTCTAATTGCCTATCTTTAAGATAACTACTTATGATATTCTATAAATAAGATGGACAATGTATCTTTTATATTTGTTTCAGTATGATGGACGAGTTCATGTTATCGAAAGCACATTATATATCAAATAATACTAAAACAGTGTAGTTTCTTTTGGACATATTGTCTTCGATACACGACAGGACGTATGCCAATGCTATTTCAGTAGCGTGACTCTCTCAGAAGCCATGCTGATGTTTGCTCATAATACCATTCAGTTTAAGAACATGTACCATTCTCCTATGAATTATTTTTTCTAATACTTTTGACAATGTTGGTAGAAGACATACCGGCTGATATGAGTGCTTCTAGGTAGGATCCTTGTTAGGCTTCAGTAAAAAATAACTTCTCTAATTTTCCAGACTTTTGGGAAGAATCCCATAGGTAGACATTTATTCATCAATGTTGTCTTAGTTGTTGGCATGGTTTAAAAAAAGAATTCGCATATCGATATTGTCTATTTCAGGAGCCTTATTAGAGCTAAGAGAATAAAGTGCGCTTTTCACTTCCGCTTCTGATAGACAGGCTGAGAAATTGTCGAAGTGTTTTCTTCTGTCTTACGAGAAATTGTGCTAATTGTCTGGGTTGGTATTTTCGTAATGAGAAGATAATCTGCAAGATGTTGTAACAATGTCTCTCGATCTAAATTTATTGCTTGCGGCACCAGGTCATAGGCAGCTTCTTCCGCTGTGAATAATTTGCTGTACGCCATTTTAAAAGCTACCCATGATTCTTACTGGTTTTTGTGTAAAATGCTTTCCATGCCTCGGATTTTGCTTGCGGTATGAATTTTTTTTATATAGAGCTCTCTCTCTTTTGTACTATTGAATGTTATATACAGTTGGATAGTGGTTTTTTGTCTATTTTAGAAAGCTTTCAAATGATTTCGTTTACAAGTGAGAAGAGGAGACCACCACTTGAGTTTTAGTTCATGGGATATATCCCTTTTTTATATGATTTGTCACATGCTGCTTGTATACGATCCTTTAAGTCTTCTATATAAATTTTTCTACGGTGTCGACTGTATTTCTTCCTGCAATTAACGGCTCAAGGGCATCTTCTCCGGTAACAGCTGTCTCCATAGAGCGATGTGTTGAAGACCTAAACCGTCCGACTCATCCAGTGGACATGAGCAACTAATTGGACGGCCGGCATAGAGCGATGTGTGTAGAAAATCTTGTTTTGTAATGTCTCTTCGATTTTACCTCCACAACTTCCGTCAGTGTGATTATCATATATCTGTGATTACTTCAACTAGGAGTTTAATCGACTTTCTAGGATTGTACTTTGTTACATACATTAAGTGAGTATAAAGAGATGTCAGGCCATCCCTTTCCCCTCAAAGTTTTAAACGTTGAAGTACTGGTTGAATTATTGAGGAGTATTAGCTGATGTTGAGCTATAAAATCCTGTAGTAGAGGACCTCTTGCATCGTTGGATGAGTAGCCCTAATCTCTTTCATGTGCATTTAAGTCTCCAGATAAGAGAAAGTTTGATAAGTTGATGTTAGGTAGATGTTCCCACTCTGAAAGATCTTTTGTTAGAGATGCTGAGGGTGGAGAATATTGCGTACCAATTGAGAAACTGATCGCGTATGTATGTATGTATGTAGATGGAATTACGAAACCCCTACTCGGCCTAGAAGCGCGCGTTTTTTTAAAACGCAAGTACGAATAGAATAGAGGTCCGAGACATTCGAAAAATTTGACAGATTTTCAAATATTTGTAAAAAACTCATTTTCTTGGAAAGGAGGGGGGGGGGGGGGGTGAGTAAAAGAAAGATTGCGTGAAAAATCTATCTTATCATTTAAAAATAAAGTTAGAATCTCGTTTTTTTAACGTTCAGTTTATTTCAATAGAGATTTCTAGAAAAAACACGAAAAAACCCTTTCAGAATAAAGAATGAGTTCCCCTCTTGTTTATCGATTCTCAGAGTTCGCGGAGTTTCGAAGGTTAGACAGCTGCCACAGATTGAACTAGAGATAAAAAATAGAGATTTCTAAAATCTACAGTTTCACAGATAAAAATTTTAAATTTTAAATTTAAGATTCTAATGTTTTTATAAACATTTACTGAAAAAAAATCACGTTGTTCCGATGCAAACTTCGTGTTTTATACCTTTCCCACTTATTGCTCAAAATGAAAATTAAAAATAAAATATCGTCAACATTTGTTATCGTGAAGTGTCAAGTCTTGCCTCTACAGAACTTCTATTATTTTCATCGTAACTTTATTTGTAAATTTTTAAGAATTCAATTAACCATTTATTTCATTTTAAAGCGACGTAATGCTCAGAATTAAGATTACGTCAAGAAATAATTGCTCCAGCTAGGATTTTCACATTTAGCCATCGTGAAGCCTTAGCTCTATAAAACTTCAATTCCTTTTGTTGTAATTTGTTAATTTTTTTTACAATTAAATTCAACATTTGATAAATTTGATCCGGAAAGTCGCTGTGTCCATTTACTCGAATTTCTTCACGCTCCACAATGGTGGCCTGGGCCTTGCACGCTCCACAACAGAGGTGTAATTCACGTGACACTATTTACCAGAAGGTGTGCGTGAGTGAAACAAGGTCTTTTAATATATAAAGAGGCACTATTCGCTCGCCTGCTGAAGAAGCGATTAAAGTGCAAAAGTCTAATTTTGCGAATTTAGAAGATTGAGATTTGGTACTTCAAATACGCTACGTGACAGTGAAAAGGAGACACCAAGAACGAGTGAGCAGAAAAATATGCAAATTGCAGGGTGGACGCAGCTCATTGAGTTATGTGGATGCGAAATGCGCAGCTGTCCAGCGCACGTTGAGTGAGATGTAAGGGAAGGAACCTGCAGAATCGGCAATAGTCGCGCCGCTCTGTCTGCCAGGGAAATCATTTTACAATTTTTTTTTGTCTCAGAGGAAATGTGTAGTAGCGGAGAATGCCAGGTCCTGCCAGCCGAGGCAGTTCCAACAGACAGACGATTTCACGAAGGGTATGGTGATGAGACTCCGAAGGGCAGATTGATCCATACGTCAAATTTCAGCGGACAGCCACCTACATACGTTCACTGTGCACCGGTTGTGGCGAAGATGATTGGAACAAGGGAATGTGGCACGTTTGGGGGTACTGTTACGACCACACCGACTTCAGCATGCGCGGACCGACGTATCTGTCGGCAAGCGTTGGCGGCTCTATAGGCCACTTCCGTCGCCTTTTTGCAGCATGTGCAAGACACCCTTGATGCTCCCATATTGACCAGGACCATTATCCGCCGATTGGTCGCCGTCGACTTGCATTCATGGCGCCCGTTAAGAAGACTACCATTGACCCAACAGCACAGACGTCTCCGTTTGCAATGGTGTCGGCATAGAGCCACGTGGACGGCGGAATGGCACAGGGTCGTGTTCTCACAGGGTTGTGTTCTCACGAGTCACGCTTCTGTTTTAGCAATAACAGTCGCCGTGGTAACAGGTCCTATCCGGCCGCATCTGTGGAACGCTACACCGCGCGGCATCATGGTTTGGGGCGCCATCGCCTATGATAGCAGGCCACCTCTGGTCAGTATTGAGGGCACTATGACGGCTCAACTATCCGTGGATGACGTGCTGCGGCCGGTGACGCTACACTTCCTTCAGGGGGTGCCCAATGCTATTTACCAGCAGGATAACACCCGACCACACACAGCACGCATCAGCCAACATGCCCTGCAAAGTACCCAGGTGCTTTCTTGGCCACCAGTCTCCCCTGATCTCTCCCCAATCGAACACGTCTGGGGCGTGATTGGACGTCGCTTGTGTGCGCTTCCACCGCCGTGTTTTGAAGACGAACTCTGGTAAATGGTTGACAGGGAATGGGCAACCATCCCTCATGATATCATCCGCACGCTCATTGACTCTGTGCCTAGACGTGTTGCTGCTTGTATCGTCGCTCTCGGTGGTCCTACAACCTACTGATCAGACGGTGTTATCGCTCAGTGTATAGATGTATCATGTTGCAATAAATATCACTTATTGTTCGTTGCTGTCTATCTCTATTTGCCGATTTTCATTACTTTATGCCCACTCCTTCTTGATGTCTCATTTTCATTGTCACATAGTGTATAAAAGTGTAACATTATTATAAGCATTTCATGAAAAAATCACGATTCTACGATATTAGCATTAAAAGTTATAAATTAAGATTAAAATTCTACTTCAATAAGAATCAATTCCTATTAAAATGGCCCGGGGTGTGGGGAGCTGGAGCTGTTTTTAAAATCATCACTTATAGAAAGATATTTGTTAGGCGACGTCTGTTCCGATTTTAGTGCTATTTTCACGTTGTATTTTCAACTCAGAAATGAACCTACTCAACCTGCTCACGCTAAATTTGGATCCAATTTTGCTGCCTTGCGACTTAGCAGCGTTCGCAGAACTTTCTAAAAAACTGATTGTTATAAAAACTGATTGCTATAAAAACTGATTGCTATATACTTAGTGAACGGCTAAAGCCCATTAGTATTAAAAGATGCGTTGCAATATATTGCACGTGGAAAGTGAATCTATTTCATACTTACTGTTGATTGATAAATTGATTTAAAAAACTTGCAATATCTCAAAAACGGTTCATGCTAGCGTCTTAAGATTGTGCCATTCGTTTTGTAATGAAAAATTAAGTATGAAATTATTATTTATTTAACTGCATTAAATATTCTAATTCTTAAAAGATTTGTTTGAAAATTCATTCGAAAATTGTGCGATTTCTCAAAAACTGTGCAAGATAACGTTCTAAAGTTTGTATAATTCATTTTCTAATGACTTAGATGATCTTCAGATGAAAATTTCTAATGAAATTTAAGTTTTAAACGATTATTTATCATTGAAGGTCCTGATTTTTTAATTATTTTTCAAAAACTCATTCGAAAACTTGGCAGGGGAAGGTCTTTGAAACATTCTATTGCGTTAAAAAGTAATAGGGTATCAGTATTCACTGAATAAAACCAAATTATTTTTGAAAGGCTTATTTGCTTTGTGAGATATCGCTTCCACAGATTCACGGACACAGACATTAACATTCATACAAACTCAAGCATTACCTCAGAAACGTTCGATTTGAGTGAGAGGTGCTTGAAACATGCTCTTGCAAACTGCTGTTGAATATATACTCTTGATTGCGTTGAAAAATCGAATTCGAACATTTGACGCCGTCGCAAAACTCTTCCTACGCATTATTATGTATGCATAGGGATTCCCAAATGCGTATACAATACAAATTCTTTTATAATTTTTACACATATTTGAAATGAACAGCAACGGCTATCTGTTAGTATTGAATAAACAAGAAATAATTAACGTGTGTTGAAGAACGTTATCCAACCGATCATTTCATCATTCAGAAACAGCCGTGTCATTATAAATGTCTTCTTTTTATGAACAAATGATATATCAGTAATGATATAGGAGAGGATAATTATGAGGCGATTCTCTTTCGTTCTATAAAAGCGTGGGTAATGACGTGGAAAATTATAATTATTTTAGAGAACGTGGTTACTCATTATTCACATGCGTATGTCACAGAATGTGAAGAACATGAAAGATTGAAAGGAATTGTTAGAAATTGAGTTATTTGGAGAGCAAGCTTTGAAATAAAGGATTCGATATCAACTAAATCACTTTAAAACATTATTGAGGAAAGTTGTGACAGGATGAAAATTTTCTTTCAGCATCGGGGATAGGGTTCTTGAACCTATACCGAACATCGCACTCATTATCGATAAATTTTATTTTCTTTCACTAAAGTATTAATTTTCAAAAAAATTCAGCATTCGAAATTTTGACAGAAATATATTTTTTAAAATATTCTGCGTAAGTTTCAATTGCTTTTAAGATGATGTCCTGTGTTTGTACACGTGCTTCCATGAAGTTACGAAACGAAAACTTAAAAAACAATGTATGTTTCTATATGAAATTAAAGGAATTAGATAGATATTCTTTAGATTGAATGTGCATAGGCAGCGCCAAGGGTGTGGGGTGCTAAGGGTGCTTCAGCACCCCCATTACAAGTTGGTCGGTACTATGAATGTTCAAAGATTCAGTCTTTGAAGTCACACGGGGGGGGGGTCTAGAATGACACAAACACATTAGACAATTATCATATGGATTGTGCCCAAATGTGGTCTAAGTAAAATTTTTTACCAAAGATTAAAATGACAGATATGTCGGAAATATATGAGGTAGGATCAAAAAGTTCGGAGACTCTGCTGATATCTCCAATCCTGATTGGAGAAGAGGGGAACTATTTTACCGTGCGTAGAGGCACATGTGACGCGAGATGTGAAGAGGAAGAAGTTTTTCTAGGCAATGCATGTCAGTGAACTGTAGTCGTTCGCATTCGTCGAAAACGGAAATGGTGTTTGAAGGACAACGTGCGAATATCAAATTCTGCCAGCGTTTGGGGAAATCGCCGACAGAAACATTGCACCTTGATATGTATTATCTGGGAAAATACCTGCTTCTTCCTTTTCACATCTCGCGTCACAGGTGCCTCTACGCCACGGCAAAATAGTTCCCCTCTCCTCCATTCAGGTTTGGAGATATCAGCACAATCTCCGAACTTTTTGATCCTACCTTGTATATGAAGTAAATAATACTTTTTGATTTTAATCTGCTTTGTTTACTGACGAGAATTTGAATGTATACCTTCAGATCTGAAAATAAAATAAAGTTTTTGATTGGAAACCTGACTATAAAATGACTCCAGTGGGTAAGACACAATTTACTATGCCAAAAGATTAGTTTAAAAATATTTAGTTTACTATTTTATTTTTATACATAGAGAAACATTCATGTTGACGATGATAACGAAACACATTTTATATTTCTGATCGTAAAAAACTCATTTCTACGTTCTCTAGCATAATATTTGTCTAACAACTTTCAAACCTGCTTCTCAAAAGCTTTCACATTTTGCGGTATACTAATCGTGGTTATAAAATAGAAAAGTAAGAGTATTTGCATTTATAGCCGATCGTAAAACTTGCTTTTAATGAAATATAGGATAACACAGGCAGGGTCTTGCTTCTAACCATAATATTAGAAGTTTGTTTATGATTTATTTAAAACGAATACCTACATCAACAATGAAAAACAACTATTTCTCGAATGGTGATGAAAAATGGTTCTTGGATTTTATATTCATAGTTGCTCTTTTTATCTGCCTGGATCAAGTTTACTTAGAGTAATGTCTCTGTAGAATGGTAGATTTTCAACGGTAGACTACAGGGGAGGGTGATTGCTTCAACAGTTTCTTTACTGATTTGAAGAGATCATAATAATAAAAGAAGAGAACTGTATGTTTTCAGTAATACCTCAACAACTTCTGGATCTATAGAGGTAACACGGGAAAAGGTTAATTGCATTGAAGTAAATAATAATCATATCAAATTAAAAAATAATCGAACAAAAACTGTGCTTTTGTAAATGGAAACATATGGATGTCATATTTTGGATATGTCATATTTTGCCTTAGAAATATCATCTCTAATAATAAAGGAAGAGGATAAGTATCTTCTTAAATAGTTATTCATTTAAAATTCTCTATTTGTTATTAAATTTTCACGTTATCTGATCTTTAGTGCTTTATACATTTCTCAAAGTGGTGATTCTAAAAAGTCTTGTTGATCTATAGAATCCAAGCGCTCGTGCAAACTACTGCCCACTGAAGGCACGTTTATCCTCACCCTGGTTATCCTGGCTAATTTTTTTTTGGCAATTTTCTTATACAAAAAGGGAAAGTTTTTGATGACCAAAGAATAACTACTTCGGTTAGCTTGATGTAGCCGGTCGTAATTCGACATTGGGTGAAATGTTTTACTTTGACACTTGGCAGGAAATGTTGCAAAGCAATTTCATCATTCGGAACCTTTACTTAAAACAATTTTCATATCTATATAAAGAAGAAAATTATGTATGTATGTATGTATATATGTATATATGTATGATCCAACATCACGGGAGAACGGCAGAACCGAATTTGATGAAATTTGGTGGGTAGTCTTGAAATAGCCTCACTTAAAATTGGGTCTACGTTTCGAGTTTCTACACTCAGGCGTTCTCGAGATATTAGTGAAAAAGAAACTTTCGTTTGTCTCATCATCACGGGAGAACAGCTGCACCGAATTTAATGAAATTTTGTGGGTAGCTTTGAAATATCCCTCCATAAATTCCAAGTCCAAGTTTCGAGTTTCTAAGACCAGGGGTTGTCGAGATATTAATGGAAAACGAAACTTTTTCCTAAGAGTTCTACTCTCTAACTCCATGATTCCCAGCGAAACAGGTTGGACATCGTTGGTTTAAAACGTGAAAGTCAATTAAATCTCCGAGTTTTGTGGGAGTTTATTGAACGTATTAGTCACTTTTGAAAATCGCTGGTTTGAAATATGAATTTAAATGGAAACTCTATCAAATTTGTATGTTTCACAAAATTTGTATGTTTTAGCTCCGGGAGGAAAATAAAAAAATGTGGTTTACAAGCAAGTATTGCTGTAAAACCTAACAAATTAGGATAATGTGATTTAATTTGTTAACATTTGCATTGTTGCCTAGCGTTTAAGACTCCTTTTTGTTCAAACTGTACGTATAATAATAATAATAACATTCCTAGACGCTGCCCGGAGGACCTAACTGCGAAGGGCGTGCCGGAAGCAGCTATGACTCATATAATGCAATGATTTTTTTTCTTACATAATGCAATGAATTTACTTCTATCACAGTAAAAAAACAATCTATAAGATTCACAGCCCTATTATAATTTTTTATCAGAGTTTTGCATCGTAAATCCTGATGCCGGGTAATCGCTGCTAGTGTTAAATACATTTCTCTTCTTCCTACGTGTTGGCGTTACCAGAAAAGCAGTTTTAGGAGGACTTTTAGAACTCTGATGATAACATTGTGATATCAAGTACGGTAAGAATTATGTGACCAATTAATTTATATGTTATTACAGAGGCCACCTAAAGGGGGCGTTTACAGAGCTAGGTTCGATATCAGTATTCGTTGATATTAGTATTCGTTGCAGATGCAGATATCAGATTTTGTGTGTGTGTGTACTAATTCCCCCGTGGTGAAGGAGCGCCTACGCACCAATCAGATCTTGTTGTTTTGTTTATCCCTCTATAGAGGTTTGCAAATTATGGTTACAAAATTTTCGGTCAGCGGTTAGCAAAATTATAGGTAGTCATTTTTACGGCTTTATTTGGATTTATTTGCATCACTTTCAGTTCAGTTTTATCTATATAATCGGGGTTCTTCTGCACCTCAAAACTCAAAGGTTTAAGATAAAGAGATAATTTTTAATAGCTCGATATTTTCCACCATTACCAGGAAAAACTTTTAGAAGTCGAGAAAAATATTTTCACACATTTCTTTTATATAACGCCAAGGTGCCGTCTGATAAAAAAAAAAGTAAATAAATGACCATTAGAGTAAAAACGGCATCTAGTGATTTATCTCCGTTAATCCGATTGGTTTTTACTTCCAAGAATGGATTTGGTTTTCGTCAGTCAATCCGCGTTTGGGATGTATCTCGAAGGCCGCAGAAGGGAAATGAATTAAACAATTTCTTTGGCAGTTGGAAGGAGGCGAGATAAGATATAGGCAGTAGATAAAATAAAAATGCCTTAAAGGAAAGGGGAGGTATCGTAATATATTCAGATGTAAACTGTAAGTGGTAGACTCCTGTCAGAAGAAGCCAACATTTTTATCTACCATTTTGGTAAGTAATTTATTTTTTAATCTTGCGATATGTATATAACTAGCATTTAAGCCTCTCAAAGATAAGCGAATTAACACTCTATAAAATAATGTTGATTTTCTTTTCTTAATAAGTTTTCTTAATATATTTATTTTGTTTGAGTTGTTCATTTAGGTTCAGGTTCGTGATTGATACCTTCTAAGTGACAAGGAGGTTTTTGGAGAGTCTGGAAAGATTTTTCACCCCCCGATATTGTCTACTCCCTGAGGATAAGTAATAAAGTCGCCTTTGTAAGACTCTGTCCCGTGGTCGATATTTTATTTTTATATTCAGACAGTCCGACCTACCCGAAGATGTAAAGCAACTGTTTGGACGGTCGGGATATTGCCTCCAAATTTAAAACAGTGAGGCTAATGGGAGTAACCACAGGTACCGTACCATTCTCTCAAATGGACTTCCGCTTAAAAACGGAGATAGTTCTGGGTGGCGGGAATCGAACCCGAGTCTACCGTGTGCGATCTTAACACCTTAACCACTGGGCCACATAATACTATATCATTGGCCTTTTATGATTGATAATAAAAGTGTACAATGGTCACTGAGGAGCTTTGGGCTTTCCTTGAGTCCTGGAGGGAATAAAAAATTCGACTCCATTAAGTTTTGTTCCGTGGTTCATGTAAGTATATTCATTCACAGCATCTCGTAGGAAAAAAGCGAGTCATTCGTGAGATATTAGTCCAATTTTAACTTTCTCAACAGTGAGTGCAATAGAATGAACCAATAGATCAACTGGGTTGTAGTTAGATGTTATTGTTAGAATTCCCTGATCGAATTCACCATATCACGATATTTTGCGATCGTTCGTGCATAGAGTGTGAATACAGACTCCATAAAAAAAAACTCCGATCGGATTCATTGCTTGAAGACATCCAGTTTGTTTATAAATTTGATTTATTGCCTTACCAAAAGTTTCCTCGACCTTAAGATAAATGGATGAAGTTTGAAACTTCCATGCGAATGAAGTGAACTCTACACCCGTTTTAAAGTTTGGAACTTAACCTATTTTTCATTCTTAATAGCTTCGTAATGATGAGACGAAAATGTTTACACTCTTCCTCATGCAGGGCGATTGATAGCTTTATGAATTTCAACGGGTTCCAATTTCTTGTCCATATTTCCGAGGTAGGTGAGAAATGGCAGTGGTCGATCATTAAATTTCGTGTACTACACCAAGTGTTTTGGACGTGAGTGCCCTCATATTGTTCGGGTCAATTGTTAGTGAATATCGATCTATGCTCATTTTTATTTCTTCTGTAATAGTAAAGAGAAAGTTTCCTTTGCTTCAAAGTTTCTCGAATCTCAGATTTTGACTTGAAAACACATTTTAAGACCTGCTGGACATATTTAGAACACTTTCGATTGTTATACAGAATTTCTAGGAAAGTTCTTAAGCACCTTAATAACGGTGTACGGAAAGGTCCTTGAGTGTACATGTTAGGTTTATCTATAGTAAAGTGATTACAGCTCGATCGAATAAAAGGGATTGATGAGAATTAAAAAAAGTAGCCCTCTAGCGGAGAATTAAAAAAGTTTGGATAATGAACTCAACAACAAGGAGAATAGACGAAATAAGTCAATGATAAAGTTGTAGAGCATTACTTATTGAGTAAAAATCGGCACCAGGAACGTGACCATGTCAAGTTCTCGAATAAACAAAGAGGACACAGAAAAAAAAATGACCCAATTTATCAGAGCATTGAATGAATATTTTTTATCATAACGAAGTCCTTCGTAATATATTCAGTGATGTTACAGTGGAAGAAAAACCTAACGCTGACCAAGCGGAAGTTATTGGAAATGAAATCATGGAAGATATGACAAGCAAGTCAATGACACCGTGCACCTTCAAAAGAAATGTGGATACGGAATTGTTATTTCAAAGATTGTTGGTGTGTGCTTATAAAAATAACAAGAATTTATTTAATCTGTTCTCATTTGAACGGTGCACGTTCCCTGCTAGCATTTTTGTCCCTGAAGGACTCATGAGGGAGGAGTCAAAGTCTCAAATAGCTAAGCTAATACAGAAAATTACGAAATATGTAGAAGTTCCAATTGAGCAATTGTATTATATCGTGGACGGTGACTCGCTATTGCAACGTTTATCTTGGAGGAAAAATTCTACTTTTCATGAGATTGCCATGATATATGCCAGTTATGCACAGAAGAAGTGTGGTAAACCATCCATCGTCCATGTCGGATACAGTAGTGACAAATTTTGGATATTTGTTGCAGGCATTGTATGTGAAGGTTATTACAGGCACAAGGTGACGCTAATTTGCTCGCTGGCAATATGACTACGATAGTGGTTGGAGAAGACACCAACTTCCTAATTATCTTCTTAAATTATGTTGTCAATGTTACTTTTTACATCTTCTACCCAGAACCTAAGATGAATTCCAAGGACGCCTTCAAATATAATATTAAATCCATTTCTCATGAAATTAAAGAATATGTTACCGAGATTATCTTGTTTGCTCATGTCGTTTTAGGTTACGACACAACTTCCAGGCTATTTTTAATTGGAAAGGGTGAAGCCTTTAAAATGTTAAACAGTGTTGACTTTCGTCATGAAGCCCCTGTCTTCAGTAAACCAGATAGAACAAGCGAAGACATTGCATCAGCATGAGAGAAAGCCATTGCCAAACTTTAGAAATAAATGCTGGGAGAAACTCTAACTGAAACACGCATTCGCAAATTTACTAGTAAGGTTTTGAAATCAGCTGTTCGTGTAAAACCCCAGACATTGCCGCTTACTTTTGATGCGTGTTCATTTCACTGCTTGCGAGTTTATCATCAGATTAAGACGCCGTTAGAGGTTGAGCTAAGCGCACTTTAATGGGGATGGTAAGTGAACGCGGAAAAGCTGTCTCCTATTAAATCATCTCAATCACACGCCCTTGAATATATTATTTAGTGTATCAAGTATGGCTGCACAAAAAGCTAATGTGCTACAATGCAATGTAGCTGTAAAAAGCAAGGATTGCTTCGTACGACAGTATACTCATAATGCCACGGAACTAGTTGTTGTTGCTGAAACCCAGACCGTCCGACCTACCAGAAAGGTGTAAGGTAACTGTTTGGACGGTCGGGAAGTGCCACCCAATTTAGACCGGAACCCAGTGGGGGAGGCATCCACAAGGACCGTACCCTCCTTTCCCTACCACCAATCTCTCGGAAGGACTTACGGACCCACATGTTTAACGTGATCATACTCCGCTTGAACACGGCGGCAGTTTTGGCAGTGCCACGGATCTAGTTGTTATAATTCAGAGAAACCAGAATTCTACGACGAGGATGATGTGCTTGAACTTTGAACTTACTTATCCAATTTTATTTCTGTTTTTTTACTGTGTATTTATTCCACAATTTTACATGTATCATGTAATATAGTTGGTTATCTATCTAAACTTGTAATGGTATTAATGCATTTTATAGAGTTAATCACCTATACTACACTACGTGCAGGCCTATAAAAATCTCATTTTATCCCAGTATACCATAAAAACCCAGTTTGTAACTCAATGCACCACAAGACGGTCAGTGCTATTCTTGTGAATATATAAAAAATTGTTTAGATTCGAAACCACGCATCCCACAGAGTAAAAGAGAGTATACTCTTGAAGTACATGTTCTTTAATTATACTCAGGTCATTTCTTATGGAAAACTAACCGTTTCCGTGATATTGATGTCTTTTGTTTAACATATCTGGTTTTTATCGCCATATTTTCAAGACAGCGGCTTTTATGGCAACCCCACAGTGGTAGACTCTTCGCCATTGGTTTTAGCATATTTTTTTACTGTATAATCAGTTGACACCAATTCTGTTGCAATTAGTTCTAGGTTCATCAATCATTTGACTGGAATATAAATACATTATACATATATTTAAACGTTTGCTAGATGCGCAGGCACTCCTCAATATTGTTAAATGTTGTCGAACGATTCACAAGCGTATTCAAATAATGCCAGTGATGTAATACTCAATCGTGAGAAAAAAGTCAACATGTGTAGAACGGGGTACACGAATGAAGGTTTCCGTTAAGGTTATTTAATATAAGGTTGGGCTCTGAGCCCAGCAACCAATCAAAATGTTGTCAGCCTGACGCCAACGAGAGTAGCATTTCGTCATTCATGACGGCACGGACCAGGAGAGTTGTTGCCAGAACACAGCAAGTTTCACCATTAATACAATTAAAAATTATTTGCTAATTTTGAAGTGGCAATATCCAGACGTAAACAGCCAGCAGTTTTAATTGTGGCGTGCACGCCTTCCTCAGTGACAAAGATATTCTCGGTCTTTTCAGAGAGCTCTAGAACAAAATGCGAGCGTTTGCTATTTTCGTGACATCATATGCACAGAGCCAGAATAAAAACAAAAAAATTGCAAACATGCCCGGGATGATCACGCCCCCACCCCTGTTACTCGTCTCCTGATGACATATGACTCGTCCAATGTGTAAAGTTTGACCGATATTAATTTCCTTCCATATATGCGTTTTGTGAGTTCCTGATGTCGAATCCTATTCACGAGACGATGCTTTACATCTTTATAATGGGCTATTATCGTCTAATTTGCTTTATTGCCGTGTTCGTTATTTAAGTTTTTAAATTCTTCGCTAAGGACGTTGCAATCCCTCTTATTCGATCGGGCACTGTCACTTTCCTATACATGGATCTAACGTGTACACACATAGACATATTTTCTGACAAACTGATTGGGGTGCTCAAGAACTCTCCTGGGAGGAGGAATTGAATCTGATATGCATGGACGGACACTACAGCCGGGCGAATCTATGTATCTCTATGAAATTATGTGTAGCGATATTATGTAAGAAACGAGAAGTAGATAGAGCTTTTCGCAAATGGTATGATAAGAAAACGAATTATATGAAATTTAAAACGTGAGGCGATAAAACCAAACCCATTTATCCAGGAGAAACCGTTTAAAATATATTTCACTTATTTGAAATGTTTTACAACTTGGCGCCATTTAAAAAAATCTGATGTGGACAGCACATGACTTTCCCTGCAGACTCATATTCACGTTCTCTTTATTTCTTCAATAATTCATTATATTGAGTTTAATGGCACAAAATAGCACCCATAATTATTTTAAATTACACAGAATTTGCACTTTTAATTCAATTTTCGTTCTTATTTGGTAATTCGGCTTATATTCAAAGGTGGCGTAGGAAAATGCGAAAAAAAAAAACAAAAAAACTGAAATATCTCGAGAACGGCAAGTCCTGGTGTAATGGGGTTGGACTTATTCTTTTTATTGTTAAAAATTACGAATAAAACAATACTTTAATTGATATATTTGAGCATACGTAGTTTTTCATTTTAGATTTTGATGATTTTTGCGGACCATTTCGCAAAAAAAGGCGAGTTCTTTTCTCCCGAATAGTACCAAAAATTAATCAGCACCAAGGTCACACACAAGTGACTTACCTACCAAATTTTATGAAATTTGGTCCATTAGTTTTTGAGTTAGAGTGGATATATACATTGTACAGACAGACACACACACAGACGTCACACTAAAAATAGATTTTTCGTATGCTAGAGGTTCCAAAATGTGTAGATCCGTCGAAAACTCGAGTTGCGATTTTCGGCATGATTCCAATACTTTCTCTATATATTACCATATATTACAGGGAAAGAAAAAAACTGATGTGGACAGCTCATGACTATCCCTGCAGACTCAAATTCATTTTTTTTTTATTTCTTTAATAATTTATTGAGTTTAATTACACTACAGTTATCGTGTGAACTGACGCACAGACGGACAGACAGAATGACCAAAGCCATAAACACTTTTCAACTGTGTTGGAAAGTTGGTAAAAATGTCTCAGAGACAATATTATTTGGGGGTTCACAGATGTTTGTCTGCGTTTATAATCAATAGGATTCCAATAGTTACTGAATCCCTATGTAAGTACTAAATATCATTCTAAATTATTTATACATTCCCTCAAGATATCCAGTTTAAACTCAGACACGAACACACACAAACACGCAGGTCTCACTTCAAAAACATTCTATTAGAGCACAGGGATGATCAAAACTCGTACATTGTTGAAAACTAGAATTCGACTTACCGTACAAATTCTTCTATACATTAATGCAGCACAACGAATATGAGCGGAGATTCTTTGATTAAGATTCATCGACTTAAATATGTTTCTGTTGTTGACGCTGTTTCTCAGCGACTATTTAACCTATGAGCGCAAAATTTGAAGCAAGAAATATTTGTTGAGGAAGAAACATTTGGGTTACGAACCTAGGTCCAACAATGCTTATTATACCCCAAAACAGTATTAAAACCATAGAACTTAGTATGGAAATATTTTAGGATTCATGGTGAAGCAATTAAATTTCCACATTTTTTTCAATGTTATTTTAATGTTGTGCCAACGCTCGTCGATTGTTATTATGCATTTGTTAAAATTAGTACTTTTTTCATTTTGTTTTAATATAAAACACAAGTTTCGGCATAAATAATTCTATATAAAGAAAGTCCTTTATGTTTGTCTGTCTGGGACGCTTGGCAATAAATTTTGTGAGACATTTTACGACATTGGCGACAAATACGGCGACTTTTCGGAAAATGTTAAAATGAAAATTATCGCCAAATTGACATAAATATCACCAAATTTACAAAAATGTCCCCAAGTTAAGGAAAATTCAATATTACGGAAAATTAAGTAGACTTGAGACATCGTAATGACTGACTTTAAACTTTTCTCTTAAGCTGTTGTCAAATATTAAGCAATTTACAAAATGCTATTCAACAAAGAAACATTTTATAATACTTTTTTATAAGCTTCACATCTGCGGTTTAGTTTAGGAATTGGTTGACTCAGCCTAGAACTATGTAGAAGTAATGTTATTAGAATTTTAAGTTACACAATTACAGGAATATCTTGACAACGCATGAAATATATAACAAGACTGAAGGTTTGAATTTTAATAATGCCACAAGAAAGAATGTGAGAAAATTATTATAGAATGCATTAACTATATTTATCATTTAATTAGTTAATACGTAAAAAGTCAGTAGAAGTTGAGGTCATTTGATGTCTATGTGAATGTTTAATAATATGGCTATCCCACTCTCTTGCTGTACGAGGGAAGAATTAAAATGATTAAACGGAGTCCGAATGCTGAAATTTTGGAAATCATTGGCTAAAAAATTTCATGCCGGAGTCTTTATCACCAGAGGTGGGAGCCAAACTCCCAATTCAAGATAGGAACTACCGGGACGAGCCAGAAAGGGTATAATTCTTTTCTTGAACAGGAGGTCTGTGAACCATTTACATAGCCATCTTGAGATTGATTGTTAATGGACCTCCCACCTACACCCCTTGCCATGGTCTGATTATGATGCTACAACGACATTGATGTCATAATGATTGGTCATCAAGACACCATAGGTGAACGGAGACTTTCCCTTTCAAAATTTGCCAAGATTGGTAATTTTTTCTCGAATGTCCGTGAACCACTCAATCAAATACTTTTGATTTTTATGTGAACCGGTTCCTGATTCCGGTTCCTAAAGCTGGTAGAAGAGATAAGCCCAAAAGCCAGATATCTAGTCTCTAGAGGCCTGCACGGGTCTAATTTAAAATCACGCGACCCGAATATATTAAGATTTGCCTCGGCCAGAGCCCAAGAATGTTTTTAAATATTTCACTCGAGCTTAACCAGCTCCGAAAACACTTAAAGACAGCCCCAAAGCGAAACGGTCCGAATTTTTTTGCAATACATTGAAGAAAGTTAGTAGGGGATAGTATCTGACTCACCTGATGCTATATTTTAACATGGGCTTATTCGGGTGCTATTTCTTCCCATGTTATAACATAAGCACACCAGATGGGGAGGGGCGGAGCCTCTACCGTCACATGACTTTTCCATGCAGGGATGATTTGATCAGCCAGATAAGAGCAAGAAAGTTGTTTTTAATCAGTGGGTAGATATAAAGTAATTTTTTCGGGTTGGTTTTAGGAGTAGTAATGAAATGTATATTTCATTTCGTTTTATATAATTTCAGCATTCAATGCGAATATTTTATTTTTAATCGTTTCAGTTTTTTTTATTCATAGGCATCTTTTACAACATTACCTCTTTAATAAATTAGGTGTTGTTAGAAAAATTAATTTTTTTTTTAATTGTGGTTCCACCTCCTCCTGGTGTATACAATACATCGTCACATCTCAATTTAGCATGGCTTAATCATTTAAATTTGATGATCATGTGCTTGATCTTGATTCCATCATTTAAAATATACCGTTTATCACCATAGGGAAATAATCCCATTTTAATTTGCTTCACAGTATAAATCTTTTGGTTTTTACTTGCAATTTTAAATTGCTCAACCCTATTATATTTTATCGCATTGTTAGGCAGTTATAATAATTTTTATGATAGATGAACTTTTTTACAACATTCTTATTCGATTCCAGCCACTGCCAAAACTGCCGCCGTGTTCATGCGGAGTACGATCACGTTAAACATGTGGGTCCGAAAGTCCTTCCGAGAGGTTGGTGGTAGGGGAAGGAGGGTACGGTCCCTGTGGATGCCTCCACCACTGGGTTCCGGTCTAAATTGGGTGGCACTTCCCGACCGTCCAAACAGTTACCTTACACCTTTCTGGTAGGTCGGACGGTCTGGGTTTCAACAACAACAACATTCTTATTAACACCTTTAGAAGTTTTCTTTTCCATGAAGGGTGTTTTTAAACTATACATCTTTGATCTAAGACCTACGAACTCCAGGGCAGGAGTGCCATTCAACTCGTCTATCATTTTTCCAATCATTTTTTTATTTTTGTTGGAATGAAGTGGATGATCACATAGACAATTCGAAAAGTTGAAATAATCTTCATAACATTCAAAATCTTTGTAAATGTCTTGTGTTTCGATTTCATAACACATTGAATCTGTGTCTGTGAAAAGTAATTTAGCTCGACTTCTAAACATCTTCTTCATAAAATCATAATGGAACTCATAAGAGTTTTACTTAATACTACTCAATACATAAAGGGTCCAATACTGAAAAACCTGCATAGATGGGTCTATTCAATTTCCAATTAGTTTTATGTATATGAACTGGTACAGATCTTCATTAAATATTTTGAAGGAGTGTAAGTAAGGCTGGTGATGCACGTAATTTTTTCAATCTCTTCTCAGTCTGTGCTAATTTAGCACCCGTTCTTTTTCTTAAGTTCTTCATTGTTTTTCTAAACACTGTATTGTTCATAAGTTTGAGCAGATCTTTTTCAAAGATCTTTTTCAAAGGAATTTTTTGTTAGCATTCTCTTGTCAATGTTAAATTGTACATAGGGTTTCAACCAGGTTTCTTGCTTGAAAGTTAATACTTGATGGATATTCACAAGTTTTTTCCTTAGTTTCATATACTGTTTTAAATTTCTATAATATAGAACATATTTAACCTTATGGTTCAAATTAGGTGTTAATTCGACCTAGTTCTCGCATATTTTTATATTAATTTCTTCAGATAAATTTCGGCTATACTCCGAAATCGGAGATGGGGTAATATGAACTCTTTCAGCTGCTAGAGGATAGTCATTGTGCTCATTATGCAAATCCTGATGATAGTCTATAAACGCGTGGATAATATACCCTACAGGTGAGTCATCTTTTATAACAAGTGGGACAAAGTTCGGAATTTCTTGTAAATTAAGCCATCTAAAATCGATGAAGGGAGTGATTGGCTTAGACCCCATCCGTACAGATTATTGGCATCCAAGTACATTATGTATTTGCTAGGTTTTGTAGAATTGAAATTTTCTAAATACTTGTTATTTGCTTGGCTGAGACGCTCACTAATAACACTAATACCGCCTCTAATACCGTCTTCTAAAAATAGGCACTTATCAAGGTCCGTAATCTGATCTAATGATGCTCCACTAGTCTTTAAGTGTGCATTCTAGGCAAGAGATGGCAATGCTGAACAGTGGGCAATATCTATTCCATAATAATTCAACGACAAATCAAGGCAATTTTCAAAAATGTCCGCTAGCAGAAGAATATCAGTTTTTATGTACAAGTCATGATATTCCCCCATATTCTTTATCTTTAAGGATGGCCAAACAGGTTGAGCATAGGTATAGGTTTTATCGGCGATATCCACCTAAATTAAATCATCCAAGAAGGCCTCTTTAGAAGATAGACTCGTTTTTTTCGAACTTATCAGCACAATCCATATAAGAATAGGGGCAAACACCCTTTCTAGTCAGGAAATTAATTTGATCACTTGTAAAATGTTCTTTTATGATACGAAACTGGATGGATTTCAACCTACAGCTTAATTTTTCAATAGAGGCAGATAAAAATTGAAGAGAGTCTATAAACTGTAAACTTCCTAGATTGAACGTAATACACTCATTGCCATAAAAATTTGCGCACCAAGAAAGAGCTGTCAGAATCGAACGAAATTTTATATATGTGAGTGCGACGTTGATATAAGTAAGTGATACAAAATCAAAGCAAAAGAATAATTTATTACAGGAGAAACTACAAATTAATGGAGGTTCTTGTACCCTGTCAGGCCATCTCTAGCGTGAATACACGATGCGATACGGGCGGGCATTGAGGCATATAGGTCCCGTATGGTGTCCTACGCCATCTCATTCCACAGTTGTTGTAAGCGCGCCTCTAGTTCGACCAAGCTCGTAGGATGCCCAACTTGTCGTCCCAAGGGATCAGAGACATGCTCGATCGGTGAGAAATCTGGGGATCGGGCAGGCCAAAGAAGGATTGTAATATGGAGGAGGCATTCCTGTGACACCCTTGCGGTGTGTGGTCGAGCATTGTCCTGTTGAAAAATACTTCCTCAGAGCCCTGCCATGAGTGGCAACACATGTGGCTGAAGGATGTCACAAACGTACCGCTGGAATGTCATGGTTCCGTGGATCAATATTAGAGGTGACCGGGTGTCGTGTGCGATGGCACATCATACCATCACACCAGCTCTGGAAGCGGTGTGCCGCTGTAAAGCGAAGTCAGGATTGAGGCGTCCACCACGGGGCCTCCACACACGTACCCGGTTGTCATCATTTCACAAATTGAATCTCGATTCGTCGTCTTTGAAGACTATCTGCTTCCATTCGGTTGCGGTCCAATCCCGTCGAGAGCGACACCACTCCAAACGAAGGCGACGGTGGGTGGGTGTCATTATCAGTACACGTAATGGGCGCCAATGTTCTTCAGCCAGACGCCTCGCGATGGTACGGACAGACACAGAGACCCGCCGTAAAGGTGCTGCGTGTGTCCGGATGGCGCACAATGATGCAGTTGGCGCTGTGCGTACGTGCCGGGTGATGTGGTGGTCTTCTCGACTATTGATCTGCCGAGGGTGTCCTGAGCCTGGTCGCCGTGTATACGACCTCGCTCTCTCGTTCACTGGTCCCAACACCTCTTCACAGTTAAGTCAGAACGGTGTAGGTGGCGCGCTACTGGCCGAGCTGACTACTTGACTTCCATCATCCCGATGATTATTCCCCTCTTGAACTCTGACAGTCGATCATATTGTCTTCGATGGCTTAATGAAAAAGCGTCCTTCTGCAACAGATAAGTACAGTCGAAAAGCCTTTGTGTACCTTTCTTCTGCGCCAGTGAGAACGAAGTTCTGGTAGTATTACGCAATGCGCAATTACGCTGTATTTCTAATCATTTGCATATCTGCCTGAGTACCTTCATGCCAAGTTACGATCCCACAATTACTTCCTGGCGCGAAAGTTTTTATGGCAATGAGTGTATAATTCTGCATATTACTGCCGATGCATACAATCCTCTTTTCTTTAAATTTTCCGATCCTCTACTTAATTAAACGCTCATCATATCCTTTTAAATTGTGAAATACAATGGGTATGCGTCGTCTTAACTTGTAATTAAGATTACAATTAGGATGGACTGCACCTCTAAACTTAAATTAAGTGACAGTGGTCTTTTACGCGTTCTTTTCCTAAAGTCTTGTCACAAATATAAAGGGCAGTAGCCTCTTCAAAGTTTTATCGATATTCAGCAGTGAAATTCATTTTCACATTTCCTTTCAATATTCTTTGAATATCCTTTTCTTCTTGAATAAGAGCCTTCAAAAAATGGGTAATCACATTCTCATCTCTATAGATGACAGGGCCTTTAACGGTTTTCCAGTCAGGTTCAATAATGATATATGCAAACACACAAGGAACATGATAAGATGTTCTCATGTGAAAGGTGTTTTCATGCTTGAGCCCGGCCCGTAGGCCAGGTTGGGCCTTAGTCTACGGGCCAGGTCGGGCCCAAGCCCACGTGCCAGGCCCGAACCTGTGCAGACCTCTAACTTGGAGCCCTTGAGATTGATATTCAAAGCTAACCCCCGCCCCCAAAAATTGAATTTCAAAATATGCCACTGCATAAATATACCCTTTTATGCATGATTATGTCAGATTTTGTCCTATGCTGCTATGCTAAAAAAACATAACGTTTCAAACAAATTTCAAAGTTTTCGTTTGAATTAAAAAAAAATTATATGTAGTTCTAGATTTTTTGATAATAATGCTAGAAAGTTTCGTGAGAATTCATTAATATTCGTGGCTACTGTAGTGTACACAAGTAATCGACCACAGACCAGACATGTAGACATCACTCCAAAAGCAGTCCAAACGTGTTCAGGAGGCCTGAAAACATATATTGCCATCAAAATCTTGATATCGAAAATTTTCGTGAAAACAATATTTTTTTAATACTACGTATGAGAAAGTAAATTTATGTATATCAAAATGAATGTAAAACAGTTATAAATGTGACTTTCTATATTTCAATATCTTTTTACAGAATATTCTATTTTTCAATATTTCTTTACAGAACACACCATAAATACTTACGAATAAAGTAGATAAAACACATTGAATATTAATGCTGCAACTTTCGCAGAAGCAAACTCGAGGATTCGTTTAATTATAGAAATGGGAAAATATGCAAACACTTTTAAGAACCGCTGTTCTAATAGATTAAATTTTCTTTCCTTGTACGCGAGGTGGCGAATAGCGTTCATTTATTTACTCGATGGTTGCAAAGCAACATTTTCAAGTATTCACTCAGCTTCCAAATGAGTATATTTAAAGCATGTTGGCTTAAGTGGATTTAATTTCAATCCCAGAAATAAACGGCCGTAATGTTTCAAGTTGTCGAGGTTTGACTATTTTGTTGGTCTTTGAAAAGAAATATGAATTGACGTATACATGAGGTAGTTCAATAAACATTTACCATCGAATGCAATTTTAAATACGGAATAAGAATTAGTTATATTGTGAAATGTATCTCAGCAGTTTTAAGAAATAGGGAAATAATATATTTTTCTTTCGCAAAAAATCCAATTATCAAAAATAATTTACAGCTACATTCTAGAAATGAAGGAAGGAATGATCGATTGCTGAGGTTTAATCCAATTTAAATCCACGTATTTTTCCCGCATTAAAATTTGGCTCATGAAGAGAGATAAATACCAAAGAGTTTTTTATTGGTATTTTTGCTCTCTATGATATATTTTCCAAGAAAATTTTGTTTTAGAGACAGATATATATAAAGATATATAAAGCAGCGATTATGATGTTCACATTTCATATGTATTATTATGCAATAAATTTATTAACATCATTCTCGAGAGTCGTTCGTCCCACTCAACAGAGAAGATACTTTGGGTAATAGCTTTGTATCTTAATGCCTAATAATTCGCCAATATTCATTTAACTACTCTAAAATAATCTATTTCTCCGTAATGCTTGGCAACATTTTGGCGATTAATTTGGCGGAATATCGCCAACCTGGCGACTTTTCTAAATATTGCCAAATTGTCGAAAATGTCTCCAAATTGATAAAAATGACGCTAAATGAATGAAATTAACGACTAATTAATAAAAATGCAATATCTTTGAAAGAATATAAGAATTCATTATAAGAATAACCCATTTCTCCGTTGTTCGCCCATCTTTGTAACGTTTGACGACGAATTTAACGGGATATCACTAATTTGGGGACTTTTCATAAATGTTGCCAAATGGACAAAAATATTGAAAAAAATTGATAAAAATTACGCCAATAGAGGGCGCCATATGAGCAGAGCAAGTTATGGAGAGGCCTTCGTGAAGGGTTCTATTTCTTATCGTGCAATAGCAGCTCGTATGGAGCGCAGTGCCACGATAGTGATGCGAGTGTGGAAGCAGTGGACTGAAGAGAATCGGACGTGCCACAATTCCGGCAGTGGACGACGAAATGTTACGTCAGCAGTGGATGTTAGACACCTCATCCGAATGCCAGTGATGGACCGTACAGCTTAAATCCTACAGTTGGCAGAATGTTGGAGCATTGCCATAGGTGTGTCATTGTCTGTTCAAACATTTCGTCGGCGTCTGCTGCACCGTAGATTGCTTGCAAGACATTCTTTGTGCAGGATTCCCCTAACTCAAAATCATCGACACTTGCGACTAAAATGGACTGATCAGTATAGACGCTGACGTGTCGATTGCAACAAATGGTTTTATCCGATGAATTCCTCTTTAATTTGGGGTACAGTAGGGTCCACGTTAGATGCTATAGAGAGGTGAACGTCACCATCCGGAGTGCGTTATCCAACGTCATACTGGACAAACGCCAAAAGTGATGGTCTGGTGTGCCATTGGGTATTCTGGACGATCTCAGCTGCTAAGAATTGTGTGTAATCTCAACAGCAATCGGTACAGCAGAGAAGTTCTGGAACACGAAGTCGTACGCTTCCTTCAAAACATTCCTGGAGCTGTATTTCAACAGGACTGTATTCCAACCCGTCCACCTAGGAATGTTTAAGATTTCTTTTGAGAAAAACAGATACAGCTTCTTGCTTGGTTTGCCTATTCGCCGGATATGTTGCCTATTAAACGTGTCTGGGATTTCTTCGGGCGGCGTCTCGTTTGTGATACTTGTCCCGTAGTTAATGCAGCTGAACTTTGGGTTCGGACAGAAGCAATCTGGGTTGTTCTTCCTCAGGTACAACTTCAAAATCTGTTTAATTTGATGCCACTTTGTATAGAAGAATTTATTGCAGCGGGTTGTGGCTTTATCAAATACTGATTTTCGACATGCAATATTGTTTTTATGCCAGTTTAATCGTTTTGTATTAATACAGGTCGTTTGTTGAATAAATTTAATCTAATTCTGATGATTTCTTCATGGTGTTGCAATTTTTACAAACATATTAGCTTGATGCCTGCCTTTGTGACTGTACAGTTGGACCCTTGAATGTTCATCGGGGTACGGTTAATCGTCATATACAGTTAATCGTCAGGATTAAAACACGTAAATACACTTAACCTCTCGAACAATTAAACACGTCTGTGCAACCAACATATGCTTTGCTGAATATTCAAGGTAAACCAAGTATTGTTCAATCAAGTCCAATTGACTCAACAACCAGTATCTCCGAAATTCCATTAAAATAAATACGCAGCAGCTCCCAAAATGTGGATAACCAGAAGAAAACCAGTGGTAAAAATATATTTGTTTAGATTTCACTGAGTTTGACGATTCCCTGAGAGGTTCTCTCCCTCGGTAAGGAGAACGGCGCTTTTTCCATAAATTCGTTCGTGTTTAGGTTCGTTCCTCCTAGATACAAAATTTGACTTTTTAAGATTTGAATAATAATCCACGAAGAAAAACCTCGGGATACATAAATGCATTAGTAGATATACAACCTGACTTATTTTAAAGTAAACATAATCTAACTACTGTGATGGGGGTTCTAATCTAACTACTGAAATTCGAATATAATTTTTTCGTGAAATTTGTATGTTTTGAACCCCATATAATGCGAATCAAACATTTGTGTATGCGTGTGTGTGTGGAAGGGGGTGGGACTTGAGAGATAAGATTTAGTATTATTTGAGCCAGTCGAACAAAATGTGGACACAATCATTGAATACAAGAACTTCCATACTATTGCCTTTTGGAAAATAATTATTCCACCTCTTCTCGGATGAAATTAATTTATTTAATTAAATTAAATTAAATTTATAATTGCATTTTTGTTTAACCCTCGTTTTCACTGCATGTTTACAAACATAAATAAATATAATTGAAGCTAAGTAATTAGTACATGAAACTATCAAAGGAAAATACCGTATTTAATTCTCATATAATAACAATGTTGTCTATCATCTAAAACATGTTATTCAAACCTTGTTTGCATAGTGAAACATTTCGATTCCGGTATTGAACATCTCTTTTAATGAACTACTTTTAATGAAATTAAATCATGAAATAAATATTTGACGCGTATTGTCATAAATTAAAGCGTTAGATTATAATACATTAAACATTTAGAAATTGAAATGCTCGATGATCCTTCATGAATATTAATTATTGACTTTTGTAAATGTTCCAGAATTTTCAATCAAACTGGGGCTGTTTCTTTAAAATCAAATTCTTAATAAACGTGTTTATAGTGGGTTAACTTTTATAACATAGCATACTCATATCCAGAAGAAGCACATTTGCAAAGTGGAATTTTAGGGTGACGAGGTGGATGCGTAACTTGTTACTTTTATTAACTCTTGTCTAAACATTGAATTCATATTATATATTTTAATATAAAATAGAATAATGCAAGATCTATACAAGATCTGGGACATTTGTTCAGATTATGTTTAGGGAAGCTTTTCATATTTGCAGTTAGAGCTAGAATTTTGCAATTTTACATTTGCATTTAGAGGAGAATTTAGAGGGTATTAGAAAATGGTGGCCAAAGAGACATTTTCAAAAAAATAAAGTAGGCATTTATGTAATTAGATATTTTTTTTATTAAATTTAACTACTTTTAAATAACACATAATATATTGTTAAAATATAAAATGTCTATGAATTCTTTTTCATTACTTTAGATTTTGCTTTACCCTTTCTTAAAATTTTTATTGCTTTCGGAGTGGCAACGCTTTACTTTCTTTACTTTTTGAGTGAGAGGAGAATTTCTATCCCAATAGATGAGTTGAACCAACGTCACATTCACCGTCATACTCTTTGCAGACGCCGTCCGCCATCATTGTATTCTTTCAATGTTAAAGTGTTGGTTGTTAACATAGTGTAGCAATTTTTTGTTACTACAGATAGGTTCACAATATGAAATTATCTGATTACGTCGAGAAATTGCCTTTAGAAAGGCAACAGAGGTATAGAGAAAAATTAATTATTACGGGTTTATCTGACGATCCATATATTATTCCAATACAAAGTTTTCCTCGATCGCCTGTTCTGATACCATTCGTCAAATGGTCTGATGTAACGCTATATTTTACAGTTACTCCAAGTCAGACTACAAAACAAGAAATCAAGGTACATTTGATGCTTATTTATTTAATTTATTTTAATGAAATAGTGTGTAAATCTTAATATATTTATTATAATTGAATAAACTAACTAATTTGCGAAATAAACAGTTCATATTATTTATTTGGTAGATAATAAGGCTAACTATTTTATGTTTAACATTGAAAATCTATGAAAATGTATATTCGTTTGGGTGTGCTGATATTCTTATCACCTTAAATTGTCCTAACTATTCTCTGTCCTAACTATACCATCAACAATAACACCAAAAAACAATAACATTCATTTGTTGAGAGCGACTGTTGTTTCTACATAGAGAATAACGGCATCAAGATCAAATATCAATCTTTACCAATAATAATCATTATCATTTTCAGTCGACTTCGCCTTAACTGTGCGCATTGCACAGCTTTCTATTTAGCTCTATAGTTTTTTTAACAATCTATCTTAATGTAAATTCGTCATTTTTGTTAGAGCATTTGTTCTTGAGTTCACATTTCACACGTATACATACACACGAACATCATCCCGAAAGTGTTTAAGAGGACTTTGGTCTTGTATTTTCAACAAAATTGCGAATTTGTAAATGTTCTGGAAATTGTAAAACCTACATATAGTTTAAGACTTCAAGAATGCATGTGAAAAATTTGTTGGTAGCATGAATGTTGCATATAAAACTAAATCTGCTGTGGTCAGCACATGACTTTCCTTACATAATGCAATGACTTAGCTTCTTCTACATAAAATTGTTGATGTATAAGATTCATGGCACTCTATTTTAAAACGACTCTCTATTGAAACATAACTGCTATCTAATCACTTACAAAACGCAATTAATTTACGACACCTTAGATCCCCCCCTCCCTTCCTTGATAAAAAGTACTTGTCCCACAAACAATGAAACGCACTATATAATATCATTTTAATACGTAAATTTATAACATCATTCAGTATAAAATGGATTATTGTATCATTAAATTGATTTCACTGATGTTGGTTTAGAAAAAAAAACCCCGATATTATTGAGAGAGAAACATATTTATTTATTGTAATTCCCCATAGAAGTCAGCTGAGTAATGTCTTATTCATAATAATTTAAATGCAACTTAGTCACTGACATTTGCTACACAGGTGTTATTTAGGCGTTCCGGTTCTGGACTTTTCGACACTTTCATGAATATTATTCTCCTTAGAATATTTCCACTATGAAATATTTAATATTAAAAATATGCTTAGAAAACTAAAATGACAAATCCCAAGAGAATCGGTATAATTATTGGCGCGCTCCGGTACCGGGCCAAGCGCTCGGCGGTTGAGAAACACTGAATTAGTCGTTATTTTCATTGATTTAGCGTTATTTTTTATCAATTTGGCCTTTTTTGTCATAGAGGGGTATAATACATTTTCGCAACATTTATCATTTTCGCAACATTAATAGAAACTCGTCAAGTTGGCGATATTCCGCCAAGTTCGTTGCCAAAATTTCGAAAAGCATTATGGACGAAAAAATAGGCTATTCTTATATTTTTATACTATTTTCAAGATATTGAATTTTCATCAATTTGTCGTCATTTTCATTTATTTAGCGTCCTTTTTATCAATTTGACGACATTTTTGTCAATTTGGCAAGATTAAAAACGTCGCCAAGTTGACTATATTTAACAAAATTAGTTGCCAAAATTTCGCTAAACGTTACGGATTGTGAAATAGGTTATTCTTATAACATAAATGACTACTGGCAAATTGTTAGGCGTCAGGATACAAAACTATTACCCAGAGTATCTTCTCTCTTGAATAGAATGAACTAGATCCACGAAAACAATGTTAACAAATTTATTGCATGATATTGCATATGAAATCATATACAATAATTAATACTTTTTTTTTTATATGATTTTTTGATAATATTATTTGAAAAATGTGCAATATCTCGAGAATGGTTTATGTTAGCGTTCTAAAGTTTTCGTTAATCTTTTTTTAACGAAAAATTATATAAGAAATGATTATTTACATAACTTTATTGAAGGTTTTGATTTTATGATGCTTTTTTCAAAATTTTATTTCATAATTTGGTGGTGGGGGCTTTCAAACATTCGATAGCGTTTAAAAACAGAGGGCTTTCAGTATTAAATGATTGCAATTTTTGTACCAAATTTCGTTTGAATCTCGCTCTAGTCGTTCGTGCGATATCGTCTCCACAGCCTCACGGGCACATACACAGACGGCATCTCAGAAACGTTCGATTCGTGTTCAGGGGTGTTTGAAACATGCTCCCCCGTCGAAAACTCGAATTCGAATTTTCGACTCTATCACAATACTTTCCTTATGCATTATACTATGTATACAAAAAAAATAATAATATGCAGACTCTAAATCATGATATCACGTGCATCCGTATTTTACTTTCCTTATATACATAATGTATAAGGAAAGTATTGTGACGGGGTCGAAAATTCGAATTTGAGTTTTCGACGGGAGAGCACGTTTCAAGCATCCCTTATCACGAATCAAACATTTTTGAGGTGATGTCTCTGTGTGTGTGTGTGTGTGTGTGTGTGTCAGTGGGTCTGTGGAGACGATAACCGACGAACGAATGGACCGATTCGAACGAAATTTGGTACAAAAATCACAATCCGTAAACACTGGAAGCCTATTGTTTTTATACGCAATCGAATGTTCAGAATTCCCTTAAATTTTTCAAATGAAATTTTGAAAAAATCGTCAAAAAATCAAAACCACTAATAAAGTTATGCAAATAGACATTTCTTATGTAATTTTTCATTAGAAAACGATTGGCATAAATTTCAGAACGCTAACATGAACCGTTCTTGAGATATTGCACATTTAAAAAAAATATCAAAAAGTCATATAAAATAAAATAAAAATATTTCCTATTGAGAAACATGTTCACTTTTCATATGTAATACCATGCGATAAATTGAGTGACATCATTCTCGTGGATCTAGCTCGTTCCATTCATGAAAAAAGATACTTTGAATAATACTTTTGTATTTGAACGCCAATAGTCATTTATTTATTTGCTGTAAGAATAACTTATTTCGTAGTGCATAACGCTTGGCGGGATTTTGGCTACGAATTTGGCGGAATGTCGCCAACTTGGCAACTTTTTTGAAATGTTGCCAAATTAACGAAAATCTCGCCAAATGGATAAAAATGACGCTAAATCAATGAAAATGACGATTAATTGTTGAAAATTCAATATCTTGGAAAGAATATTAGTATCTACTATAAGAAAAACCTATTTTTTTACTGTAAAAGTAGCAAATTCATTACATTATATAAGGAAAGTCATGTGTTGCCCACATCAAATTTTTTTAACTGTAAAAGAAGTAAATTCATTGCATTATATAAGGAAAGTCATGTGTTGCCCACATCAGATTTTTAAGTTAGTCTTCCTTAGTTATTTTTTCGCCAATTTTCTTGTCGCATACCGATGAACGACTTAAATGATATTCAATCAACTCTTCAAACTCCAATATTTTTGCGAAATTATTGAATCTTTTCAAACCACTTTAAAATAACTTGTAAGCAAGAGTTTTAAGCATAAATTAAGGGTCTTTTTCATCAAATGTTAAAATAAATTATTGCAACAAGATAGATAATTTATGTCTAATTACTATCCTACAATTAGAAACATATTACTTCCGAATATATGATCAATTGTTCTCCAATGTTGGGCCTCCAATTTCATTTTGTATATTGTGTTACAACAAAAAATGCGTTTTACTCTTATGTTAAATGAGAAGAGTGGGATGTTACTAAGATAATGACACCAATATAATTCTCAAGGTATTATGACATTTTTAAGCTTTTCGCCAAAAGCAGCTTTATCGCTTTCCCTCTAATTCCATGATGCAACTGAGAGTTACTCATTTGCACTTCGCGGGCGTATGAAAGAGATCCGCGATTGAAGTGCATTCGCGAACAAGAAAAGTACCACCAACGGTCATACTATTACGCCTGCATAGCAGGTGAACGTAAGCGCTGATGGTTAGTAATTGGCAGCGAATAAGGTGGAGTCCCTGATTTTCGGGGACAGGCGAGCGTTAGCGAGCAGAAGGCACGAGGACAGTCGTGCGCACCAACCGGGTTGAAAGAACCAAGCGAATTTCGGGGGTTTGTGCGTGACAGAGAACAAGGGCAGACCTCGAACGAACTTATTATGACTGCGTAACAGGCGTCACAAAAGAGTTTGCGAAGCAAGTGCCAGAGAGCAGCGGGCGAAGTCCTTTAGTACTTTAAACAATTACTTAAATACATGTTCTATGCATATAGTTTGATAACAAAACGAATTAAATAATTCCAATGACGCCAAGAGTAACCGTTCCTGGGATATTTCTGGTTTTGAGAATTTGGCGTCATTACAAAATGCGCCAAGTCGCGAGATTAAAAGAAAAAAAAACTATTTCAAAACTGCAAATTTGATATAATTTTAAAGACGTATCTTTTAACGTGCTATTGTGTACTAAAGAACCCGCATCAATATACTATATAAGAAAGAAAGAAAAAATGCATTTTTCGCGGAGAAGATCGTGTACCGTAGATGTCATATTTGTATTTTGTTCACACTAGAGCAGAATTCTTCAATCTGTTTTTATTTTTGTCACATAAAAATAACTCACTCTGAAAGTAAACCGATACCGATAAGATTTGCTTTTTCCCGCATTTCGTTTTTCTTATGTTGAATAATTAGCGCGAGCGAGCACAGCAAAGAAAAGACTCAAAACAGCTTTTCGTTCCTCATAATAAAAGTCAGTCATTTATATCTTATCTGTCTACCAATGAAAGTGGGAAAATACACTTTTTTCGCTTACTTTACAAGTATTGGGTTTTAGTTTGTTTACCGCCCTGTAACTTATGCGAAACAGCATTTTTACCGCAACTTAAGAGAGTAATATTTTTACAAAACTAAAAGAGTTTTAACAGTGACGCATGGCTACTTTTGTAAAATATGTTGCTTGGCCAATCTTGAAGAAATTATCAAGTACTTCATACGCTTTCGACACATTTCAAGTACGTTTTATCGAGGACATTAAGCGAGGAGGGTGAGAATTTTTTAAAAAGAGAAATTGCAAAAAAAATAAAATAATTAAATAAAATAGCGGCAATGGTTCGGTGGAGCCGAAATGGTTTTACGTGAATAACATCTTTCTTTGTGTGTGTGTGTGTGTGGGAGGTTGTTGTTGTTGCTGTTGTTGTTGAGACCTAGACCGTCCGACCTACCAGAAAGGTGTAAGGTAACCGGTGTGTGTGTGTGTGTGGGGCCTTCTTTAGTCATTTTCAAAATATTAAACTATCGAATGCAGAACCAATTTTTCAAAATAATTCTAAATATTAAAATATCGATATTAGAACCACTTTTCAAAACAGTTCGAAATATTGAAATTATAACCACTCTATTTCAAAAACTAAGAACCTCATCCCAAATCCAATTATTTATCCTTGTAGGGATTTCAAAGTGCTATACAACACTTTTTATAGTTCATAGCTAGCACTTTCAGGTTTTGAGATATAAGTATAACTTCTATCATAAGAAAATTTATAAGAAAATAAGTTACCTATTATAAGAAAATTTATAACCTATCATAAGAAATTTTATAGGAAAATAAGTTACCTATCATAAGGAAAAAATTCTTATCGATCACAAGAAAAAAATTCTTATCGATCATAAGAAAAGTTTCTATCACCTTGAACTTTACAAAACGATTCCTCAAAAAATAAACAAGCTTTATAAGACCAAAATATTAATACAGAAATTGCATTTTCTACTGAACGTCTTTATTGCTTACTGTTTATATTTATCTTTTATAGTTTAAAAGATATTTTGAAAGTAAGCAAAGTGAGGTAAGCAAAGTGAGATAAAAACTTGCTCGGACAAAAACTTTTAATTTTTTTTTTTTTAAAAGAAAAATTCAAAATTAAAATATCGAAATTATTTTTATATATTCATAATTATAATCCTATTTCTTACAAAACAAGTAAATATTATTTACATTTTTATCTATTGGGTTTTGATATATAAGCGTCCAAAATGTTTCCATTTTTCGTAAAGCTTCGATTTCAGCCAGAGATACCCTAACCATAGATGTTACTCACAGCAAAAGAAATGATTCAGAGAAAATTCTACAAATGCAAAATTAAATTCGTGTAGTTGAAATATTCACATGAAGAGCAGAAAAAAAGATGAAACCGTTGAATATTATACGTATAAACCTTCAAAGGAAGAAAAAACCAAATTAATATATTATCGTTGATTTCAGGAATAAAACTTGGACTTAGCAAAAAATGCTTTATTTGCAGTGAGTGATATTACACTTTCCGAAATATTTCTTATCTGTGAAGTTCGCCGAAGCATCCTATGATGCAGAGGACAATGAGGAAGAGTATTGGATTTCTCTGTACCTTCTGGTGGCTGACTTGGAGAAGTATGAATGATGGTACTGATACTGAAGAATTCGCATATAACAGCAATCACGACTGTGACAATGGCTATGTTCTCATTGGTGTAGAAGCAGTAGCAGCACTTTTGCTAACGAGTCCAAGTAATCATTGCCATTTTGCCCCCCCCCCCCCGATGGTACCAGGTATCTTTTTTTTTTCATCAGAGCTCATTTTTGTCTGTGGCTGACGGACCCCCCTACGACGACCGTAACTTCTCTTATTTGAATTTGAAGTCATCTTTATACATATGTTCACACCTTGGTGCCTCCGGCCACACAATATGCTACCGTAAGCCTTAGGGTTGGTCGTGTGGTCTGGGCTTCAACACCTTGGTGCCTGTTGCTGAATTTCAGGTAATCCCCTTGGATTCCTTGCGGCTGTGAGAGAAATTAAATAGGGTTTTGTATGAATGCAAAAATAAACGTTTTCTTTATTAAAAATTTAACCTCTGTGTTCATTTTACCCACTCTCTCAATGTCCCCAACATTCCTTATTCTATTTCATGCAACTAACACAACGCAATCCTGTTATTTAATGTGTCTCAAGTAGTATTCTGAAGATTTATATCTTTAGATAATTTTTTATTTCATGGCCATTCATCAGCTTTTATTCTTTAAGTCCAATTCTTAAATTGTAAAAGTCAAATTTAAGTTACTATGGAGTTATGTTTTAGTGAATTTATTGTATTTCAAGTGTTAATCTTCAAGATAAGTAATTCTAACTAGTATATATATATTCTAGTATAGTATTCTAAATAGTCTGATAAGTAGTAATTCTAAATGTTAAAATTCTAAGGATAAATGAATTCAAGGTATAAAATGTAAAGTAGTTTTGTTTTAACATAACATTTAAAGTTTTATATGAATGGAATTCAGTCCCGACATAATTCTTAAAATAGTATAAATGTAAAATAGTAATTAATAATAATTACTTAAGATAGTAATAAATAGTATAAATGTAAAGTAAAATTATAATTGCTTGTCAAAAACAACATAGCAGCTTTTATGACCGAAATGAAATTTTTATAGGAAATTCGAAGCGCGATGTTAAATAAAATTTCGATATCACGCAGAAGAAATCTATAAGCGGAAATCTTTTAAAGAGATCTCTTTCTAAGGTATCTAAAGAAAGTTTCTTATTCTATTTCAGTCAAACTTCCTTTTGTATCATCTTTTACGTGCGGTATATCATGATTATATACCCTATATATTCTGACTAGGCTAGACATTTGGAATATTCAAGAGTGGTCGGGCAGCTGCTTCCCGTTTTCATACTCAATCGGTCAACGCCGCTGACCGGTAATGACAGTTTAAGTCGCCGGGATCTAGTACGGGCATGATGGATTCGGATGACTTGCTTTTGATGTATCGTAGCATTTATATTTAGAGACATACGGATCTATAAAATATATGCTGGTGATTTCGTACTGTATATTGATTTTGCCTTCTACTTTAGTTAAATAAAAATGAAAAAGCAGTTTATACTATGCTTATCATATATAGTGTATATGATAAGCATAGTATAAACTACTGAAGAGAAAAAGTATTGAATTAGGTTCGAAATTAAGAATTATAATTTTCGACGGATTATGATCACTCGATACAACAAATTCGCTGTTTCGAGTGTGATACAGAGCGTTTTGTCTGTGGGATGTCAACAGATATCTTCTAATTCAAACACTAACCAACCCTATTTTATGAAATTTAGATATTAACCCGGTTACGCACGTGCTACCTTGGTAATGATTAGTTAATAGTCAAAAACAAAGTAAATGGTCGCAAAGCTTGCGATATGGAGGGAGGGGTCTGTTCAGTGTTTAGAATGGGATTGTCATGAACCTGGACTCCGTGGCCTCATGTAGTAATTAAATTTCATAAATAAGAAGCCAATTGCGTGGTATGACTTGCCTCGTCGGTATGAAAGAATTAGGCACACATCAGGTTTTATTTTTGACTCTTATCAACTTTTATTTTGACTCTTATCACTTTAAGAATATCCTCCTATCGACTAGTGCGTTCCAGCATCTCTATATATTTAATTAGCTGTACAGCCGTTACTAACCGAAACTAAATTCCCAATTTTCGGTGAACTTTTTATATATGGAGTTTTTATTTTTTGAAAATTCATAATCATTCACACAAAGAGGAGAGATGTCGGAAGGACATGCAGACAGACAGGCAAAAGAACAGACGGATGCTTTAATTTTAAGTGGGACCTTATCAAGGATCCATGCAAATTTTATGACACACAACACGGGGGAATTCATTCCACCGTGATGATCAAACATGCAGATGCATTTATAATTTTATTTTTAAGGATTTACCGTTGGCATTGAATTATGGATATCGTAACACTCATGTTACGTAACAGTTATCAACTAACTTACACTATGTGATAATTTTATCCTGGCCTGCAAGGTAAAAAGGGTTCACATTTTTAGAAAGTCTTGCACGAATGGTCCCACCATTGGCATCAAGTTTTCATCTGATTCCTCCATTATTTGAAGATGAAAATAAATAAATTAAAGAGTGGAGGTTTTCAATGCATTTTCAATGCAATAAATTTTCCTTGAAACATCTATTTCTTAGGATTGGTTATAAATAGAGCTTATATGATGACTAATATAGATCTAGCATTTAATTCCAGAGAGGTGTTTAATAAGGATTTCTATTTTCTATTTTCTTTTTTTGCTTTTTAAGAATTTTCATTTTCCTTGAAACATCTATTTCTCAGAATCCGCTAAATGATGACATGGATTCAGCATCGGATTTCGAAGGAGGTAGGAGAAGTCAGTAAATATTTTCACTTCCTATTTTTCCGAAAATTTGCATGACTGTATAAAATAAGTATGTAGAAGAGTATAAAAATTCTTATTAATTCCGTCTCAAAGGAAGTGTACACACCAACTTCCACGAGATGAAGACTCCTTCGTAAGATGAAGGGTTTATCATAAATTCCTTGATAAAGCTTTTTTTAATATAAAATTTGAATATATCTTGAATTTAAATATGTTTAACATATAAATTGAAAATATATTTCAATGACTATTTTTTTTTAACTATAGGAATGCGTTGATTAGAACTTAACTGTGTATGATACGCATTACTGTGTAATAAATTTCGTAACATAACATTTTTGTAATGATGGTTTAATTCGTTCAAGAATTGCGAAATATGAATTTATATTGACTCAATTAAGAGCTTAAGGGGATTTCTGTTAGGACGGATCTTTCAATGAAGTTGCGTTGCGCAATTCACTCTCATTTGCTTAGTTTTTCTATTCTGCGCTCTGTTTTTATTTTAGTAAATCTTATTATTAAATTTTTATTTTATTAGATTTTTTATTTAAGCTGTAATTACTATGAAAGCCTTTTAACCAGTTTAGTGGAGATACCATGGGCTGATTGGATCAGCTGGGTTACCGCACATTTCGAATTTTTGATCTCGACGTGTGCAATAAAGAGTGAACACGATTGAATTTCTCAGGCTGAATCTTTAAAATATCTCTTTGAGAAATTCGAAGCAGGGAAAAAAAAAGCTAAAGAAATAAAAACTACTAGATATACAGGAAATTAACATATCTTTCTTTGCGGTGCGCGGCTTGTTACATTCGGACGGCAGAGATTCCACGTAGGTTAGATTATTATCAATAAAATGCTCAGTAAAATGTTTATTCCTCAAATCAGACATGTTTGAAAATGTGTGAACTGAAGTAGGGTTTAAAATCAATAGGTTTCTAATATTCACTGACTGTAATTTTTGTACTAAATTTCGTTCAAAACGCTCTCTCTCTCTCTCTCTCTCACACACACATACACACATCACTTCAAAAGCGATCGATTCGAGTTCAGGAATGTTTGAAATGTACTTTTCTGTCGAAAACTCGAATTCAAATTTTCGACCCGTCACAATACTTTCCTTATACATCATACTATGTATATGAGAAAAGTAAAGATAATGGTTTAAACCAAACACATCTAGTAAAAACTAAAAAAATTGGTTTAAACCATGTTCTTTTGGTTTAAACCAGGTGCTTTTTTTTGGCTTAAAAGCAAGTTCTTTTTTAATTAAACAAAGCGCTTGGGTTTAAACTACGTTATTTAATTTATATCAGCTTTTATATTTACACCAGGTTTTGTTTCGTTTAAACCAGGTTTTTTGTTGAAACCAGGTGTTTTTGCTTTACACCAAGTTTTTTTAGTTTAAACTAGTCTTTTTGTTCAAACCATGTTTAATTTAGTTTAAACTAGGTGTTTTTAGTTTAAACCAAGCTTTAAGATATGATTTAAATGAATCGGGTTTAAACTATTCAATCCTAACTGTAACAGAAGTAAATATTTTGCATCTTGCAAGAACAGTAGTGTTGTTTGCGTCAGCTATTTTATCAAAGTAATTTATCGCAATGTATTTTTATGCATGCAATTCTGTTATATTATCACAAGTAATTAAAGTATTTCAGTTGCACAATACTGGCTGTTCGTTTTTCAAGGAGTTTATTCCACTTTGGTTCTAACACTATTTTCCTTCTCCAGTTGAAATGATATTTTTTCGATTTAGAAATCAGAAAATAAATCCAATATTCTGAAATGTTCACCGTCGAAATTTCATTGTTTTTAAAAAATATGTTAGAGCTTTATAATTTATGGATTAAATCTCTTCTGGAAGTTCAATATCTCTTCTAGTACAACCAACTTTTGTATTCTGCGTTTGTTCCTATCTACCATTCGTATTTAAAATAATTAATTTTACGGGATAAACACCATTTCTACACATTCGCATCTGATGCCATCTTTGTTATTGTAATTATGCAACGTAAAAATTAGATTTCAATTATTTTGCAGACACGCTCCCTGCTCATTTTGTCGTAAGTTCGTTATATTTAAAATTTAGTCTATTTCAAGAAATTGAAGTTGTAGTGATAAATATTCTTAAGCGGATTAAACTTTTCATGTCATTTAAGAACGATTGTTGTTTTACTTTTGTATTAAATTGTGTCTTTCTATGGACAATAACTGAATTTTTTTATATTCAGGAGCGAAACCGACTTTGAATTGAAATTGTATGCATAATAAAGTGAAATGCCTTTTACTGTATTAAGAGTATCCAGGAGGTAAAATTGTTTTTACAAGTAACCATTGTTATTGATTGAATGTTCGAGTCTTCTGATCTTGGCGACACATTTTGTGAAATATCCCCGAATTGGTGATTTTGGCGATCTTTGGAAACTTTTTGAATTTTGTAGTTTGGTTAAGAATTTTCCGAGTGGGTAGATTTTTCTAAATATTTCTACAGAGGATGTATAAGTTGGTCATCGTTCAGTAGGTAAGCGACAGTCGGTGTGAAATGAATCAAAGTGAATTGCGGATATGTTAGTGTTTCGAGGATATAATAATTTACTTTATGAATGATGTGGACATTTGAGTAGTTTTACTGTATCTGATAGATGTTTTGAGACTTTGCTACACAGATAGCTAGATAGGTATTAGCTGCTGATTGTTCCTGTTTACGCTTACTGGTGCTTTAAATGTAAAGGAAAATATTGGAATGTAATGAAAATCAATTAATTTACATATTTTGGGTATTCTAGAACACGAATAAACTATTTTTAGCTAACGGAACGTCTTTGTGTTTGCCGGTCCCGGTCCATGTATGCAGACCCTCTTCAATTTTATAAACTTTGGCACTCAACTAAGTGGGGGATTATGCTAGTGATAATTAGATTTCGGTATGATATGGGAAAAAAAATAAAACTGGTCATTCATCCGAAAAGTCCCACAAAAATCTTAAACTGAAATAAAAGAATAAATAGGCTGAAATATTTTTACTGACTGTTTTCGAACGTAATTTTTGATAACAAAACAAATTAGGCCACTTCCATTGTGATAGGATAAACCGCTCCCGAGATATTTCCGTCCCTTAGAAATTTTGCGACTTGTCATTTTAAAAATGTACCAAGTTGCCGAATAGAAACGGAAATGATTCAAAATATTGCAAATTTGAAATCATTTTGATTAAGTATCCATTTTGCATGTTATATTGCGTGTTTTGATGTTGTGAGGTCTAAATAACTCTTCAATTATTACTTCCCCCAGTTTTCATTATAAGTCGTGTTTTCTTTAAACTAACCATTCTGACTGGTTCGGTTAGATAGACCCATAACCGAGATAATTGACTTTTCTGCGTCCCTGATAAAAAACAGGATAAAAGTTTCGGAGAGCAAGTAGGAAAAGGGATTTCAGTAAGATTTCGGCGTTAAGAAGTGATGAAGAATTCAAGAAGATAGATTTGGTGGAGCACGCAAGTTAGCCGCTGGATACTACTACGACTAAAAGAGTTTATCTTGTGTTGGTCTCAATACGGTGTGAGGTAAAAGGAAATGCCATTGGGTAAGCATAAAAACTTAGCCACTCGTATATGGGGTAAGAGTTATTACTAGGTCCGTAACTGCATTACATCATATAAGTGTGTATCCTTATGCGCATGCGCAATACCAGTTTGGTCTCTGTCGCCAGTTTCTTTAAGCAGACAGTTGATGTAATTATGTGTAGTTCACAATAAATAGTTTGATTTAATCAGTGCATTCGTGTGTTATTGCCCTGGACCGAAAGGTCCTGGAAATCTAGTTACTTCAGGTTAGAGTTAGGTCACTTTTGACACATCCAAGTTAAATGCTCTAGAATGACATCTAATGAGGATAAGGAGACGAGCGAGATCCTTACAATGTTGAAATTAATATGGATGAAAAAGAATCTGATGTGGGCAGCACATGACTTTTCTTATATAATGCAGTGAATTTACTATTTTTACAGTAAAAAATAATGTATAAGATCCACGGTACTGTGTTTTTATAGTTGAATTGTACATTGAGCGATTTTCAGGATGACAACATGTAAAACTGACTCATAGTATCCAATTAATTTACATTTAGCGGAACTCTAAATAAGCAATTATCAATATTGATAGCATCCTCAGTAAGCGATAGTCCATATATTAATAGTCCATATAACTAATTCGTCAATTAGGCGTCATTTTCATTAATTTAACGTCATTTTTGCAATTTTGACGATATTTTCGTCAGTCTGGGACGAAATATCGCTAAGTTGGCGATACCTTACTAAATTATTCGCCAAGTTCGTCAAATGCATTACCAAGTGTTACAGACAAACGAAGAGAAGAGCATATCTTATATACTAGAAGGTATGCCCGTCATATGACGGAAATCGGAATTTGCAAAAGATTACTTTTCATTTGGCATCATTTTTTATCAATTTAGCAACATTTTGTCACATTGGAAACATTTAAAATAGTCGCCAAGTTGGCGACGTCCTTCTAAACGTTACGGACCGAATGGTACGGACGCACGGAGAAATAGGTTATTCTTATAGTCTACTCTTATTTTCTTTCCAAGATATTGAACTCAATTAGTCGTAATTTCATTGATTTATAGTCGGTTTCATCAATTTGGCGAATTTTTATCAATTGGGTGACATTTTCGTCAATTTGGCAACATTTAAAAAATCAGTAAGTTAGAGATATTCAGACAAATTCGTCATCAAAATTTTGTCAAGCGTTACGGAAGAAAAAATAGGTTATTCTTATAATGTTCTTTCCAAGATATTGAATTTTTGTCAATCAGTCGTCGTCATTTTTAATGAGTTAGCATCATTTATATCAATTTGGCGACATTTTAGTTAATTTGGCAACATTTAAAAAATTTGCCAAGTTAGCGACATTCCGCCAAATTCGTCGCCAAAATTTCGTCAAGCGTTATGGACGGAGAAATAAGTTATTATAGCAGATAAATGACTATTTACGTCCAAATACAAACGTTTTATTCAAAGTATCTTTTCTCATGAATGGAACGAGCTAGATCCACGAGAATGATGCCACCCAATTTATCCTATGATATTACATACGAAACGTGAACATATTTCACAATAGCTAATTCTTTAATGTGATTTTTTGATAAATTTATTCGAAAAATGTGCAATATCTCGAGAACGGTTCATGCTAACGTTTTAAAGTTTATGTCAATCGTTTTCTAATAAAAAATTACACAAGAAATGACTAGTTGTGTAACTTTATTAAAGGGTTTGATTTTTTGATGATTTTTTCAAAATTCCATTCAAAAAGTTTGGATGGTTCTGAACATTTGATTGCGTTTAAAACAATAAGTTTCCAGTATTCCCGCATTGTAATTATTGTATCAAATTTCATTCGAATCGCTCCATTCGTTCGTGAGTTATTTTCTCCACACACGCACGCACACACACACAGGCGTTTGATTTGTGTTCAGATATGCTTGAAACGTGTCATCCGGTTGAAAATTCGAATTCGACGTCACAATATTTTCCTTGCACATTATACTATGTATATAAGGAACGTCAAAATGAATAAATTAATTTGATTCTGTAAGAAAAATTTTGTGCTACCCATAATTTAAAAATTTGATTTTCAAATCGGTGTCAAATCGATTTCAAATCGATTTTCAAATCTTAATTTGAAATTTGATTTTCAAATCGATGAGTTATGTGACAATCACATGCTGTGAACAAGTCTCTATTAAAACAACACTGCATAAGGAATAGTACATTGACAACCAATGTTGTGCAGATCACGAGAAATTTAACGCAGAAAAGGAAATGGTGTGCCACAAAATTAATATCGCCAAAAAATGGAAAAAACAGAATATTGCGAATACATTTTTTCCGTGTCCTAGGAACTTTTTTCAACTCACAACCAATAATAATGTGGCATGGGTTTCAAACATGATATAAATGAATGAAAATAAATGTTTTCTAAATTTAAATCTAATGTCAATTCAATGGGGTCAAGGTGTCAACTGTTAATGAGTTAACATGTCCAAGAGAAACATTCAAAATAATGTTCCTAGCGATGCAGCAATGATATTCTTAAATAGAAAGCGTGGGCTCACGGATGCTGTTCTGATATTATTCCTTGTTTGAGATATCACCTCTATAGAAACATTATGTTCAATGTTTCACTTATTCATGGTTAACTATTCGTTCAGGGTCTGTTTTTGGCATCTTTACCCTAAGGTGTACGAAAACTTGTGTGCTTTTCACATGAAATTGTGTCGTTCTTTCTTGAAATTTTCTTTTCAAAAGCTATTAGATGTTTCTGGCATGTCCTTTTAAGTCAATCTGACCGGGAAGGGATATTAATATGCGAGAGAGTCGAGTGGAACCTATTGCTCTCGTTTTCTTTAACTCTTGAATAAAAGAGTGGAAATAAGTGTTGCACTTCAATGTAGTGTTGCACTTCAACCAGGATGATGCTTGTGGGTCATTTCAAATCGATCTCTTCAGCTCAGAAAAGTGAAATCTTTTTTTGAATGCACGATTCAACTGAGTTTAACATTCAAATTCACTTGTATTCGGAAGAGAGAAACTCTGATTGTTTTTGACGTCTACCGTCGATTCGATTGGCGTAGATATAGAGAGAGAAATTATAGTATGAAAGAGACTGGAGTAGAACTGAAAATGAAATGCTCTTTATTTGCAACGATCTAACCATGATCAACCCCATACCTCCACAAACGAAAGCCTTCGAAATGAATTATTTTAGGATACATTTATTAAGTACTAGCAGCATACCCGTCCTTCGTACGGAGTATATAAAAACTTATAATTCGCAATCATGTGCAAATTCTGATAAAATATTAAATTTATTGCTCATAAAGAGAAGTTCAAGAATATCTGTTCTCACTATGCAAAATTATCTTCACGGGCAGATCTGAAGAATAAAATATCCTGGCCCCTTTTGTAAACAAATTCACACACAAAAAAAAAGAATTGAATCAATATATGCAACCACGTACTACTTATATTGTCGCAAATTAGAAAATATGCCAGTGTGTTAGTAGAAGCTTAAACATATTGTAATATGAGTCTTAAAAATATTTACCAAAATAAAAAAGATGACGTAATAAATTGAAAGTATCAAAAATCCCCGTAATCTTAATACCAGAAGGTCGTAATTGATTCCAATATATGCCAATATATATATAAATTTTGCCAATATACCTGTACTACTTATATTCTCGTAGATTAGAAGATATACCCGAGCATTTGTAGAAGATTACTTGTACAACGTACTATATATGAGTTTCAACAATTTTCGTCATAATGAAACAATGGCATAATAATTTGAAAATATCAATAATTCCTGAATCAACTGTCCCCGAAATATCAATAATAATGATGTTTAAACCTGAAGACCGTAATTGATATTATCCAGTCAAAAATGCAATGTCAATGAAATTTATTTTATATACATATTTTTATTAGATTTAATAAAAATCGTATGACACATAACACATTGGATCCGTTGCTAAGCGACATGATATCATCTGCTTCAAATAAATTGATGGAAATCATGTCGTCTGAATAATGTGATCTCCATGGAAGGTTTGGCGACATTTTCGTCTCCATGATATTTTTATGGATTTACAAATATTTTTATCAATTTAGTGATATTAAAAAAATTAGTTAAATGCGTTACTAAGTAGGATGGATGGACTGACCGACAAATGCTACAGAAACATCATTTCAGTACTCTATTCTAAAAAAACAAATTTAATTTTATTGATTTGGGTCATTTTTATTAATTTGGAGATATTTCCTCTAATTTGGTAAAGTTTAAGAAAAGTTACCAAGTTATTTAGAGATATTCCGCTAAATTCGTAGCTCTAAATTTGCAGATCTGAATACTAAAATATCCATATCCCGTCTGTATATATACTAAATGAAAACACTAAAATTGTATTAGAAGATACATACATCCGTTCTACTCTTTTTCTGCTTCAACAATCGGCTAAATGAATTTATTGGGTAAACACAATATATGAGTTTATTAGCTAAACGCAATATATGAGCTTTGAAACCTCTTTGCTAAAATAAATAAAAGTGTGATGTACGCTGTTCGCAATATATATAATTAAAAGAACAATCAAACCGTTCATTTATTATGAGTTTATTAGCTAAACACAATATATGATCTTGAAACCTCTTTGCTAAAATAAATAAAAGTAATGTACGCAGTCCGCAATATATATAATTAAAAGAACAATCAAACCGTTCATTTATAAAATATATTTTTACATCCATTTATTTATTATACAAATAGAAAAAATAATAATAATCATTAACAAACACATTTAATTCCATTCCTTTGCCGAGCAACATGATATAAGATAGAATCTTCCTCATAAAATGCGAAATTAAATAACCATTTTAATTTCTTTATACTTCTAATCGTTGAGTAAAAGCTTGTGAAATACATGGAGGTTAATACATGTAAAAACATGGAGGTAGATTTTTCCATTTAAATTCATATTTCAAACAATTCATGCTTTCAGATAGTGACTATTTAATGCAAAAATCCTGCATCAAACTCAAAAATAAAGTTTTAATTCCCTTTGACGCTTTAAACAAACGATTTTTATCCTTTCCATTTGGATAAACCACGGAGTTGGAGAGTAGAACTCCTATAAAAAAAGTTCCGTTTTTCATTAATATCTCGACAACCACTGGTCTTAAAAACTCGAAACTTGGGCAAAATTTATGGGGGGCTATTTCAAGGCCACCCACAAAATTTCATTAAATTCGGTTCAGCCGTTCTCCCGTGATGATGAGACAAACGAAAGTTTCGTTTTTTACTAATATCTCGAGAATCACTGGTCGTAGAAATTCCAACCATAGACTAAATTTTAAGTGGGGCTATTTCTAGGCTACCCACAAAATTTCATCAAATTCGGTTCAGCCGTTCTCCAGTGATGATGGGACAAACAGACAGACAGACAGACAGACAGACAGATTTTCAATTTTATTTATATAGATAATTGTGCGCTTTTGTTTTCAACAATTTAGTAGAAATTTGGAATCACGCTCATGGTGTAGAGAGCAGTATCAGTGGGCCAGTTTTTGGTTTGCCAGATTTTTTTCATAAACCGACATAGTCAGTCACCACAGCAGTTTGCAAAATTGCGGCACATAAGAAGTGGCAGGAATAGCTGGCAACTGTACTTGCACCAAGAGTAATTATTATTGGGTTGGAGGGAAAGTTATATCGTATTTTAAATAGGCAGGTGATTTTTCCTGTAAATAAAAAGAACATCTGTAACAAGTCGAGAAATTGCAGAAGAGTTTGGCATTCATCATACAACTGTTGGAGATCACATTAAATCTCTTGGGTTTGTGTTAAAGCAAAGTTTTTGGGTTCCACATGAATTAACGGAAAATAATTTGTCTGATCGTGTAAGAATGTGTTCATCACATTTGATTAGACACAATGTGGAGCCGTTTTTGGACAGGCTGGTTACTGGAGATGAAAAGTGGATTCTTTACGAGAATATTAAGAGAAAAAAATCTTACTGCAAACCAGGAACACCATCAGCAACAGTTCCAAAACCAAGTATCCATCAACGAAAAGTACTGCTTTGTTTGTGGTGGGACAGGAAAGGTCCAGTGTACTACGAGTTGCTGAAACAGGGGAAAACCATCAACGCGGATCTGTACTGCAATCAGCTGGATAAATTGAATGCAGCTATCAAAGAAAAAAGGCCAGCATTAGCGTCCAGAAAAGCGTCCAGATAATGCTCGCCCGCATACTGCAATGGTGACACAACAAAAACTGAATGCGTTAGGATGGGAAGTCCTTAGTCACCCACCGTATTCACCTGACATTGCACCATCTGATTATTACCTGTTCAGATCTCTGCAAAATTATCTAACGGGAAAAAAATTCACGTCTTTTGAAAGTGTTTCTAAGGCAGTTGCTGACTATTTTAACTCCAAGGATGAGAACTTCTACAAAACAGGAATTCACAGGTTACCTGAAAGATGGCAACAGGTTGTAACAAATAACGGAGTATATATAATTGATTAATATTAAACACATATTTTTATAAATGAATTCAAATATTTTCTTTAAAATACGACAGAACTTTCCCTCCAACCCATATATGCAGTAAATTTGAATGCGGTAAATTTGATTGTCGTTACCTTTTAGTCCTGATATTTTTAGTGATCCGCCAAAAATTTTTAAATCACGCTCGATGTAAATTTTAATGGTGTTTTAATGTACAAGTTTTTTTATTTGTGTTCTTTTTATGTGTGTTTGTAGGTATATGTGTTGTGTTTTTACACTTCTCTGAAATTGGGTTTGTTGTGCCTGTTGAGATGTAAATAAATAAATAAATAAATAAATAAAAGTTGCTGTCTCTAATACGCGCTATCGGTGCAGTTGCGTATTTGAAAGAAGTATAAAAATCAATCTACCGAATGAATTATGTGTTCTGTATGAATTATGGGATTGCTTTTTGGGATTCAGAATAAAGCGAAACAATTTATTGAATATCAAAAGAAATAGTATGTAAGGAAATACGAAAACTCACTCTAAATATTGATATATATTGAACCCTTGCAGTTTCATAAGCAGGGAAAATAAACAATAAAACTATTCTAGAAAAAAGGAGAGATGAAACAAATACTGCTGGGCTTAAATATTAAAAATTTTGCGATTTTTAGTATCTCTTATCGGATGCAGAAAAGCTGTGTTCTCAAATAAATCATGCAAGTGTGCTTTGCTACGTGGATGTTTTATAGACCTCTAGGGTACTTTTGATATTGATTTTTTATTACTTTAGAAAAGATAAAATTTCATGAACTAATAAAAAACAGCCACTTTTCTAATAGGGGAGAATCTGCTTTCATGTGGCAAGTTGAAGAAAAATATTGTTTATTTCTCAACAGTATTTGTGCAGTATTGTAATGGGATCAAAATACGACTCTAGGATTTGGATATATTGACAGGGTTTAAGCATCCATGATTACGAATCAACAGGCTGTTTCAATAATGTTTGTTTCTACTGAGTGTTCATTTTTAGTATATTTCTAAAACATATTGAGGGATTAAATTGCTTGATTTTTGGCATCACAAACGTATTGCGCAAGAGCCAGCAACGATTCTACTTATCTCATGGAGTACAAAAGGTTTGAGTATTGCATGTGGTAGAACTTCGCGGTGAGAACGGAGATCTTTCTGGTAGCGCCTTCAGGTGGCCTTCGCCCTGGGAGTATTTTTGAAATAGGCTAAAATTGACATCTACTTAGCCCATAAAGTATGTAGTTGAAATGGGTGTCAAATGATAAGTTTTTACGTCCAATTAATGGATTTATGAGTCTAGCAGTCGTTACAAGTGGCAGGCTTGTATGCCAGACGCCTCAAATGTCTCAATTTCGAAACTTTAAACATCTATACTTCAAATCAGCAATATTTTACATTTAGAAATGTCAAAATATGTATATTAAGATCATGTAAAAAAAATAATGTATTCACTTTTTTTCCCGACCAAAGTTTTAAATTAAAAAAAAATAAATAAATAAAAATATCAAAATGTAAAACTTTTAATTAAGAATTTTCGTTTGGGTTATCCTACTACATATTTAAAAGTAAAAGCGATATCAATATGTAGATACAAATAGAATAGATACACCTCAATTTTAATAAAATTTTAAATTAAAGACAACCAAAATAGGTTTAAAAAGTCATTTAATAAAAAACTCTTCACTGGACGTACATAAATTTGCAAAGTCAAAGCTCTTCCGGGCATCTCCATGCCCTGCATCAGTTGGTGATGCCCGGAAGCGCTTTGGCTTTGTAAATTTATGTACGTGCAGGAAGGAGTTCTATTAAATGACTTTTTAAACCTATTTTGGTTGTCTTTAATTTAAAAATAAGTACATAATTTAGTGGTATATAGCTGAAAATGTCTTGGGAACAAATTAACATTGAAAAGTTCAAACTTCTGTTGCCAACTGTTAGAAAAGTTTCCATCGAAAAAAAAAAAACCTTTTTCTGAATGTTATTTAATGTAACAAATCGATTGGTGTACAAAAATATAATGTTCACCCAACTTATGTTATGCTTTTTGTCCCAACTTACTCCATCGACCAACCGAGTATATGGATGAAACCTTTGTCATTCGTTAGCTTTTTACAAGTTAAATGCGAATTTATAAGCCTTACGAACATTCGAAGTGGCATATTTGATACTAGATGGCAAGAGACAGATTTTTCCAACGCGTTTCCGCATCTCAGTGCCCATTTCAACGGGAAATCGAAACTTTTTCTTTGGAGAATAGAAGACATTAAATCCATCAACAGAACAGTGGTTATAGAAATATACAAAGTATATAATGAAAACTAAATATCGATATAGTATTTGTGTAATTTTATGGATAATTTAAAGGGATGTAATGAATAAACTTCTGTCTGAAATGTCCTCAAATCTTATATGTTCATTTAATAAACCTTATCTGGCCAATTATATACTCAAACACTCACCAAGAACTTCCTACCGTTTATGATAGTCTTTATAAGTAATCATAAACTCATTAAGCCAGGCGGCAGTTTGCAGGTATGCAACTCATTTCCGGTAAATGCAAAATTGCGCCTTCACTTCACGGGAAATGAAACAATTACGAGTCATTTTCGTATCATTATAAGGTGATACGCTTTCCTGCAAATCCAGTTGTTTACCCATGAAGTTAGAGTTGTTTGAATTTTTGATTGTGATGACTTTGCTGATACCTGAAAGTTAAGCTGACATTTTCGCATTAGGGGAACTACTAGAATCGTTCGAAAGATACCAAACAGTTTTGGGTAACTTTTAATACAAGAAGGCAGAGTCCCTGGAATTTTATCTTGATTAATGAATTCCAACTTCAAATAAAAATTACTTCGTTAAAAGCAGCACGCAATACAAAATTAGAACTATCAAGCTGTTTCAAATAGGCAAGAAGGCAAAAATAGTCTTCTTCGCCAGGATACACAAGAAGTGATTAACTTTTTCATTTCCTGTCCTTTCTTTTCTTCTATTTGGAAATCCTTAAATTTTCGATTTCGTTTGCTTCCTTATTATTTCGGTAATTTTCATATTTTCTCCGTTTTTTTAACACTTTCTAACATAGTTGAAAAGTTTTTATGACTTTCTCCATTCTGTCTGTCTGTCCGATCGTGCAATAACTGCCGTAAAAATGACTTTATCAAAATGAAATTTTAGTATGTTGTTGAGACGGTCTGTGGGACCTATGGGAATGAAAATGATTAATATCACCCAAGTAGTTTCGGATTGAACCCGGGTTGAAAAAATGAAATACATTGAATCCTATTGGACTTAATTTTTAAACATTTTTTAAGCGAAGTTAAAATCCACAAATTACTTCGAAAATTTTAGAAAATATTCTAATTAGCACGTAAAATGTGTAAAAAAATTACAGTAAAATATGTTTAGTAGTTTTTTAAATGAAAATGGAAGTAATAATTACATCCATGATATATGAAGAGATTGTGAGGTATTGCAAAAATATGGCATCCATTTTTTCCCGTTGTGTAGGAACCGGATCATGATGTTTTTTTTTACACGGTCATTCCACGGCCCTGGCCGGGGAACACCAATAGAGGTCGAGCATATGTTTCCCCGGGCGGGAAAAAATATAACCCCCAGATCGTGATGTTTGAAGATCTTTTAAATTTATATTTAGGGTTGCATCCGTCTTAAAACCACTTAATTTTTATATATTATCTGTGTATCTAAATTCTGTGCCAACGCAATTACAATATTTATTATTTTATATGATTACTAAACTTTGATTATTCCTGCAACGAAGCCAAATTTATATAACATGCAGAATGTAAACAAATCAAGCGATTTTAAAATGCGTTGTATAAGATTTGCTGAATAATTTTTCACTCAAAATTATTTGCTCTGGAGTCTGGAATATAAGTAATATGAATGAAGTATTAATTGATTTTACACAGAGAGGCTAATCTAATCGGCAAAGTAACCCACGAGTAACTTATCTGCCAAATTTTGTGAAATTTTGTCAATTAGTTTTTGATCTAGAGTGGATACATGCATTTGCACATTCAGGTATACAGACAGATACACAAACAGGCACACAAACAGGCACACATAGACGTCACCCTAAAAATGGATTTTTCTGGTTCTAAAGTGGTCGAAAAGTGTGGATCCCGAAAACTTGAGTTGCCATTTTCGACACGATTTCAATACTTTTCCTATACGTTACTATGTATTGCAGGAAAAGCGAAAAAGCCAAATTCTAGAAGAATTAACTTGATATTAAGTGTATTTAAAATACGTTAAATATCAGGTTTCTTGGAATTCTTTTGTAAATAAATAAAAATTTATTAAATGACTTGAATTTTCGAATATTTTGTGCACATCGCCAGATCATGCAGCACATAAAAAAATGCTTGTTTCTATATCAAGAACACAATCTCGGGATATATATACATCTTACATACGTATCTTACATAATTTCCCCTTACAGGATCTGACGGAAAATAATAAGATATATATTAGTGTATATAAACAGCTCTGAAATTTCTATTTCTAGATTTTGACATAAAAGCATGTTTAAATATTTGAAGAATGGATTTTCAATACTTCGGACTCGTTTGGAGGTAGATATGTGAAAACAAAGACGGATGCACATATCGCTATAAATTTTAAATATTGGGACATAATGCGGAAAACCTCAACTGGATATAATCATTTTTTCCGCAAGATTAGAAAAGAAATTATTCGAAATTTAAGTTATAAGAAATTTATATTTTGATCTTATGTTATGAATATAAATGAAAAAGTCTGATGTGGGCAGTACATGACTTTCCTCATATAATGCAATGAATTATGCCAGAAAATAATTTGAAGATTGTGTTTGTTTGAGAATTTTGCTATGATTTATGAATATTTTTTTTTCTCGTTTTCCTTATGTCCTAATTATCTATTTTTTTAAATGTGATCATTTTAATTGGACTTGTTCCATTTTTTATATCACTGAGAATGAGAAATATATAAATTAATAGATAAATAAATATTTTAATATGGGCTGTAATAGTTTCCCAAAATATACTAGTTATGTAAGTGAAATTTAGGAGTCGTATGAAAGTAATTAAAACCAGAAATTTTTGAAGGATCCTTCATAGGAGGACAATTAGTGTGCAAACTTCATTATCAACGAAACTATTGTGCATATATATACTCTTTTGTGCATTTATTTGGTGCAGTCTTATAAATTATTAGGCAAATCGAAAGTGACATATTTATAGTCAGAATTGGATCCTTAGTGAACGTCTGAACTCCATCTGAAATTCGATGTTGAATCTATATCAGTTATCCTTTAAGTTCTATTTATAGCTGATTCTGAAACAAATTATTGACGTTTCAAAGAAAAGTTTAGAAACGGAAAGGGGAAAAGAACCGGAAGTCGAAATCTTTAGTGAATCTTCTTACCACTAAAGAACTCTGTCCTAAATTCATATCAGCGAATTAATATATAGAGATAGCTGAAAATTTAAAAACTCTCTCAATTTATTCTTTGAAATTGCTATTAAACTTTATCTTGCTCCTCGTAACTGAAATATCAAATCGATTGAAAGTGCAACCCTCGAAATTCTAGAAAAATTTTGGAGCTTCATTTCCTACTCCATATTGATTGGCAATATCCAACCGTGTGTATTTAAAGAGTCGGACGAACTTCCATCTCTAAATAAAAGTTAAGATCTGATATGGCCGCACAAAGACTTTTATTGGACTGAAATTAATATGTTTCTTTATTTAGTTTTATAAAATTAATATATTAAATTTATGTTCACGCATTGCACAAATATTTAAAATAAATGCATATTTGAAATAGCACAAAATTTTCAGTTTTTAAACACTTTTCCGTTTCATTTGACAATATATATATTTTTAAATGAAAAAAATTAAAAAGAAAACTATATAAATAAAATTGAAAATCTGTCTGTCTGTCTCATCATCACGGAAGAACGGCTGAACCGAATTTGATAAAATTTTGTGGGTGGCCTTAAAATAGCTACACTTAAAATTTTGTCCATGTTTCGAGTTTCTAAGACCAGGGGTGCCGAGATATTAATGGGAAACGAAATATTTTCCTAGTTCTCCTTTCTAACTCCCTGGCTCCTCCAAACGAAAAAGTTTGGAAATCGCTGGTTTAAAACGTGAAACTGAATTAGAATTCTATCTCTGAGTTTAGCGGGAGTTTATTGCGCTTATCAGTCACTTTGAAAGTCGCAGGTTTGAAACATAAATTTCAATGAAAACTCTATCACTATGGTTTATTTTTCACGAGCTCTTAGTCAATAATGAAAAGTATTAAGAAATCAAAATGGGTATTTAATTATCAGCATTTTATGAGGAAGATTCTTTCTTATATCATGTTGCTCAAAAACGCAAATAAATCAAATGTGTTTGTTAATTATTATTATTATTTTTTTTTTCGATTTAAATAATAAATAAATGGATATAAAATTATATCTTATAAATGATCTGCTTGATTTTTCTTTTAATTGCACTAATTGCAGACTGCGTACATCGCTTTCATTTATTTTGGCAAAAGTTTTCAAACTTATATATTGTGTTTAGCCAATAAACTCATTTAACCGATTGTTGAAACAGAAAGCAGAACGGGTATATCTTCTGATACAATTTTAGTGTTTTCAGTTAGTATATACAAGCGAGATCAGGATGTTTTGTTCTATTCTAAAAATATTCGATAAACCTAATACTTCTTGAGTTAATGACCTGGTCTATGATTTGCATATGTTTCTAAAATAGGGAACATTAAGTAACGCAATGAGTAAAATCTAAGTCATCGTCGTCAACTTATAAAAGATGTATTTAAAATGTTTTTATGACCATCTCAAAAGAATAATTTTCAAATGAAGATACAGAATAAGATATGAAGGAATATAGATGTAGAAAATTTTACACCTGACTTTGAATAAGCAATTTATTCTGGACTACCAAGTTTGCAAAAGCGCCCCATTGCAATGAACACGGCATTCATTTAATGCCAAAGTGTACCATGGATCAGTGTACCATAGATCAGTGTACCGTGGATCTTGTATGGCTGTGAAAAAAAGTTAAGTCATTGCATTCTGTACGGAAAATCGCGCGCTGTACACATCAAGTTTTCTAAGCATAAATTAAAGACACAAATCGTAGATAAAAAGGTCAATTAATCAAATAAAACCATCCTATAAGACTTACAAATATTAGAAGGCCAGAACGCTTTCGGGCATCACCATACCCTTCATCATTGGCTATATGAAAAATTACGGTGGAAACAAGCTTATATATAGACCCAATCGGTAGACAAAATTTGCATAAATTAGCTACGGAATAATGACAATTAAATGGTATTATAAACAAGTTATTAAAGATTAAGTAATTACAAAATTACAATAAAAAGTGTTATAAATGGGAGATTTAAAATTTAAACACGTATTAAATACAGACACAAAAGAAAAGACAATGAAACATGCCCAAAATCAAGCATAAATTACATTAAAATGAAACGTCGCAGATAACTGTGTAGATGTTTGACACGCATAGAATTTTTCATATAGCCACTGATGAAGGGTATGGTGATGCCCGAAAGCTCTCTGGCCTTTTAATATTTGTCCGTCTTATAAGATGGTTTTATTTGATTAAATGATCTTTTTATCTATGATTTGTGTCTTTAATTTATGCTTAAATATTGAACTAGACGTGATACCACTTTAATCATCAAGTTTTCCCGTAGTTTTAACGCCTATGAAATTTGTAATCGATTTAGGAGAGTAGGCATTACTTTTTCATATCCATTTCGAATCTCTATTTCTAATTATTATTAATATCCATTTCGAATCTCTATTTCTAATTATTATTAATATCCATTTCGAATCTCTATTTCTAATTATTATTAATATCCATTTCGAATCTCTATTTCTAATTATTATTAATATCCATTTCGAATCTCTATTTCTAATTATTATTAATGTCCATTTCGAATCTCTATTTCTAATTATTATTAATATCTATTTCGAATCTCTATTTCTAATTATTATTAATATCCATTTCGAATCTCTATTTCTAATTATTATTAATATCCATTTCGAATATCTATTTCTAATTATTATTATTATTTGTTTTCAATTTGTAGCATCCCAAACTAACCGAGAAAACTAATTATCCGACAGTAACGGCCGTGAACGGAATTTGATGCGGCAATAAAAGCATAAAGATGGCCAAACGAATAAGCCGAGGTACTGAGGGGATTAAGACGACAAAATTCCATCCCCTAATGCCTTATTTTTGCCTATAGAAATTGCATAACTCCATGAAGCTATTCTTCACGGGATAGATTTATTTCCAGAAATTAATAGTATATGAAAAAAAAAAAAAAAAAGAAAGTGGAAAATTTGAGATCACGCTTTCTTCGATATTAAATGTTTCTGGAACACTACAGCATGAAATATCTTTAGCGTGGTACCTCTGTGTGTATAGGTTTGTACGGTGTATGTACTGTAGCTGAAGCAGTATCGATTGATTTAAAGTACTATCCAGCGTTTTTCTAGTTCATAGAGAAACTTTTAGAGGGTTTGGAAAACTTAAAAAAAAACATAAATAAATAAATAAACTTTTCTCCATCTCTGGGGGAATATCGAAAATAGGGTTCCATGCGGAGAGTTTTGATGCCCTGCAGCTGATACTACTGTGCAAAGGTTCAGTCTTTTAGGTGACTGGGGGAGGGTTTCTGAAGGTTTGGTAAGTCTTTTTGACTCATCTTTTGTTTACCTCTGCTCCCAAGGGAGGAACTTTAAAATATTTCAAGTTGGTTTCTGTCTCACGGTCTGTCTATAAGTTTTGCAAATATTTATTCGTCTGCGTCACCGAGGGAGGCTTCTAGAGGGAAAAAATCACACTTTCCCCCATGTTCTTCTCACCCTGGGGAAAGAATTGAAAATCCGGCTTTATTAGATTCTGCCCCCAAGGTCTATACTATGAGTGTGCGAAGATTTAGTCTTCTAGGTCACCAAGGGAATTCTAGAGTGAAACGACAACAACACGTTAGACAAATATTATACAGATTTGCGATGTAAACGATGGACGAAGCTAACTGACTGTGCAATTTCAAGAAGTTTGATACAAAAATATTCCAAAGGATGAAATATTTGTAATTAAATATTTGTAAGTGATAGAGATGGCCATACTACCAAAGTACTACTGGAAGTCATCGTCTAAGGTTGAAGGGGACGTAATCATTTTAATGCGTGTGTTAATTTACGTAGTTACGTAGATTATTACTTTCATTACTTAATTTTTAGAATGAGTACATGTCCAATCTGTCTTCTACAAACGGTAGCGTCTCCCACTATAAAATGAGTTGAGTGTTGAAAACCCAGACCACACGACCAACCCGAAGGCTTATGGTAGCAAGATGTGTGGCCGGGAACTTCATTTTTGATTCAATAGATTACAGAACATATATTAAAATGAATCACATCACAGGAACACAGAAAACTACACAGATACTTATAACACATAGAACAACACAATTAAAACACAGAGTACACAAAAATACAGGAGTAATAAATTCAGGTATAACAAGAATGGGAAAAGGATGAAAGTTTTCCCTGGAATTACATAAGATGATGAAGAATATTTTGATGGCAGTTTATCCAAAAATTTACATATGATGATGAAGTACGATATGATGATGATAATTATACCAAATGAAAGGTGAATGTGGATGAAAATGGTTGGCAATGATTGAACAGAAGGTGTACTAACATTTTGAAGAGATTTACAATGATTATTCTGGATGAAAATTGGAATTTACCGAAGAGATTTACAATGATTTTTCAGAATGAGTAAATTGGAATTTACAGAAGTATACAATTGTTTACAGGTATTTTCAGCAACATCCCAAAAGAACCAAGGAAAAGAGGAGCAGTGCAAAGTCAGGGACCAGAAGGGGCCAGGAGACCCCCAGGTTGATCAGGGAATATTATCCGAAATTTCACGGGCGGAGAGGATGCAATTTTTAATTTTTTGAATAGAAGAATTGTTTTTAAGAACCCTGGAAAACCAGGCCGCAGAGTTAGCACTAGTGGGCCGAGAGAGATGATTAGGGAGGGTAAGGGGGCAAGAAAACACAAAGTGATCTGCATCGCCGTAGGCGTTACACGAACAGTTAGAGGTAGTTTTTTGTTTGAAAAAGTACAGGTAGTCCAGAAAAGGGCCATGGCCTGTTAAAAAGTAAGTAAGAAATTGATTTGAAATTAAAAAATTTGGGTCAACAGAGGGAAGAAAATTTGAAATTCGAGCGGGGTCGTAGGTACGGGGAGAGATATAATCACTCGCAAACATCGCAAACTATAAAATGAGTGTCAATCCTAATTTTAAAAGAATATTTCCTTTAACTATTATTGGTTTTCTTGAATCTAATGCATTTGCGTAATATTATAACTTTTACTTTTAATAATATTTATTAATTTTAGCTAATTTTTTAAAGGAAATCTCTTTTCCTAAAATTGTTTCAATGCTATTTTTTTTAATACTTTATTCATCCGCCCTATTTTGAGTTACGAAAAATGTCGCCGTTCGCACCTAATCCAAAAGAGCAAGAACTGATTCTCTACAGCAATGATTAGCTATTTAAAACTTTAGAAATGGATGAAAACTAATTTTAGAAAAGGTAATAGGTGGTTCTTACGTAGCGTTCGCCTTTAAATTAAGAACACGGATGACACTTTGAATCTGCGGAAATTAAAAATTCTTGAAAGCCGCGTGAAATTGGATTATTTTTTAAAGAATCTTAACACTCTGGAGATAAAATGAAGGAAAGTGCAATAAGATCCGAAGTCGAAGGAAATGATTTTTTTTTCCCGCATTAGGAGTGCTGTAAAATATATGAATAGCAAGACATTTCTAATTTCCATGCATAATATACAACAACATAACTAGAAATATGTCGTTTAAGCAAAATATGTAAAAGGTTTCCCAACTACACAAAAGATTAGTTTCTCCAGAATTAAAATTTTGAAGGCAAAAATTGTAGTTTTGACTTCCCAAAATAAAAGCATTTAAGAAAATACTTTTATTTGATTATGAGTAAAATATTTGAAATTTTTTATTTTATTTTATTTTTTTTTTACTTTTTTTTGAAGCTCCACTATTTTTACTTACCTTTCTGTCAGCCATAAGTAATTAAATGAAGATTATTTTCAGATGTGTTCAAATAGTTCGGGACTCTAATCGCTGCTTCAGCTTCTAATAAAAGACCTTCAGAATCTCAGACCATTCGCACTTTGCATGCTATTTTCTGCTGTGAAGTGAAGAAAGACAATTGCAAAGTGAAACCATCGTTAGGCTTACGGGATTGGTCCATCTCGCGCTTGGTAAGGCGCCGAGTTTTTCAAATATTGAAAAATATTTTTATTTACATTTAATTAGTAATGGATATATTATGTAAAATGGTTTTCGTATTTATCTTAAAATTCAGCTTAATTACTCATACATAACTTATAATTGCTATAACAATAAAATGCTTTTATTAAAAAAAACTTGAAGAAAAATTGTCTTGTACTGGGCGCCGTAAGTATCTCAGGTCGCTCTGGGTCACTTTATTTCTTGGGCCCCTTGAACCGCGCTTAGGACGAGTTACACCACTGGGAATATGATAGAGTCACAGATTCGTAGTTTGTTTCCTTATTTAAATCAGTTCAGTATTGAAAATCATATTTTGCTGAATTTTTATCTTATGTTTTAAAATAAAATAAAAACAACCAAAATTAGTTAATTAAAATGTCTTTAATAAAAGCATCATTAATGACGTACTTAAAAGTTACACAACCAGAGCGCTATCGAACATTATTACGTCCTTCATCAATAGCAAAAGGTAAATTGTAGGTGGCAAACATGAACTCTAATATACAGGCCACAACAGCGTGAGAAGATTTGCATATTGATCATTTTAAAATCGATGCATTTAAAAACATAAATTTACTTACAAAATACATAAATGATAGTTGATCATAAAGCACGGGGTAAACCAATAGATGTGTCATCAGAAGCAAAGTAAAAGTACTATATGCAGAAAATTATACAATGGTTTTACACGCAGTGAGTCGAGAACGAGACGCCAAGCTTAACTGATGGTTTGAACGTAATCAAAATTACAAATAGAATTGCGGTAAGTATAAATAAAATGGGATTCATGAAGTAAAATATTACATGGGTTATTGCAGCTAATCAAGAGAAAAGGTTTATCGAACATAGGGTGAAAGTTATCGTTAATAACAAAATAGGCAAGAGTCGTAGACAGTTTTTTATTTTCAACATCGCAAGCATGCTCAGATAAACGAATACCGACGATACGCTTAGTACTACTAATGTAGAACTTATTATTTTCGGAGATAAAAGGGGGACAACGGACATCCCAGCCTGACACATGAAGTTATTCTTTTCCTTAAATGTATCAGAACGAATGCGATTAAATAAAGTAGTAGCAGTGGAATGGGCGGGTTTAAACTTAAATTCATGACAAAATCGAATCAGAGGACGAAAAATCACCGGATGGAAAGAAAGACTATATTTATACGGCAAGATGTCAGAAAAAGGGCTAGATTAGTTTTAGGATAAATAAAATTATAGCGAATAGTGGGAAAATTTTTATAAATGAAATCGAAAGAGTAGGCGGTCTCATAGCCAAGGTGAAAGACAAAGTTAATTTCAGTAACTAAAGACGAAATAGATAAACAAACGTTAAAAGCACGATTAAAATAAGCCATGAAAGAGGTTTTTTACTTTCTTTATATACATAATGTATAAGGAAAGTATTGTGACGGGGTCGAAAATTCGAATTCGAGTTTTCGACAGGAGAGCACGTTTCAAGCATCCTTGATCACGAATCAAACATTTTAAGTGATGTCTGTGTGTGTGTGAAAGTATGTGTGTGTGTGTCAGTGGGTCTGTGGAGACGATAACTGACGAACGAATGAACCGATTCAAACCAAATTTAGTACAAAAATCACAATCTGTAAACACTGGAAGCCTATTGTTTTTATACGCAATCGAATGTTCAGAACCCCCCTAAATTTTCGAATGAAATTTTGAAAAAATCGTCAAAAAATCAAAACCAATAATAAAGTTACGTAAATAGACATTTCTTATGTAATTTTTCATTAGAAAACGATTGACATAAATTTTAGAACGCTAACATGAACCGTTCTCGAGATATTGCACATATTTCAAAAGAATTATCAAAAAGTCATATAAAATAGAAAAAAAAAATTCCTATTGAGAAACATGTTCACTTTTCATATATAATATCATGCGATAAATTGAGTGACATCATTCTCGTGGATCTAGCTCGTTCCATTCATGAAAAATGTTACTTTGAGTAATACTTTTGCATTTGAACGCCAATTTATCTGCTGTAAGAATAACTTATTTCTTCGTCCATAACGCTTGGCGAGATTTTGGCGACGAAATTGGCGGAATGTCGCCAACTTGGCGACTTTTAGAAATGTTGCCAAATTAACGAAAATCTCGCCAAATGGATAAAAATGACGCTAAATCAATGAAAATGACGACTAATTGTGGAAAATTCAATATCTAATAAGTTATATAATATATAAATATATAATAATAGTTATATAATATATGTCGAAAATTCAATATCTAATAAGTTATATATATACGAGGCGCGTCCACAAAGTAAGTTTCCCACTCGTCCCACAGCTAGAAATCCTTATATTGCAGGAAACGACTGCGCGTACGTGATAGAACAATGACATGGCATGGCGCATGCACTAACGGAACTTCCCGCGTTCTCACAGTAGCATCGTTGCAGCTGTTGAAGATGGAGGCTCTTATTCCAGCTCCCGCCAACTGGGCGGTCAGTGATAGCCTAATGCGGTCAGTGATAAAGCTTTTGAATGCACAGAGCATAGCGCCGATCGAAATGCATCGTCAGCTGTGCCGGGTCTATGGGCCTAACGTCATGAGCAAGCAGGCGTCTCTGGTGCAGAGAATTTTCAGCAGGTCGACAAAGTGTGCATGACGAGAAGCGCAGTGGGAGGCCATCCATCATTACGGACGACCTTGTGGGGAAACGCATTATGGAGAATCGTCGTTTCACTATTACGGAACTCGGCAGTCATTTCCGCGCTTCTCATCATGCACACTTTGTCAACCTGGTGAAAATTCTCTGCACCAGCGTCGCACCATCTGCTTGCTCATGACGTTAGGCCCATAGACCCGGCACAGCTGACGATGAATTTCGATCGGCGCTATGCTTTGTGCATTCAAAAACTTTATCGCTGACCGCACTAGGCTATCACTGACCGCACTTCACAGCCGGCGGGAGCTGGAATAAGAGCCTCCATCTTCAACAGCTGCAACGATGCTACTGTGAGAACGCGGGAAGTACCGTTAGTGCATGCGCCATGCTACGCCATTGCTCTATCACGTACGATCAGTCGTTTTGCGCAATATAAGGTTTGCTAGCTGTGGGACGAGTGGGAAACTTACTTTGTGGACGCGCCTCGTATATACATATATATATATATATATATATATATATATATATATATATATATATATATATATATATATATATATATATACGTATATATATATAACTTATTTCTTCGTCCATAACGCTTGGCGAGATTTTGGCGACGAAATTGGCGGAATGTCGCCAACTTGGCGACTGTTTGAAATGTTGCAAAATTAACGAAAATCTCGCCAAATGGATAAAAATGACTTTAAATCAATGAAAATGACGACTAATTGTCGAAAATTCAATATCTTGGAAAGGATATTAGTATCTACTAGAAGAAAAACATATTTATTTTACTGTGAAAGTAGTAAATTCATTTCATTATATAAGAAAAGTCATGTGTTGCCCACATCAGAGTTTTTTAGAAGAAATGGGGTGAGAAGAATTGGCGGAAATATAAGAAACCGTGCTTTTAACGTTTGTTCATCTACTTTGGCTCTATTACTGAAATTAACTTTGTCTCCCACCTTGGTTTTGAGGCCGCCTACTCGTTCGATTTCATTTATAAAATCTTTCCCACTATTCGCTCTATAATTTTATGTATTCTAATATTAATTTTGCCCGTTTTTCTGACATCTTGCGGCATAAATCTAATCTTCATTTCCACCCGGCGATTTTGTTTTCTCTGTTTCAATTTTGTAATGAATTTAAGTTTAAACTCACCCATTCTACTGCTACTACTTAGTTAATAGTATTCGTTCTGATAAATTGAAGAATATGAATAACTTCATGTGTCAGGATGGGATGCACGTTGCCTCCCTATTATCTCCCGAAAATAATTATAAGTTCTACATTGGTAGTACTATGCGTACCGTAGGTATTCGTTTATCTGAGCATGCTCGCGATAGTAAAAATAAAAAAAAATCTGATGTGGGCAGCACATGACTTTCCTTATATAATGAAATGAATTTACTACTTTTAGAGTAAAATAAATAGGTTTTTCTTCTAGTAGATACTAATATCCTTTCCAAGATATTGAATTTTCGACAATGAGTCGTCATTTTCATTGATTTAGCGTCATTTTTATCCATTTGGCGAGATTTTCGTTAATTTGGCAACATTTCAAAAAGTCGCCAAGTTGGCGACATTCCGCCAATTTCGTCGCCAAAATCTCGCCAAGCGTTATGGACGAAGAAATAAGTTGTTCTTACAGCAGATAAATTGGCGTTCAAATGCAAAAGTATTACTCAAAGTATCTTTTTTCATGAATGGAACGAGCTAGATCCACGAGAATGATGTCACCCAATTTATCGCATGATATTATATATGAAAAGTGAACATGTTTCTCAATAGGAAATATTTTTTTTTCTATTTTATATGACTTTTTGATAATTTTTTTGAAAAATGTGCAATATCTCGAGAACGGTTCATGTTAGCGTTCCAAAATTTATGTCAATCGTTTTCTAATGAAAAATTACATAAGAAATGTCTATTTGAGTAACTTTATTAGCGGTTTTGATTTTTTGACGATTTTTTCAAAATTTCATTCGAAAATTTAGGGGATTCTGAACATTCGATTGCGTATAAAAACAATAGGCTTCTAGTGTTTACAGATTGTGATTTTTGTACCAAATTTGGTTCGAATCGGTCCATTCGTTCGTCAGTTATCGTCTCCAAAGACCCACTGACACACACACACACACACACATACACACATACTTTCACACACACACACATACTTTCACACACACACACACACACACACACTCACAGACATCACTTAAAAAATGTTTGATTCGTGATCAGGGATGCTTGAAACGTGCTCTCCCGTCGAAAACTCGCATTCGAATTTTCGACTCCGTCACAATACTTTCCTTATACATTATGTATATAAGGATAGTAAAAAAACTGTCTGCGGCTCTTGCTCATTTTGTTATTAACGATAGTTTTCACCCTATGTTCGATAAAACTTTGATATAGAACAACAGGGATTGAAATACCGGTTTTCGTTTTCCTACAATGATCTTTTATCGCTTGAAAACGCTTTAACCGATTTATATACTCACTCTTTTATTAAGCTTAAATGGAAGCAGGGCTATGTATAAAACTATTTCAAACTGAGTACTGCGTTAATAAAGCTGAAACTTTAAAAATAATTTCAAAATAATTTAAACCTAAATTTAAAAATAAATTAAAACCTAAATATTCCCTGAAACAATCTATCGATTTCGATAAAACTTTTTTATATAATGAAGCAGAGTCCTGGAAACATTCTGATTTATTACTTTCCTTATATACATAATGTTTAAGGAAAGTATTGTGACGGGGTCGAAAATTCGAATTCGAGTTTTCGACGGGAGAGCACGTTTCAAACATCCCTGATTACGAATCAAACATTTTTGAAGTGATGTGTGTGTGTGTGTGTGTGAAACTATGTGTGTGTGTGTGTGTGAAAGTATGTGTGTGTGTGTGTGTGTGTGTCAGTGAGTCTGTGGAGACGATAACTGACGAACGAATGGACCGATTGGACCGAAATTTGGTACAAAATCACAATCCATAAACACTGGAAGCCTATTGTTTTTATACGCAATCGAATGTTTAGAACCCCCCCCCCTAAATTTTCGAGTGAAATTTTGAAAAAATCGTCAAAAAATCAAAACCGCTAATAAAGTTACACAAGTAGATATTTCTTATGCAATGTTTCATTAGAAAACGATTGAAATAAATTTTAGAACGCTAGCATGAACCGTTCTCGAGATATTGCACATTTTTCAAAAAAATTATCACAAAGTTATATAAAATAAAAAAAATATATTTCCTATTGCGAAACATGTTCACTTTTCATATGTAATACCATGCGATAAATTTGGTGACATTATTTTCGTGGATCTAGCTCATTCCATTCATGAAAAAAGATACTTAGAGTAATACTTTTGTATTTGAACGCCAATAGTCATTTATCTGCTGTAAGAATAACTTATTTCTCCGTCCATAACGCTTGGCGAGATTTTGGCGACGAATGTGGCGGAATGTCGCCAACTTGGCGACATTTTTAATTGTAGCCAAATTAACAAAAATCTCGCCAAATTGATAAAAATGACGCTAAATCAATGAAAATGAAGACTAATTGAAGAAAATTCAATATCTTGGAAAGAATATAAATATCTACTATAAGAATAACATTTTTAGTAACTGTAAAAGTAGTAAATTCATTGCATTATATAAGGAAAGTCATGTGTTGCCCACATCAGATTTTTTTTTCTTTTTACATTTATCTACTGAACAACATAATTTAAAATATATGATTTTGTGTAAATTTAATCAGAGTTTTGCAATCTAATTACAGGCAAGGGCAGGCATTTTTCTGCTAGTTAATTATATAGGTGCAGCAGTTAAACTGGCATTGAAGGGGCGTGGCTAAAAAGGTGCTATTGTTACGTTAATACTATTGAACCATTCATGGCAATATAAAAAATCTGATGTGGGCAACACATGACTTTCCTTATATAGTGTAATGAATTTACTACTTTTACAGTAAAAAAAATAGGTTTTTCTTATAGTAGATACTAATATTCTTTCCAAGATATTGAATTTTCGACAATTAGTGGTCATCATTTTCATTGATTTAGCGTCATTTTTATCCATTTGGCAAGATTTTCGTTAATTTGGTAACATTTCAAAAAGTCGCCAAGTTGGCGACATTCCGCTAATTTCGTCGCCAAAATCTCGCCAAGCGTTATGGACGAAGAAATAAGTTATTCTTACAGCAGATAAATAATTATTGACGTTCAAATACAGCAGATAAATTGGCGTTCGAATGCAAAAGTATTACTCAAAGTATCTTTTTTCATGAATGGAACGAGCTAGATCTACGAGAATGATGTCACCCAATTTATCGCATGATATTACATATGAAAAGTGAACATGTTTCTCAATAGGATTTTTTTTTTATTTTATATGACTTTTTGATAATTGTTTTGAAAAATGTACAATATCTCGAGAAGGGTTCATGTTAGCGTTCTAAAATTTATGTCAATCGTTTTCTAAGGAAAAATTACATAAGAAATGTCTATTTGCGTAACTTTATTAGTGGTTTTGATTTTTTGACGATTTTTTCAAAATTTCATTTGAAAATTTAGGGGGGTTCTGAACATTCGATTGCGTATAAAAACAATAGGCTTCCAGTGTTTACGGATTGTGATTTTTGTACCAAATTTGGTTTGAATCGGTCTATTCGTTCGTCAGTTATCGTCTCCACAGGCCCACTGACACACACACACACACACACACACACACACACACATACACACACACACACAGACATCACTTCAAAAATGTTTGATTCGTGATCAGGGATGCTTGAAACGTGTTCTCCCGTCGAAAACTCGAATTCGAATTTTCGACCCCGTCACAATACTTTCCTTATACATTATGTATATAAGGAAAGTAAAAAGATTTCAAGCTGAACATCGTTGATTCGTGTCTCGAGATGTTGTAAATGTGTCAATCCGTTAAAAACATGAATTTAATGTTTCGAATCCTTTTACAAAACTTTACTTAAACATATACTAAAAGGGAATGTGAAAATTTACAAAATATTCGAAACTAACGTATAATGTTCGCTGAAGATTAATACGGTATGTTTTGGACTTTGAAACCCCTTTTTGGTGGATTGTTTAATTACGGCATTTATTTTATTGATTATACTTACTGGATTGACTCACATCGAAGTTTATTTTCACGCATAATTACTTATTAAATGAATGCATATATTTTTAATTGGCATAAAATGCAAATGAAGTTCATAATGGGTTAACATTTTAAATTACTTTTTATTGTTTTATTACTGTGAGTTTAGTTCTAAATAAACTAATTAAAGAATGATATTTTTAACACTTTACAACATAGTTGAAAGGTGTTTATGATTTTGCTTCTTCTGTCTGACCGTTAGCACGATAACTGCCGTAAAAATAATTTTATCAAAATGAAATTTTAGTATGTTGTTCAGACGTCTGTGAGACCTGTGGGAATATACATGAATAATATCACCCAATTAGTTTGGGATTGAACCCGGGTTGAAAAAATGAAATACATTGAACCCTATGGGACATAATTTTTCAAACATTTTTTAAGCAAATTTAAAATGCACAAATTGCTTCGAAAGTTTTAGGAAATATTCAAATTATCCCATAAAATATATAAAAAAAATTTCAGAAAAATATATCCAGTAATTTTTGTTAAATAAAAATTAAAATAATAATTACACCCATTATATAAAGAGATCTCGTGACCATTATATGAACAGATCACGTGACCCATTTCAAAATAAAATATGGCATCCATCTTGTGTCAAAATCGTGATTTTTAAAATTCTTTTTAATTTATATTTAGTGTTGTATCCGTCCTAAAACCGCTTTATTTTTGCTTAATTTCTATGCATCTATATTCTAAAACAGCGCAATTACAATATATCTGAGTTTAAATGATTAATGCTATCCATCTTGTGTCAAAATCGTGATTTTTAAAGTCCTTTTTAATTTCTATTTAGTGTTGTTTCCGTCCTAAAACCGCTTTATTTTTGCTTAATTTTTGTGTATCAATGTTCTGAAGCAACGCAATTACAATATATTTGAGTTTAAATGATTATCAAACTTTGATTATTTCTATAACGAAGTCCAATTTTCACTTATGGAGATTGTAAACACATCAAGCTGTAAGATGAGTTGTATAAGAATTGCTGAATTTCTTTAACGCAAAATTATTTAGCGCTGGAGCCTGCAAAATAGTTGATATGAATGAAACAGTCATTGATTTTACATTGAGAACATACGATTTTATAGCAGATTTCTTCGGTGAAGTTTTAAGCATAGAGTTAAATTACTTTTACCTCCATGGTTTAAGGTTTTTAAATAAAATAAATTATTGTAGTATTGTGATGAATGAAAGGAATAGAATAAAAGTTTATGCAATTTTTACTGCTTTTTCATAGAGAGCCAGGCGATTTATATTTCAATGACATACATCATTTGAATAAAGTTCATTATTTTCGATGATGTTTTCAAATATAATAAATTATTGTAGTATTGTGATAATTTTTAAAATATTACCGCTGAATGTTTCGCATTTTAGATATGTTTAAATAAAATTGCATTGCAGTTGGAAAGTGTCTCATAATCAATGCTTTATGCGTAATTGATCTTTCTTGTTTAATAATAAAGCCGTTATCTGTCTTTTGCAAAATTCCTTGTAAAATATGTTTTATATGACATATAACACTATTTTGATCATAGGGCTTCTTAAAAAATGTTTAATCTTTTAAGGTCTTCAACACAAGAAATTAATCCATGCTCTCCAACTTTTTCAAAGTAGCTGTTTGAGATTTCAGCTTTATAGCACACACTGCACAATTTTAAATGAATTTATTCTTTATCTATTTTAATTTTCCTAATTAGCAGCTTCAGGCACAGTATATATAGCTAATGAGACTGTTTAACAACTTAATGACCTTATAATAACAAATTTGAGCGGCGAATTCTATTTATTTTGAGCAACGTTTAGAAACGAGTTCACAAAAAATGTTTTTACTACAATTCAATCCGTTAATTGCCTCCTAAGTCAAATGTAATTCGCTGGAAGGCAAGTTGCTATCTATGCTGTTCACCGCTACGCGTATTATGTGTAAAGCAGAAACATAATACATTGTTAGAAACCCATTAAAGTTTTCTTCATTAAGTAAGCACTAAAAGTAGAGGATCCGAAACTTTCCTCGCGAAACAAGGGGGCATTTCACCTCCGGGTTAAACTGTATATATTTTTATATGCAAGGAAGGATCAAAAAGTTCGGAGACTGTGCTGATATCTCCAACCCTGATTGGAGGAGAGGGGAATTATTTTACCTTGGCGTAGAGGCACATGTGACGCGAGATGTGAAAAGGAAGAAGTAGGTCCGCAGTGCAGGGTTTTTCCGGACAATGTGTGCCAGTGAACTGTAGTCTTTCGCGTTCGTCGAAAACGGAAATAGCGTTTGAAGAACAACGTGTGAATATCAAATTCTGCCAGCGTTTGGGGAAATCGCCGATAAAAACATGGAAGGTGCAGGAAATGGAAGGTGCAGGAAACCTGCAGGTGCAATGTTTCTGTCGGCGATTTCCACAAACGCTGGCGGAATTTGATAATCGCACATTGTTCTTCAAACACCATTTCCTTTTTCGACGAATGCGAACGACTGCAGTTCACTGACACGCATTGTCTGGAAAAACACATGCTTCTTCCTTTTCACATCTCGCGTCACATGTGCCTCTACGCACCGTAAAATAGTTCCCTTCTCCTCCAATCAGGGTTGGAGATATCAGCACAGTCTCCGAATTTTTTGATTCTACCTTGTATTATTTTATGAATTCACATTTACACATCATACTCAGTATATACCTTTCGAATTGGATCAAAATCGTTTCAGCGGTTTGTTCTCGGTAAAATCTCGTTTTATAGTTGAACTATATTAATTTTTTTTTCTGAATTATTTTCCCTGTTCACATTTATATAATATGTGAAACTTGCCATCCAAATTGGGTCTAAATCCCGTCAGTAGTTTCTGAGATGCCGAAAGTCCAGAGATTTGACGCATGCCTACCTATCCACCGACCCACAGACCGACAAAAGCCTTTAGTATCTGGGTTTTCACCGATTTATTTACGATGAAAACTCGACTTGCGATTCAATCACAATTGTGAATTACCTTATTTTTCTTAAGTTACATCAGTTAAAATAAAAAAAAAAGTTTGCTTAATCTACCGTTAAAAGCATATCTATAATGCAAGACTCAAACTCGAGTGATTGTATTACGTGCATTCAAGCAAAATACGATAGAAAATAATTTAAAGAAGTAATTAGTGAGCAATCAAAAATGTCGTTGGAATTTTTTCACGTGGACGTAATTGTTTCAATACAAAAAGCTACTTTAGGAGGAGCTAAATATATTTTAACAGTAGTGGATGACATATATTCAAAACTGGAAAACAGTACTAGAAAAATAAAAAGATTTCGAAAATCAGGAGTGATAATGAAACTGAATATTTAAATAAAGAAATGGAGCATCTTTGTAAAAGTACAGGCGTTGATCAATCATAAAAAAAAAAAAAAAAAAAAAAAAAAAAAAAAAAAAAAAAGGAAGTTAATTCACTTATTAAATTTTGGGCAGAGGCTATGAATACATTTACTTATATAAATAACTTATATACATAACAGAGTTTATAAGTTAAATATTGAATGATATTTTTTAATAAATGAAATCATATAATTAAAAAAATGTCCTCCCATAGTAATATTATGCTATAAAAATAATTTAAAATGAATATAATTGATTGACATAGCAAGAAAGATCAATCATGCATAAAGCATTGATTATGAAACACTTTCCAAATGAAATGCAATTTTATTTAAACATCTCTAAAGTGCGATATATTTAGCGGTGATAATTTTAAAATTATCACAGTACTGCAATAATTTATTTTACTTGGAAATTTCAAAATTCATCAAAAAAGGCAATGCTATAAAATCGTCTGCTTCTCTATATAAAATCAATGATTATTTTATTCATATCACTTCTATTCCAGACTCCAGAGCTAAATAATTTGGAGGGGAAAATTCAGAAATTGTTATACAACTCATCTTACAATCGTTGTTTTGTTTACATTCTGCATCCATTAAAATTAGGCTTCGTTGTAGAAACAATCAAAGTTTGATGATCATTTAAACTAAAAGATATTGTAATTACGTTGGCACAGAATATAGATGCACAGAAAATACGTAAAAATAAAGCGGTTTTAGGACGGATATAACACTAAATATAAATTTAAAAGATCCTTAAAAATCACGATCTTGACACATCGGAAAAAAGAAATGGATGCTATATTTCTTTTCGCAATGAGTCACGCGAATTATTATTTTAATTTTTATTTAAAATACTACCGAACATATTTCGCAGAAATTTTTTTTTATATATTTTATGGGATAATTTGAATATTTCCTAAAATTTTTGAAGCAATTTGTGAATTTTAACTTTAAAAATGTTTGAAAAATCAGGTCCCATAGGGTTCAATGTATTTCACTTTTCCAACCCTGGTTCAATCCAAAACTAATTGGGTGATATTATTCATTTACAGTTTAATATGTCCCACAGATCGTCTCAGCAACATACTAAAATTTCATTTTGATAAAGTCATTTTTATGCAGTTATCTTGGGAAAGGACAGACATACTTACAGACATACAGACAGACAAACATAATGATTGAAGTCATAAACACTTTTCAACTATGTTGGAAAGTGCTAACAAGAATTATCAATCCTGCATAAAGCATTGATTATGAAAACTTTCCAACAGAAATGCAATTTTATTTAAACATCTCTAAAATGTGATACATTCAGCTTTGATATTTTAAAAATGATCACAGTACTAAGGTAATTTGTGATACTTGAAAACTTTAAAACTTCATCGAAAAAGATAATGCTATATAATTACATAAAATGAACTTTATTCAAATAACGCCATTGAAGTATAAATCGTTTGTCTCTTTATCTAAAATCAATGAATATTTCATTCAAATCATTTTATATTCCAGACTCCAAATTTAAATAATTTTGCGTGAAAAAAATTCTGCAATTCCTATACAACTCGCCTTACAATTGCTTGATTTGTTTACATCCTGCATAAGTAAAATTAGGCTTGGTTGTAGAAATAATCAAAGTTTAGTGATCACTTAAAATAAAAAATATTGTAATTGCGCTGGCACAGAATTTAGATACATAGATAGTACGCAAAAATAAATTGTTTTTATGACTGATGCAACGCTAAATACACTACCCGATACAGAAAATGCAACACCATGAAAGAGCGAATAGAGTGTTATGATAAAAGACACACATGCAGAGATGTCATAGATAAATAAGTGATGCTAATTCCAGAAGGATAATGTAATGCAGTAATGGCACAGACAGGGTGATCAATAAGTAATAGGACCACCTCTTGCGGCGATGCAAGCAGCAACCCTTCGAGGAACAGATGAAATGCGTGTGGATAGTTTCCTGAGGGATGGATTACTATCCTCTGTTTGAAGCGGGAGCAGGACAGTCAAACGACAGCCAATCACGTCCCATACATGCTCGATATCTGAGAAATCTTGAGGCATCAGAGGCCAAGGAAGTACCTAGATAACTTGCAAGGCTTGTCTGCTGATGGTTGCCGTGTGCGATCGCTCGTTATCTTGCTGGAAAACAGCATTTTGAAACCGCTGAAGGTAGAGAAATGCTACCGACCGCAGCATCTCATCCACATATTGTCGTGCCGTCATTGTTCCTTTGATACGAACCAGAGGTGACCGGCTATCGAAGACGATGCCACACCAAACCATGATGCCCCGTTGTCCAGCAGTATGGCGTTCAACAGTCGCAGCAGGATTGGATATGTTTCCACGTCACGTTCAGACTCTCACACGGCGACTGTCATTCGACAAAGAGAACCGAGTCTCTTCGCTGAACACTGCCCTGTCCCATTTAGTCGTCCAAAAGACTCGCGCGCGACACCATTGCAATCTCTCACGTCGGTGTCTTGTCGTCAATGGCAGTCTTCGTAAAGGACGGTTTGAGTGCAAGTCGCTTTCAGGCAATCGTCGAGAAGCTGTTCTCGCTGATATTGGCACATCTAATGTACCTTGCAAATTCTGCAGAATGTCGACAGTCGTCGTTTGTGGGGCCGCTACCGCATGCCTTCGAATGTGTCGATTAATGCGTGCTGATGTACGTCTAGATGGACCTGTACCACTACGACGATTGACATGATCTTCTTCAATCCATCTTCTCGAAATCCTTTGCAGAGTGGATGCATTTATGCGTGTTTCAGGGGCGTTACGCAGGTACGACCACCCAGCCGTATATAGGTGTAAAATGAACCCCCTCGTACGATCGTCCAAACGATGAAACGGACTTCATCGTCGTCAGCCAGGCATCTCTTCAACAATATCTGTCTTATGAAATGAAAAACAGTTTGGAAAACGGATTTCCGTATGCGACAGACAGTAACACTTTTTGGATCATCTGCTGTTTCCATCCCTTTTATCCCGCGCTTTAATTACGTGACCTACTTGCATTTCAGATCATTTGCATACATCGGCCAGCTGCGTCTGTCTCGCAATTTGCATAATTATACGGCTTTCACGGTGCTGTATTTTCTACGTCGGGTAATGTATAAATTTAAATGATCTGTAAACATCACGATCAGTAAGTACACAGCGGAAAAAAATATGGATGCTATATTTTATTTTGCACGAGTCACGTGACCTCTTCAGATATCATGGGTTGAAGACTCAGACCACACGACTGACCCGAAGGCTTTCAGTAGCTGTTTGTGTGGCCGGGAATATCATGGGTGTAATTATTTCCATTTTTATTTGAAAAACTACTCAATATATTTTACTGAAAAAAAATTTTTTTACACATTTTATGTGATATTTAGTATATTTTTTAAAATTTTCGAAGTAATTTGTGAATTTTTAACTCCGCTTAAAAAATGTTTAAAAAGTTAGGTCCCATAAGGTTCAATGTATTTCATTTTTTCAACTCGGGTTCAATCCGAAACTAATTGTGTGATATTATTAATTTTCATTTCCATATGTCCCACAGACCGTCTCAACAACATACTAAAATTTCATTTTGATAAAGTCATTTTTACGGCAGTTATCGTGCGAACGGACAGACAGACAGACTGACCAAAGTCAAACGCTTTTCAACTATGTTGGAAAGTGGTAAAAATAGAATAAATGAAATTTAAAAAATATGAAATATATTTATTCATATGACCAATGATTGTATTGGAGGCGCAATCATGTCTAAATAAACTATAATGTGTGTTAGATACCTGTTGCCACTGCTTAACTCAACCCTTGTATTACATGTATTTTAGGGAAAGTAAAAATCATTGAGTATAAAAGTACCTTGGTATAAAAGTAAAAGCTTCTAAATTGACTAAGCAGTATTTTATAATGTTAAAGTCACAGATGTCTTAATTTTACTTTCATTTCAATGCATGGTAATGTATACGGAAAGTATTGGAATCGTGTTGAAAATCGCAACTTGAGTTTTCAATGGATCTTCCTCACATTGGAATCCGAAAAGGCTATTTTTTGCGTGACGTCTGTGTGTGTGTCTGTCTGTCTGTCTGTGTCTGTGCAATGAAAGTATCCACTCTATCTGAAAAGTAAATGACCCAATTTCACAAAATTCGGTGGATTATGCTCGTGAGTTAAGCTAGTGCTGATTACATTTTAGTACGATTCGAAAAGACAAAAACAAAAGCTTTTTTTTTTTTTTGCGAAATGGCCGTAAAAATCGTCAAATTTAAAGTAAAAGACTACACATTTTCAAATGTATACATTAAGTGCTTGTTTTGTACTTAATTTTTGATGACGAATTGAATAAGATCAAACCCACAACTGTAAGACTGTTCGTTCTCGTGATATTTTAGTTTTTTCGCATTTCTACCACGTCGCCTTTGAAAAACGCCGAGTCGCCAAATAAAATCGAAAATTGAACTAACACGGCGAATTTATTGTCATTTAAAATAATTATCTATGTTATTTTATGCAATTAAATTAAATTTAATGAATTGTAAAAGAAAGTAGGAGAAAATGAATTTGCGTCCGTAGGAAAAGTCATGTGTAGATCACATCAGATTTTTTTAGTATAGACATCACGAGATATTTAGAGGAAACGTTATAGGTCATATAAGCAAGAATTCGCATTTAAGGTCACGCGACCGTCTTTATAGAATTATACTTCTATCCGATTTACGAATATTGAGTTAGAGAGATATAACTATTATATCTGTCTGAGTGAAGAAAACTGAAAAATCTTAAATAAATCTGGTAAAAATGAATTGAGGTTTACGCTTTTGAAATTTTGATATACATCTAAACAGATCTGGTCTGGTCAGAGCGTAACTGGTATTGATTTCCCCGCAGAATGCAACAATTTTGTTTCTTTCGCAACAAATAATGGTGTGCAAGATCGATGGCACAATGTTTTTGGCATCGACTTGACTTCGTGCAAATTGAAATGGGGCACTTTTGCCAGTTCGAGCAGAAAGGCTTATTCATACTCACATGCAAAATCCTCATCAAAATGCAATGGACATTTTGCTAATACCACGTCAAATAAATGATGAATGGCGAATTAAGGGGGGGGGGGGGGTAAAAATCCAAAACTAGTACAAAAAGGTATCTTTTCTCGTGAATGGAACGAAATAGATTCACGAGAATGATGTTAACAGATATATTGCACAATATTGCGTGTGAAAAGTGAATCTAATGGACGATGCTACTACTTCTTTAATTTTATGTAATTTTTTTGATAACTGTATTTGATAAACGTGATTACCTCGACAACGGTTCACGTCAGCGTTCTGAAATGGGTGACATTCGTTTTCTAATAAATTAGGTCGTACGTTTATTTATGAGTGTGATGCACGTTTAAAGAGAAACTTTAAGTTGGATTTTGGAATTATTAAATTACCCATAATTAACGTGGTCGTTGATTGTAAGTCATAAAACATTGCATTATGCCGCATTAATCCACCATATAATCTTTAGTACGAGTTCCTGGAATAGAATAGAATATTAACATATACTACACACAATTAACTGCACCCATTTTGACTTATCAACAATATCCCAATCGACATTATTTATCAAGAGCATTCTATTCATTATTAAATTAATTACAACATTAATTAGCACGTATATTTATGGAGGAGATTGGACATGTGAGACCAGGCATACAAAAATTCCTAAACTGAATAGGATCTTTTATAATCTGACTTGCACATACCTTTTTGTTGTCTTTAGACGTTTGGCCTGCATTCGATTGATAATCGAAGCTTGTTTGTTTCACCATCTCTGTGACGACGGCCTTCTTATTGATGCATATCCGCATCTCGCCTGTTGCATCTGTCGCTCATCTCTGTAAAACGTTTTACATGTCTGCTATCGATTCTGGTTGCTATCTCCAACTATTTTCTAAAACTGTATCTTATATCTCTGACTATATTAATCTTCTGTTACTGCATCTCTGAATATCTTTGTATCTTATTCATGTCTGAAGCTGTAGTACCTTCTCTCGGTTGCAACCTCTTTTTGCCTGAGGTCTGATACGCCTCTTCGGTTATCATTGGTTAACCTCAGGGCGATGCGACAACATGTCTTTCATATTGGTTTAACTTTGAACCAATCTCGTGGATTCACCTTAACCTCCTTTCTTTATGGCTTCTCTGACCTCTCGGGTCAGGGCCGCTGTAAAACTGGCATCAACTAGACTGGGTCCCTTTGTATGGCCTGTTAGATATCATAAATCCACATATAAGCATATCTACGTGAATTCTGGTCTCGCAATTAGTATTGCAAGTCATGAAGTTTTTATGTTTTGTTCAAAAATTGAGGGAGGTGGGGGGTGTCTTCGGAATATTCGATTACATTTAAAAACAATAGGGTTCCAGAATTGATTGATTATGATAATTGTACCCAATTATTTTATAAACGCTTCCTTCGTTCGTGAAATATCGCGTCCACAGACACGCACAAACTTACATACACAATTACATATAAACATACACACACACAGGCATATTCTCAAAAATGCTCGATTAGAAATCGGGGCTGCTTTAAAACGAGTTTTTCGAAAACTCGAGTTCAAATTTTCGACCCTCGTCATAATACTTTCCAAAAACATTATACTATATACGTAGGGAACGTAAAAGAAAGGTTGTTGATCATTGCAAATGGAGTGTAGAAAGTATTAGAACTGTTTACTCATAGAAAGAGCATACATGCTTTATTAACGTTGAAATTAGCTTAATATTTGGAATAAAAGTATCTAATTAATTTTATCAACGTGTTGGTTGTATTCGAAGTATAAAATCGTTGAAATAAATTGCATAATTTCATACAGATAAATTTTATCTCGTATTTTGAAACCAATCCTATCGTGTAAAATTCGTAAACGATCGTACAAAACATAATACTTAACGTCGTCGTTTCTGTCGAGATAGTTTACTATTTATTTTTCGTTTTCAAAAGTTCGTTTTCTTTGACTTTTCTTTATTGTTTCTCCTTTATGAGGTATATAAACTTATTTTAGAAGATTTTTATGCCATGGTGAGTGAAAGAAATGAAACTGGAGCCACATTACTCTCGGGTGTAGAATTGAATAGACGTCAAATTGTAAATAATCAAAATAATCATACTGTTCTTTGTAGTAAGAGGCTATTTCGTAGGATATATTTGACTGTGAGAGATATTAATGTCTGCAGATTACCTATTTATGTTAGTGATGAAAGGCCACCGAAATCCATAAAAATAAAAATAAAATAATAGTAATAGTACTAATAATAAAAGAAAACAGATTTATCGATATTTTTGTCAAGATCGAATATTCAATTTTTACTTTCTTATACTACGTAATATAGTATACAGAAAGTGCTGTTTTTACGAATATTTTCGAATTTTGATGCCAATATATGTTTTAAGACCTCCTGAATACGTTTTGACTATTTTTGGAGTGATGTCCGTCTGTCTGTCTATCTGTGGTCTATTTATTGCGTACACTATAGCAGCCACACATATTAATGAATTTTCAGGAAACTTTATATCCGACTTTGTTATCAGAAATCTAGAACTAGATAGAATTTTTTTACATTCGAGAAAAAACTTCGAAATTTATTCCAAACTTTATATTTCTTTAACATGGTAGCATAGGACACAATTTAACATAATTATGCATAAAAGGGTTTATTTGTGGCTCGGTGATTACGAAACTTCATACTTTCAATCATTGGTGCGAAAAATAGCCGGAATACAATTTTTTGTCGTGACGTCATGAGCGCTCTTGGGGACAAGTTACCCTCCCGGGGAGTTTATTGTAAAATATGGCATCAATCGAAATATTTTTTCAAGTCTTTCAAAGCGAAGGGTAACACGCTATAATTGCAATTATTTGGGCACACGATACCGATTTTTCAGAAATTTTCTTGGAAAAAGAAATAGCTTCATAAAAATGGATTCTGGCATGAGAAATCTAGCATGAGAGTTAATTTTATATATGAAAATACAATAATATATAATTTTATGTATTCTATATAAATGGTCTATCCACAGTGTTTCTAGAAATGTCTTTCTAGAAAACAACTAGTGTTTCCAGAAAACTAGTGCTCCTTTCAGTGTTTTTTGAAAACAACTAGTACATCCATATGGCGCACGCAGGACGGGCTAGCCCGATAAGGTTCAAAATTAAACTGAAATGTACCGCAAACATACCAAATTTCATATTACTATGAGTAATGAATAAATATGGTTAACACGAATTCTCGGAGTCCTTGAATGGATAGTATGAGCTGATTAATTTGCGTTAATTTTATGTTTTCCTAACATTATGTATATACATGAATTTATATTCGCATTCCTAAGTAAAGTAATTCTATTATGTTTGGTATGCGCTCTTTAGGAATATTGCGAGAGTGAAAAATTTCTTTTATAATCATTTTCTGTCGCCCAAATTCACATTAGGTGCTTGATCAATCACCTTGGACTGAGTAAGAAGACTAGTCTCTTGTAGTCTTCACAGTGCCGCACAGGTTAGGTGTTCCCTGACTATAGGGTGTGTGTTCTGATTGCTATGTAAATGTAACGTCAAGAATGCACGCGCTGGAATAAATATGTGAAAATTATGGCTCATATAACAAATATACAACGTTCTTTCTGTATACTTTCTTATAAATTTCTATAACGTATAATTTTCGAATTCGATATATGTGTGTAAAATGACGGTTCAAGACCTTTCGAGCACTATTTAAGCGCTTAAAGAATGGCGTGCGTGGCGCAGACACCATATTTCAAGAGAGAGTGCACGTGTTGCTATAAAATGTTATGTGTAAATATATTTTGCAAAATCTACAACTAGGAAGAATCATAATTTGCATGAATAGAAAAACAAATTATTTGAAATAAAACATTTTCATAGTATGATTTCTAATGGAGAATTCATTATTTTCGGAATTGTTATAGTAGTGTAGTAAACTGCTAGTTTAAAGTTGCTTATACGTGTAAAATGTATAAAAATAGTATTATTCACGTAGTCCTGATGAATATGCACCCCTTCATCTGCTGGGTTGACCTATTACAAATTATATTTCTCTAGAATAAACTGATATGAACAGCACATGACTTTCCCTGCAGATTCAAATTTATTTTAAAATTTTTTTTTATTTCATTATGCATTCAATTGAGTTTTATTGCAGAAAATAACATGGATAATTTTCTGATATTATATCCAATTTGCCTTTTTATTGCATCTTCGTTTCATTTGGCAACTTAAATCACTTTAAATTCTTCAGGTCTTCGAAATTCCCCAAAACATCAATATCTCGAGAACTGTTCATCCTACAGTCATGAGGTCAGTCTTATTCGCTCAGTTGTCAAAATGTATCTGAAGAACAAGTACTTAATTAATATATTTCAACAATTTCAGTTATTTATTTCATATTTTTACTCTTTTTACGTGTTATTTCGCAAAAAGAGTCGATTATACTTTTCAGAATCATCTCGAAAGCTAATCAGCATCAGGTTAACCATCAGGGGACTTAACTACTAAGTTTTAAGAAATTTTATTAAATAGTTTTTTAACTATAGTGAAAATCGTCTTCATTTCCCCAAAATTAAAATTTAAATATCCCGAGAATGGTCCATCTTAGAGTAATGAGGTGGATCTCATTCCTTTTAGAATTTAGATTAGAAAAAAAAAAGAAAAAAAAAAAAAAAAAAAAAAAAAAAAAGCAGATTATTTTTTTTTTCCGAATCATACCCAAATCTAATTAGTACATAGTATCCCACAGGCGATTTATCTACCAAATTGTGTGTACTTTGGTAAATTAGTTTGTCAGCTAGAGAGGATGCATACGATTTTTGGGAGCCATTTCGCAAAAAAAGTCAGGTTTCTTTCTGCGGAATCTTACTAAAGTCTAATCAGCACCAAGGTCATTCATAAGTGACTTATCTACCAAATTTCGCGAAATTTGGTCAATTAGTTTTTTTAGCTAGAGTGGATACATACAATTTATGCGGGCCATTTCGCAAAAAAAGGCAGATTCATTTATCCCGAATCGTACCAAAATCTAATCAGCACCAGGGTCACCTACAAGTTGTTGGTGTTGATGAGAGCCAGACCGTCCAACCTACCAAAAAGGTGTAAGGTAATTGTTTGGACAACCGGGAAGGCTTACCCACTTTAAACCGGAACCCAGTGGTCCTCAGGGACCGTACCTTCCCCTACTACCAATTTCTCGGAAGGATATACGGACTCACATGTTTAACATGATCGTACTCCGCGTGAACACGGCGGCAGTTTTGGCAGTGGAAGGAATCGAACCCGGGCCTACCAGGAGTGCAATTCCCGCGCGCTGGGCTACCGCGACCCCGGATCACCTACAAGTGACGTACCTATCAAATTTTATCAAATTTGATCCATTAGTTTTTCAGTTAGAGGGGATACGTACATTGCACAGATAGACGTACAGTCAGACAAACACACAGACACACATAGAGACGTCACATTGAAAATAGTTTTTTCGTTTTCTAAAGGTCCCGAAACGTGTAGATTCGTCGAAAACTCGAGTTGCGATTTTCGACATGATTCCAATACTTTCCCTATACATTACTATGTATTGCTGGGAAAGTATAAATATAGGAGAATGTCTCAATCGAAAACTCATGAAATTATGCGTTGATATTTCCTTTGATACTGATTGTGAAGCATATGGCCACTATGAAATACGAAGGTTTGATAAAGTGGCGTGGAGATTCACATTCGAGATATTTATGGCGTTGATTCCTTCAAATAAATTCGTCCCATATCTTGAAGCTGAACACTGTATTCTTTATAAACATTTGTAAATATTTCTTGTGGGAGTGCTCTTCTTAAAAGAAGACAGAAGAATCGTAAGAGTTTATATTCTTTTGAGGTAAATATTTGTTTTCTTTGTCTTTCTACATTGCTTTTCTCTTCATGAGAACTTTATATTTCTTTCGAAATTTTTTTTTATATTTACACATCATGAGGAAATAGACATAGTTTGGCTTTTTTGTTTAGGATAGGTTAGGCTTTTTGGCTTTTTTGTTTAGGTGCAGAATAAAGGAAATACAATGTCTCCAATGTTCGCTGCTTATTGTGCTGTTAAATTAAAAGGATGCTAAAATCTGTTGGAAGTTCTATTTATGATTTTCTTCATAAAAATCTGCATATTGTTACGATTTATCCTGTGAAATCGTGGTGTATTAGCAGGATAGAAAGTTGAGAATGGAAAAATAACACGTTCTGTTTACGTTTATTGGCGCTTTTTCCTGTAGATAAAATATGAGAGAAAATTTGCAAACAATCGTCTATGATCAGTTGCGTGCACTTTTATGAGCATCGAGATAAAAAAAGATCATGATAGGCTATTCGAATGAATAAAACTGAAATAACTTCGTTGAAAACCATTCTTGTAATCTGAAGGTTTGGATTATTTGACCTTTGCGACGCATTCGGTGACCTTAGCAATGACCATAGCAGTATTACTAAACAATCCTGGTAGAAAAGTGTAAAATTTAATTTTAGACACAAAATATCGAAACCCTGGGAAACTTGGTACTATCGTCTCATACAAGATATCGAACTTTTCCCATTCGAAATATGCAAAATGTGAAGTTTCAGATTAATCTATAACGAGTAAGAAAGTGTTTGCTGATTTTTTTAAATTCAAATCTTGACGATTCAAAAGTGTATTTGAATTCGTATTATATATTTTGCGGTGCTAGTTATGTTAATAATATGTTGTTACGACGCATCAATTGGAATTGTGGATATATTCTCAGTTTATAAGAATTAGTTCGAATTATTGTAAAATGTAAGTTTTTATTTAATGCACCAAAAAGCGTAAACACAAATTGCTAATTTTGCATAACTTTGTATAATTTAACTTGGCTAATTTTATATAACTTGACCCTCGAGAAGGGGGGAGGGGGCTAATGACATCACGAACACAAAAGTATATCGTGATTATTTTTCATTCAGTGATTGAAACTATTCAGTTTCGGGGTCATTGATTCATAAATAACAACTTTTATGCATGATTATATGTCACATTTTATCCTATGCTGACATGTTAAGAAAATATAATTTAAAAAACAAATTTACCGACAAAAACACTTTTAAAATAATAGATGTTTTCAATTGGTTACCATTTAATTTATGGCAACCGTTTTATGGTAATAGATTTATGGTAATAGACGGTAATAAATTTATTGTAACCATAAACTTAAATTGACCAATTTGCTTTGACGTTTTAATTTGCTAATTTATTATAAATATTTTCATATTAAGGTCTTTTTCACGCAATAGGTTATCGAAATTTAAACTTAAATTAACCAATTTGCTTTGTCGTCTTAATTTGTCAATTTATTGTAAACATTCTCATATTAATGTTTTTTTCTCGCAATAAGGTAATCTTAGGACGCGTAGAGTAAATTTTGAAAGCAATGTGACTCAGATAAAAAGGAATTGGAACGATGTAACGGAAGTGGCATTATATTGCTAAAAGTGGCAGCATATAGCATTAGAAGCAGCACACATGCTTTCAACAAAGTTTATTAGTTTAGTAGCAGTTTCAGCTGTATATGTATGAAGGTTATTGCAAGATGATACTGCTATATGGCGGATTCGAACGAAACGCCGGGAAGACTGCACGATTTGTTTGTTCCTGCATACAAACATGCATTGAGGCAGTTGGGTGAGCATATCGAACATGTTCTGAGTTAAACTGTACGTTATATTACTAATACGTTATATTACTAGTACGTTATATTACTAGTACGTTATATTACTAATACGTTATATTACTAGTACGTTATATTACTAATACGTTATATTACTAGTACGTTATATTACTAATACGTTTAACTAGTACGTTTCTTACTAATTTCGTGATACACAATAACTTTCTAATTGGCTTTTGCTCTGTGTCTCTCATACTTTACGAGATAGAAGTGCTAATTTCCAAATTTTGCCTCTAGGGGCGCTGTTGTTATTCTAATCTCGTATCGCATAATCTCTTTTTATACCAATAAATCACTTATACATTTTTATCCGGCATCGTTCAAAATGTATTTCATAAGTATTATAAACAAGTCTAAAATATTTAAAATATTTTCTATCAAGATTACAGATCTTCTATAAGATCTGTAAACTGTATTTAAAAGCACCATCTTGACGTACAGGAACATTTTTACATTTTAAAGTGCCACAGGGTTTTCAGACGGCATAATGCCCATCATCAGTGGCAATGTTAAGGAATTGACAGACATGAGCTTTATACAACACGAAATCGTGATTACATAATTTACATAGGGTTAATCGGATAAACCGATACTAAAATTATCATAAATTACAAATAAGTACATAAATATTCAAGTAAAAATAATTTAATAAGTAACCCATGTACATACATAAATCAGGCCAATCCTTAAACGAAATATCATAGAGGCAAAACATTAGATTTCGAGAAAATCATATAAAGGTTTTACACGCATACATGTATTCACGATTTCGGGTTGTAAAGCTCATGTCTGCCAATTCCTTAACATTGCCACTGATGACGGACTATATGATGTCTGAAAGCTCTATGACACTTTAAAATATACAAATTTTCCTGCACGCCAAGATGGTGTTTTGAAATAAAGACAGTTTACAAAAAATATGTTCAAAATGTATTTGGTTTATTTACAAATTTACCGATCACTCTGTATACCCTTCTGTGGAATGTTCTGAAAAAAAAAAAGAAGCACGTAAGTCAAGGAATTCATAACAGATCTAAAGAATTCGGTGAGTTTCTAAAAGTCGCCAAGTTTGTCAACACGATCACCTAATGGGTCGCCAAGATCAGCGATTCGGACATTTGAATAATAAAGTTTGTTTGAAAATGTCCCTTTCTCTCAGGACAGGCAGTATGCGTGAAAATATTTTAGGTATTCGTAACACTATTTACTTCCTGCCGTACCATGGCATGCTGATATTTATAATTTAACGGTGTAAGTTTGATTTTAAGATGTTGAGGAATTTACTACTTTTCTTTGATAAACATTTCTGTTATTCATGTTTACACTGTGGCGGTTGAGTGAATGGAGCTCTTGCAAAGAAATTGAGTAAAATGTATCTCATAAAGGAATACAGGAATGGTTGTTTTCTAATTTAAAAAAAAAATTCAAAATGATAGATACAGCAAATCTATATGTAATTAAATTAGGACGATATTTTCAGAATTCTAACATACTTTTCTCAAGCGATGGAACTTTCCCCAACCGAATGCCTGTTACAAGGCAAATATGGAACATTGCGATTTATGGAGGGAGTACAACCTACAAAGATGGTCCCTGTGCTTCTCCTACAATTCATATACAGTTCCCTAAGAGAACACCTGCAAAAGGATGAGCAAGCCATGTTTCTGGGAAATATGGACAGCGATGGCTCAGTTACAGAGGGGCGCACAGCAGGGCGTTCTTGGGGAGAGCTGACCCTTGTCCGGTTCGGCGACACGTGCAACCAGGGTCGTTGGAACGCTGGCCCACCTGCCAGATATTAATTCTGGGGTGATCGCCGTCCTCCTGTCATCACAGTACCCAATAGCTGGACATAATTCTGAAATATCCAATGAAAATACCAGGGGCTTCAATTGGGGGAACCAGTAGTAAACCTGGGGCTTAATTGCGTGGGAGGAGACATTTTCCGGATGTTCGAGAGAGTGTTCGATTTTTCAAAAAGAGCGAAGAGAATTGATTTTGTGCTTCGGGGAGAAAGTTCTCCCAAAAAGACGTCTGCAGCGATGACCGGCGTTTCCTCCGCGGTCGAAGTGCCCCGCATCCAGTGACGACCCAACGATGTATCGAAGGTACGAAATGCATGTCTCTTATACTCTCAGTCTGTTTGACACTAATTTAGATAATTTCGCACTCTCTCGACATCGTATTCAATTTACACTTGAGTGAAATAATCAGGATGAATTTAATTGTAAACTTAAATGAAGGAGATGTTAATGATATACTTTAAATATTCATAATTAAGAAAATGTCAAACACGAATGTCAATGGAGAGTGATTATGATTTAGTAAGATTGTTAATTGAATCAATTAAATATGTTCTTTTATTATTATTTTAATTTCCTTTTGTTAATAAATATATATTGTTAATGTTTTATATCATGTTCGTTGTCCTCATTTACCAGTAATTTGATTTTTATGTATTTTTATTCGACACGGCCAATGTCGGAGATTGTTTTAATGAACAATGTTACTGAATTATGCGTTCTGACCGGACGTGTGGTTAAAATCCACATAACACCAAGCTATTTCGGTAATTCACACATGGCTGGAGTTGCGTAATAATTTAATAATATCTTGAGAAATTTGTACTTGTATACAAATAACACTATTTCTGGTTTATATACAGGGTTTATAGCAGTTTTCTCCTAACTGTGTAGGAAAAGGTCCATGAGTGTACATACTAAGTCTGTCTATAGTAACCAAGACCGAATGGATAAAAGTCATTCCATCGCTCAGTACTTAGCGCGCGGGGATTGCACTCGGACGACCCGAGTTCGATTCCCGGCTCTGCCCAAACTGTCCCCGTATGCACTCGGAGTTCGGACACGTTAAATATTTGGATCTGTAAGTCCTTACGAGATGCTGGTGGTAGGGAAAGGAGGATGCGGTCCCTGTGGATGCCCCACTGGGTTCCAGTCTAAACTGTGTTGAAGACCCAGACCGTCCGACTCTTCTCAGCCGTCTTAACAGATATCTTACGCCTTTGGTAGGTCGAACGGTATGGGTCGAAGAAGAAGAAAAAGAAGCTAAATCTAACGTATATACGCATGACCCTTTCCTTACAAAGTTATAGGTGTGTTTAAGGACTTTCCTAGAAATCCTGTATATTAGACTTTTAAAACGTAACCAAATCGAAATATGTGGAATGGCATCCCACGTGAAATCCCACATACTTGCTCATTGTCATCAGATATTTTTCTTCCTCATTCGATGAAAAACTAAATATGTAACCTTTCTTTAAACAAATCCTTCGTATTTATTGAAAAAAGGAATCTATTCTGCGCCATATTCCTAAAGTTATTGTAAAGATTTCGCTGGTGGAATCGAGTGTGAGAAGTCAACAAATAGAAGTTTTGGAGAAAATTGTTTTATTTGAGTTAGTTCATTGCCTCTCTTTATGATACAAATAAATTTGTTTCAGATTGTATTTGTTTTTTTGAGTCTTTTCGATGAATAGGATTTTTTAGATTGTGCAATTGAAATGACTTGGCTAAAATATTCTTTGGAAATCAAAATTATTTCATCGTGGCCATGGAGCGGATTATCATATTTTCAGTTTAAATACATTCTTTATTAAATTACACGCTTTTAAATATTTGTCAGTAGCAAGCAATGGTAATTGCGTTATTTTTACTCCAGTTTACATTTAATTTTGAATGTTTTTTTTTCATTTTAGCCGAAAAACTTGCAATATCTCGAAGATGACGTATGGGTTCTGCAAATGATACCATTTACTTTAAGAAATTACACATAAAATACCTAGTTGTTGATTTTTTTCTATTTTCGAAAAAATATGTTAAAAAAATCGTGGGCCTTTTCTCAGTCGGAGCTCTCCGATAATCCTGTAACGCTTTTCAATTAAAATAATTGTACTAAATTTCTTCAATTTTCCAAAATTATTCGAGCGCTATCTTGGTCGTGGACTCTTAGAATTAGGCAAACACACAAGCATCATTAAAGTGGTTTTCCTAAAAATAACTGTTGTTATTCGCCGAATGTGTAGCTCATAGTCAAGCAGCCTGGATCGTTAAATAATAAAAATGGTTGCCTGTAAAATATACCTGTAGAAATATGCCGTAAAGATATTCATCTATATTCATCAATTGTTTCATAAAATAAAAAGTAGAAGATAATTAATTATAATACCACTTAATCATCATTCTGATGAAAAGTGAATGTTTAGGAGTATATTTATGCACTTTTAGGAAATTTTGTCATGTAAAAATATAGCATGCACAAAAAAGTTTACAAATTCTTACAATATATAATTCATACTCATTATTTGCAAGTTAATTTTGACATCTTCCTATTTGCGAAGCAAACCCGGTCAAAAATGCGGAAAGCGAAACTCATTAAATGAAGCGTTCAAGTGGGTTGCATTGCGACCACGCTTTTTAATGACGGGGAATTTAATGAACTGATTAATTCCAATTGATTTCTCACTTCAATGCTAGGAGCTTGGAAATAATTTGGAGGACGTTTGAAGCACCTTGTTCATATGCACGCATTTCGTGTGTACTTTCTCCGTTTCAACACAACGCATCCTTTAGAATCGTGGGTGTATACGAGGGATACAAGAATGAGTCCAAGTTTCTGCATAACTTACGTTTATTCACAAGCACAAAGTAAACAGTAACAATATACAATCAAACAGCCCTTAAATAATTCACTCATTTCACAGGATAAACGATATTTTTCTCAAAATACTGACAAAAATAATTTCACAAAACAGCAGCTGTTCTCTAAAACGGGACAAATCATTGACAAAAATCATAGTTCAGTGTAGGTCGTGTCACGCCCATTCGTCAACTGAGCCAAGCCAAGATGCTTTCTTTCGGAGTGCCTGGGCCTTAGGACCCTTACCTCCACCTCAAAAAAATATAAAATGTCCATAAAATGGTTTTCTGGTAAAAATAGCAATTTGCGTGTGCATTCCAGTTGGTGGGTGCTGGATGGAAGTCAGGGACAGAATAATGTTATCCGTCTTCATCTTGGAATGATTGCTGGAATGTGGTTGAAAAGGGGCGGGGCCAGCAGCGAGTGGGCCAATGGAAAAAGGATTCACAAGAAATTCCTTTGGTTGTTAACTTGAAGTAAATGTAAATAACACTAAGAAACGCAATAACATTGCATTTATGGATTTTAAAATTAAATTTAAGATGAGAATAATAAATATTAGCATTTATATAAAACAGAGAGCTAAATTACAAAGTTTAAGTTGAAGTTCAGGAAGTTACAGTTAAATTAGGTAAAAGTTACAGTTTAATTTAAATAAGTTAGGAAGTTTATTTTAAATACAATTATTATTTACAACAGTAGACTCAAAGTTGCAGTGACGGCAGGAATTTAGAAGCAAAGACCGACCGGGCTGACAGTAAAATCGCGAGCAAAAGTATAAGTATTGTCCTCGAGGATTGTGGGCTCACCGGGGAGGACGAACTCCAATTCAGTTTGGAAATTGCCAAAGCAATAACCAAAGGGGAGTGGTGGAACCATCTGTCGTCGCCCGAAGTAGGTTAGGAGACTTCTACTTGAGGAGTCGAATACTTTGGGCGCTTCCACTTTGGAGCCGAAGTTCCAAAAAGAAGTTGCCTAGGTCTTCTTTTCCTGAGATAGGCAGGTGTGGAAGAGTCATAGCTACTATTGACATCTCTGAAGCAGGGTTTGCCAGTGTTCTTCCTGAAAAAATTTAGTATAATTTTCAGAATATGCTCAGCAACGTCTGGGACTTTCAGATCGTGATGAATCACTTCGTTCTGGACAAACCAGGGTACATTGACAATGAAGCAAGTTTTGTTTAGAAAAACTTGCAATCTCTCGATTTGGCTTTCTGTAGCCGAACCTCAAACGGGAGAAGCGTACAAAAAGGCCTGTGTGATGGTTTATTAATAGATAATCAGTTTATTTGGTTGAGAAAGGTGAGATTTTCTACCGAGAAGCAGGAGAAGGGATGTACAAGTTTTATTAGCATTAGTGATTTTATTTTGGATATGTTCTCTGTAAGTCATATGGCCGTCCAATGTGACACCTAAATACTTAACAGAGTGTGAAAAGGGGATCGGTTCATTGAAGATTTTAAGAGTAAAATTATGATTTATTTCTCGGAAGTGAGGTTTGAAAATGCACACTGCACTCTTGGAGGCATTGATTTTGATTCTCCAGGTCACGAGCCAGTGCTCAAGGCGATGTTTTATGTAGCTTTGCAAAGTGTTGATAGAATTGTGTGGTGAGCAGCTTCTAGAAATCAGGGTTATGTAATCTGCGAAGATGGTCAGCTTTACTTGTGGAATTTTGGGGATATCATTAATACAGATATTGAACAGTAGTGGACTCAGATTACTACCCTGTGGAACCCCGGCCCTGATTGTTTGAATGGAAGAGAGAGTTTAATCGACTCGTACGCGGAAAAATCTATTAGTGAGATACGAGTGAATGATGGCCAAAAGTTGTGCCGAAATACCAAGTTGAACCAGCTTGGTTATAAGACCAGGAATAAGAGTTCTATCAAAAGCCTTGCTGACATCGAAAAATACAATGCTGGTGTACTGCCTGTTGGTAGAGTTTTCGTGAATTGTTTCCACTACACACATGAGTTGGGAATGCATTGAAAAATCATATCGAAATCCGTGCTGATCAGGAATGATGATATCTTTCGATCTGCAGAAACTAGTTAAACGTTTAAGCAACATTATTTCATAAATTTTGGAAAGGCTTGATAAAAGACTAATTGGTTTATGGGTTTCTGCTAGGGTTAAATTTCGATTAGGTTTAGAAAGGGACAGTGGCAGTTTTCCAACTCTGGGGGAAAAAACGAAAGTCCAACGTATAATTCAGAAGCACGGTCAGCCAGCAAACATAGGTAATGGGGAGGTTCTTAATAATTCGATTACTGATTTTATCAAGGCCGGGTGAATTCTTTATTTTGAAGCCTTTGATGATGTCGAAAGCCCAGGCCAACCGACTCGTCCGAAGACATGGAGCAGTAAAAAAGATGGCCGGATGCCTTTGATGATGTGGAAAACTTCAGCCAAAATTATGCTTTTTAGGTCGTTTTCAGTTTGTAAGTTTAGTGCATTCTGATTGGAGTTCGTGTAAAGTGCCTGTGTAAAGATGACTGAAGTTTTGGTCTATGTGAGGTGAAAATTAGAGTTCCAAACTGTCTGCGATCGCATTATCTTTTTCCTCCGCAGCCTGGGCGATTCTGTGAAGGTCATTAATGGATGGAATTGAAGTTTTCGTGGATCTCATGTTTTTAGTTGTTTGCCAAAGACTGTGATTCGTTGGTGTGAGTCCCTTAAGGTGCGTTCGCCAGCGTTGCTGTGTGTGTGTTTTAATCATAGCCTTGACTTAGTTATGGGGCTTACGGAGTTGTACGCCGCGAATTGGGTACCTAGTGCCCTGCCAATCTCTCCGTAACCGATTCTGCTGTTTAATTTGGTCTCTAATTTCACTCAGAAGGGAGTGATGATCAGGTCGTGAATGATTTGGTTTCGAGGCTTCCGCTACCGCCTCTAGCAGTAAGTGATTAAAATCTTGGATGCATTTTTCAATATCATCCGTTCTGATAATTTTGATAGGGGAGCAGTGCTAAAGTTATCAAGGATATGACGAAAGTCATTCTAATTGGTAAAAATCTCCGCCGGATTTTCCAAAGATAAACTATTAAAATTAAGGGTCAATATTACAGGTAGGTGATCAGATGTCAGATTTGTGTCTACGCTGATCGTATGATCAAAATAAATATTTCTGAAAAGTGCCAAATCAATTATAGTTGGGTTCCTTCCTGTAAAGAAGTAAGTCGGTGTGGGCTGAGCCTATGATCCTAAAGTTGACGCACTGGGCCAATCGTTTTAGAGCATTGCCATATTTGTTCGAAGCTATGTCCCATGAACAGTGGCGTGAAGTTAGATCACCAGCGATAATAATATTACTGCTAAGTCCAAGAAGAGATTAAAGTTCGGTAGTAGGGAAGTAATTAGAATTTACTGGAGAGGTGTACACTGAAACAAATGCAATCGGGACCAAATTTGAAATAGTGAATTTAATAATAGTGGTCTCAAGTTTCGTGAAGTTCGGAACGTTTAACCTATGAAGAGGGATGTTGTTTTTAACGTAGAGTGCAGTGCTGCCTCTAGCGCCCCCCCTCCAGCGCTTTACGATCTGTACGAGAAATAACCTGCGTAGTTACAGATTGCTGGGGAGGTGGGCTGAGTCAGATGCGTTTCATTAATCATGAAAATGTCGAAATTATTATCTATAACGTAATCACGCACCTTGTCGAGCTTAGAACGCACACCATTGGCGTCCGGCCACATATAAAAACTGCCGTAAGCCCTAGGGTTGGCTGTGTGGTCTGGGCCTTCAACACCATTGACGTTCCAGATGCCGACTTTGAGGGATTGCAAATCGTCAATTGAACTGTCCGACTTAGAGATGACTCCTATTTATAGTCTCTCCATAGAAACATCTGAAAATCTCTATATATCAAATAATCATTCTATTGAGATACTTCTGGAAGATTCGGGAAGTCGACAAATGTCGTCAAATTGGCGATAAATCTCCAAATATGGAAACCCTTCTCCGATGTTCGAAATTCTGGAAACCATAGAATGACGTCATGAGAAAGAATGCTCGTACCGCTGTCTTTTGGAGAAAACTCCCCGATGAAGCCAGTTGGTCAGCGAAAAAGACGAAAGACAGGAAGGGAGACGCCAGTCAGGGAATATTACACGTTCGCAACAATAAATTTCTTACAGATTACAACATTAAGAAATCAATGGAATGCAAGTGAGTACGGTATAAATTTGTTGGAGGAAACAGAATAATAATCCATAGGAAATTAAGCTAATTAAAAGAATATTATAATGAATTAAAATGGGTAACAAATGATAAAAGACAAAATCTTCATGAGGTGCATAACTTTTCCCTTCTAAAATATAGCTATTTTCGTTAAATAACCTTGTTACGTTGAGTAAAAAAAGATTATTTTGTACTCCAAGGAACTAGAAGAAAAACCACGAATAATAATAAAGAGAATGGAAGAGATTTTTTCAAAAAATGAAAAAGTGAAGTGATATCTGTGTATCCGACTATGGGTGAGATGTCTCTTAAATAAAGCAGTTTTATGGAATCAAATTTGCTGCGATTAGTTCAATCAATACATGACAGATTGATAGCCGGGAGCAGTACAAACAACTGCCCCAATTTTCCTAACCTTTTGTTAAAAATCAATGATATAGAAGCAAATCAATGATATAGAAGCAAATAACATTTAAAGGTTGTTGTTGTTGAGACCCAGACCGTCCGACCTACCAGAAAGGTGTAAGGTAACTGTATGGACGGCCGGGAAGTGCCACCCAATTTAGACCGGAACCCAGTGGGGGAGGCATCCACAGGGACCGTACCCTCCTTCCCCTACCACCAACCTCTCGGAAGGACTTACGGACCCACATGTTTAACGTGATCGTACTCCGCATGAACACGGCGGCATTTGTGGTAGCTTGCAAATCTAGCGCGCAAACCACGGGGATACCGCACCCGAGATGGCCAACAGCACGCGGTGTTCCGAGGTGGTCACCCACCAAGTACTAACCGCGCCCGATGCTGCTTGACTTCGGTGATCTAACGAGAACCGGTGTTTTCAGCACGGTACGGCCGTTGGCCCCTTAACATTTAAAGGTTGTAAAACTTTGCACTATTTTTGAGATTGTGACATTAAATTTCCATTTATTTGTTGGCCACTGTAAGGGAATAACAAGACATTAAACAAAGGGTGTGGCGATAAGCTTACTTACGATAAGCTTATATATATATATATATATATATATATATTTACATTTATACAATTTTAATAGTTTACTGTTCTTTTGATATTTTAAACGTTTACTGTTCTTTTGATATTAGTTCTAAAAGTCCATTAGCATCAAAGTTGCAATTTTATTAGGACGGTCCGGTAACTGAGAGGGCTAAGACAAGCTTTTCCTTGTGCTCTCTTGACTGCCGGGATATGGGTTAGAGTTCCACCTGCGGGCATGGATGCTGTAGTGTCCGCTTAAAGTGTAATGTGATCCGTTCCATGGTGCGCCGGGGCAACGTCATGTTATTGGCGAAATGGTTCACCATGCGATCGCCAAAAGTAGGCGGATGATTAGGCAATCAAGTGTCTGGTCATTAAAAAAATTATCAGTCATTCTGTCCGTTTTGAGGGAATGACAAGGGATGTGTAAATTATGAGGGGGGGGGGGGGGGTATGAGAAAATATAGGTGGCTCACCATAGAGGACCTTTGAATTATAAGCGTGAACAGATAGCACCATCATCGCTTGTAGTACACCTCTGGCTTGCAGTCGCAACACAACTTGGTTCGGACATATAGCATTTTCTACCATCTATGTTTTGAAATATATTCCAAGCTTACTATTTTAGCAAGGAAAGATTATGAGAAAACTTTCCTTCTTTGATGCATGTTGAGAGCAACGTTTTTTAACACTGTGCCCCCTGGTCTTCGATTGTTCACGTCATTTAACTGCCATTGGTTTTCCCGAAGCATGATTATTCTGGTACACCCATACTGACTTCTCCTTTGCCATCTGGGACAAAGCGGGGACGAGTTGTCTGGGCATCACAGCCCCCGGATTAGTCATAAATCTCGTAAAAAAATTTTGTTGTGTAAGTAGGCTATGGATTATCTTTTCCTAGATGAGCTGGTGCCTCATTTTATGACCTTGTAAAAAAAAACCTCTAAGAAAATATTTGAATTCCATGTCACAGATATATTGCATGCTTATAATTATAACAAAAATTTAAAAATCTAATGTGGGCAGCACATGACTTTCCTTATATAATGCAATATTTGCTTCCTTCACAGTGAAAAAATGATGTATAAGATCCATGGCAGTGTTTTTAACTCTGTGTACATTTGGCGCTGTTCCGTATGACAACATGTAAAACTATTTCAGAGTATCCAATTAACTTATATTTAACGCAACTCTAAATTTGCAATTATCAATATGGATAGCATCCACAATAAATAATATAATTCATATATTAAAACATTTTAATAATTAATTCATGAATTCGGCGTCATTTTCATTGACTTGGCGTCACTTTTACAATTTTGACGATATTTTCGTCAATCTGGGGTGAAATATTGTCACGTTGGAGATATTTCACTAGATTATTTGCAAGTTCGCTAAATGTATCGCCAAACGTTGCAGACAAACGGAGAGAAGAGCATTTCTTATATCTAGAAGGTATGCCCGTTGTGCGACGGAATTCAAAATTTGTAAAACATTAACGTTGTTTTTTTTTAATTTGGCTGTATTTTGCGACATTTTCGTCAATTTGACAAAATATTGAAAAGTCGCAAAATTGGCGTCATCCTGCCAAGTTTTACGTCAAGGGTTACGAATAGAGTAATAGGTAATTCTTATAGTAGATTCTTATATTTTTTCAAAGACATTAAATTTTCACCAATTAGTTATCATTTTCATTGATTTACTATCATTTTTATCAATTTGGCGACATTTTCGTCAATGTGGAAACAATTAAAAAAACTCTCCGTGGAATTATTCCGCCAAGTTCGTCGTCAAAATTTCGTCAAACTTTACGGACGGAGAAATAGGTTATGCTTATAGTAGATTCTTATATCCTTCCTAAGATATTGGATTTTCATCAATTACTCGTTATTTTCATTGATTTGGCGTCATTTTTTAAATTTAGTGATATTTTCTTCAATTTGCCAACATTTAAAATAGTCGTCAAGTTGGCAACATCCCTCCAAATTTGGAGCCAAAATTTTACCAAGAGTTACAGACAGACGGACGAAGGGAAATGGGTTGTTCTTATAAATTCGTATATTTCAAGATATTGAGTTTTCATCAGTTAGTCGCTATTTTTATTGATTTAGTATCATTTTTATGAATTTGGCGGTAATTTTACCAATTCGGCGACATTTTCGTCAATTTTGCAACACTAAAAAAATCGTCAAGGTGGCGATATTCCGCCAAATTAGTTGTCAAAATTTCTCAAGCTTACGGACCCAGAAATAGGTTTTGTTTTATAGTAGATAAATGTCTAATGGTAAATTGTTAGGCGAAGCTAAAAAAAACTATTACCCAAAGTCCTATCCTGATATCCTGCTATCATCAGTTAACAAAATATATATTTTATTGCCATATACTTCATTTTAGCAGTCAAAATTTTCAGTCATGTGGCTGGTCACTCCACTGTATTATAATCATCTGACTTGTAATAAATCTGTAGCGTTTAAAGCTCTTTTTGACCCACTTCTGTCACATATAATTTTTGATTCTGAAAATCCTCGTTTGTTTATTTGTTTGTTTATACTTAACTTTTAAGAAATTTGATTTTCGTTGATTAGCTGGATTATGCCAACAATTCACGCCTTTATGATCTGTTTTTTTACAAATATCGCATAAAATTTTCCTACTATACGCTTGTTCGAATACCTTTGGTTCGTCGTACGTTTTCGGACTTCTACATCTCCTGTTATTATTTATGTACTTTAAAAACACTTCTTCAGCTTTATTTGATCTTTCCTCATGCAACTTAAAAATTCGATTAACATTAGAAATAGTAGCTTCATGAAAGTCGTCAAATTCCATTGCAATTAAATTATACTTTAGCAGGAGTCCCTTGATCAAAGTGATTATAAATTCTTCAAAATCTATATTTGTACAATGTATGCACTTTAAAACAATTTCTCGGCTCTTAACAAATAGTTCCACTGTTTGTTTTTTTCCACCTGTAATCGCGACAAATTGGTTTTAGCTTCGATTCTTCTTCTTTTCAGGTAATCTTCATATCTGTTGCTTAGGGAAGTCCAAATTTCCTTGGCAGTACTACAAGTAAGAATCAGACATAACTGCATATCACTTCATACGCATGTAATAATTCCTCTTACTTGAGAATATTTGTTCTTCCAATAGTTCTGGTTCCTTGACTGGCGGATTATCCGTTTACCCGTTAGATACAAGCCTAATTCTTTCTCCTCTAGTATAATTTTAATATGATACTTCCATCAATTGAAGTTTTCTTCGCCATATATAGGAATTGCTTACTGAGATGTTCCAGTTGCTTCTTTTGTTCCGTTTAAAAAGACAACTGAAACAAACTGAGGAGACTATTAGAATATCTATATAGACTAATTACCAAGTGTTCGGCTGTCTGTCTGTTACGCTTTTTCAGGCACTTCTCGAATAGATAGAGACTTGCAATCTGATACATGGGTCGATCGTTTGGGAAACTCCCTCTGGAAAAATCGTATTTTCCGAAAATGTTCTGAAGAGAGGGTGCTCCTCACCAAAACGTTCGAAAAGTGAAATGATAAAAAAAACATGCTATGCGATAAGATAGAGACTTCAAATTTGGTTTATGGGTAAATTGATCGAAAGCAAGAAAGTGTGCAATTTCAAATTTCCAATATTTTCTACTTAAGGGGATGCAGCGCACCAAAATATTCGATTTGCTGAGTAAATGAGAAACAGCTCCTTTGAAATTTGATAGAGGTTTGAAATTTGGTATATGGGGTAATCGTTTGATGAAAACACCCAAGACGAATACAGTTTTTCAAAAATGTTCTTTTTGGGGTGTTCCAGAGAAAAACGTTCGAAAGGTGGATAAAAAAATATGCTTCGGGATGAAATAGAGATTTTAAATTTGATGTACCGATAGATAGTTTGGAAAGAAGAAGATTCCAGTTTTCCAATATTTTCTACTTTTATTTTCTACTTTTTTACTTACTTATCTCATGCGTCTTGTTAACTCCCCATAATTTTCAGCTGTGAGATCCTTTTAGTTGTGCCCCAAGATTCCATTTTATTGGCGATGTTTTTTCAGTTGCATGTTTGTTCCACCTGAAATACAGCTAAAACTTTCTAGCAAGGAGAAGAGCCATCAGTTTTAGATTCCCAGATTTGTCTTTAATTATAACACATTAAACAAGTTGCAAATTATAGTTATCTCGCTTTGAAAAGAAACATTGTCATAATTATATCGTCTATAACAACTCTTTAAACGTCGTTTTTTTTTACTGCTTCCTGGTGCGCGTTTCCGTTAGAAGCCGTTTTCTATTGTGTGTATTCCGCCGATGCGTAGAAGTGGAATGTGAAGGAGTTTAAGAACTCACACATACAGATAGTATTGATTTTGTTTTCATCGATAACATATTTAAAGACACATTGGACACACCCGTACACAAGAAAGAAACTTTAGCAAAGCTTTTGTCTTGTTGTGTAATGGGATTTTCCAATGAAACCACAGTGTGTCTTCTGCTTATAAGGGGTCGATTAGAACGGATTGCAACAGGTCGTAATAGAAGAACTTTTATCTCCAAAGTGATGTGAGGGATCATTCCACAAGTATGTGTGTGTGTTTGTGTGTGATTGTAAGTAAGCCTTTGAAGACGCCAGTAAGCCTTTGAAGACGATATCTCACGAACGAATAGAGCGATTCAAACGAAATTTTGTACAAAAATTACAATCGGTGAATACTGTAAGCCTATTGTCGTTAAACGCAATTGAATGTTCGGAAGACCCCCAAATTTTCAAATGAAATTTTGAAAAAATCATCAAAAAATCAAAACGTTCAATAAAGTTATATAAATAATCATTTCCTATGTAATTTTTCATAAGAAAACTATTGACATACATTTTAAAACGCTAGCATGAACCGTTCTCGAGATGTTACACATTTAAGTAAATGGGGTCAACGGCCGTACCGTGCTGAAAACACCGGTTCTCGTTAGATCACCGAAGTCAGGTAGCATCGGGGGCGGTTAGTACTTCGGTGGGTGACAACCTAGGAACACAGCGTGCTGTTGGCACTTTTCGGGCGCGGTAACCCGGTGGTTTGCGCGCTGGATTTGCACGCTGCCACAACTACAGCCGTGTTCATGTGGAGTACGATCACGTTAAACATGTGGGTCCGTAAGTCCTTCCGAGAGGTTGGTAGTAGGGGAAGGAGGGTACGGTCCCTGTGGATGCCTCCCCCACTGGGTTCCGGTCTAAATTGGGTGGCACTTCCCGGCTGTCCAAACGGTTACCTTACACCTTTCTGGTAGGTCGGACGGTCTCGGTCTCAACAACAACATTTAAGTAAATGTATAAAAAAATAACATAAAATTAAAAAGTATTAACTCATGTGAAATAGATTCAATTTTTCTTTGTAATAATATGCGATAAATTTATTAACATCATTTTAGTGGATCTAGTTCGCTCCATTCAAGCAAGAAGATACTTTGGGTAATAGTTTTGTATCTTGATTCCTAACAATTCGTCAGTAGTCATTTATCTACTATAAGAATAAGCTATTTCTACGTCCGTAATGCTTGACGAAATTTTGGTGATTAATTTGGCCGAATACCGTCAACTTGGCGACTTTATAAATGTTGCGAAATTGAAAAAAAGTCACCAAATTGTTGAAAATGACTCTAAATCAATGGAAATGACGACTAATTGATGAAAGTTCAATATCTAGGAAAGAATATAAGAATCTACTATAAAAATAACCCATTTCTCTATCAGTCCGTGCGTCCGTAAGACTTGGCGAATTTAAAAAAATTAGTGACGAATTTTTTAGGATTTCGCCAAATTGGCGCCCTTTTGAAATGTTGCCAAATTAAAGAAAATGTAGCAAACGAATTTTGAATTCCGTCATATAAAGACATACCTACTAGTATACAAAGAATGCTCTTTTCTCCGTTTGTCTGTAACGCTTGGCGATACTTGTGGCGAATTTGGAGAATAATATAGCGAAATATTGTCAACTTGATTTCGCCCTAGATTGACAAAAATTTCGTCAAAATTGGATAAATGATGCCAAATTAACGAAAATGACGCCAAATTGATGAATTAATTATTAAAATATCTTAATATATATATTATATTACTTATCGAGGATGCCATCTATGTTGATAAATATCAATTTAGAATTACGTGAAATATAAGTTAATTGGATACTTCGAAATAGTTTCACATGTTATCATCCGGAAAAGCTCCAAATGTAAAATTCAACGTTATAAACATTGTGCCGTCGATCTTATACATAATATATTTTCTCTGTGAAAGAATTAAATTCATTACGTTATATAAGGAAAATCATGTGCTGCCGACATAAGATTTTTTTACTATTGACTATTGTAATGAACTATTGTTTCAGCAATGACAATTCTTTCAAATTATTTTCGAGAATTTTCGAGAATTATTGAAATGACTCTGGTGACTGAGTATTGCTGATAATGTACGTTATTTAAAAGTTTTAAAGCCAATGCTATTTTACTATTGTTTAATTTGGAAATTTTACCCAAAACATAACTACAATTACTCTTCAGCTTATATCATCTTTGTCTCATGCTTTGGTAAAACATTCAGACTGAGTTGTAGAAGTCAAACTGTCAAAATGTAATAGAACACTGCTTCTATGTCAAATTAAGTGTAGAATTAATTAATTTCAAAATCAAAATAGCATTGCTATGAACTGAAAGAATAATATATATTTAGCAACTGTATAAATATTCTCATTTACACCTATATATTAATTGAATAACTTAAAAGTTAATTACTTCCATGCAAAAGCATACTTTGTGTACAGAATCAAATTTGAAATAATTGCCAAAATAACGAATTTGAAGCTACAGTAGACATCTAATTTAATCCATGACGGATTAGGAATTCTAAACTTTTTAAAAATTTCATTCGTTACTGATTATTACTTTTGAAAATTTAAAATGAACCATTTTGGATAAAATATCCATTTAGGGTTTAATTTAAATTATTTTAGTACAGTCTGGCTCTAAAGATTAGGTTCCAAAGATAAGATAGGATGTCTACCTGCTTTGTACTTAAAATTAATTAAGGGGACGGTGGACGTTGAAATTTTATTTATTTATTTATTGACTTAGAAACATGAAAATTTGTGTAAATATTTTTCTTAACATTACTATATAAAATACCATTCAATTTTTTTCAATTTTGTTATAATTTTGTATTTTTTTTTTTAAATTTAATTTTTTTAACGAAAATTTGAAAATGCTTCTTACGTGTCATTTGTTCACATTTTTGATTAATTTTACATTATGATCACTCAAAAACACATTATGAACAAATTTGGGTATTCATTTTTAAATCCCTTAGAAAGTTAATTTTTTAAAAATATATTTCTGCATTAAAACTTAATTTTTATCATTTAATTGGGTTATTATCATTTAATTTGGGTTTATCATTGGGTTTATCATTTTATTTTTATCATTTAATTGGGTATGCATTTTATGATTGAACTTTAATAAAGTTCAATTATAAAATGCATACCCAGTTTCATTAAAAAGTATGAAAGGTGTCTTCTTACTAAATTTCATGCATCGCAAACAAAAATTAAGACGCATGGAGCATTTTAAAAATGTAAAACCTTTGAAAATTCCGTTTCGAAGAAATGCATTTAACCTTTTACTTACGGGTAGGACATCATCCATCCCAAACGAAGAACCTCCCAAAAAGACAGGTATTTGACATACCCTATCCCAAACAGTTCGGCCGCCTTTGCAGACATTGGCGTCCATGGAAATCGTCGGCAGAAGCATTGCACCTGCTGCAGCTTCTGCCGACGGTTTCCATGGACGCCAATGTCTGCCAAGGGGGCCGAACTGTTTGGGATAGGGTATGTCAAATACCTGTCTTTTTGGGAGGTTCTTCGTTTGGGATGGACGATGTCTTACCCGTAAGCAAAAGGTTAAATGTGTAAAACAATGTTATATAAAGAAACAACACTTTTTTTAGTCGATTTTTGCTCATTTCAACGTCCACCGTCCCCTTAAAAGCGAAGGCAACATAAAAATTATCAAACAAATTTCTAGGTTAAGTCCAAAAAGTATATATTCGTTAATAAATAAGTTGCTAAGCTCTCTTAAATTTGAGAGATGAGATGAAGCAGAGCCTCATGATGGTGGACTTTCCGGCTTGTTCCAGTTTCCTCGGCAGGGAGGTGGTCCTCAAGATGGTGCGGTGATCCTCTTGAAACTGAAAGAGAAATTATTTAATACGGCGTTCAACAGCTATGAAAATTTTGATGTAATCCCGAAGTTTATTAATATCAGCAGGATTGTAGGATCTTAGGAAATTGTTAATGGAGCCATTTCTTTACTTCTCATATGAAATTGTATTGATTGTGGCCCTGCATTTTTTCATAGTATGAAGTATAGCAGAAAGTATATTACCTTCCTTTTCAGCAGGCAGCTGTCAGACCAGGAGTGATTGGTAGATAGCTGAAATGAAAAAACAGATAATTAGTAACAAGGTGTGACAAGGTAAATTATGTATAGAGTGACGCGGCAAATTATTTTAGAGTGACAAGGTAAATTATTTATAAAACTATTTAACTCTCTAAATAAGTTGGTATCACGTCTGATTTTAACTAAATAAGATTAAGGACACAACTTTAGACAGATGGTCTTTTATTAAAACTTCTTATAAGACGTATAAAGTAAAAAATGCCGGAACGCTTTCGAGCGTTAATACGCTCTTCATCAGTGGCTACATGGATAGTAAATAGGATAGTTCGTATATAGACCAGTAACATAGCAAATTTGCATAAATAAATATAAAATTAGTAAATGAACAGACGATTATCCAGGAAATATACACAAAAAATATAAAATATATTTTAAACGGATTCAAAATGCAAGTATATCACGAGAAAAGTACAATTGCAAAATAGTATTTTATTACAGGAAAAATGCAAATTCGAAAGGACAGTGAAGCCCGATCTTTATGAGAGTGACGTCAAAGATAACTATGAAGAGACTTGAAGTGCCCAGAGTTGAGAATGAGTCGCCAAACATAACCTAAAACTTGAACAGGGTCAAAATTGCATCTACAGATTGCAATTTTGTTTTTTGATCCTGTTCAAATTTTAAGCTATGTTTGGCGACTCATTCTCGAATCTGTGCACTTCAAGTCTGTTCATAGTTATCTTTGACGTCATTCTCATAAAGATCGGGCTTGACTGTCCTTTCGAATTTACATTTTTCCTGTAATAAAATAATATTTTATAATTGTACTTTTCTCATGATATACTTGCATTTTGAATCCGTTCAAAATGTATTTTATATATTTTGTGTATATTTCTTGGATAATCGTCTATTCATTTACTAATTTATATTTATTTATGCAAATTTGCTATGTTACTGGTCTATATATGAACGATCCTATTTACTTTCCATGTAGCCACCGATGAAGAGCGTAGTAGCGCTCGAAAGCGCTCTGGCATTTTTTACTTTTTATAAGAAGTTTTAATAAAAGACCTTCTGTCTAAAGTTGTGTCCTTAATCTTATTTATTTAAGTCTCATTCAGTGAGTATCTTTTTCTAAAATAATTCAGCATCTGCAGTGAATAATTAATTTTAAATAAGGTGAGTCTAGAAGTAAAAGTCAAACCTTTTAGAACTATTTTGAGCAACTTTAGCTGTTTTATATAGTGTTTCAAAAGTAGAACAAACTATTTTAATGAATACACATGAATAAATGACTGTTATCTTTATACGCACGTGTTCAGACAAAATCACTCGTCAAACATTTGGCCTACAAACATTTTGTCCACAAAAATTACTTGAAAACGGCAATTGCTAGTTCGAACATAAGAGCAAAGCATTCGAATATCGTTCTACAAAACAGAAGATCTGGAAAGTTTTAATTTTTTATGCTATTGCAGAAAATCTCAAGATCATAATTTTTCACACATTTTTATAATTTTCATAAGCCACATGATCTACGCTTTAATTTTCTGTTGAATGGACGTTGAAAAAATTAAGATTATCCGTTAGATGATCTATCAGTGGCGCATCCATGGTAGGTATAGGATTCTCACTTTTTAAGATATTTACGATGTATTTTGATGAGTACAAAATTAAAATAAAAATCTTCTATGAATTTATTAAAGCCTGTCTAGTTTCGAATGCATGAATGTTAGTAAACGTCTTTCAATCAGAAAAATCACTGTCAAAATTAAAATCCATGAAAGAGCAGCCACGTAACAGGACACGTAATGTTTCTACGTTATAGGACACGTAATGTTTCTACATTACAGGACACGTAATGTTTCCACGTTACAGGACAAACATACTTTCCGGAATCGCCGAGCGGTCACACAGAAGTCCCGGGTCTCATCACATGAGAACGTGACCACGATACCGCTGTCAGCGGCAACCATCTCCAAGGGACCCAGGACCGGATGACAGGCAGAGGCCACGATCTTCCCCAAGCGTTCTCCAGAGCCACTGCCAGTATCTTCGTACCAGTAGTATAAGATCTCGGGTCTTCGTACAGGAAAACACGCATCTTGAAAAGAGTTGGCATTTAACTCCTCTCTAGAGTCATCATGAGACCTGCAAAAGCAGCAGCACCAGGAAAGATTAAAATGTACTCCAATCAATATAACTTTCATTTACAGTACTTATTGAAATGTATTTGGCTTTTACTTTCCCTATTCTCCTATACATGTTAAAGTATAGGAAAAGGATTGGAATGTCCGCGAAAATAGGAATTCGACTTTTTGAATGAATGCCAATCTGATATTCATAAAGTTTGGCTGTCAGGTTACATATGAGTTTGCTGATATTGATTATTTTTTCAATTTCAGCACAATTCGAAAAAAAATTTTTTTTCTTCTTTCAATCAAAAGCGCCCATAAAAGTGAAAAAACAATCTGATAGAAGCATAAAATATTCTTTACAGACCATGTTTATGCGTATTTTTCGTCTGAACAATATGTATGTATCCACACTACCGCAAAAACTAACATTACGGTATACGATTTCATCTTGTGGAATATTTTCATCTATAGAACTTTTACGTCATTACGTTACGTCGGTAAGTCATTTACTACGCCAACTTTGACGAACCTGATCTCAGTTCCTAGAGCACGTGGAGAGCTAAAAGTCGGTGCACAGTTTCATATTTCGGAATATTTTCATGTATAAAATTTTCATGTCATTTATGCAAGTCATAATTATGGTTTTCCTTTTTCATGCCTTTCTCGTTCGTTGTGAATTAAGGTTTCTTCAGATGAAATGCTCTCCTGGCTTTATGTACAATATTACAAAGTATAAATGTAAATTGCGTCAAAAAAAGAAGAAAAAAAAAATGTTTTTAATGTTCGTCCCTCCACAACAGCTGCGTACGGAAAAGAAGTAAAATGTTAAACTCTTACGAAAGGGTCACCTCGAGGGTATAGGCAGATTCAATTAAAAACAATACTATTTAAATTTTATTATTATAAAAAATTGATATTATGAAAAATTGTCGCAACTATTTTAGCTGCTTACATTCCCATTTCTCTTCGACCATTTTGCATACTATCCATTTAGGATAAAGTTAAAATTTTTATAGTATTGTTGAATTAAACTGCTACTCTCAATTGAGTTCAATTTCGGGTGTGACTAAAATTTGGTTTTCTACTTTTCCGCTTCACTTGATGTGTAAAGGGCATTGAAAGCCTGTTTTTTACTCATAATTCTTTACTCATAATTCTTTTTATACGCCATTAACGACACAAAGTAAAAAATCTGATGTGGGCAACACATGACTTTCCTTATATAATGTAATGAATTTACTACTTTTACAGTAAAAATAGGTTTTTCTTATAGTAGATACTAATATTCTTTCCAAGATATTGAATTTTCGACAATTAGTCGTCAAATTCATTGATTTGGCGTCATTTTTATCCATTTGACGAGATTTTCGTTAATTTGGCAACATTTCAAAAAGTCGCCAAGTTGGCGACATTCCGCTAAATTTGTCGTCAAAATCTCGCCAAGCGCTATGGACGGAGAAATAAGTTGTTCTTACAGCAGATAAATAACTATTGGTGCTCAAATACAAAAGTATTACTCAAAGTATCTCTTTTCATGAATGGAACGAGCTAGATCCACGAGAATGATGTCACCCAATTTATCGCATGGTATTACATAAGAAAAGTGAACATGTTTCTTAATAGGAAATATTTTTTTTTTCATTTTATCTGACTTTTTAATAATTTTTTTGAAAAATGTGCAATATCTCGAGAACGGTTTATGTTAGCGGTCTAAAATTTATGTCAATCGTTTTCTAATGAAAAATTACATAAGAAATGTTTATTTGCTTAACTTTATTAATGGTTTTGATTTTTTGACGATTTTTTCAAAATTTTATTCGAAAATTTAGGGGGGTTCTGAACATTCGATTGCGTATAAAAACAATTGGCTTCCAGTGTTTGCGGATTGTGATTTTTGTACCAAATTTGGTTCAAATCGGTCCATTCGTTCGTCCGTTATCGTCTCCACAGACTTACTGATACACACACACACATACTTTCACACACACACACACACACACAGACATCACTCCGAAAATGTTTGATTCGTGATCAGGGATGTTTGAAACGTGCTCTCCCGTCGAAAACTCGAATTCGAATTTTCGACCCCGTCACAATACTTTCCTTATACATTATGTATATAAGGAAAGTAATAAATCCTTTTCTATTATGAGGTAATAAATAGTTCTCAAGACATTTCAGTTGTTGGGAATTTGGATCATGGGATGTCCTGATAAATGTCGCGAAATAAAAAAGAAATATTTTGGAACTACAAATTTGATATCATTTCAAGCAATTATCTTTTCAATGTGTTATATTCACGACAATTATTTGAATTCAGCTCTTTTTATGGGCTACTGCACTCCCTCTTGTGAGCGAACAGTCTGGAGTAAACATAGCATCAGAGTGCATTAATATGTGATAGGGTGAAATTAAGTATGACTGTCAGAACAGCAAATGTGACTGAAACTGAAATGGAGGAAAGGGAATTTCAACGGCTAGAGAAAAAAAAAAGTGGTAAAATCCAAGGAGGAAGGAACAAGAGGTAGGTTATAACCCCTTGTTGCTTCCTCTTAAAAGTAAAGCTTATTAGAACAACTCAATCTTTTAAACGTGTTAATTTTGTCTTTTACAGGTTCTAATATTTTTAAGACACTTCAATTGCAGATAACAGTATCAATGGACCGGTTTCGTGTTCATAATATGTTCATCAGCATGCAATAATCGTCAACTGCAATGACAGCAAAAGAACTTGCTATCTGCAGCAATTTTGTGAACTTCTAAATAGGAACTGACAAATTCAGTCCTTCCATGTAGCCGGCATAAAATTCATATACACTTTAGTTTGGGCTACAGGAAGCTGAAAAGGTCAAGTACAAAATCACAAGAACCCGCCAGAAAGGGGTGTTCTCCAAAGTAAGGAGGACACTTCCATTTTAGATAATAGTATCCATGATCCCGTTTCGCGCTTATTATGCGTTCATTAGCATAGAATAACCGTTAACTGCAATGATATAATACCATTGTCTCATAAATATCCAAGACAGAGTCTCACGTTGGGGGTTTCGAATAGCTGCTTCGTGAAATATCTGTCTACATTTCCATTTTTCCCCTGTAAGACGCGTTTCTATACATAGCATTGTATGTGTTATAGTGAGAATGCGAAATCACCAACTTGGCAGTACTGGAATTTGATCCCGGGGACAAAGCGTGGTAGGGCAGTATCATAGAGTTGAGCTAAAGACGTCTCCAGCTCAAGTCATTTAATACTGCATTATGAGCGTCCGCTGCAGTACTCCCCCTCCCAGTGAGTTTCGTCAAAACCGAAAAATTGTCACTGGGTTGCAGATGAGGCGGCGAGCTCCTAAGTTAAGTGAAGGAGTTGCTATAAGCAGTGTCGTAGCGAGTCACAAGGCTCGATGACGTACGATGAGTTGACGTTAGAGAATCTTGGAAGATCTAAAAAGTGTGGTGGCGTCATCTCGTGGGGAGTACAGAAAGTACATTTATGCAATGCATATATAATACACGGAAAGCAGAATAACTGGAAATAATTGAGCGAAGGATACTTCATGCTTGTGTCCAAGGTCACCAATGTAGTGAGAATGCGAAATCATCAACTTGGCAGTACCGGGATTTGATCCCGGGGCTGCGTGGTAGGTTAGTATCACAGCGTTGAGCTAAAGACGTTTTCAGCTCAAGGCATTTAACTCATTAGCGTCCAGCGTCCCATTATACTGGATGGGACGGTAGGCACTAATGGGTTAATGTTGCCTTATGAGTGTTCGCTGCAGTGTGCAGAAAATTTGGAACAAAAGCATTCGCATCAGACACTCGTGAGTTGGAGACGAATTTGCACTCTACGGTTAATCGGAACTTCAGATCAAGATTTTAACTGTCATTTTCAAAGGCTTCACCAAATTATGAATGAAGTGGCTCTGAATAAATATTATTCGCCTATGAAGTTCTAAAGCAGCTATATTGAATAAATATGTGGAGAATGATTGCGAAATAATGCAAAATTATATAAAACATGTTCTAATTATTCTAACATATATTAAATAAACATTCAAGTTAATAAGACTTTAATACCGCAAGTTGTTAAAATTTTACCCCATCAAAAATTTTGAGCCTAGTTATCCGTTTGATAATAATAATAAGTTTACAGATGCATTTCTGTTTTTTCTAATATTTTTTGTTATTAACAACAGAAATATTTGGTAAATCTGGATAATAGCCCACCACACGTATTTTTCCTAAGTACAAATCGCACCAAGTTGGCGCATTCTCCCGTGTTTTAAACAAGTTGTTACTAGATTACAATATAAAGCGTGTTTTACATAATATTACAACATATAGTGCTACCAATCGGAACACTTGGCGAGCAAGCTAAAAGTGTGGTGGGTAATCCTCCGGATTAACCGAAATATTTAATTAATGCTGTGTTTTAAATAAATGTCTCATTTAAAGACAAATTTTACCGAGAAAAAATTTCCATAAAACCGAACAATATGAATCTAATTTCACGAAAACGAATGTGGTTGAAAACAACCAAATACTTACAGATGGTTTTTAAACAAGTTAGAGCAGCCCATATTTATCAATTTTACACGAAAAGTGTTAGAATTTAATTGATAAATTTGATAATCCGAGAGCGAGTAGTTTGTCCAAGCTAACGTTTTAGTTTCAGAACTAGTCTTGAGTGAAGACTGGTTATAACTATGAATCAATGGATGTCGAAACAGTGATGCCATTTCTTAGTCAATATATTCTTAAAATAATGATACAAAAATATGTGGTTAAGTTCATATGCACAGAGTTAGTCCTTTTAGATATATCCCACTTATTATATTATTATCCATAAAAAATTATTATCCATACGAATCGTTTCATTTTATCAAAATTATACGTTTCACCGTAAAATTAAAATATTTAAAGGGCCTATATATTGTCTCCGAAGAAGCAAGAAATTGTATGAAATGGCTGTCCTTTCTACAAAGAAGAAGAAGCAAGAAATTGTTGCTTATTTACCATTCAGGATCCGCAGAAACGAGATTTCATCCCAGATCCATGGAGTTAGTGAGAAGGAAATGAAACTCTTACGAAAAACTTGAACATATTGGATCCCTAATTATGAGTAGAAGCAATAAGTATTTTGATGTGGATAACATTTGTACTTGGAGTATCTGTGGGGAAGAAAAGAGAGTTACTAAAAATGGAAACACTTTGGACGCTTATATCTTCAAACCTAAAAAAGAAATATATTGACAAGCTTTACTTGTTTTGATCAAAATATGGTACAATTAAGAATGTTTAAAACTATTTTACTATTTTAAACTTTGTTTAAAGAACTTAAAAAGTATCTCTTCGAGAGAGTTTTTCCCCTTTTTTTCTTAGTGTCACTTGAAACATCTTCGAAACTATAAAATATAAATATAAGTAGTAAGCGACAAAAATATGTATTAGGAAATCTAGCTGCTAAATCTCTTTCTCTCTCATTGGAATTTCATATTATATATACTATATATATATATATACAGGGTGTATATAAATTGTTTTGACAAAATAAGAGGGGTGATAGTACCCATCAAGACGAACAATATTTACTATGGAACCTAGGGTCGCATTTCACTCTGAGTGTCAGAAAAGAGTAATTTCAAAACACGTCCAACAAGCACAAGTCGCCACTTCGGACAACAAAGCTGTCGTGCCGAAGAAGTATCTCATCTCCAGAACATCACCGTTACTTCTAGTCATCCGACACTTCTTGAATGCCACATAACCCGGACGGTGGATTGGACGTAGTGGACCTGTGGCTTGGCCTCCACGCTCACCGGACCTCAACCCACTGAACTTCTTCTGGGGGCACAAAAAATCTTTGGTGTACGAGACGCCTGTGGACTCCGTAGAAAATTTCGTCGCGAGAATCGTTGTTGCAGCGGACAGGATAAACACGACACCAGGTGTCTTCGAAAGGGTGCGCCAGTAGTTCATTCGCCATTGTGAATTGTGCAACGGCCCTTGGTAGTCACTTTGAGCATCTACTTTGAGTCTTTCTCTGGTGTAAATAAATAGGATTGTACAACTTATGATTACGTTAGTTCTCCTTATTTTCACTGTTGAAAGTTCAACTTTAACTTTTCTGACACTTAGACTGGAATGCGACCCTGATTTCCATTGTAAATATTGTTCGTTTTGATGGGTACTATCACCCCTCTTATTTTGTCAAAACAGTTTATATACACCCTGTATATATACTATATATATATTTCACAAATGTAATACAATTTAGTATACTACTAAGTAAGTAATAAGAATATAAATATTCGAAATGCTGGCGTAAAGCTGCTGAACTCAATCGAATACTAACATGACTATCCAAATTGGAAAATGGAATACAATACAAATTGAAGAGTAAAGTACCACAAATTGGTTGGGGGGGGAGTTGTGACCCCCCACTCCCCGGTTGAGCAATGGTTTACGCTGCGAAAACACTTCCGGGAGCCGGTATATTTCCAATATATATATATATATGAAACCTTTTACAGTTTTCAAGTAATCATTTTGTCAAGTTAAGGAAAATTGAAAGTTTTCAGTTTTTAAGTTTGTAATACTTTTATATCTCCAAAACTAAAAGTTTTAGTTATGAACACTAAGCAATAATTTGTAATGCTTTGAAAATCCCCATAAGTGTATATAATTGGATTTTCGAGCGAACTCTTAGTTCTTGGTGTAAAGTGGTTATAATTTTAATAATTTAGTGTTTTAACACGTAGTTTTTAATGGGAGGGAAAATTGCAACATGTAAATGTGTCACGATTGTTGCAGCTCAATATGTTTACATACTCCTTGATGAAATATTGATGCACACGCACGAGACATTTTGTTTTGTTTAAGGAAAATAGGAAGTTAATGAACTTGGGGATTCTAAGGATGTTTAACGATTGATGAGGTTTGAACAGAATAGACACATCTAAATTAAAACAAATTCGGTTGAATTTAATATCGAGAACAATGTCTATCTATATAGGGCGCAGTACGCGGTATTTTTACTCAACCTCGTTCAGTAATAATCTCGGCCCATTTACACTACATATCTCAATTTAGAAAAATACAGAGAAATTTTTATGTATCGATACATTATCCACAAACGACAACTGTATAGAAACTTTCCAAATCACATTCTTATAACATAAACAATTTGAAACATAGGATGTGAAGCATTGGAATAATAGTCAGTCAGGAATAAATGCGCATATATTAATATCAAATTTTATACATATAGATCCGCGTGCTGTTGGCATATTTCGGGCGCGGTAGCCCGGTGGTTTGCGCGCTGGATTTGCGCGCTGCCACAACTGCCGCCGTGTTCATGCGGAGTACGATCACGTTAAACATGTGGGTCCGTAAGTCCTTCCGAGAAGTTGGTGGTAGGTGAAGGAGGGTACGGTTCCTGTGGATGCCTCCCCAACTGGGTTCCGGTCTAAATTGGGTGGTACTTCCCGGCCGTCCAAACAGTTACCTTACACCTTTCTGGTAGGTCGGACGGTCTGGGTCTCAAGAACAACATATAGATAGATTAAGCAAAAACTACAAGTAGATTTATTTTTTGTGAATAGCGCGATTAGAATACGAATCATTCAAAGTCTAAGATGTGAGATAGAAACAATATCTTAAGAAAGATTGCTTTGATTTTTCCAGCATTTGAAAAGTAATGATTATTCCTGATTCAGTTATCATAAAATGATCAATACGGTAAAAGTGTTTTACATTTATTAGGCATGTGAAAGTTATTAACATGGAGTTAGAAAGAAGAAGTTAAAACTTATATGGGTGAAACGCTTGAAAACGCCATAATGCTTTGAGAATTGTATGTAGGTGTCACTAGTGTTAATAAAGTGCCGCTATTGTTAGTTAACACAACAGAAAGGCGTAGTATTTAGTACATGTATTTTTGATTATTTTTAAATTAAGATAAGTCACACGAGAATGTTTGCTTTCTCGTATGACAAGCTCCAGCCATTCTGTTACCCCCATCACGCAGCGCCCCAAAACGGACGGCAGACAAGGCTCGTGTGACATAGCCCTTAGAGAACCGGAATTCTTTTCAAAAGATTTTTAAATAAGGAACGATTTACTAGTTGAAACTTCCTTTGTAGAGGGTCCGTAGAAAACAATTAAATATTGTATTTACACTAAAACGTGTCACGTGACCCAAACTATCTTAATCTGAAGGTTAATCTTATTCAATCATTTTTATTTTCTTTTTACTTTCCTTATATACTGTATAATGTATAAGGGAAGTATTGCGACGGAATCGAAAATCTGAATTCGAGTTTTTGACAGGAGAGCACGTTTCAAGCATCCCTGATCACAGATCGAACATTTTCGGGGCGATGTCTGTATATGTGTGTATGTGTGTGCGTGTCAGTGAGTCTCACGAACGAATGGAGAGATTCGAATGAAATCTCGTACAAAAATTACAATCCGTGAATACTGGAAGTCTATTGTTTTTAAACACAATCGAATGTACAGAATCCCCTTAAATTTTCGAGTGAAATTTTGAAAACATCATCAAAAAATCAAAACCTTTAATAAAGTTACGCAAATAGACATTTCTTATGTAATTTTTCCATAGAAAACGATTGACATAAACTTTAGAACACTAGCACGAACCATTCTCGATATATTGTACATTTTTAAATAAATGTATAAAAAAATCCCTTAAATTATAAAAAAAATATTAGCTGTTGAGAAACATGTTCACTTTTCATATATAATATCCTGCGATAAATTGAGTGACATCATTCTCGTGGATATAACTCGTTTCATTCATGAGAAAAAATATTTTGAGTAATACTTTTGTATTTGAACGTCAATAGTCATTTGTCCGCTATAAGAATAACTTATTTCTCCGTCCATAACGCTTGGCGAGATTTTGGCGACGAATTAAGCAGAATGTCGTCAACTGGGCGAATTTTTTAAATGTTGTCAAATTAATGAAAATATGTCCAAATTGATAAAAATGAAGATAAATCAATGAAAATGAAGACGACTGATGGACGAAAATTCAATATCTTGGAAAAAATATAAGAATCTACTATAAGAATAACCTATTTTTCCATATGTAACGTTTGACAAAATTTTGGTAACGAATTTGTCGGAATATCTCCAACTTCCTAGTATTTAAAATATTGCTAAATTGACGAAAATGTCACACAATGATAAAAATTCGCCAAATTGATGAAACCGACACTAAATCAATGAAATTACGACTAATTGATGAAAGTTTAATATCTTGGAAAGAACATAAGACTAGACTTTAAGAATAACATTTTTCTCCGTCCGTAACGTTTGGGGAGAAATTTAGCGGGATGTCGCCAACTTAACGGCTATTTTAAATGTTGCCAAAATGACAGAAATGTTGTCAAAATGACAGAAACGTTGCCATATTGATAAAAATGATGCCAAATGGGAAGTAATGTTTTGCAAATTTTGATTTCCGTCATATGATGGTCATACCTTCTAGTATATAACATATGCTTTTCTTTCTGTTTGTCTGTAACACTTGGTGATGTATTTGAAGAACTTGGTGAATAATCTTGCAAGATATTCTTAAATTGGCAATGTTTCGCCCAGATTGACGAAAATATTGTCAAAATTGCAAAAATGACACTAAATTAATGGAAATGACTCTTAATTGATAAATTAATTATTAAAATATTTTAATATATAGACTATATCTCTTATTGAGGATGCTATCAATACTGATAATTGTTTATTTAGAGTTGTGCGAAATATAAGTTAATTGAGGGTTTTGAAATAGTTTTACATACTGTCATCCGGAAAATTGCCAAATGTACAATTCAACGTTAAAAACACGGTACCGTGGATGTTATACATTATTTTTTTAATATAAAAGGAATCAATTCATTGCATTGTATAAGGAAAGTCATGTATTGCTCACATCGGATTTTTTAAGTTCGGCCACAAAACCTGTAACATCTAGATGATGATGAAGTAGCATCATTATAAAATGTGCTTATTAATGATGTTTATTAATGATGAAGTAGCATCATTATAAAATAAGTTTGTGGAGTCTGTGTCTGCATCTGTGTCATCTGTAGCGAAAACTCGAAGCTTCAGACAGTGGCGGAATTCGGTAGACGTACTTCAGATCAACGGACAATATGACTCAGCGAGATGTTTTTGTTTTTATTTAAATTAGTTCAAAAGTTAAGGATATTTCCCCCATTTTTAATTCATTTATGGCGCAGACAATTTTGCTTGAATATAATGTCTTTCTTTCACAGGTATGAGCGATAACTCAAACTTTTGGTCTAGATTTGACAACTGTACTGGGTGACAATTGGATTGGTAACTGAGGTTTAAAATGCAAAAACTATTGCTTCGTAAATTTCAAACATTTCACTACAATTATTTGCATTTAGTATTAACAGAATTTGATGTTGGCAGCACATGACTTTCTCTCCAGATTTATATCCACGTTCTCTTTATTTTAATTAAATTTAATTCACTTTTAATTCAATTTTCGTTTTCATTTGGTAACTGGACTTATTTTCAAAGCTGGCGTAGAGAAAATACAAAAAAACTAAAATATCTCGAGAACGGCTAATTCTAGTATAATGGGGTTGGTCTTATTCTTTTCTTCGTTAAACATTATGTATAAAATAAGCATTTAATGGTTATATTTGAGCATATATAGTTTTTACTTTCCTTATATACATAATGTATAAGAAAAGTATTGTGACGGGGTCGAAAATTCGAATTCGAGTTTTCGACGGGAGAGCACGTTTCAAGCATCCCTGATCACGAATCAAACATTTTTTAAGTGATGTCTGTGTGTCTGTGTGTGTGTGTGCGTGTGTATGTGTGTGAGTGTGTGTGAAAGTATGTGTGTGTGTGTGTGTGTGTGTGTGTGTCAGTGAGTTTGTGAAGACGATAACTGACGAACGAATGAACCGATTCGAACCAAATTTGGTACAAAAATCACAATCCGTAAACACTGGAAGCCTATTGTTTTTATACGCAATCGAATGTTCAGAACCCCCCTAAATTTTTGAATGAAATTTTGAAAAAAATCGTCAAAAAATTAAAACTGCTAATAAAGTTACGCAAATAGACATTTCTTATGTAATTTTTCATGAGAAAACGATTGACATAAAATTTAGAACGCTAACACGAACCGTTCTTGAGATATTGTACATTTTTTTAAAAATTATCAAAAATTGATATAAAATAAAAAAAAAAACATTTCCTATTGAGAAACATGTTCACTTTTCATATGTAATACCATGCGATCAATTGGGTGACATCATTCTTGTGGATCTAGCTCGTTCCATTCATGAAAAAAGATACTTTAAGTAATACTTTTGTATTTGAACGCCAATAGTCATTTATCTGCTGTAAGAATAACTTATTTCTGCGTCCATAACGCTTGCCGAGATTTTGGCGATGAATTTGGCAAAATGTCGCCAACTTGGCGACTTTTTGAAATGTTGCCAAATTAACGAAAATCTCGCCAAATGGATAAAAATGTCGCCAAATCAATGAAAATGACGACTAATTGTCGAAAATTCAAAACCTTGGAAAGAATATTAGTATCTACTATAAGAAAAATCTATTTTTTTTTTACTGTAAAAGTAGTAAATTCACTACATTGTATAAGGAAAGTCATGTGTTGTCCACATCAGATTTTTTTATTTTAGATTTGGACGATTTTTGCGGCCCATTTTGCATTTTGAAAAAAAAAAGGCAGGTTACTTTTTTCGAAACGTACCAAAATCTAATCAGATCCGGGATAGCCCACAAGCGGCTTATCTACCGAATTTTGTAATATTCGGTCCATTATTTTTGGCTAGATGGGATTAAGGCAATTTTTGCGGGCCATTTCGCAAAAAAAGGGGGTTCTTTTATCCCGAATCATACTAAAACTAATCACATCCAAGTGACTTATCTACCAAATTTTATGAAATTCGGTCCATTAGTTTTTGAGTTAGAGTGGATACAAATCTGCACAGACAGACAGACAGACAGACAGGCACACAGACAGACAGACAGACAGGCACACAGACAGACACACTCACAGACGCCACGCTAAATATAGTTTTTTCGTATTCTAGAGCTCTCGAAACGTGTAGATTCGTTGAAAACTCAAGTTGCGATTTTCGGCATGATTCCAATACTTTCCCTATACATTTCCATGTATTGCAGGGAAAGTAATTATCATTATGAGTATTGTGCTCAAAATGACACTAATGTGATAAAAATTCGGCGAGATAACATTTTTAAAATTTTGCTTATAATGTTAAGGAGTTTTACTTTTCTTCTAATTTTTTAGGTTTTCTGAAACCAACATGAATTATATTACGTTCATAATTTTGAATCTCAGCTTCTAATTGTGTTGGAATTTAGTTTTAAAGACTGCACTTTTTAGCTTGAGCTAACGAAGGTCTTGTATCCGGATTTCATGTATAGGATACGCTTATTTAGGGGGAATACGTCCTCTCAGCAAGCTATTTTTATTTTCCTGCAATACATGATAATGTATAGAGAAAGCATTGGAATCATGCCGAAAATCGCAACTCCAGTTTTCGACGGATCTACGCGTTTTGAGACCTCTAGAATACGAAAAACTATTTTTAGCGTGACGTCTGTGTGTGTGTCTGTCTGTGCAATGAATGTATTCATTCTAACTAAAATACGGACCGAATTTCATAAAAATTGGTAGGTAAGTTACTTGGGTGAGACCCTGGTGCTGATCAGTTTTTGGTAGGATTCGTAGAAATAGAACTCGCCTTTTTTTTGCGGAATGGCCCTTACAAATTTGATTTATCCACTCTAGCTAAAATACTAATTGACCAAATTTCACAAAATTTGGTAGATAAGTTACTTATGGGATTCTCTAGTGTTGATTAGATTTTGGTACTATTCGGAAAAGAAGAGATCGCTTTTTTACGAAATGGTCTGCAAAAATTTCGTATATTCACCCTAGCTAAAATAATAATTGACCAAATTTCACAAAATTTGGTTGATAAGTTACTTGTGGAATACTGTGGTGCTGATTAGATTTTGGTACAATTCGAAAAAGAACAACCTGCCTTTTTTTACGAAATGGTCCCCAAAAATCGCCAAAATCTAAAAAAAAGGACTACGTATGCTTAAATGTAAAATTCTTGTTTTATACGCATTTTTTGACGAGGAAAAAAATATAACACACTCCATTATGTTTTAGGATTAACCGTTCTCTAGATATTTGAGATTTCTTGCATTTTTGTTACGTCGATTTCGGAAAAATATCCAATTACCAAATAAAAACAAAACTTGAATTAGAAATGCAAATTAAGTGTTATTTGGTGCAATTAAACTCAATCTAACGAATTATTAAAGAAAGAAAGAAAGAAAATTTGAATTTGAGTCTGCAGGGAAAGTCATGTGCTGCCGACATCAGATATTTTTGTTGTAAACGGATATGTCGTGAAAGCGTTGTTTGGTTTACAAGAAGTCTCTGCAATTTTACATCTTAAATTTTGAACATTTTCTGTTACACAATAAAAAATCCGTTATGGTAACATTTTAAACTGTTTTTCCTTCTTGTTCCCATTATCTGAAGTGCTTACGTTCTAAATTTTTAAATTTCACTTTTTTCTCAATTTAAGCTACAGATCCCTGAATACAGTTGAACGTTAATTACGTCCTCAGGGAATATCAATATTATTTTTCTCAGGAAGGAAAGATACGATTTACTGAATTGTGGATTCAGATGAAAGTATTTCTACTAAGCTGCTTTTCCTAACATTGCTGTAAATTTGTGTTTATTTACCCTATATCAATATTACTTTCCTTAGCGATGTTTAGCCGCAGATTGACGGAAATATCGTCAAAATTGCAAAAACGACGCCAAGTTAATGAAAATGACACCTAATTGATGAATTTATTATTAGATATATTTTAATATAGGGATTCTATCGCTTATTGAGGATGCTATCCTTATTGATAATTGTTAATTTTGAGTGCGTGAAATATAAGTTAATTGGGTACGAAATAGCTTTACATGTTGTCATCCGGAAAAGCGCCCAATGTACAATTCAACGTTACAGTTACTGTGCTGTGGGTCTTTTCATCATTTTTTAACTGTGAAATTGCATTATATGAGGAAAGTCATGTGCTGCCCGCATCAGATTTTTTAAATTGGAATCGTGGATCTGCGACCCATTATTCAAGAGATGTTGAGTCGAGCAATCTTTTTGTAACGTCCCGTATAAAAATGATTTAAATAATCTAATGTTTTTTTTCCTCGTATTTTGTCTAATTAATCAGTTAACTGAAGTTTCTTTTCCTTTTTCAACGGATATTAAGTTCTCGCTCAATGTATATTTAAATCGGAAGTAAAATAAGGGTAAAATCATTTCTAATAATAGTTGCTGGGCGTTTTCTTCCAATGTTGGGCGGCCGTTCAAAACTATAAGAAAAAATGATAACTTTAGTAATTTGTCATTTATTACTTTTATCACGAGGATTATTATTAGATGAATATTCGATTTAATTGTCTGCAATAATAATCTCCCAAAAATGTCATCATTATTTTCGATGTCTCAATTCGATAGGAATCAAGCGATTATATGTGTTAAGGAATATTTTTAAATCTCTTTCAACTTAATCCGTTTACTCCTATTTAAGGGTTTTGATATTCGAATAAATATGTTTTTAATTTTTTTGCAACACATTGTATAGGAAGATTTCGTGAATCGAAAATCGTCAATTTATTTTCGAAGATCTGTAGAGGAGGAAAATCATTCCATATTGTTACGCAACGTAACCTTTGGAATCTTTGGTGTATTACCAAAGAGATTGAGTGATGCAAGAATGAGAGATGATGCAAGAATGAGAAATGATGCAAGAATGAGTCCGAATTTGAGAATAACTAAAGCTTTTTTAAAAATAACAATAAGTGCAAACGGGGACACTATACGGCTGATACTCTTAGTATCTTGTAAGATCACAAAACAATCGTCAGTCACAGAAAAACTAACAATTAATTGATCAATTCATTCATAAAACGGACTATCATAATATTTTCAGCAAATACTATAAGTATTGCAAACTGTATTTAATACACCATCTTGCCGTACAGAAAAAGTGTTTTCAAAATGTCATAGTGCTTTCGGACAACATAGAGTCCATTATCAGTGTCAATAATAAGGAATCGACAGATATGAGCTTCTATACAGCCAGAAACTGGGAATACAAATTTGCATAGGGTAAATCGGAAAAATCGATGATAAAATTAACAAATATTACAAATAAGTGTATAAATTTCAAGCAAAAATAATTCAATTCAATTCATTTCAAAATCCATGTACATAAATAAATCCGACCAATTCAAAAACACAACATGAGTGGTGAAGCACTAGATTTCCAGAAAATCATATAAGGGTTTAACACGCATAGAGTCGAGAATGAGACGCCATGCAAACTAAGGGTTTGAACGGGATCGAAGTTGCAAATAGATTCTCGATAAATATAAATAAAACGGGATTCCAAAAGTAAAATATTACATGGGTTGTTGCAATTAATTAAAAGAAAAGCTTTATCAAAATTAGGGTAAATTTATTATTAATAACTAAATGTGAAAGAGCACAGCATAGTTCATTATTTTTAATATCACGAGCATATTCAGATAAATGAATACCTACAGTACGTTTTGTGATGCCAATATAAAACTTATAATTGTTATAAAGAAATAAAGGGGGGGGTAACATACACCCCGGCCTTACTCAAATTACTTTTATCATTGAAAGCGCAATTAAAATAAGTAATGAAAGAGGCTTTTTTAGATGAAATGGGGTGGAAAGAATTAAATCTACTTTTACTAATTCCAGTATTCTTGTTAATTCTTCCCACTTTATTTCGTCTAAAAAACCTTTTTTATTGCTTATTTTAATCGTGCTTGTTATGCTTGTTCTTCAATTTCTGCTTTACATTCTGAAATAAACTGTCTTTAACTTTGGTTATGAGGCCGCCTACTTGTTCGATTTCATTTATAATATCTTTTCCTCCATTCGTTTTAAATTTATTTATCCTAAAACTAATCTTGCTCATTCTTCTGACATTTTGTCGTATAAATCGAGTACCCCTTTCCATCCTGTGATTATTCGCCCTCTTCTCCAATTACAGTTGAACCTTAGTACTACTAATATAAAACTTAATTATTATCAGGCGATAAAAGGGGGACAGCATATACACCTAGCTTGACTCAATTACTTTTATCCCTAAATTTGTCGGTACAAATATGGCTAAATAACGAAAAAACAGTAGATCGTGTAGGCGTAAACTTAAATTCGCAGCAAAATTAGAGAAGAGGACGAAAAATCGCGGGATGGAAAAGAATACTCGATTTATACGACAAAATGTCAGAAGAAGGGGCAAGATTAGTTTTAGGATAAATAACTTTAGAACGAATGGAAGAGAAGGCTCTTGCATAGTGATGGCTGAAAATGCTTTGACGAAATCCCCGATATGACGAAATCCGCGACTGACGAAATCCCAGACATGTTAAATAGGCAACATATCCGGTGAATATGCAGGACAAGGGCGAAACTGTATCTGTTATGCTGAAAATAAGCCTTGAAACTTCCTAGCAACATGTGGACGGGCATTGTCCTGTTGAAATACAGCTCCAGGAATGCGTTGAAGGAAGGGAACGACTTCGGGCTCCATAACTTCTCTGATGTACCGGTTCCTGTCGAGATTACCCACGATTCTTTTCAGCTGAGATCGTCCAAGATATCCAATGGCGCCCCCAGACCATCACGCTTGGCATTCATCCAGTATGATGTTGGATAATGCACTCCGGAAGGTGGCGTTCACCGCTATAGCATCTAACGTGGATGCGTCCATCACTGAACCCCATATTAAAACGGGATTCATCGGAAAAATCGACTTGTTGCCAATCGATTCGTCAGTGTCTATGTTGATGAGTCTATCGTAGGTTTTTCATCAGGGGAATCCTGTACAAAGGAATTCTTGTAGTCCATGGTGCAGCAGACGCCGATGAATTGTTGGAGCAGACAATGACAAACCTGTCGCAGTGCTCCAACGTTCTGCCAGTCGAGATGAAGCTGTACGGTCCATCACTGACATGCGGATGAGGTGTATATCATCCCGTGCTGAGGTAACATTTCGTCGTCCACTGCTGGATTTGAGACTCGTCCGGTTCTCTTCAGTCCACTGCTTCCACATTCGCATCACTGTCATGGCATTGTGCTCTATACCAGCTGCTATTGCACGGCAAGAAAAAACCTTGCTCGCATGACGTCCTGTGTCGTTGTAGAGGCATACTGACTTTTCATGAAACGTTCATCGCTGACAAACAACCGTAGACTACAGCTCTCGTCCCGCTACAGCTCTCTATTTATACGGATAAAACATCATTTCAGAGGGCGCTGCTCAGCTTACGCTTGCGCAGTGGCTCTGAAATTCTAATCATTGCATCACACCCTAATTTGCAGTTGCTGTAAGTTTCAGCTCAGTCGCGGTATTATTTCATGGTGTTGCAATTTTCACATACATGAGTATTGCTATTTCAAAGAACAAAAAATTTAAACACGATTTAAAACAATACTGTAAAAAATTTTTGCCACCAATTATTGAATAGAAATAACGTAAAAATAAAAGGAATAATTTGAGTCTGTAAGAAAAATCCCGCGCTGTCCACGCCAAACTTTTTAAATTTTAGAGCAAATAGAGATATTTAATTTTTAGGAGAAGCCATATGTTGACCACATTTGATTATTATATAACATTAAATGATTTTTGACAGAACGTAATATCCATTTCAGGAATGGATGTCAATGTAGTATCATTTCCACTTACAGTCCTATTTCCTACAGTGAGTTGTTTCCATCAAGAACTAAGTTGGATATCCATAATGCAACTCGATTGCCTGTCTGATAATATAGAATATGTGTACTAATTGCATGGTTTGAGAATCGTACTGATTAAGTGGGTCTGGGAAGCTTTATAATGGAAGACAGGGCATGACTGTCACTTCACTCGCTTTATATGATTTGTTGCGAGAGACTGTTGCTTTCAGCAAATCAATTCGACCCGGATACATTTTAACCGTAAAATGATTACGAATGGAGGCTATATAGAGTTAAATCAGAAAGCAACGGCAAAAAAATAATCCAAAAAGAGTTGTCCCATGTTCAACTAATATATTATTAAAGAGATAATAGAGTTAGTCTGTATTATCAGATACTAGTGTACCTATGGCGAATATTTTGCCAGAACTGTCAATCCCGTTTAATAGTTTCATAGAATGTTTTTAATTTTTTCCAACTTTACTCTCGCTTATACCATACCTCAACTTTCATTGCCAAGATGGCGTAAAAAGGCACGTGCATGTTTGAAATTCAGTTGATGTGAATTTGAAATTTTAAGCAAAACTTTCCCGTGTCAAATATTTTCCTGGAGTCCTGTTTGTGAAGCTTCATATTTGTAAATTAAAAGTGGAGTCATTGGCAAGTAGTTTACGATCGTTGTAATAATAAGTACCAAAAGCAATGGACAGCAGCCTTTGAATCTAAGTGTAGATCGATTTATTTAAAGTTTTGAGAGGCAATATAACTTATTATTAAGCAAGTATTTTAAATTTCTTCTAGTAGTTTCTAAAAGTATTTTTAATATATCAAGATAGTTGTGAAAAGGATCGGCAAACTTGTAAATGCTACTAAGGGGGCATAGGACCTTTAAACCTTCAAAAAATCAATTTTTCAATTTTATTTTATTCTGAATGTTTGAACATTTCTGAACACTGTGCAAAAAACCGCATTCTAAAATTCGCATTAAAGTTATGAGCTTTTATGCAACATACACTTTTGAAAATTTTCTCATGTCAGCCATCGCCGCCATTTTTAAAGGGACGTCACTATTTGTTTACGTTTGCAGTTTGCTGTTTTGTCATGTCAATCTAATACTTTTTCCACCACCATGTCTTAATTATTTATTTAATTATTTCTGCAGCAGCAGGAAGGCAACTACTCACCTCTACTAAACTGCTCAGCCCAGTTTGTTTATATTCTAGAGCCGTTAACTTGTTTATAACGTGGAGAATTTCTTCTGAGTTTTGCAATTTCTTTTCATTATATTTTCTTACTTTTTACGATTGATTTGCGGCATTTATGTTGTTTAAGCATAAAAACTTTGAACTAAAATACAGTTAATCTATTTTATAATTATGCATTACAAACTTCTTCACGTTTGCATATTTATTTGTGTAAACTTCAACGTACAAGACTGTTTGGTGCAATTTTTTAATATAAACTTTTTGCTTTTTGCTTTCTAATAATGGATACACCGGCAACTAAATCTCGTTCTGGGAAAAGAAGACGTTTTCAATGAAATATGTATGTAATTAAAAACAAAAACAATCCGAAAGTGTTCGAATGAAAAATGTTGATTCTACGCCTAAGCTAAGTGCTTCAAGTAAAAAAACTGTTCAGCTCAAAAGATGAACTTTCACTTGATAAGTCACATATTTCATCTGAAGAACATTAATATAGAATAGTTCATATATCAGTACTTTTCAAGGAGCTTGCAGATGTTTTGTGCTGCAAAATATGTCATGGAACAATAAATATACATGAAAAATCTTCAATGGGTTTAGCATCAACATTTCTTGTATATTGTGATAGCTGTGATGAACTAAAGTCTGCGAAAAATTCAAAACTGCTTGGTGTTAAGAAAAATATTCCAGAAATAAACAGAAGAGCTATATTTTCTATGCGATGTATAAGGCAGGACTTATCGGCTTTATCTCCTTTTTGTTGTACGATGGGTCTTCCAGCGCCTGTTTCTCAGAAATCATATAATAAAATTAATCGCAGGACTTTAAATGCCACATCTGTTGTAGCTAAATCTTTAATGAAAACTGCTGTCCAGGACGAAAGAGAATTATCAAATGGATCGAAAGATATTACTGTAAGTGGAGATGGTAGTTGGAAAAATAGGGGGTATTCGCCACGTGTAGGTGTGTGTACACTAATCTGAGCAGAAAGCGGGAAGGTTATTGAAACCGAAGTAATGTCTTCTTCTTGTAAAGGCTGCAACAGCTACAGAAGTAAGAAAAGTGGCCCTCGGTATGAAAAGTGGAAAAATAATCATAAAATAGTGTGTTCGAAAAACCATTCGGGTAGTGCGGGAAAAATGGAATGTGATGGAATTTCGAGTCTCTAGCACTACATATGAAGTTTGAAAAGCTCGTAAAAGGCAGAAAACATTTGATTTTCAAAGACAAGAGGAAGAGGAAGGAATTACTTATGCATCAGGTGCATTTTGATGCTAAATTAGATATAAAATAACACAGGATGTATAATAAACTACAGCCAAACATTAATTAGCCGAACTGCGATAACTCAAAATTTTCCATGTGCGAAAGTCATATTTGTTATATATTTTTGTAATTTTAAGCAATTTCAATACATCAAATTTTCTGTAACTCATTCTTTTCTTGTCACTAGAGTTTCAGTTTATCAAAGTACCACTGCAGCTGTTTTTCTCAGGTATGTGATTTTACAACTTGCGCACAGCATATTTTAAAATATATTGTACCAATCACTTTCAAGTTTTTGCTCTTACTTGTTTCATCTATATATACAATTTATACAAAAGAGATTCCTCCTAAATAAGTAAAAATTTAGTAAATGTTTTTCATCTGACTGACAAGAAACTTCTTCACGAAGCTGATGTTCGAGCTTCCGAAGCAACATATAGAGCTCAAATACTTCTTAAAAGGCAGAAAAATTTTGATTTTTCAAACATAACAGAATTAGGAAGGTGCTATTTATGCACTGGAAGCATTCTAAGGTCAAAATACTATAATAAGTAACACTGAATATATTTTTAAACTTAAAAGCGGGTATCTCAGATATGTGATTTTAGCCCTTGTGCGCAATATATTTTAAAATATATGTAGCCAATCACTTTCAAATTTTTTGCTCTTACTTGTTTCATTTATATACATAATCTATAGATAAAAATTCCTCATAAATACGTAAAAATTTAGTAAACGTTCTTCATCTGACTAACAAGAAACGACTGTGCGAAACGTCTGTTCGAGTTTCCGAAGCAACATATAGAGCTCAAATACCCCTTAAACGCAGAAAAATTTTGATTTTTCAAACATAACAGAATTAGGAAGGTGCTATTTATGCACTGGAAGCATTCTAAGGTCAAAATACTATAATAAGTAACACTGAATATATTTTTAAACTTAAAAGCGGGTATCTCAGATATGTGATTTTAGCCCTTGTGCGCAATATATTTTAAAATATATGTAGCCAATCACTTTCAAATTTTTTGCTCTTACTTGTTTCATCTATATACATAATTTATAGATAAAAATTCCTCATAAATAAGTAAAAATTTAGTAAACGTTCTTCATCTGACTAACAAGAAACGACTGCGCGAAACGTCTGTTCGAGTTTCCGAAGCAACATATAGAGCTCAAATAGCTCCTAAAAGGAAGAAAAGTTTTGATTTTTCTTACATAACAGACATAGGAAGGTGCTAATTATGAACTAAAGGCATTTTAAGGTACAAAATAAGATAATAAGTAACATTGAAGCATTTTTAAATTATAAAGCTGTTTTTCTCAGATATGTGATTTTAACACTTGCGCGCAATATATTTTAAAATATATGTAACCAATCACTTTCAAATTTTTTGCTCTTACTTGTTTCATCTATATACATAATTTATAGATAAAAATTCCTCATAAATATGTAAAAATTTAGTAAACGTGCTTCATCTGACTAACAAGAAACGACTGCGCAAAACGTCGAGTTTCCGAAGCAACATATAGAGCTCAAGTAGCCCCTAAAAGGCAGAAAATTTTTTATTTTTCTTACATAACAGACATAGGAAGGAGCTAATTATGAACTAAAGGTATTTTAAGGTACAAAATAAGATTATAAGTAACATTGAAGCATTTTTAAATTTTAAAGCTGTTTTTCTCAGATATGTGATTTTAACACTTGCGCGCAATATATTTTAAAGTATATGTAACCAATCACTTTCAAATTTTTTGCTCTTACTTGTTTCATCTATATACATAATTTATAGATAAAAATTCCTCATAAATAAGTAAAAATTTAGTAAACGTGCTTCATCTGACTAACAAGAAACTACTGCTCGAAACGTCTGTTCGAGTTTCCGAAGCAACATATAGAGCTCAAGTAGCCCCTAAAAGGCAGAAAATTTTTGATTCTTCTTACATAACAGACATAGGAAGGTGCTATTTATGAACTAAAGGCATTTTAAGGTGTAAAATAAGATAATAAGTAACACTGAATGTATTTTTAAACTTTAAAGCTGTTTTTCTCAGATATGTGATTTTAGCCCTTGCGCGCAACATATCTTAAAATATATTTAACCAATCACTTTCAAATTTTTTGGGCTTACTTGTTTCATCCATATATATAATTTGTACTTCAAAAATTCACCATAAATAGTAAAAAAAGAATTGTGAAGAGGTTTATTTCATGTTTTTTAACACTGAAAATGAAAATTTCATTTTGTTTAGATTTTAAAAATATTAAATTTATTTCAAAATTTTAAAAAGTGTGTACAAATTAAAGATGTAATAGTTATAAATATATTATTATCAAATTGAAGTCCATAAGTATAATATTATTTGAAATATCCTGCGCGCGGCTGCTACATACACCATTATGTCTGTCAAAATTGTATAAATTTTAAAAAACAATATAAAATGTACATATAATTATATGACTTCAGTAAAATTTGTGTAGTAAGAAAGGTTTTCTATATGTTTAGAGAAAAAAATTTGAACATCTGGGATACACTTGGTTAAAATTAAAAAATTGTAAAGATAGCTCTATTTTCAATGAATTTCGACTGTTTAAAGGTCCTATGCCCCCCTCTGTATGGTAGATATGTCCGTTATGTAATCTTTTATTTAATCATTAGTTTTAAACTTTTTGTAGAAAGTGGAAATTTTCAGATATTAAAAGAGATTAAAATCGGAAATAGCAAAATCTAACGAATGTAAGGGATACACCATCCGTTTTCATCCTCGTTGTGAAAGCTTTTTCTATGATTACTATGGAATATGATGTACTGCATTGTCCTGGTTTAACATGGGTGGTGTAAGGCTCCTAAATATACAGCAGCCATCAGTGACTGGCGCTACGGCTGCCATCTTGACTCCCAGTTGAAGCGATGGCTGTACTTGGCGAAAAGAGGGTCACTTTCTTGAGATCTCGAAAAAATTAAAACATTTTAGATTACTCTCTTGAATGGTTGGTACAATTTTTTGAAAGCAGAAGCACATATTTTAAAGCAAAATGGTGTATCAAATATCAGTCATGTAACATGCGCGCGACGTTGAAATAGCACCGCAGATACAGCGGCGATGACTTCGTGGGTTCCAGACACTTTTTGAACCCCCAATGATTTTCCTGTGGGTTCTTCGAACCCCTAATGTTTTTGGGCATATTTAGTGCTGAAAATTTGTTATTCATTCTTTTAAGTTTTTCATTATTTATTCCCTGTTTACTATATATATATATATATATATTACATTTTTCTAATATATATATATATTTAAAGTCTCATGTATAGAAATTTACCCCTCTGACTGTTTATTACATTCTAAATACAAAATTTTAAGTCAGAAATGATTTAAAGAGAAATTTGTTGACATTTTAAAAAATAACTAAAAATAAATAAATTATATATTTCTGTTATTTTTATATAATTGATTTGGAAATCCACACAGTATCTGTATATTGTATTATAATAATGTTGTGTCTACAAAAGCAAAATAAATGAAATAAATAATTATCTAGAGAAAATTTTTTTCTGTACTATAATTGGCTTTATTTTAGCATTTCAGGCGTTTTATTGTACCAAATAATTTGACTGAATGAAATTTATATTAGACTTAAATCCTTTGAAAAATGCATGGTGTCATTTGACTTAAAATTTCCGGAACTCCAAGTCGACGCCTGGGCAGGTAAGTGATTACTGATTAGACTGGTTGGAGTCAAAAAGGTGGTTGTGTCAGCCTGCATATAAAGAAGGCTTAGGTTAGGGATATGTTTACCAACACTGAGTGAGTGCCTTTCATTACTTATCTCATGTACTCCAGACCTCGAAGGTGATGGAACGATAGGAACCGGTATAGAAGCTTTGTACATGACATTCCAGGAGATTTTGCCTGCATTGTTCAAAATTCCATCATCAGTAACACATTCTTTTTTATTCATCTCTACTGCCCCAATCTCCAGTATTGAAGAAAGTGATTCATCATAAAAGTTCGATTTTCTAACTGGACAAGCGAACTCATGAATCGTTGTTTGGCAGCAATTTAATTTTAAAAACGTGTTTGTTTAATTCTAAAGTTTGAAATATACTTGTTTTCTTTTAAATATTTAAATTTTCAGATGTGTTTGCTTATTATTCAATATTTAAAATTCATAGTGATTATTTACTATGCTGCAAGAAGAAAAACACATTTCTTTATTACTTTCCTTATATACATAATGTGTAAGGAAAGTATTGTGACGGGGTCGAAAATTCGAATTCGAGTTTTCGACGGGAGAGCACGTTTAAAGCATCCCTGATCACGAATCAAACATTTTTGAAATGATGTCTGTGTGTGTGTGTGAAAGTATGTGTGTGTGTGTGTGTGTGTGTCAGTGAGTCTGTGGAGACGATAACTGACGAACGAATGGACCGATTCGAACGAAATTTGGTACCAAAATCACAATCCATAAACACAGGAAGCTTATTGTTTATATACGCAATCGAATGTTCAGAACCCGCCCCCCTCCTAAATTTTCCAGTGAAATTTTGAAAAAATCGTCAAAAAATCAAATCGCTAATAAAGTTACGCAAATAGACATTTCTTATGTAATATTTCATTAGAAAACGATTGACATAAATTTTAGAACGCTAACATGAACCGTTCTCGAGATATTGCACATTTTTAAAAAAAATCAAAAAGTTATATAAAATAACAAAAAATATTTCCTATTGAGAAACATGTTCACTTTTCGTATGTAATACCATGCGATAAATTTGGTAATATCATTCTCGTGGATCTAGCTCATTCCATTCATAAAAAAAATATACTTTGAGTAATACTTTTGTATTTGAACGCCAATAATCATTTATCTGCTGTAAGAATAACTTATTTCTCCATCCATAACGCTTGGCGATATTTTGGCGACGAATTTGGAGAAATATCGCCAACTTGGCGACATTTTAAATTGTTGCCAAATTAACAAAAATCTCGCCAAATTGATAAAAATGACGCTAAATCAATGAAAATGACGACTAATTGAAGAAAATTCAATATCTTGGAAAGAATATAAGTATCTACTGTAAGAATAACATTTTTTTAAACTGTAAAAGTAGTAAATTCATTGCATTATATAAGGAAAGTCATGTGTTGCCCATATCAGATTTTTTTGACATAAAATAAAGACTGAGAAATATTTTCTGATGTAAATAACATCTATGGTTGGAGTTTCTCAGGCAGAAAAACGGAGCGTTGCGAAAAATGTAGAGAAGTTTTTGCTTATATCCCTGAACTAATAGATAAAAATGTAAATAATTTTTCTTGTATAGTCGGAAATAGGTTCCAGATTAAATTATTGAAATTATTACTTTCCTTATATACGTATAATGTATAAGGAATATATTGGGACGGGGTCGAAAATTCGGATTCGAGTTTTCGACGGGGGAGCACGTTTCAAGCATCCCTGAACATGAATCAGACGTTTTTAGACGATGTCTGTGTGTGTGTGTATGTGTGTCAGTGAGTCTGTGGAGACGATATCGCATGAACAAATGGAGCGATTTGAAGGAAATTTAGTACAAAAATTATAATCCGTGACTACTGGAAGTCTATTGTTTTTAAATCGAATGTTCACAATGTTCAGAATGTTCAGTTCAATCGAATGTTCAGAACCCCCCTAAATTTTAGCGTGAAATTTTAAAAAATTCATCAAAAAATCAAAACCTATAATAAAGTTACTCAAATAGACATTTCTTAAATAATCTTTATTGATTGACATAAACTTTAGAACGTTAGCATGAATCGTTCTCGAGATATTACACATTTAAAAAAAAATTATAAAAAAAAATCCCATGAATAAAAAAAAATTAACTGTTCAGAAACATGTTCACTTTTTATATGTAATATCATTCGATAAAGTGGGTGACACCATTCTCGTGGATCTAGCTCGTTCCATTCACGAGAAAAGATACTTTGAGTAATACTTTTGTATATGAACGGCAATCTACTATAAGAATAACTTATTTCTCCGTCCATAACGCTTGCCGAGATTTTGGCGACGAGTTTGGCGGAATGTCGCCAACTTGGCGACTTTTTAAATGTTGCCAAATTAACGAAAATCTCGCCAAATGGATAGAAATGACGACTATTTGACAAAATGGCAATATCTTGGAAAGAATATAAGTATCCACTATAAGAATAACCTATTTTCTTTTACTGTAAAAGTAGTAAATTCATTACATTATATAAGGAAAGTTATGTGCTGCCTACATCAGATTATTTTAATATATTAATAATATTTTTAACTTTTTTTCGAAAAACTTTAAAACGTCAATCGCCAAGCGAGTGTTTTTTTTTTAATTTTTCTAAGTTTCACTCGAAATATAAACTGTAAAATATAGATATAAATAGTAAAAAACAAAAATGTGTACTAAAAAATTTAGTATTAAAATCTAAAAAAGAGTTCATATAGTTTTCGAGTAATTATTTTATCGAATTAAAGAAGTATAAACATTTTGCGTTTCTCAAGTTTGTAACGCTTATAGTCTTATTAAAAGTGTCATTTAAAGACAATAAATAAGAATTTGTAGCTATTTGAAAGCCCCAATTTTATATAATCGTATTTTAAATCAACTTCGGTTTTTTTCCTATATTACAAACGTTGAGTTTTATTTTACAAAATATTACTCATGCAAAACCATTTCAGCTTCATCAAACTAGAGACTTCGGGAAAGCAGGACTTTGTGGTTATGACAGCTAAAACATGTAAAGGCCTAAGCTGTACTATAACCGTGAAGGAAAATAAACAAAATTTTTAGTTATATATCTGCTAAATTATTAAAAAAACCGCATTGTTTTTGAAAGCATATTATAATTTTACCTGACTGTGATGCTCTTAAAGGAACCGTAAAAGGCTCAAATATAAAATAAAACGATAAGTTCTTTTGACTTTTCGCTTTTATTTTTACTCAAAATATGGTGTATTTTTTCTTGTTAAGTTCTGATTTTAAGATTTTGTCGGAGAAATACGTATTAAGTCCTGAACACATTCGAACACTTGGTAACCTAGTGTCACGATAGCTAAAAAAAAAATCTGATGTGGGCAGCACATGATTTTCTCTGCAGACTCAAATTCATATTTTCTTTATTTCTTTAATAATTCATTAGATTGGGTATAATCGCACCAGATAACATTACATTTGCATTTTTAATTCAATTTTTGTTTATATTTGGTAATTTGAGATTTTTCCGATAGCGGAGTAACAAAAATGCAAGAAATCTCAAATATCTTGATAACGGTTAGTCCTAAAGTATAATGGAGTGTCGAAAGCCCAGACCGTCCGGCTCATCCGAGGACATAGAGCAGCAAGCAGCAAGGTGGGCGGCCGGAAAAAGTATAATGAAGTGTGCTATATTCTTCTCCTCGTCAAAAATTGCGTATAAAACAAGAATTTAATCGATACATTTCAGCAGCGTACGTAGTCATTTTTTTTTTTTTTTTTTTTTAGATTTTAGCGATTTTTGCAGGCTATTTCCTAAAAAAAAAGGCAGGTTGTTCTTTTCCGGATCGTACCAAAATCTAATCAACACCAGAGTGTCCCACAAGAAACTTATCTACCAAATTTTGTGAAAATTGGTCAATTAGTAATTTAGCTAGGGTGGATACATCAAATTTTTACTGGCCATTTCGCAAAAAAAGGCGGGTTTTGTTTTTACGAATCCTACCAAAAACTAATCAGCACCAGGGTCTCACCCAAGTGACTTACATACCAAATTTTATGAAATTCGGTCTATTAGTTTTTTAGTTAGAGTGGATACATACATTGCATACACAGACAGACAGACACACACACTCAGACGTCACGCTAAAAATATTTTCGTATTCTAGAGGTCTCGAAACGTGTAGATCCGTCGAAAACTCGAGTTGCGATTTTTGACATGATTCCAATACTTTCCCTATACATAACCATGTATTGCAGGGAAAGTAATAAATGCACGTATCCACGTATCGCAATGAAGTATTATGTGTGGATACATTGTGTAAAGACTAGAATTTGATAGATTGACTCGCAAATCGTATAGTATAACTACGAACGAATCGAAATTTTAGGCTTTTATAAAAGCAACGATAATTTCCTGAACAGTTAAAGTGGTGTGGCCTATACGGCAAGATAAAAGTTTCGATAACGCTATGGATGTTCTTGGAATCAAAAAAGTTTATAGCAAATTTTCATTGGCGTGATTGATCTGTTGCCTATTGTTAAAAAGAAAAGTTTAGGTAATTGAAAACAAATTTTAAAATAATAATCTATGGCTGAAATACTGGAACTACTCGCATACAAGCAGTTTATGTTTTTATTTTTATTTTGCTAGAAGTGGTAGGTCTATGCAAAATGAAATATAAATGCATGAAAAAGTTCAGTGAAGCCCCATGTTTCAGATATTTCTTTGTACATTAAGTGAAATAGTAGTTATAATTTTTGTAATTAAAACAAAAATGTCTTATACAAAATATTGATTCTCACACAAATAGCACATTTAAGTTTGCAGTCATAGTATAAAGTTTTCTTCTTGAATTCCTCGTCATTATTAAACCTTAGCATTTTTACTTTCCCTGCAATACATGGTAATGTATAGGGAAAGTATTGGAATCATGTCGAAAATCGCAACTCGAGTTTTCGATGGATCTACACGTTTCGAGACCTCTAGAATACGAAAAAACTATTTTTAGCGTGACGTCTGTGTGTGTGTGTGTCTATCTGTCTGTGTGTCTGTGCAATGTATGTATCCGCTCTAACTCAAACACTAATGGACCGAATTTCATAAAATTTGGTAGCTAAGACTCTTGGGGTATGACCCTGGTGCTGATTAGTTCTGGGTATAATTCGGAAAAAAAGAACCCGCCTTTTTTTGCGAAATGGCCCACAAAAACCTCATGTATTCACTTTAGCTGAAATACAAATTGACCAAATTTCACAAAATTTGGTAGATAAATCACATGTGGGATACTCTGGTACTGATTATATTTTGGTACGATTCGGAAAAGAACAACCTGCCTTTTTTTACGAAATTGCCCGCAAAAATCGCCAATATCTAAAAATAGACTACGTATGTTCAAATGTATCAATTAAATATTTGTTTTATACGTAATTTTTTGCGAGGAAAAAATTAAGAACAACTTTATTACTCTAGGACTAACCGCTCTCGAGATATTTGAGATTTTTCGCATTTTTTAATGCCGCCTTTGGAAAATTGTCCAATTACTAAATAAAAGCAGAAATTTAATTAAAAATGTAAATTTAGTGTCATTTTGTGCAATTAAACTCAATTTAATGAGTTCTTAAATAAAGAAAAAAAATGATTTTGAGTCTGTAGGGAAAGTCATGTGCTGTCCACAGATTTTTTTAAATCTGTAGAACCAGCTTTTATCAAGTTAGAGAATTTTAAAGAATGCACCTACATTGACATTTTCATAGGGATACATGAATTCGTTTAAGAGTCATCGTGTTTAAATAAACACGCTCACAGTACAGAGATGAACATTTCCTCAAAAGTGTTCAAAATGGTTTTTGAAGGAGTAAACTCGTTTCATTGTTAATATCTCGGTTTAAAATATTTTTTGTTTAAAAGGTTTTGAATAAGTAATACTTATTCTTAAAAATGGTATAAAAAGTTTGCAATAAAAGCAACATACTCTTATGTTTTATAAATTACTATACAAGGTGTGCCATAATGGACTTCGCCAAAGATCTATAACTTGGTGTGCGCAGGAAGCGATGCACAAAGAAGTTTCAGTTAGTCCCTTAGGATTCTTTTTTTTCTACTTCGGTTACTGGCCTGGCCCTCCAGTTTGGAGCGTTTGGATAAACAGTGGACGTTTCTCTCAGTCATCCCAGCGAAATGACGTCCCTCATAAAATGTTTTGTAGACGTTATATTTAAAGATATATGTACGACATCATTTAAGAACAAATCTAGCACACAAATACAGAGAAAGTACGTAATACTTAAATAAGAGTTTTAAGAATCCTGTTTTAAGCACTAATTATCATACAAGAAAATGTAATATAGCAGTAAAAAAGTTGTATGATGCATGAAAAGAATATACACAGTATATTGAAAATTGACTTGTGTATAGAATAATCACTGACAGAGAGAGAACAATTGAACAAAAATTGACGATAAACGTAAAACGTAAAATTAAAAACATTCTCGCAAATAAAATGTGCGATCTCAGATTTTTTGCATTCAAATACAGTAATTCATATTAGAACTATTAACAATAAGTAGATAAAGTTTTTCGTTTATATCTGCATCAAGAAACTAATTTTAATATAAGTATATTGACTCCGTGCATTTTTTTTACTTATGAATAAATATTTACAGATATAAATTTGCAAAACATTAAATATACGACAAATTTTACAATATTTATTTGAAGAATAAATGAAACACAATAAAATGTTATAAATTAGAAAAAAAATATAAATGTATGATCCCTGATTTTTTGTAATCGAATACAGTAACATATATTAGAACTATGAACAATAAGTAAATAACGTTCTTCGTTTTTATCTGTATCAAGAAACTAATTTTAATGTAAGTATTGACTCCTTCGTTTTTTTTCTTATATAAAAATAAATATTTATAAATTTACAAAAGCATTAAATTTACGGCAAATTTCACAATATTTAACTGATAATATGGATATAAATGTTATTTAAGAATAAGTATTTATATATATAAATTTACAAAAACATTAAATCTACGGCAAATTTAGAGTATTTAATTGACAATATCAATCTAAATATGAATATTAATGTGTAATAGTCTATAATATATCCATTAATATATCTTAGTCATAACCAGTTCAGTTTAATATTTATTAATATAATTCGTAAAAACTACAATAAAGAAGAAATTTTTTTAATTAGCTTACCCCTCTACAGTATTCAGTTTTCTATTATATCCATGTTAGTACTATGTTAAAAATAAATTTCATATATTGAAAAGCCTGGCCTGCATAATCATTTTAAAACTACATTGCTATATAAAACTTAGTCTTTAAATATTTGATTTATAAACTTAGGCTACTCGTAGCTCAATAAAACTCTTAAAAATTTCGCACATTATAAAATGAAAACAACGGCCAGTGTCACTATGTCACATTACAAACACCTACACAAAGACAAGAGGCGAACTGAAAGGATCCAAAATACCAATTCTTAACATGACGTCGTAGTGGACACCCCTCATCTAGGGACAAACCCAAGGAAGAAGAGAACAGGAATCACTATAGCCCGACGAAGCGAAAAGTGTTCTGTCTGATAAAATGTGTCCGTTTAAATGACTGGAAATATGTATTTTAACGTGTACATATTTATAAATATTAAATGTTGGTGTTGTTACTCGAGTAGTTTGTGTTATGGGTCTTTTAGAAGGGTCAAAAGTCCTTAAGCACCTCAATAACTTTGTAACAAAAATTCTACGAGTGTAGATTCTAGGTTCATCTAATGTAAATGCCTAATCTAATAAAAATGATCGCAGTGCCCTTGTCGAGAAGTTAAAAAGTTAGATCCATATTCTGTCTGGAATTCAAATGCACATTGTCCAAGATGAAAGATTATTTTATACAGGCTCCACACTACATTTATGTTTATGTCAATTTTTGTTTATATCGTTTATTGCATCATTAATGAGAATGACCGAGAGTTGACGATAACCCTATTGTTTTAAATAGGTAACGCTCTTAAAAGTCGCTTCCTAATCACTAGACAATGCTTTACATATACACAGTATTTGGCTTTTTTCATCCATCTCGCTTTGGGACAGAGTTCGTTATCCCGACTTTATTTTTAAATTCTCCACTAAGGGCGATACAATTACTTTCATTCTATCAGACAGGGCCATTTTATTATAGATAGACCTGATTAGTGAACATTTTCTTACAAATTTCATTGGGTGTTTAAGAGTTTCCAAGGAATCGCTTATAAAATAATTTGTATACAATAACACATTTTAGTTAGAATGTTTTATTTTACTTCAGTAAGATCTTGTGTCAAATCTTTAAAATTGGATACTTATACGATTAGGACTACGCATGACCCTGTCTAAGGATGTTCCTGTCTTGAATATATCCATTTGCGCTCTGTATACAAACATAGGTTTTTATTTTATTTAACCCGAGCTAAGTTAATTTCAATTTTTGAATCCTATTTGTTACCTGTTGATATTTTGTACGTTGAAAAGGGTGCACTCATTTACAATCATGCTGATGAGCTACCCCGTTACGATATTAATTTGAAATCCGTGATAATTGAGGTGTGAAGTTAGTTTTCGGATAGAAGTCTATGCATTTCATAATTTCTCGATGAACTTGATTATTAAAAGTGACACACGTTATAATAAGAATAAAACTATCTAGAGTCCTCACGGTGTTTTGTATACATTTATATTCCCTACTAGCAGCATACCCGGTCTTCGTACGGAGTATATAATATAAAAAAACTTATAATTCGCAATCTTGTACAAATTCTTTTAAAATATTAAATTTATTGCTCCTAAAGAGAAGTTTAAGAATATCTGTTCTCACTATGCAAAATTATCTTCACGGGCAGATTTGAAGACTAAAACATCCTGGCCTATTTTGTAAGCAAATTTACAAAAAAAAGGGAATTGAATCAATATATGCAACCCCGTACTACTTCTATTATCGCATATTAGAAAATATGCCAGTGTGTTAGTAAAAGATTACCCATATTACAATATGAGTCTCAAAAATCTTTCCCAAAATAAAAGAGATGACGTAATAAATTGAAAATATCAATAATCCCCGTACTCTTTATACCAGAAGGTCGTAATTGGTACCAATATATGCCAATATATGTCAAAGCATATGCCAATATACCTGTACTACTTATATTCTCGTAGATTATAAGATATACCCGTGTATTTGTAGAAGATTACTCGTACAACGTACAATATATGAGTTTAAATAATTTTTGTCATAATAAAACAATTGCATAATAACTTGAAAATATCAATAATCCCTGAATCAATGATTCCGAAAAATATTAATAATAATAACGTTTAAATCTGAAGACCGTAATTGATATTATACAGTCAAAAATGCTATAAGAAAAATCAAATCGTTCTTTTCTAAAATATATTTTTATATTCATTTATTTATTATACAAATCGAAAAAATAATAATTAAAATTAACAGACAGATTTAATTTAACTGAGTTTCTGAGCAACATGATATAAAATAGAATCTTCCTCATAAACTGCGAAATTAAATAACCATTTTGATTTCTTTATACTTTTCATTCTTCAGTAAATGGTTGTGAAAAATAAAGCATGGAGATAGATTTCCCATTGAAATCATGTTTCAAACAATTCATGTTTTCAGAAAGTGACTAATTAGGGGAAGAAATCTCCCATCAAACTCAGCGATAAAATTTTAATTCACTTTCAAACGATTTTCAAGCTTTACGTTTGGATAAACCACGGAGTTAGAGAGTAGAACTCCCAGGAAAATGTTTCGTTTTTAACACTTTACAACAAAGTTGAAAAGTGTTTATGACTTTGTTCATTCTGTCTGTCTGTCTGTCTGTCTGTCTGTCTGTCCGTTAGCACGATAACTGCCGTAAAAATGAGTTTATCAAAATGAAATTTTAGTATGTTGTTCAGACGGTCTGTAGGACCTATGGGAATATAAATAAATAATATCACCCAATTAGTTTTTTATTGAACCCGGGTTGAAAAAATGAAATACATTGAACCCTATGGGACCTAATTTTTCAAACATTTTTTAAGTAAATTTAAAATTCACGAATTGCTTCGAAATTTTTAGGAAATATTCACATTATCCCATAGAATATATATAAAAAAATTCAGTAAAATATGTTAAGTAGTTTTTTAATTAAAAAAATTATTTAATATAGGGAAAAAAACAAATTCAATTAAATTCTGACTTTGGGATATCTTCCAGAAAGAAAAGAGAGAGATATTATATAATAAATATCTCTCCATTTGTTTAAACGTTTTGCATATGGGAGTGGCTTCATATTTTAAGATAAATTTGGTAGATAACAATTTTTCATTTTTTTAAAATTTTATATAACTCTTCATGATAAATTTAATTGATGGCATTTTAAATGCACTTTCCTACGTCCTAGAGAGTTAAAATTTGGTACACAGCTTAAATTTGTTGAACATTTTATTCGACAAAAATTTGATGGATCTTTAAATATAGATTATACATTTTTTTCGAAATGGCCTGAAAATAATCCCCGTTCACTTCTATAAATCATTGGTGTAATATTGTTAAAAATTCTGATGTGGACAGCACATGTCTTTCTCTGCAGACTCATATTCGTTCTCTTTATTTTTCATTAATATCTCAACAACTCCTGGTCTTAAATACTCGAAACTGAGACTAAATTTATAAGAGGCTATTTTAAAACTATCCACAAAATTTCATCAAATTCGGTTCAGCCGTTCTCCCATGATGATGAGATAAACGAAAATTTCGTTATTTACTAATATCTCGAGAGCCACTGATCATAGAAACTCCAAGCATGGGCTGAATTTTAAGTGGAGCTATTTCTAGGCTACCCACACAAAATTTCATCAAATTCGGTTCAGCCGTTTTCCCGTGATGACGGGACAAACAGACAGAAGACAGATTTTCAATTTTATTTATATAGATTTTGTAGGTTTATTCTGTAAAGCAGAGTGAAAAATATAAAAAATAATTTTATAAGTCTTAGTTTTCAAGGGGATTATCTTTTCCTTAATTCTTTAAAATATAAATTAGCGATAGATCCTCTAACCAAAGATTTGGCTGATTTGCATTTATGTACTAGCCACTTCCACCCCATCTTTGCGCATAAGAAATAGTTAATGGTCAATCCATGTGACACCTAGGCACTCAGTAAAAGTTTTCAATGTCAAAAGCCGTTTCAAATTCAAGCAGTTGTACACTCAAAATACAAAATTACCTAAGGTTGGATGATAGTTAACAGTAAAAATGTTTATACAGTTAGTGGCTACATGTTTTAGGATCGGTTGAAACCCATCCAATGACTTAATTGGTACTGTAGTCCTATTTGGTTTGCTAAAGTTGACGATTTGTGTGAATCATATTTGAGTGACGTATATTGAGTGACGTTTTTGACGCTGCATAGCATAGAAGAAATCTTCGAAACAACTTTAGAATTCAACAACTTGTGAACTGTATCTCACGCAAAAATACTAACCTAATACACTCATTGCGTAGAGATGTTCGATATTGAAACTTAATATCTGACATTTTTGCACATTCCCACAAAATCATAGAAAAAAATTTGGTGGATGTTTCTATGAAGCAGGAACACACAACGGAAGGGACTTTATTAATGGGGTCTATTAATATATGAGAGAATCGATTAAGTCCTCGTTTTCAGATATTTTAAATTACTTTTTGTTTTGCAATATACGTTTTTTATCGAACTACTTAAAATGTGTGAAGTGAGGTATGACTTAATAGAGGCATTTTTTACGCTCACAATGAACACATTTTCTCATTACGTAGATTAATCACACGTCTCCGCGAAAAGACGATGTCTACGTGCCGCGCACTTCAATATTTTGTGGTTATAATTTAGCTTTATTTGGAATATTTTTCAAAAAGAAATTCATCTGAATATGAATTGGACGCATGGGAAGAGGTGCGTTTAATTTCCGTGCCGTAATTTAAATGTCACGGAAGTGTTATAACCCATAAATGACAAAAGAAAATCTAATGTAGGAACAGCACATTATTTTTCTTACATTATAAAATGACTTTATTTCTTTTACGAAGAAATAATGGTGTATAAGCTATTTTTGCACTGAATTAATATGATGTCGATTGAAATTGACCATTTTGTCAACTTCTTCGTCCGGATAGAATGATATGATTCATACTCGCGTGCAAAATCCACGTCCAAATACAATTGATATTTAATAAATAAATATATGGTGAAATAAATAACTTTAGAAAAATTCTTGGTCGGCAAAAAATATAAAATTATTACAAAAATTACTTTCTCTGGTGAATGGAATGAGCTAGATCCACGGGAATAATGTGAACAGATTTGTTGTATATTATTGCATATGGAAAGCGAACGTACTGGATAATGCATATTACTTTTTTAAATGTTGTTATTTTTTATGAATTTAACTGAAAAAATGCAATATTTCGAGAACGGCTCATGCTAGCGTTCTAGAATTTGTATCATTTCAAATAACTTCTCAAAAACTTCTGCTGCAATAATAAATAATAGCTTCTTAAATATATCATACGTACAAAAAAAGTAAAGGTTCTTTCTCAGGATCAGCAAACGCGACCTCGCTTACTTAAGTAAAGTCGACCACTGAGGATGGCGCACGTAGTTAAAGGTAACGCAGCGGAAATAAATGATAGAGAAAAAGCCAGACCGACTCGCAAGAAACAACGAACACACAAAACCACAGGGGAAAGAAAGAAAAATAAGACGGCATATGAGAGAGAATACTTATAAAAGCAGTAACGAAGGAAATTTGGGATGTTTAAACCAGATTTAAAAAATAAGTAGAAAAAAATGAAAGCGAAGCGAAACTAACTAGAACACACAGGGAAAAAAAATCAATTCATATATGAAGGAACTAACTGATTTCGGAGGACATATGAGCTAACTTCGTCAAAAAATAGTGAAAAAATAACTAAAAATCGGAAAAGGACAGACAAATAAAGGAGTAAGAAGAAAGACGACCCGACTGGAAAAAAATGATACCAGAGATTTTCAAGCAGAGAAGGAGAAGGGGCAATGACCGTTAGCAAAAAATAGTTAGATTGTGAAACAATGGAGAAACTTTCAAGAAAGTCCAATTCAAAAATAGAATTAGGAATTCTATGCCATCTTTTGACGTCAAGTTTCTATTCACTAACGTCCGCAACTAATTGTTTGGTAAAGATGTGAGGTCTAAATAACCTTTCAATTATTATTTTCCCCAGTTTGCATTACAATTTATATTTACTTAAACAAACAGTTTTAACTGTTTTCTAAACAGCGTTTCTAAGACGAAATAGGAATACGTTTCGGATATTGAGACGTTCAGTAGTAAGAAGAGGATGAAAGGATTGGATTAAAGATAAAGGATTCTAGTAAGAGTTTGGACGTGAGTGAGCTGAAGTGAAGCAGAAGGCACGATGATAGATTTGGAGGAGTTTGGAATGTGGCGGGTAATCTAATGAACGAACCCAATTCGATACAACTATGACTAGGAAGAGTCTAGTATTCGGGGTTTGTCGCATTACGAGGCGGGGTAACAGAATGCCAGTGATAAGCCTATAAGCTTTAGAATTCGTCTCCATTTAAGAATTATCACCAGGTCAGTTAATGAAAGTATCTTGTATATTTGTAATCTATTCTGGGCGTGTGCAATAATAAGTGCTGTCTATGTCATCCGTTGTTTTAAAAAGCCATCTTCTGTTATTTCTGTGACGTACGCAATAAACTAAGTATGAATTAAATCAGTGTGGTCCTGTATCATTGCCCTTGGACTGAAAGGCCTGAATATCAAGTACTTTAAGTTAGAGTTAGGTCACTTTTGACATATCGAAGATCCTTCCTCGAGAACGACTTCTAAGGAGGATAAAGAGATATTAGGACTTTACAAAGAGATTACATGAATTTCATTATTTAGATATCGAAGTTAAAAAAATTGTCATACTAACAAAATTATGTCTTGAAGCATCTTTTGTTTTTAATGGTGTTTTTTATAAGCAATCTGAAGGTCTACCTATGGGTATTCCTTTGTTACTAATTCTATGTGATATCTATATGCATTATTTGAAAGAAAAACTTGATTTGTGCAATTTCAAATATTGGTACAGATATGTGAATAATAGTGCTTTCATATTTGTTAACAATTGCATTCGTCCTAATTTGCTTCGTTTAATTAATTCCACTGATCCTTGCATTTAATGTACTCATAAGCAAGAATGTAAAAATAAATTATTCTTTCTTCATGTTCTTCTTATGAAAATTGGTTCTACTTTCTCAACTTTTATTTTTCGCAAACCTTTTCCTGTATTTTTGCCTCTTCATGCTCGTTCTAATCATCCTATTAAGCAAAAGTTTTCAGCTTGAACTTATGTTCTGACTCCCAGTCACTTAATTGTGTCATTAACTAGCTCAAATCCTTGGCCATTTTTGCAGGTTATAATACCACCATTATTGACAAGGCGTTGCTCTGATTCAATAAGCCGAAATTGGGTTCTAAGATGCTACATCATGAGATGTGCCTCCGTAATTTTATCGTTTTACCCTTTTACCCTTCTGTTCTGTTCCGCTTGACTTTGTTGTGTGCCGAGCGTGCGATCTTACTGTCGCTACGAATGATTGTTTAACCATATACCTTCGGGAGGGACGGATTATTTCTATGCTTACCCTTCTGTTACATGTAGGGTTGCTAATATTATCATCCGTTTCAATTTTAGGCGTGCGTTTAAATCTTCTAAAAATCCAATTCTCTTCACTTAAAGACCCTATTCCAGTCTTGAATCATTGGGGGTATTTATCACAATCCACGCAAATGTGATCTGGACTATGTAGGTCAAACCGAAAGAACTCCAAAATGTCGTATTAGGGAACCCATGAATTATGTTCTTGACAAGAATTATGTTCTTGACAAGAGGTATATAAGTATTCAATTGTTGAGCATTCTTGGGACTCAATTTTTCGGCAGTCAAGATTATTTTTTTCCTAATTCAATTATTGAATGACTTTTTTGAAAGTTTTTTTATTGTTTTTCAATCTAACTCCCTTGTTAACGGTCGCTATCTCTTCTTTTTCATTTGGAATTTCTATTCCGGTTGTCCTCCTCCTCTTTTCGTTTATTTGTCTACCTTTTTTCGATCTTTGGTTATTTTGTTTGCTATTTTTTGACGAAGCTATGGCCTCCTAAACCAGTTGGCTTCTTTATATTTGAATTTAATTTTTTCCATTCGTTCGTATTGGTTTCCAGTCGTTTCTATGTTTTTTCTATTTATTTTTATAGCTGATTTAAAAGTTTCAGGGTTTCTTCGTTACTAATTTTCGTTAAGTTTTTCTCTCTCTTACCACCCTATTTTCATTTTCCCCATCACCTGTCGTCCTGTATGTTCGTTGTTTCTTGCCACTCGGTTTTGTATTACCCACCTTTCATTTGTTTCTGACGCGTTGGCAATTTTCTTTCTCCTACTTTCAAGCACATGTGCCATTCTCAATGGCCTATTTTCTTCGATTAAGTGAGGTCGCGCTTCTTGTCGATCCTGAAGAAGAAGGCTGTTAATTGCCTTTGAATCTAGTAGATCAATGTTTTGTATGAATGCTGTATTTACGAAGATTTTATTTATTGTGTTTGTATTATTTGTTTTCGAATGAAAAATTATGTAGAAAATGGTTATTTATTTTTAATTATTGAAGGTTTTAATTTTTTAATCTTTATTTCAAAATTTCATTCGGAAATTGGAAGGATCTTTCGAATATTTCAGTATTCGCTGATTGTAATAGTCGTACTCAATTATTTTCGAAACGCTTCATTCGCTCGCGAGAAATCTCTTCCACAGACTCACGAACACACACACTGACGCACACAGACATCACCTCAAAACGCTCGATTCGAGTTTAGTTATTCTTAAAATGTACTCGAATTTGAATTTTCAACCCATCACACTATTTTTCGTGTATGTAGGGAAAGTAAAAGTCACGCACATGATTTTTGCTACAAACGAACATATTGTATTGGAAAACAAAAACATATATTTGAAGATTTAAGATTCTCGCTGAAGATCGATAGAGTCTATGTTTTTGCCAATTGAATAATCTCACCCTATTTTATCCTAAACTACTTTAGAACACTTCATATGCATAAGGCAATCTAAACTGTCAGTTTCCTGTATTGTTTATGCTTCTATCATAGTTCGAAAATTAGGATTATGGCTCCTCTGAGAACAACATTTTAAATTTCGAATAATTTAATTAATATTTCAAATAATTATTATCTGATTCTCGCCATTTTATATAATATATCTACACATAAATTTCAAGATGAAATGGTAATATATATAGATGGAATTTTATTTGTAGCTTTAGCGTTATTCTCCACACACACACACACACGCACGCACACACGCACGCACACACACACACACACACACACACACACACGCACACACGCACACACACACACAAAAAGGCTACGTAAAATAATACTAGCATAAAGAAATGAGATTTTCTTTTAACACTTTACAACAAAGTTGAAAAGTGTTTATGACTTTGTTCATTCATTCTGTCTGTCTGTCTGTCCGTTAGCACGATAACTGCCGTAAAAATGACATTATCAAAATGAAATTTTAGTATGTTGTTCAGACGGTGTGTGGGACCAATGGGAATATAAATAAATAATATCACCCAATTAGTTTTTTATTGAACCCGGGTTGAAAAAATGAAATACATTGAACCCTATGGGACCTAATTTTTCAAACATTTTTTAAGCAAATTTAAAATTCACAAATTGCTTCGAAATTTTTAAGAAATATACACATAAAAAAAATTTCAGTAAAATATATTAAGTAGTTTTTTAATTAAAAATTATTTAATATAGGGAAAAAAACAAATTCAATTAAATTCTAACTTTTGAGATATCCTCCAGAAAGAAAAAAGAGGTATATTATATAATAAATATCTTTCCAAGAGTTTAATCATTTTGTATATGAGAGAGGCTACACATTTTAAAATAAATTTGGTAGATAACAATTTTTGAAATTTTTTTTATTTTATATAATTCTTCATGATATACTTATTTGATGGCATTTTTAATACACTTTCCTACGTCCAAGAGAGTTAAAATTTGGTACACAGCTTAAATTTAATGAACATTTTATTTTACAAGAATTTGGTGGATCTTTAAATATAGATCATACAGTTTTTTCGAAATGGCCTGCAAATAATCCCCGTTCACTTCTATAAATCATTGTTGTAATATTGTAAAAAATTCTGTTGTGGGCAGCACATGTCTTTTCCTGCAGACTCATATTCGTTCTCTTTATTTCTTCAATAATAATTTGAGTTTATCCGCACAAAATAAAAGCCATAAGTATTTTAAATGACATTGAATTTGCACGTTAAACTTAAATTTGGTTCTCATTTGATAGCTGGACTTATTGCCAAAGGTGGCGTAGCGAAAAAACTAGAATATCTCAAGAACGGCTAGTCCTAGAGTAATGGGGTTAGTCTTATTCCTTTTGTTGTCAAAAATCATGTATAAAATAGGAATTTAATTGATGTAATTGAGCACACGTAGTCCTTAATTTTTATATTTAACGAGTTTTGCGGGCCCTTTCGCAAAAATAGCCCGTTCCTTTTTCCCGAATCGTACTAGAATAACCTACAAATGATTTATATACCAAATTTTGTTAAATTTGGTATATAAATCACTTGTAGGTTATTGAAATATTATACACCAAATTTTGTTAAATTTGTTCCATTAGTTTTTAGCTAGAGTGGATAAAGGCAATTTCTGCCGACCATTTCGCAAAGAAGGCCGATTATTTTATTACGAATCGTACTATAATCTAATGAACATCAGGATTTCTCACAAAAAACATACCTACCAAATTTTATGAAATTCGGTCTATTAGTTTTTCAATAGAGTGGATGTAATATCCTCGCAGACACACAGAAACATACACAGATACACCCTTATACACACGGACGTCTTCCTAAAAATAGTTTTTTCGTGTTCTAGAAGTCCCAAAACGTGTAGATCCTTCGAAAATTCAAGTTCCGATCTTTGGCACGATTCCAATACTTTGAATACACACACACACACATATATATTTTCTGTCTATCTGTGTAATATCTGTGTATCTAAATTCCGTGCCTATGCAATTACAATAGTTGTGATTTTAAATGATCTCTAAACTTTTATTATTTCTTCAACGAAGCCTAATTTTAACTTATGCAGAATGCAAATACCTCAAGCAATTGTAAGGTGAGTTACATAAGAATTGCTGAATTTTTTTCACACAAAATTATTTAGCTCTGGAGTCTGGAATAAAAGTTATATGAATAAAATATTCATTGATTTTGCATAGAGAATCAGATGATTTATATTTCGATACAGTTTTAAATATTTACGTATAATAAATTACTGTAGCACTGTGATAATGCAAAAGATATCACCACAGAATGTATCACATTTTAGAAATTTTTAAATGAAATTGCATTTCAGTTGGAAAGTGTTTCATAATTAATGCTTATGCATGATTGATCTTTCTTGTTATTTTTCTAAATGAATTTCCCGAGTTTCTATTTATTTATCTGATGTAAGATATAAAGTGAGTATAAGATCTTAAAACTAATTTATGCTTGCTTTAATCATTAGGATAATAACATAAAACAATACACGATTAACTAAATGTTTAAAAAAAAATATATTTACTTTTGTAATGTGATCTAAATAATATCTAGTGTAATTGAAAGTATAAACTGCTCAATATTACTTCAAAACATACGATTTGAGTTCAGTAATGCTTAAAACGCGTCAAGTCATTAAAAAACTCGAATTTTCATCTCAATCATAATACTTTTTTATACTACTCATTATACTGTGTATGTGATACATAAACTAATTTATATAAAATAGTGTGGCCCGCGGGCATTCTGCCTTAAGCAATTTAGAAGCGGGTTTATTCCTGGGATATCCTACTATCATAAAAGACAACCCTCAATCACTGTCTGTGTAACCGTAACACTAAAGGAGACATCATATATTCCAATGTTGGAAATAATTTAAAACATATGATGTGAGCAGCACATGACTTTCCCTGCAGACTCATATTCACATTCTCTTTATTTCTTCAATAATTCATTTAATTGAGTTTAATTGCACAAAATTACAGCCATAATTATTTTAAATTACACCAAATTTGCGCTTTTAATTCAATTCTAGTTTTCAATTTGTAACTGTACTTATTTTCAAAGGTGGCATAGCGAAAATGCGAAAAAACTAAAATATCTTAAGAACGGCTAGTCTTAGAGTAATGGGGTCGATCTAATTCGTTTTGCCGTCAAAAATTACGTAAAACATAAACATTTAATTGATATATTTGGGCATACGTAGTCTTTATTTTTAGATTTTAATGATTTTTGAGGGCTATTTCGCAACAAAAAAAAAAGAAAAAAAAGGCAGTTTATTTTTTTCCGAATCGTACCAAAATCTAATCAGCAGCAGGGTAATCCACATGTGACTTATCTACCAAATTTTGTAAAATTTGATCCACTAGTTTTTCAGCTACAGTAGATACAGGCAATTTTTGGGGGCCATTTTGCAAAAAAGGCGGGGTCTTTTATCCCGAATAGTAGCAAAAACTAATCAGCACCAAGGTCATACACAAGTGACTTACCTACCAAATTTTATGAAATTTGGTCCATTATTTTTTGAGTTGGAGTGGATACATGCATTGCACAGACAGACACACACACACACAGACGTCACGCTAAAAATAGTTTTTTACTTTCCCTGCAATACATGGTAATGTATAGGGAAAGTATTGGAATCATGCCGAAAATCGCATTTCGAGTTTTTGACGGATCTACACGTTTCGAGACCTCTAGAATACGAAAAAACTATTTTTAACGTGACGTCTGTGTGTGTGTGTCTATGTGTCTGTCTGTCTGTTTGTCCGTTTGTCTGTCTGTCTGTCTGTGCAGATTTTATACCCATTCTAACTAAAAGACTGATTGACAGAATTTCATAAAATTTGGTAAGTAATTTCCTTGTGGGCGAATCTGGTGTTGATTAGTTTTGGGTACCATTCGGGATAAAATAACCTGCCTTTTTTTGCGAAATCGCCCGTAAAAATTGTATCCACTCTAGCTGAAAAACTAATGGACCGAATTTCACAAAATTCTGTAGATAAGTCTCTTGTTGATTACCCTGGTGCTGATTAGATTTTGGTACAATTCGAGAAAAAAGAACCTGTCTTTTTTTGCGAAATGGCCCTCAAAAATCGTCAAAATCTAAAATGAAAAACTGCGTATGCTCAAATATATCCATTAAATTCTTGTTTCATACGTAATTTTTAACGATGAAAGACCAACCCCATTAAACTAGGACTAGCCGTTCGCGAGATATTTTAGATTTTTCGTATTTACTTTTACGCCACCTTTGAAAATAATTCCAGTTACCAAATAAGAACAAAAATTGAATTAAAAATAAATTAAATTTGATTAAAATAAAGAGAACGTGGATATAAGTCTGCAGGGAAAGTCATGTGCTGCCCACATCAGATTTTTCGTATTCTAGAGGTCGCAAAACGTATAGATCCGTCGAAAATTGTGATCTGTTGTGATTTTCGGCATGATTCCAATACTTTCCCTATACATTACCATGTATTGCAGGGAAAGTAAAATGAGTGCAGTGCCCGACTTTGTTTTCAGCATGTGATGTCACGTGCAACACATAAAGCTCTAGACCTCTCCATTGGTATAAATAAGTTAAAAATGAGTCCAATATCGGGACTCGTTTTCAGTATCTAAGATCACTCAACGTAAAACTCCAGATTACTGCTCTTCATATAGAGATAAATGAACAAAACATGTTGTTGAGTCTGTAGGAAACTCAAGTACTACTCACATTAGATATTTTTGCATTCTGTTACCTAAATACAATGGAAGTGAAATTAAGCAGAATGAAACAGGGATATACGAGAAAATAAAGCCGCCCTTATTCTTTATGTTTTTATAAAGTCATCTGGCAGAATATTCGCGGAAAGGAGATCTATAACTTTTGTAATTCTAGAGATAAATAAATACTATACGCATTGATTTTCCCGAAATTTCGTGCCACAATTATTTTTTTATTTTCCTTCTTCGTTGCCAAGTGCTGGGATGAAAGTATACCGACATTTGAAAAACCATATATTTTACCCTTTCATAAACATTATAGATACTTTTATTCTATAGAACCAATCTAAAACAACATCAATTCACTCCTGTCTTCTATTAAAGATGACACATTTATAGGGATATACTGTAACTCTGTAAAGGTTTATATTTTTCTAAAGTTTCAAAGATTACTCCGTGTTTTGATTGTTGGTGAAATCTCGAGGGTTTACATTCTGGCTCGATTAAAGGTTTTGAGTAAAAGAAAATGGTTTTTCTTTCTCAGAGAACGACGTTTCGTGTTCAGACGATGCATTAAGGATTGAGCAAGATCTCGGAAAGTAATATTATCAAGGGATTGTTTCTTATAAGGAAAGACCAGTTGGGTAGCAGTCGAAATGTTTGCAAAGGAATGTTGCGCGAGTATCTTATGCGTAATTTTGTTGCAATTTTTATCTGCCGATTTTCGTCCCTGTTTATTTACGTAAATACATTTTATATTTGTATTTAAAAGATTACTGTATTTTAAGATATCTTGGCTCTGACGACTCGCTTGCACGTCGACGATATTTTTCAGTCGATTGTTCTGCCTATGTTGTCAAAACGCCTAGGTTTCATTTACCAACAAGACAGCGCTCGACCACATACAACACGAAGTTTTGAACAATTTAATATCTTCACATGGTCATCCAGGTCTCCAAACCTATCACCAATAGAATACGTCTGGGACATGCTGGGATGACATTGGAAGCATTCCCAAAATACCACTGGATTAGATGAGCAGTTGCAACATTTGTGGCAGAATCTTTCGCAGAGGGATATAAGTGACTTAATCGACTTCATGTCGCACCGAATATCGGATTCTATGAGAGCTTGGTGTTCAGGGAGGGATTTACCACTTACTAAAATGTCATTTTCTTGTTGCCTCCATTTCTCAATAAAATGTTTTTTCCCTCTCAAATTGTAATCATTTGCATATTTCCTCAAACGATACCACCATTCATATCGAGTTTCGCGGCGGCAGCTCAATTTTTTATGAGTGCATATATATTTTTGCAGAATGTATTTTTATAAAAACATTGAAAAACTGAGGTATTTCTTTCTTTACAAGAATGATCTTGAATCCTTAAATAGGAAAATATTTTAAACTACATATAAAAATTTCAGGCTGTAAAAGTCGGCTTCCACATCAGTTTTTTCCTTTATTTAATTTTCTGCTTAATCAACACAGCTTGCATAAAAAAATTGCATAAGAAACTATAATAATAGTGTTTTTTTTTTAAACAAATGTTTCCCATTGTAATGTGGTTATCAAATTATTTACCTGGAGGCAATAGTTCAGAAGCATTATATTTTCTTTTTCGATAATCCACGAGTGTTGATAGATTTTACCATTATGAAGAACTTAAATAGTTTTAAAATTTATTCATTGCAATATTACACAGTTCATAATATAGATATAATTATAGGTTTTAGATTGAAAAATAACTGAGTTGCTATTAGTTAATGTTAACTTATAATATTCCCATCCACTTCCATCTAATATTATGTAATTCACATTTTTAATTGAAACTAAAGAATTCACCTGCCGAAGTCTGAGATTAAAAGTAGTAATATATTTTGTCTAGTGCATTATTATTATGCTTTTAAATATAGATAGAACATTTTTATTATATTTAGAATACAGATTCATGAATATAATTTTATCATGTTTGGAACTAATTTTTATGAATGCGTCACTTTCACGCTTTACTGTATAATGCTCTGCCCCTATCACGAAAGTAATAAAAAAATCTTCACTCTTTTACTTTTGTCTATATTACTTTGCCCCTGTTTACTGACTCTCACTAACTCCCGTTATTCGGTTCGTGAGTTGGGAGGCTTTGCTTCTGCTCGCTAGTGCTTGCTGAGCTCACTTTGCGAAATCTTTAGGTCACCTGTTAAGCAGGCGTAATACGTCCATTGGAACCGTCCCTTGTTCTCAGGTACTCACCAATCCCAGATCTCGCTTCGCCAGTTATAGTGCTTTTCCCCTTGTTCATAATACAGTGACAAAAAATGGCGTTTTGTTTGTTTTAATAAATAATTTAAATATTACTTCTTTTGAAATGGCATTAGCTTTATTTTTTTAACGATTATAATAAAAATAGGAGGTGACACATAACAATCTATCAATATATACTAATTGCCAAGTGCTCGTTTGTCTGTCTGTCTGTCCGTCTGTCACGCCTTTTTAGGCACTTCCCGAATAGATAGAGACTTGCAATTTGGTACATGGCTTGGTCGTTCGATAAAACCCCCGGGACAAATCGAATTTTTCGAAAACGTTCTCTAGAGGGGATGCTTCACACGAAAACGTTCGAAATGTGAAATGATAGGAAAGCATGCTTTGCGGCAAGATAGAGACATTAAATTTGGTGTATGGGTAAACCATTCAAAAGGAAGAAAGTGTGCAATTCCAGATTTCCAATATTTTCTACTTAAGGGGGGTGCAACTCATCAAAATGTTCGATTTACTGAATAAATGAGAAAAAGCTCCTTTAAAATTTGATAGAGGCTTGAAATTTGGTATAAGGGCAAATCATTGGACGAAAACATCCAAGACGAATATAATTTTTCAAAAATGTTCGTTTATGGGGGTGCTCCAGTGTGAAACGCTCGAAAGGCGAATTGATAAAAAAACATGCTTCGAGATGAGATAGAGATATCACATTTGGTGTAAGGGTAGATAGCTGATAGATTGGAAAGAAGAAAATGTACAATTTCAGTTTACCAAATTTCAAATATTTTCTACTTTAGGGGGTGCCGCATACCAAAATGTTCGATTTCCGGAGTAAAGTAGAAACGCCCCTTTTAAAACGTGATAGAGGCTTGATATTTGGTATATGGGCGAATCATCTGATAGAAAACACAGGAATAGAATTTTTCGAAAATGAATGTTTAAGGGGGTGGGTACTCCACACAAAAACATTCGAAAGGTGAAATGATAGAAAAAGAATGTTTCGCGATGAGATAGAGACTTAAAGTTTGGTGTTCTGGTGTTGGAAAGGAAGGAAATGTACAATTTCAGTTTTCCAACATTTGCTATTGTAGGGAGTACCGCTCATTAAAATATTCGATTTGCCGGACAAATGAAAAACGCCTCCTTTACAATGTGATAGAGGCTTGAAATTTAGTATTTGGGCTAACCATTTAATAAAAGAATCGAAGTTGAATGCGGTTTGACGAAAATGTTCAATAAGGGGGTGCTACACAGAAAAAACGTTCGAAAGGTGAAGTGATAGAAAAAACATGCTTCGTGATAGGATTGAGACTTCAAATTTGGTCTACGGGTAGATAGTTTGGAAGGAAGAAAGTGTGAAATTTCAGATTTCCAATATTTGCTACTTTAAGGGTTGCCGCACACTAATATGGTCGATTTTCCGAATGAATGAGGCACGCTTCCTTTTAAATGTGATAGAGATTTGATATTTGGTATATGGGCCAACCATCTGATAAAAAAACCCGAGACAGAGTTTTTCAAAAATGTTCATTTATGGGTGTGCTTCAAACAGAAAAACGTTCGAAAGGAGAAATGTTGAAATAGCAATGCTTCGGGATGAGATAGACTTTAATGTGGCGTACTGGTAGATAGTTTGAAAGGAAGAAATGCGGAACTTAAGATTTGCAAAGTTTTCTTCTTCAGGGGTTTCTGCACTCCAAAATATTCGATCTGCGAAATAAATGTGAAAAGCGAATTATTCAACATTTTACATTATTCGGGGGCTGCTTATTGCGAGACCGTTGATTTTCAACAGGTATTCGGCTAGTCTATATATACTAATTGCCAAGTGTCCGTCTGTCCGTCTGTAAAGTTTTTTTAGGCACTTCCCGAATAGGTAGAGACTTGGAATTTAGTACAAGGCTCGGTCGCTCGATAAAACCCCCTGGAAAAAATGATTGAATTTTTTGAAAACGTTTTCTAGAGGGGGGTGATCCACCACAAAACGTTCGAAAAGTGAAATGATAGGAAAGCATGCTTTGAGATAAGATAGACACTTCAAATTTAGTGTACGGGTAAATCGTTCGTAAGGAAGAAAGTACGCATTTTCAGATTTTCAGTATTTTTTACTTAAGGGGGTGCCGTACACCAAAATGTTCGATTTACCGAATAAATGAGAAACGGTTCCTTTAAAGTTTAATAGAGGCTTGAAATTTGGTATATGGGCTAATCATTTAACGAAAACACCCAAGACGAATATAGTTTTTCAAAAATGTTCGTTTAGGGGAGGGGGGTGCTCTAGAGAAAAACGTTCGAAAGGTGAAATAACGAAAAACCATGCTTCGGGATGGGATAGAGACTTCAAATTTGGTGTACGGGTAGATAGTTCGAAAGGAAGAGTTTGCACCATTTCAGTTTTCCAATATATTCTACTTCAGGGGGTACCGCAAAACCAAACGTTCGATTTTCCGAATAAATGAGAAATGCCTCCTTTAAAAATGTAATAGAGACTTGATATTTGGTATATGGGGAAATCATCTGATAAAAAACAAAAAAAATTGAGTTTTTCAAAATTTTTCATTTAAGGTGGTGGCTACTTCACAGGAAAACCTTTGAAAAGTAAAATGATAGCAAAAATATGCTTCGCAATGGAATAGAAACTTCAAATTTGGTATATAGGTAGATAGTTCAAAAGAAAGAGAGTGTGCAATAGAAATTTTCCGATAGTTGTAATTTTGAGGGGTTTCGGCCACCAAAACGTTCGAAAAGTGAAATGATAGAAAAACATACTTTGCGATGAGATAGATACTTCTAACTTGGTGTATGGGGATACCGTTCGAAAGGAAGAAAGTGTGCAATCTCAGATTTCAAATATTTGCTATGTTCTATTTGGTTAATAAATGAGAAACGCCTAATTTAAAATATGATAGAGGCTTTAAATTTGGTATATAGGCTAATCATTTGATAAAACCCCCAAGACGAATACAGTTTTTCATAAATGTTCATTTAAGAGGAGGCTCCACATGAAAAAGTTCGAAAGATGAAATAATAAAATTGCATGATTCAGTATGAGATAGCGACTTCAAATTTGGCATGCGAGTAGATAGTTCGAAAGGAAGAAAGTCAACAATTCAGTTTTCTAGTATTTTCTTCTTTATGGGGTTCCGCACACTACAATTCTCGATTTTAAAAATAAATGTGAAACGTGAATTGTTCAAAAATTTATGTTATTCAGTGGCTGCTTATTGTGAGACCGTTGATTTTCAACGCGTATTTTACGTGTATCTTAAGTCATCATCCTGTCAAATTATAAACCATTTGATGTCATAGGTCCGGCACTAGTCTTGGCAGAAAATCTCTCTATTTTAAAAATATTTGGTCAGCGGCGGTGGCTGCACCTAGCATTTTTTTTAATATAGAGATATTTCAAGTCCATGTGGCATATTCAATCATGAATTTTGCATTTGCTCAGTATTCTGAATGTTTCGGTCATCGAGTACTAGTAAAATAATGCAACTCCGATAGTTATATTATACTTTTATATCTTATAAAACCATTCGCCCTTGAACGAAATGCCATGTCTTTATCCTGCTTACATTGCGTTTCGAATTTATTCCGGAATTCGAACATGTTTGTTCCACAGAGATAACTATTTCAAAAGCTTTTAAAATATTTTATTTTTCCTTTTATCGTCGTATGATAAATTCGATTTTAAAATTTTAAATATATTTCGATTGAAAGTTATTTTTATACATTTATTCTCTAATTATAACTATCTAGAAATGTAACAATCTAGAAATGCAAATATTTGAAAATAGTTCTTAAAGAGTCGCAGAAGTTGAAGAGAATAGGTATGATAGGACGTTGGACATCGAGGCAGAATAATACTTTAGCGGTGCTCTCACTGCGTATCATAGACAGTCAAATGATATACAATATACCGTGTTCCACTAGTGGATGTATCATGTGCATAAACAGTTCTGCGGTGAAAAAATCACAATGCTTTCATATCTAAGATTTTGTGTTATCTATTTGGACCACCATAGAAAAGACGGTACCTGGTTATGTGTACATTGAAGAAATTTGATTTACAGCACAGAAGGCGATAAAAGGCTTCTGAGTACTTGGTTATATTATTTCTTCATCGATCTATCTATGCTGTTTTTAATCAAAGATACAGCAGGGGGTGATGCTGTTTCCTCCACCACCACCCTGACCGTGCCCCTTGCCAACTATGGCATGAAGGGTTTGGTTGCACGTGGTGCCCCTGGAAAGCTGTTCGTTCTTCAGCGAACCAAACATCAGCAGTAGCTGTTCATGCGAGTTCAGCCCTATTATAGACATGAAAAAGAGAAATCGCCTTTTTAGTCTATAGAAGACATCGTGAAATCGGCCGCGAAGAATGCGCCGGACTCACGTATCGAGTTGTATGTATGTATGTCAAAAATACAGAAAATCTGATGTGGGCAACACATGACTTTCCTTATATAATGTAATGAATTTACTACTTTTACAGTAAAAAAATAGGTTTTTCTTATAATAGATACTAATATTCTCTCCAAGATATTGAACTTTCGACAATGAGTCGTCATTTTCATTGATTTACCGTCATTTTTATCCATTTGGCGAGATTTTCGTTAATTTGGCAACATTTCAAAAAGTCGCCAAGTTGGCGACATTCAGCCAAATTAGTCGCCAAAATCTCGCCAAGCGTTATGGATGAAGAAATAAGTTATTCTTACAGCAGACAATTGACTATTGGCGTTCAAATACAAAAGTATTACTTAAAGTATCTTTTTCCATGAATAGAACGAGCTGGATCCACGAGAATCATGTCACCCAATTTATCGTATGTTATTACATATGAAAAGTGAACATTTTTCTCAATAGGAAATTTTTTATTTTTATTTTATATGACTTTTTGATAATTTTTTTGAAAAATGTACAATATCTCGAGAACGGTTTGTGTTAGCGTTCTAAAATTTATGCCAATCGTTTTCTAATGAAAAATTACATAAAAAATGTCTATTTGCGTAACTTTAATAGTGGTTTTGATTTTTTGACGATTTTTTCAAAATTTTATTCGAAAATTTAGGGGGTTCTGAACATTCGATAGCGTATAAAAACAATAGGCTTCCAGTGTTTACGAATTGTGATTTTTGTACCAAATTTGGTTCGAATCGGTCCATTCGTTCGTCAGTTATCGTCTCCACAGACTCACTGACACACACACACACACACACACACAGACATCACTTCAAAAATGTTTGATTCGTGATCAGGGATGCGTGAAACGTGCTCTCCCGTCGAAAACTCGAATTCGAAATTTCGACCCCGTCACAATACTTTCCTTATACATTATATAAGGAAAGTAAAAATTAATTCTGCTTAATACATTGTTACTTTCCTTAACCTATTTTTTTACTGTAAAAGGTGTAAACTCATTTCATTACATAAGGAAAGTCATATGTTGCCCACATCAGATTTTCTTACAATGTGACTAGGTGCCTTACAAGATTGATAGGAGTTATTATTTAAAATTAACGCCTGTTGACATCTATACATTTTACACATGTAAATAATTTTGAAAATGTGAATACATTATTTATTTGGATTAGAAAGTGTTTGTCTCGAAGTGCAAAGATTTCGCATTTATTTATTTCGGCATTTTCTTTCGGAAAACTTGAGCCTGCTTTAACAATTATTCGAAAGTGAAATATAATCCACGCATTTTGTTTTCTTTAAGGGGTAATTAGAGAGAAATACTTTATTTTTCTTAATACGAAAGAACATTTTTCATAAACAGATTGTGATTATTTAATTGCTTCATATTTAATACGTTTGTCCACAGATGATTGTTTTATGCCAAGTTATGTACTGAAAATTTGGGTAAATACTACAAAAATGCATACCAGTCTCAGGTATGCACTTTTTGTTTTCATCATTAACTTTATTATTTTACCTACATTACAAATCATACAAAAACAAAATGTAGTGGTGGTGTTCAAAAGGACTCTTCTTGGATTTTGTTGCATTGATATATTCTTGAATGCGAATGAATTATTTTTATGGGTGTCTGTTTATATCTACCTATATGTATTAGAATCAATAATGTTGTCCTCTGAGAATAAGTTACAGTTTCTATATTGAAATTTACAGTTAGCATTTTTATGCATTGCAAATTTTTATTAAACACCAATCTGCTTTTCATATCCTACAACCATTTGGTTCAGTATCATCCCTCTTTTTAGTGTTTTTGAAATAGCGACAGAGAAAGGGAGAAACCGTTGTCAAATTGGAAAAATAAACTTTGAAAACAAATTGCTTACGACCGGAATCTTAGATAAAGAGTACAACATTTACCATTCTGTTGCTCCAATCATTTTTTGCGTCATTGTAATGTATTCGATTACTCAGAATGGACTAATTTTTAAATGAAATTCATATAAATAACAACATCCTAAAATAAATAATAGAAGTTATAAGTGCATTTTTACTCATTTTATTCATATTCCGACGCATAACATACCTGGTGGTTGCTATTGTTGACTTTGTCATTTAAGATTTTTTACTTTCCCTGCAATACATATGGTAATGTGTAGGGAACGGTAATGTGTGGAATTATGTTGAGAATTGCAACTCAAGTTTTCGACGGATCTACACTAAAAGATTATTTTTAGAGTGATGTCTGTGTGTGTGTGTGTCTGCCTGTCTGTCTGTACACTGTTTGTATTCACTCTAGCTGCAAAAATAATTGATCCAATTGCACAAAATTTGGTTGATAAGTACTTGTAGGCTACCCTTGCAATGATTAGATTTTTGTACGATTCATAAAAAAGAGCTGCATTTCTTGCAAAATGTCTCACGAAAATCGTATACATCCACTCCAGCTGAAAAACTAATTGACCCAATTTCATAAAATTTAATCGCATTGTCTGATGGTGTGGTGCGTTTATCTGGACGTCTATGAAAGATTTTGTAAGGTAGAAAGGATGTAAAAATTAAATATTACAGATATACTTTTAAATTAAAGACAATCAAAATAGGTTTAAAAGTCATTTAATAAAAATCCTTCTCGACGAATATAAATTTACAAAGCCAAAGCGCTTTCAGACATCACCATCGGTGGCGAAGGAGCTTTATTAAATGACTTTTTAAACCTATTTTGGTTGTATTTAATTTAAAAGTTTATTAAAATTGTCATGTATCCATTCTATTTATTACAGATATATTTCACATTCAAATGCGTGCGAGCAGGACTGGTATACATGTGTCGCAACACCAGCTGTTATGCCATTCCAAGTAGCTAGAGAACTTTCTACGACACAAATCCCGAAGTAGTTAGTCGGACCCAAAGATTTATTTTAGTCTAACCGTTTAGTGTTGGGGCTTCCATGGTATAGTTCGTCGGTTCTGTATCACCCGGGTGGTATAGTTCGTCGGTTCTGTCTCACCCAGATGGTATAGTTCGTCGGTTCTGTCTCACCCAGATGGTATAGTTCGTCGGTTCTGTCTCACCCAGATGGTATAGTTCGTCGGTTCTGTCTCACCCAGATGGTATAGTTCGTCGGTTCTGTCTCACCCAGATGGTATAGTTCGTCGGTTCTGTCTCACCCAGATGGTATAGTTCGTCGGTTTGTCTCACCCAGATGGTATAGTTCGTCGGTTTGTCTCACCCAGATGGTATAGTTCGTCGGTTCTGTCTCACCCTGCCGCGAGTTTTCACCACGAGTGTAATTGTTTTCTATTACTCCTGTAAGGAAAATCATCTAAATTGCTTTTTAATGCCTTCTTATAATTTGTATTGAAATTTATTGGGCATGAAAAGGAATGAAGAATTTACAATTTTTAAGTTACACGATTTCCCGGAAAATTCACAAAACTCATCAATAATCTTTATAATAATTTTTGAATATTTATCTTATTCTTCATACGTATTATTTTTATAAAAATTTATCGAAACGAAATCGATTGCAATTGGATAAATGTCGCCTCTCTGGAAAAAAAACTCATGCATACAGGATTAAATGGTGAATGCAGATCTTAACCTAAAGTCGCCCGTCGACACCACTGTTCCGCGAGACTTAAATGCAGCGTCTAGACAAATGAGCTATCTGGCTTGACAGTAATCGTAAAATAAAACTTCGCGGGCGAAATGGGCTGCAGTAATGATCGCTGAGAAGTGGAACGATTACAAAGATTATGGGGAACCCCGAATCATTGCTGACACTACTGGCTCTTCTATTTATTTCACTTCCTGCAGAAACGAATATGTCTTCCATAATATCAGCAGCAAATTGTTCTTTTATGACGGAAGGTCCCAACTATGATGTTAATATCACGATTAATAAAATAATACTATGGTATAGCACTGGTCATGGTCTTCTCTACATTACACTGGCTAACGATGGAATACGTACCACATGCGGCTCGAGGCATTATCTTTTCTTTAGGCCCAATCAGCGAATATTTAAGAAATGTTAGTAATGTCTTAATAATATAAATTTGATTTTTATATTAAAAAATTTCATCTGCTACACATTATTTAACATAAAGCAATAGATTAATTTCACAGAAACACACTTCATGGTATACAAAACACTTCGTCGAATACAAAAAACAAAAATCTGATGTGGGCAACACATGACTTTCCTTATATAATGCAATGAATTTACTACTTTTACAGTTAAAAAAAATGTTATTCTTATAGTAGATACTTATATTCTTTCCAAGATATTGAATTTTCTTCAATGAGTCGTCATTTTCATTGATGTAGCGTCATTTTTATCAATTTGGCGAGATTTTTGTTAATTTGGCATTAATTAAAAATATAGCCAAGTTGGCGACATTCCGCCACATTCGTCGCCAAAATCTTGCTAGGCGTTATGGATGGAGAAATAAGTTATTCATACAGCAGATAAATGACTATTGGCGTTCAAATGCAAAAGTATTACTCAAAGTATCTTTTTTCATGAATGGAACGAGCTAGATCCACGAGAATGATGTCGCCCAATTTATCGCATGGTATTACATATGAAAAGTGAACAAGTTTCTCAATAGGAAATATATTTTTTTATTTTATATAACTTTTTGATAATTTTTTTGAATAATGTGCAATATTTCAAGAACGGTTCATGTTAGCGTTCTAAAATTTATGTTAATCGTTTTCTAATGAAAAATTACATAGGAAATTTCTATTTGCGTAACTTTATTACTTTTTGACTTTATTGACTTTTTGACAATTTTTTCAAAATTTCACTCGAAAATTTAGGAGGGTTTTGAACATTCGATTGCGTATAAAAACAATAGGCTTCCAGTGTTTACGGATTGCGATTTTTGTACCAAATTTCGTTCGAATCGGTCCATTCATTCGTCAGTTATCGTCTCCATAGACTCACTGACACACACACACACACACACACACACACACACATACTTTCACACACACACACACACACACAGACATCACTTAAAAATGTTTGATTCGTGATCAGGGATGCTTGAAACGTGCTCTCCCGTCGAAAACTCGAATTCGAATATTCGACCCCGTCACAATACTTTCCTTATACATTATGCATATAAGGAAAGTAATAAAAATAACTCCTTCCAAATAAGTTATGAAATTTCAAAATGGTTTGTGCCAAGTTTCTGCAGAACTAGAGCTGTACTTTTATATCTAGATTACCCTTCTGAGGGATCTTAACCCTCCTTTAAATTGCACGTAGTCAAATCAAACAATTTTAGTTATATACAATGTTTTTTAAATTTTTTATTTTTTACTATGTGAAATATTGACAAAGAAAAGTTTAAAAGAGAATAGTTTAAAGTAATGTTTTCAAAACTTTCGACATTAGCATACACTTCTTCAGAAGCGGATTTTATCGGCAGACAAGGATAGTTTTGTAGGAGTTGGTTTTTTCGCACAACAGAAACATTCGATATGAAGTGTTTATTTAAAATGTGTTCAAAGTTAGGTTAGAGACAAATCACGATGAATATTATGCTATATGAAACGTTCCCGATGTTGTAAATACTTTTAAATATCTGAAGGTTTTGAAAAACTTTGTAAATTTCTCATTTATTGAATTTTAATTTTAGTTAATTTTATTTTTTTCTTGAAAATAAGAACAACTGGTTTGCCTATAGGCCTTTGTAGGCACATCTATAATTCTTAAGAAAAGAATCTGGTCATCCTATGCCAGAATGGAAGTCAAATTATAAATTAAAATATAATCCCTTAACATTTATTTATTAAAATAGTCCACTAAACATAATCCAAAAGATGAAGTTTGAGTTAGAATAATTTCTATGCACAATTTTATTTTATTGTATTACAGCAATCGCTGTAAAGCAATTCAAAATATAATATAGGCCATTTACTATATATATATATATATATATATATATATATATATATATATATATATAGAACTATACAAATATGAAATATACGTAAAAATGTAATATAATACCACTCAGAAACTACTTTTTCAAATCGTTTAAATTAGTTATATATATATATATATATATATATATATATATATATATATATATATACAGACATCTCCTTTCTCTTGTATTATTAATACTTTTATTTTTTACATCCTCCTTAACATCAGCCTTACTATTATTAGCCCCATTTTTTTGTAGCACTTTTTGTATATTATTACTTTTCATACCTTTTCGCATTACCATAGGCGTAGAGTTAGGGGGCGAGGGGGGCGACGCCCCCCCCAATATTTCACGTGGGGGGCGAGAGTATCATTTCTCCCTCCCAATATTTTGGTCCAAAATTAATGATTTTCTAAAATTTACCTCTTTTCTAGGTTGGGAAAAAATTGGGAATTTTTTTTTATTTATATTGAATTTTGAACAATATGAAAATATAATGTGATATTCAAATGCTACATGTGAAAATTGTAACTAAAAATGTAAATAAAAATTTTTGTCTACAAATGTTTTTTTTTTTCAAAAAACAGAAACAAAAACCGGTTATTTTGAGCGGTTATAACCGCCAGATTAAACCGGAGGTGAAATACACCCGAATAACCGAAAACAGATTATTTTTGCAGTAACAGCCATCCCCATAACGGTGATGTCCCATTTCACCTCCTCCCATGTTATCCTGCGTCTCTTGTTATTCCCATTTCGTCCTGTCTGCACCCTTCCTAATTACCTTGTGGTCCTCACCTGTTGGTAGAGGGGAAAACTGTGTGCGTTCTCCAATAGTCTCTTCTCTTCACAGCTCTCCTCGCCTGTTGGAGGGTTGAGATTTGTTCCCCCTGCGGCCGTTCCATTTGGAATGACTTTACTTTGTTAAAAAAATATACAGTAAAGATAATTTCCCTTTGGGAAGATCTATGTTCGTCTATATCTATTTTATACATGACTAGCAGTATTCCCGTTTTCGTATTGAAAATACATTATAAAGAAACTTAAAATTTACCATCAGGTGCAAATTCCTATAGTATTCTAAATGACATTGTTATTCAAAACATAATTACAATAATTATACAATAATTATATTGAAGCTCCAAAAAGGAAGTTCTCTATTCTCACTATACAAAACTCAATATTTAGTGTAGTAAAATGAAGGTCGCGTATACTGCACCCTATTTAAAATGACTGATGGGTAGGTCCCTGTTATGAAATTTTTTTTTATTGTTAATATTGTTAATGAAGACAACATAGAATGAAAATCTCGAAAAATGAACAACCTGAAATTTTTTCTCACGAAGATGGTTAACAATCATTGACATATTTTTCTAATTGTCCGAGCAAACATTTTTCATTTCTATTTAGAATAATTTACTTGCAATTTCCCAATCTGCCTTCGATTCGACAATATCTTTGACATTTAGGTCATTTTTTCATTACAAACAAATGTGCCTCTGTCTCAAAGAAACGTTAAGCGTTCTTTCAAAAATGCCATGAGTGACATATTATTTTAAAGTATTAGCTAATTGTCATAACATTAATAATTGATAAGTGATAAAAAAGCTCAAAATTATTTTCTTTGGACATTAAATTGTGCAGCTTTATTTTACGAGATTATATTACTCCAGAACAGTATTATAGTTTTTATTTTTAAAATACTAGATATCTTAATCGAAGCGGTACGATAAATATAAACCCTTTGGACGTTTATGTCTCCATACCTAATAGTTAAATATGTAAACAATTTTTTTTACTTATTTTGTTGAAAAGGAAAATATAGTGCACATTATGATTATATAAAATGATTTCAATATTTAAATATTTTTTCGAAAAGATCAACGTTTTTGTCCGAGCAATGATTTGCTTCACTTTGCTTATTTTCACTCGAAATATATTTGTAAATATAAGAGATAAATGTAAATAGTAAGCGACAAAATGTTCAATAGGAAATCTAGTTTCTAGATTTTTAATTTGTTTTTTTCAGTTTTTGAGAAATCGTCTTGTCAAATTGAAGAATATTAAAATTTTTCCGTTTTCCAAGTTTGTAATGCTTATATATCTCAAAAACTAAAAATACTAGCTATAAACTATACAAAGAAATCTGTAGCCCTTTGAAAATTCTAAATAGATATATAATAGGACCTGGGATCGACATCTTAATTAAAGAACTATAGAATTCTAATTTCGATATTTTATTATTTTGAACTGTTTTGAAAATGTTTAAAGAAGACAAACTACACACAAAGAAAGATGTTGCTCACGTGAAATCGTTTTGGCTCCATCGGAATGGTTTTTTAATAAAGTTGTGTATTTCAATAGCTTCTGAAAGGAATCAAATACAAAATTATTATTAATTAAATGAAAAAATTTGACATTTGGTTGAATATTTAGGATTTTTAATGCTAAAAGAAACGTAGATTTGCTGCATATATCATGTTGGTAAAAATGCCCATAGTTGTAAACATCATGCATAATTTGATGGCTTGACAAGTTTTGTATATCTGAATATGAATTTTTATGTTTTCAATATCTGCAAACTGTCTGTGCATGTGTAGACAAAACAGCCTTCGAGAATCGGGATGATTAGATAACAATAGAATGATTAATTTCATTTGAAAATCGAAGAATATCTTTCGCAAAAATCTCGAAAAAGAATGAAATGATTTCCATGAATATTAGTATACTTTTTTATTCACTAATATCAACACTAAACCTGCCACGACGGATCAAATGCCCCTTTTTAAACCTTCTAGCAAAATTTCTTACATACAACGTTATCACATTGCCCTTTGACTTTACGACTTCTATCGGGGGTGACGGACGGAGCTCCTCGGAACTCATCCCCTAGGGAGTCATTTGCACCCCTCTCAGTTGGGAGAAAAGATGGGGTACAGGTGTCCTTTAGATAAGGGATGAAATGCTACTATTTTAAAAAAGGGTAGCGTAAGGGACGAAATGGGAAGGGATGAAGTGGGAATAAACCCCCTATAACCTGGTACAGTGAAAAGGCTACGGGGACCGAATAACGCCCATCGAACGAGTATTCATTCGCAAATTGGCGAAGAAAGAGATGAGTGTTTTTCCTAAATTTATCAAATACCAAATTTTAATTGCACAAATATTCTTATGTTCTATGTATTTGAGCATTATTTTATTATGTTAAGCATTATTTTATTAGTTTTATGTGTTGGATAAAGCATCTGACATAGCCGTCAAAGAACAAGTTTCAATTTGTATCAGAAGTGTTGATGGAAATTTTGTAATAGATGAATATTTTCTGGGATTTTATTCCATAACTCAAACTGATTCAGGAACATTATTCAAAATTTTAAATGATGTATTGCTGAGATTTGAGCTAGATAATAAAAACTTGCGCGGCCAATGCTATGATGGGGCAAGCAATGTGTCCGGGATACCTCCGGAATTGCAGGTTAAAGTTCAATAAGTAGAGCCAAGGGCTCTATACTACTGTCAGGCACATTGCTTGAACCTCACTGTCAGACACATTGCTTGAACCTCATAGCACAAGATTGCTTACAAAATGTTGACCAGATGAGAAATACTATGTCCTTAGTTAGTTAAAGAGTTGATAAATTTTATTAGGGCTTCCCCTAAGAGACTTAATTTATTTACAAAAACTGAAGACTCAACGTATCTAAGACCATTTTGTCCGACTAGATGGACTTTAAGGCATCATTCCCTATGTTCTATTTAAAAAAAAAAACTATAAAGTATTGCTGACCTTTTTGGAAAATTTTTCTCTAACTGAAAAAAATGAAGCAGGTTCCAAAGCTGAAGGCCTTTGGAAGAAATTATCAAAATCAGAAACTTATTTTTTATCACGATTTCTGAACAAATTTTGTGCCATATTGAGAAAACCAATATTTTATTCCAAAATCACACTTTACATTTGAAAAAATCAATTCAGATAATCAGAGATTTAAAATTAACTTTCCAAACCATGAGAGAAACCCTTGGAGAAAAATTGTTTTCTATTGCTAACAATTGCAAATTATTACATTTAAAAGAAATGAAACTTAAACAAAGAAAGAAAAACCCAAAATACGAATACAACCCATCAAGTCAACCACATGAATTTTCAGAACTGGAATTTTATGACAGAATTTTCAAAGAATCCATTAATAATGTTCTCTTTGGTCTCAACACAAGATTTAGCTCCGTATTTCAAGAACATGTAGATACTGTTGAAGCGTTTCTAACCTGCAGGTCTGTTGGACCTGAAAAACTGATTAAATTTTATCGAAGGGATTTCGAACAAGACAGATTAGTATTGCACAGAAATATGTATCATGATATAGCTGTTGCCAAGGGTTTTCAAATAAGAACTTTCTCTGATGTTCTGGATAGTTTTAAACACGATCCCATAGCATTTTCTTACCTCAGCGAAGTAAAAAAAATGATTTCATTAATATTAACGATACCAGTGACATCGTGCTCATCGGAAAGATCTTTTAGCATGCTTAGAAGATTAAAAATCTGATGTGGGCAGCACATGACTTTCCCTGCAGACTTATATTAATGTTCTCTATATTTTAATTAAATTTATTTCACTTTTAATTCAATTTCCGTTCTCATTCGTTAACCGGGCTTATTTTCAAAGGTGGCGTAGGGAAAGTACGAAAAACTAAAATATCTCGAGAACGGCTAGTCCTAGTGTAATGGGGTTGGTCTTATTCTTTTCGTCGTTAAAAATTACGTATTAAATCCGCATTTAATGGATATATTTGAGTATACCCAGTTTTTTATTTTAGATTTTGGCAATTTTTGCGGGCCATTTTGCAAAAAAAGGCAGGTTATTTTTTCTGAATCGTACCAAAATCTAATCAGCACCAGGGTGACCTATACGTGACTCATCTACCGAATTTTGTGAAATTCGGTCCATTAGTTTTTCAGCTACAGTGGATACAAGCTTTTGCGGGCCATTTCACAAAAAAGGCGGGTTCTTTTATTCCGAATCGTACCCAAAACTAATCAGCACCAGCCCCGCCCACAAGTGACTTACCTACAAAATTTTGTGAAATTCGGTCCATTAGTTTTTTAGTTAGAGTGGATACAAAATCTGCACAGACAGACAGACATACAGACAGACACACAGACAGACACACAGACAGACAAACACACAGACACACAGACATACACACAGACGTCACGCTAAAAATGGTTTTTTCGTATTCTAGACGTCTCGAAACGTGTAGATCCGTCGAAAACTCAAGTTGCGATTTTCGGCATGATTCCAATACTTTCCCTATACATTGCCATGTATTGCAGGGAAAATAAAAATCTGATGTGGGCAGCACATGACTTTCCCTGCAAACTTATATCGACGTTCTATTTATTTCAATTAAATGTAATTCACTTTTAATTCAATTTTCGTTCTCATTCGGTAAGTGGGCTTATTTTCAAAGGTGGCGTAGGGAAAGTACGAAAAACTAAAATATCTCGAGAACGGCTAGTCCTAGTGTAATGGGGTTGGTCTTATTCTTTTCGTCGTTAAACATTACATATTAAACGGGCATTTAATGGATATATCTAAGTATACCAAGTTCTTTAGTTTAGATTTTGAAGATTTTTGCGGGCCGTTTTGCAAAAAAAGGCAGGTTATTTTTTTCCGAATCGTACCAAAATCTAATCAGCACCAGAGTGAGCTATACGTGACTCATCTACCGAATTTTGTGAAAATCGGTTCATTAGTTTTTCAGCTAGAGTGGATACAAGCTTTTGCGGGCCATATCGAAAAAAAAGGCGGGTTCTTTTATTCCGAATCGTACCCAAAACTAATCAGCACTAGCCCCGCCCACAAGTGACTTACCTACCAAATTTTGTGAAATTCGGTCGATTAGTTTTTTAGTTACAGTGGATACAAAATCTGCACAGACAGACAGACAGACACACAGACACACAGACAGACAGACAGACACACAGACAGACAGACAGACAGACAGACAGACAGACAGACACACAGACACACGCACAGACGTCACGCTAAAAATGGTTTTTTCGTATTCTAGAGGTCTCGAAACGTGTAGATCCGTCGAAAACTCGAGTTGTGATTTTCGGCATGATTCCAATACTTTCCCTATACATTACCATGTATTGCAGGGAAAGTAAAAACTTACCTGCGGTCAACGATGACTCAAATGAGACTTAACATTTTAGCCATAATTACTATTTACAAAGAGGAAGTTGACAATTTAAACATGGAATAATTAGCCAACGAGTTTATCATATTAAATCAAACCCGATGAAATACTTTTGCTGTAATTTAATCAATCTTTATACACAAGACTGAAATACAAAATGTTAATAAAAGCTGTCTATTTGAAAAAATATTTTTTAACAATTTGTTAATTTGTTTTTTTCTTGAAAATGTCTTGAAAAAAAAATTTCTTGTCTCTTGAAAGACTCTTATAGATATTGAAAATTGTGATTGTAAATTAAAGATCTTATATTTACATTTTATTTTAGGGTTATAACATCATTACTATTTCAAATAATGTAAATGTTTCGATTTTGTTATCAAATATTAAAGTAAAACTTATATAAAAATTTTTAGGTGTTGATTTTCGTCTCTCACATCCTTTTCCATATACACATTTTTCTTTACATTATAGATAAATACAACTATTGCACTATGTATATTATCTAAAAAAATTATTGTATAAAACCATGTTTCAATTAAAAAATGTGAAATGAAAAATGAAATTACTGGCGGGGTGGGGGTGGAGAGTGGGACCTACTTGTTCGCGCTCCCCCAGCCAAAATGAAAAGTTTAAGCCAGTGCGCATTACTGCTTTTCATTTCTTACAAATGGCAACAGTAGATCATTTCTTTTTTCTTTGCGAATGGCAACACTGGTCTCTTCATTCAGGCTTCCAGGGTTCGACTGGTTTGGGCATATGATGTGCATTTTCCAGGTATTCATGTTTTCTTTTATTTTTTCTTCTTTATGTATGTCGTCCAAGTAGAAGTAGTTTATAGATATAATCTATCTATTTCTTTAGAAACATACATTTTTTGTGTTTGCTTCGTCAAAATACTTGGACCAGAAGAAGAGTTTTGCGAAGTGAACATTTCCATTTTTTAAGGCCTAGCCCTTGTCCACGTGTAAAGCAATAATGCTTGATTTTTTATGTTTTTCTATATTTGTTTTCATACCATTGTAATTTGTTGATTTTCTTTAACTAGATGACTCGTAATTTGTATTTTTTTCCATTTGATTGAAGATTTGCTGTTTTATACTTTTATTTTGTGGGTGTTTTAGAAAGTTAGGTTTATCGAGTTGCAGCTTCCACTTTTATTTCATTGAACTTTCAAACTATTATTATATATATATATATATATATATATATATATATATATATATATATATATACACATACACACACACACACACACACATATATATATATATATATCAAAAAGTTCGGAGACTGTGTTAATATCTCCAACCCTGATTGGAGGAGAGGGAACTATTTTACCATGGCGTAGAGACACACGTGACGCGAGATGCGAAAAGGAAGAAGCAGGTCTGCAGTGCAGGGTTTTCCCAGACAATGCGTGTCAGTGAACTGTAATCGTTAGTGTTCGTCGAAAACGGAAATAGCGTTTGAAGAATAAAGTGCGAATATCAAATTCTGGCCAAACATGAAGCGTCAACCCTTCCATACCCTTCTTACTCACTCGATTTCGCCCCATGAAATTTTTACCTGTTCCCCCGTCTCGAAAACGAACTCAAAGGACGCCGTTTCAAGAGTGCATTTGACGTTGAGGAAACTGCGACGACCGCACTGAAGACCATCTTGTCCAAAGGCTTCCAGTTGCTTTACAGAAACCTGTACTCGCCCTGGCAGAAGTGCATAGTTGTAGAGGGGAAGTACTTTAAAGGTGATTGTGTGTAACACATGATATCAATAAATCATATCCGTCAAGTAAGCCAGAATGTTTTGATGCTACCTTATATATATATATATATATATATATATATATATTAATTATTTTGATGGGTAAATTAAAGAACACTTGATATGGCAGCACATGACTTTCTTTACATAATGCAAAGACTCACTTCCTTCCCAGCGAAATAATGGCATACAAGATCCACAAAAGAATGTTTTTGGCGTTAAATTTACACTGTGTCAATTAAAATGGGGTGCTTTTGGCAACTTATTTGACCAAACAGAATAATTTATTCTTACTCATCTGCGAAATCTTCATCAGAATACAATTGATAGTGAATTAATATCCCGTGAAATAAACGATTATAGAGGAATTATTTGGGTGACAAAATAAAAACTATTACAAAGAAAATCTATTCACGGGAATGGAACAAACTAGATCCATAGTAATGATCTTAAGAGATTTGCTGTATAATATTGCATATGGAATGTGAACCTATTAGATGATGTATTAATTACTTTTCAATTTTATGTGATGGTTTTATAAATGTATTTGAAAAAACCTGCAAATATCTGGAGAATGGTTCATGCTCATGTTTTAAAGAACGTGTCATTTATTTTTTAATGAAAAATTACGTATGACATTACTATTTATTTAACAACGCGGGAGGTCCTGATTTTTAAACAATTATTTTAAAAATTCATTCGAAAATCGTGCAATATCTCAAGAAAGGTTCATGCTATCGTACAAAGTTTGTATCATTCGTTTTTCAATAAAAAATTACGTATGATATGATGATTTATTAATCATTACTAAATGTCCGAAAATTTTAATTTTTTTCAAAAATTCATTCGAGAATTGGAGGAAGAGAGAGGGGAGTCCGAACATCCCACTGCTTTTAAAATGAATAAGGGTTCAGTAATAAGGGTTTAAAATTAATAAGGGTTCGCTGATAGGAAAAATCGTACCAAATTATTTTCGAAATGCTTCTTTCGACTGTACATACACTAACATAAATATACATAAACATACCAACATACATACACATAAAGAGACATCACCTCCAAAATGTTCGATTTGAGTTAAAGGATGCTTAAAACAGCGTTGAAAACTCGAATTAGAATTGTAGATCACGTCACAGTACTTTCTCTGTACATTATATTATGTTTATAAGGAAGGCAAAAATGCCTTTTTTATATTTGCAACATTGTTAAATTTAACTGTTAAATGTTTTTAGAGGCGAAAATCCGTTGCTAAGCAACACTCGTATTTTATTTCCATAAACTTTTAGAAAAGAGTATTTGATGTTATATTTCTATAGAAGTTTTAATTTTATGCTTTTATATTGATATTTTACAAACTTTTGACTTAGAAATACTCGAAAATAAGACTTGATCGAATTAGAATTTTAGATCACGTTACAGTACATTCTTTGTACATTATACTATGTTTATAGGGAAAGCAAAAATGCCTGTTTTATATTTGCAACATTGTTAAATTTAACTGTTAAATGTTTTTAGAATCGAAAATCCGTTGCTAAGCAACACTCGTCTTTTATTCCCATAAACTTTTAGAAAAAAGTATCTGATGTTATATTTCTATAGAAGTTTTAATTTTCTGCTTTTATATTGATATTTTACAAACTCTTGCACTTACAAATACTCGAAAATAAGACTTGGGAACCAAGTGAAGTAACGAATACTAAAATTAAAATTTGCAGACAAAAATCGGTCAAAACTGCAGGTTTTTGTTTTATATAAAACGAGCAAATAGTCTTTTAATTTTACACATATAGATCGATACAATCAAAATTAATAAAAATATGTGTAAATGTTTTGAACATGCAGGTAAAAGAAAGAAGTTCAAACTTCATATTAAGAAAACGCCAATATAGTTTGAGACAATAATTCGTGTGGCGCTGGGATACTATAAGAAGTCCTGCATTGTATACATTTCGATGGCGAAAGGCCTTAAAATATGTATTTAACGTATCGATTTTGTAAAGATAAATTATTAGCGCAATGCAAAGTATAACTGAAGCACTAAAGAATATCCCTAAGTATTCAAAATTGTTTTACTCTTCAATTTGTTTTTATCTTACTATATTCTGTACTCCATCCTACAACTATGAAATAATACTGGTTAATTAGACTCATAATTAGGGAATCCATTATTTAAAAGTAATCAAAAATACATATTATTAAATACCAGTAGCGTAGCGCGAGAATTTTGACTAGGGAGGCTGAAAATTTCAAAAAAATAATACTACAAGTGAAATTTATATTGGAATTTGCGTTTTCATAAGTTTTGTTTTATTTCAATAAGTTTTATTTATTTGTGAATAAAATAAAATAATTTTACATAAAAATGCAAAGAATGGATGAAACTTCCTGGATGAAAAAAATGTTACCTATGTAAGATGAATACATACAAGATATAACATTTGAAATGTTTTCTTATTTCTAAATTAGGTTAACTTTTGCAATCATTTTATTAAATATGACGTCATGGTCGCCCATAGGAGAGGTAAAAGGGGGTCACACTCCCCATTAGACAATCAATACAATAAAGGTGAGCATCAACCCAGTTGATGTGGTACATCATGTGCTTCAGTTTGCCCCCCCCCCCCCCCCCGTAAAAATTTTACAGGCGCCTATGTATGAAGTAGAAATATATTACACTATTATTAGCAAGTGTTAGAAAAAATATATCAGTTTTGTAAATATAAACAGCTAGAACTAATGAAAAAAAGCAATTCAAAGGAGTGCACTGAAAATGGGTGAGAACACTGCAGTCAATAATGTCCTTAAACAATTTTGTACATTACTTATTTACAAATACTATACTTTGAAAACTTAAAAATATCTTAACCATAGCATTCTAAAAATCCGCTAGAAAATTATCAAGGGCTTTTGTTTAACTGAGATTCTCGTGTAACGTGATTTTTAAAGGGAAATTAGATTTATTCTTTCTAAAACTCCCAAATACGCAAACGGATGCTTCGCCATATTGTTGCCGTGACTAAGTCTATTTCACAAACTACTTACGCTTAATGGTTGTCATTATTATTGTGTTTCTTCGTCTTGATGTTGTTTAAATTTAGGTGAATGTTATGTTATTCGTGCAAAATGCCTCATATATTTTAGTATTACATATGACTTTTCATTTAAGATGATTAATTAATAGAACCCTGTTTAATCGAAAATGGCGGATCCATTTGCCTTGCCCAAGAAATTTTCATTTATGAAACGTCACGTCCCATATTCAAGCATTCTCATAAGTTACGCTGTTTATAAAGGGTTAAAAATGGGAGGATACAATAGCCACACCTTTCTGGAAGCTAGCTTGTAGCTCTGGTTTATCAGCCAGGGCGGAGTTTAACTGTTGGGCGGTTCTAAAACCATGCTTCTTTCAATGTACTGCAAAGGCTAGATGATTTCAGCTTGTAGATATGCGTTTTAATGGGAAAAATACTTTGAAACGTTTCATTTTAAGTAAGAAAGTATAACAGTTTTCTACAAAAAGACATATATATTCGCAAAGTTATTTTAAAAAATATGATAAATAAAAGTATCTTTAAATTAGATTTTAAACAGGGGAGGCTCAGCTTCTGAGCCTCAATGGACGCTACGTCACTGCTAAACACTACCTTTTCTGCTGTGTTAACTAATAATAGCAGCTACTTAGCTACTTTACTAATACTAGCGATACCCAGATATAACTCTCAAAGAATTATGGCATTTTCAAGCGTTTCATTTATAGAAGTTTTATCACATTTCTAACTCTATGGTTTTGAAAATAATACCAACGATTTTTTGGTAAATCTTAAAGTGAATCAACAAATTCCTTTCTATAGTTCAAAGTAGTACATTGTATAGTTGTGTTTTATTTATCCATGCCATTCTAAAATGAAATGATACATGTTAACTGGTGCAGAAATTACTAATTTGGCATTTTCGATTTTTTTTAATAACTCGAAAACTCCATATAGATATCTTGATCCAGCTTACCTATACCATACTTACATTAGTATATATTGCAGGAAAATAAAAAACTTACGTCAAACTTGAGTAAAATTGTATTACTTATAGTCCCAGAACCTATTGATGGAGCGCTTCGAATCACACTGCCAGTAAGTACATCCACTGACTTATCGGTGCACATAAGCGTCACGCTTCATTATCAAACCACTGATTACTGCGATGGCAACACGAAGCATCTTATATCTCGCAGTTTTGTGCACACTTATATTATTATACACACATTTAATCAAATAATGGACTGCGGCTGATTTCAATGGTCATAAAAAGATTCGTAAAATTGCGTTTCACTCAAAAACGAATGGTAATATTTCGTATTTTTCAAATTTATTTAGTTTTGGTGATTTATTAATTCTAACTGAATTTAACGACATATTAAGTTCAAAATCGCACGATACTTTAAAACACTGAATATCCAATTAAAATATATTAATTTGATAGCAATAAAATATCTGTAAGATATTAAAATCCTCGCCTTCAATAATTGGTTAAAATTTCTCTTTAGTACAAAATTCATCTTTTGCAGTTTCATACTTAAATTTTCTCTGCATTTTTAAACATATAATTTGTATTTTGAAAAGTATATTGCTCTTTCTCTCTGGCGTAATAAATCTGTCATTTTCCCAAACAGTTATTTTTTTTCCCAAATAGAGCTCCGAAAATTGCGTCCGACAGGTGTCGCTCCGACGCGGATGAGTTCTTAGAGGAGATAGCCGAAGTGACTAACAGTCCGATTTAAACTGTTTTCCTCTTAAAGCGCGCCTGAATTAGGGTCCCAGTTCATAGAACAGGGGCTCAGGACAGTTAATTTATTTGTACCAGTTCACAAATAATACTCTACTACTTTTTTATTACGAGAAATATTTACATTTAAAATGGGTTTTCCGATTCAAGAATGGAAAAATAAGTTTCCCACGAATATACGTCGGATAAAGTTTATAAATATTTTGAGAAATATTCGAAGCTAATCCGGATCGGTTAGTACTAACTTGAAGTTACTCTTGATTGGTAAGTAGTAATTTGAAATAACATAAGCGGAGTTTTAAGAAAAATGAAAAGAAGTTTTAAAGTGTAAAATAAACTCGATACATTGTAAGATACATTGTGCTTGATACATTGTAAACTTGATACAACATTATCTTCGTGAAATGTTTTCTAAAGAATAGATATAAAATTGTAACCAATAGGGATTCATGTAGCTGATATGTATATGATGTCAGTTTTTAAATGATACAAAAACTTTATAAGGCCGAGAAAAATATGGATAGCGAACGAAATCTTAATGATTTATCTTGCTGAAGATTATTAACAAGTATAATTGTCTAACATAATTCTGCACTCCTGCGAATGTTGATTATTAAAATATGCTTTAATTCTATAAAATAGAAAAAATGTTTCGTTGGATTATTTTGGCATCTCAAATTTAATAATTTATAATCCACAGTTTTCTTGAAATTGATAAAATAATTTGTTTGATAAATAATTTGAAAGAAAAACCTTTTTAAAATCGAGTTAGCTTCATTATTTTGGATCATTTTGGACCATAATTGAATTAAAACGCAGTAAAAAGGCAGACAGCAAGAACGATTATCATTTATATATTTGAACAAATATATACTTTATGTTATAGCTTTCAATAAATTATGACTTTGGAAACTTTTAAGAATAATATATTGCATAGGAAACTCACAAGTCTGTTGTTTTCTTCAAGATGTTATGGCATTGGGAACTTTTAAGAATAATATATTGCATAGAAATGTCACAAGTTTGTTGTTATTTTAAGATGAATCCCTGTATGATGATATTTTTTGCACTACAAAGTAGGATCATACGGAAGAAATATGGAACTTATGTGCAAAGTAATTGATATAAAGGCTAAAACTGATATATGCAACATGAAACATTGTTTCAACGTGAAATTTTGATGGAAAAAAAGATTTTATATCAATAATTCAAGCTACTATAAAATCTAGTAGAATGACATAAAAATGATGAACACAAATGTATTGATGAAGTTTCAAATAATTCTTTCTTCCGAGATTGTCATGGGTTTAATATAAAAACAAAAACTGTTTTGAATGGATAGTATAAGTCTACCCTTCTTTCAAATATATTGGTGTTCTCAATTTAAATTATTAAAACCTAAGATTCTCTCTAACAAAAACTTTAAACGTTTTGTGATATAGATGATTCGCTAGTGCAAAGAAGTAATGAATTTGTTATGTATAAATAACTTTTGAATGGTGTTAGCCACTTTAGTGTCTTTTGAAAAATCATATTTCAATTTTATGTTCAAGAATGACAATTGTGTTTCACTATTAATAATTGTCTTCAATTGACGTGCTTCAGTCGATCAGCATGATTGCATCCATTATAGGAACTTCAAACTTAATTCTTTTGCTCATTACAGAGTTCATTATTTGTACTGAATATTCAGACACTTATGAGCATGGAACTCTGTTTGTTACGGATCCGCCTCTTACTGTCTCTTTTAAACTGGAATACTCTCACGTCCATTTGGACGACCCATACGGAACAGGGTATATAGAAAGAAATGGAACGTTTCATGCATCCATCCCCTTGGTATCGAACGTTGTTGTCACTGGACAAGAACCTCTCGACATGGATATGTCCGAACATACTCCCGACAATTTTTTCTCCCAGGAAATATCTCTGTCCGAAAACTTATTTCTCGACTCAAACTTGACCCAAAGTAATTGTTCTACAAATCAGTCTTGTGAAAACCTCTTTCGAAAGGCCCCAACATTCCAGCAATCGGCACTCACCAGAGTCATCGTTTTGTTATTAATTGCGATATTCTCACTAGTAGGCAACATTGCCACACTAACATCCATTGTACGCACTGGAAGACAGGGCACCTCCACGGTCTACATGCTTCTGGTCCAACTGGCCATTGCGGACTTGCTAGTATCCATTTTTTGCATATTAGCGGATGCCCTGTGGACATTATCGGTTCAATGGTATGGTGGAAATTTCCTCTGCAAAGCCGTTAAATTCATGCAGCTATTTTCCCTCTACTTGTCGACTTTTCTTCTCGTACTGATCGGTTTTGACAGACTGTGCGCCGTCCGTTTTCCAATGCGGAGAGCACGTGCCAAACATCATGTTCGCACAGGAATTGTGTGCGTATGGATCCTCAGCGGTATTTTTAGTCTGCCACAGGTAAGCTATCTTACTGTTAAAATCTGCCAGAGTATGAATATAAGCATGTCATAGTTTCTTTTTTGCGAATTACTCGATAATTAGATTTAAGTGATAATTATGCTACTGATCTGTTGACTAGAAAATACAATACGTACGAGTAAAGTTAGTAGATTTTAATTAACAACATTTTATGTGGGTCACATTTTAAGGTAGAAAATTTTATTTCTTTTATCTATGAATATTTTTGCTGAAAAATATTTACTTAAATGTTTTCTGTTATTGAGTGTGAATCTGCTATGTAAAATATATAAAAATAATTAAAATATTTCAAATAAAATTAAATGTATAAGATTGAAGCTTTTAAATTTGATATATGTATTTATGAATTCAAACACTTTACAAAAGGAAAATATATTTTATAAGCATAATTTGTCTTTATAATATTTTGATATACTGATAAGAAAAATTGAAAAAAAAAAGAGAATGTTTTAATAAAATCAATTTCTTTTTATATGAATGGCTTATCAAACACCGTAAATTAAAAAATTACATATTTATGTACAAATTTGGAAGATAGAATGTTTTTGATAAATTATGTCTCAAATTTCACAGTTTTAGCTCAAATCTAAAAAAAAAATTAAAGGTTAACGTATTAATTATGTCATTCGATTCTACACTATTTAAACTTATTTTAGCTTATAACAAATATTCATTTCTTTAAATTTCTATTTAGGAACCGTTAATTGAAAAAATCTTGCCTAATTAGCTTTCAGAAAAAAAGAAGATTTAAACAAGAAAGATCAATCATGCATAAGCATTGATTATGAAACACTTTCCAACTGAAATGCAATTTCATTTAAAAATCTCTAAAATGTGATACATTCAGTGGTGATATTTTTTACATTATCACAATACTACAGTAATTTATTATACTTAAGTATTTAAAACTGTATCGAAATATAAATCATCTGATTCTCTATGCAAAATCAATGAATACTTCATTCATATAACTTATATTCCAGACTCCAGAGCTAAATAATTTTGTGTGAAAAAAATTCAGCAATTCTTATGTAACTCACCTTACAATCGCTTGAGATATTTGCATTCTGCATAAGTTAAAATTAGGCTTCGTTGAAGAAATAATAAAAGTTTAGGGATCATTTAAAATAACAACTATTGTAATTGCGTAGGTACGGAATTTAGATACACAGATAATATATATATATATATGTGTGTGTGTGTGTGTGTATTCAAAGTATTGAAATCGTGCCGAAGATCGGAACTCGAATTTTCGAAGGATCTACATGTTTTGGGACTTCTAGAACACGAAAAAACTATTTTTAGGAAGACATCTGTGTGTCTAACGGTGTATCTGTGTGTGTTTCTGTGTTTCTGTGAGGATATTGCATCCACTTTAACTGTAAAACTAATGGACCAAATTTCATAAAATTTGGTAGGTAAGTTTTTGTGGGAATCTCTGATATTCATTAGATTATAGTACGATTCGTAATAAAAGAATCTACCTTCTTTGCGAAATGGCGGGCAGAAATTGTCTTTATCCACTCTAGCAAAAAACTAATGGAACAAATTTAACAAAATTTGGTGTATAATATTTCAATAACTTACAAGTGATTTATATACCAAATTTAACAAAATTTGGTATATAAATCACTTGTAGGTTATTCTAGTATGATTCGGGAAAAAGGAACGGGCTGTTTTTGCGAAATGGCCCGCAAAAATCGTTAAATATAGAAATAAAAGACTACGTGTGCTCAATTATATCAATTAAATTCTAATTTATACGTGATTTTTGACAATAAAAAGAATAAGACTAACCCCATTACTCTAGGACTAGCCGTTCTTGAGATATTTTAGTTTTTTCGCGTTTTCGCTATGCCACCTTTGACAATAACTCCAGCTATCAAATGAGAACCAAATTTAAGTTTAACGTGCAAATTCAATGTCATTTAAAATACTTATGGCTGTTATTTTGTGCAGATAAACTGAAATTATTATTGAAGAAATAAAGAGAACGTGAATATGAGTCTACAGGGAAAGACATGTGCTTCCCACATCAGAATTTTTAACAACATTACAACAATGATTTATAGAAGTGAATGGGGATTATTTGCAGGCCATTTCGAAAAAAAATGTAGGATCTATATTTAAAGATCCACCAAATTTTTGAAGAATAAAATGTTCTACAAATTTAAGCTGTGTACCAAATTTTAACTCTCTAGGACGTAGGAAAGTGCATTAAAAATGCCATCAAATAAGTATATCATGAAAAAAATTTGAAAAATTGTTATCTACCAAATTTATTTTAAAATGTACAGCCTTTCTCATATACAAAATAATTGAACGCTTGGAAAGATATTTATTATATAATATATCTCTTTTTTCTTTCTGGAGGATATCCCAAAACTCAGAATTTAATTGAATTCGTTTTTCTCCCTATATTAAATAATTTTTAATTAAAAAACTGCCTAACATATTTTACTGAAATTTTTTTTATATATTTTATGGGACAATGTGATTATTTCCTAAAAATTTTGAAGCAATTTGGGAATTTTAAATTCACTTAAAAAATGTTTGAAAAATTAGGTCCCATGGGGTTCAATGTATATCATTTTTTCCACCCGGGTTCAATAAAAAACTATTTGAGTGATATTATTTATTTATATTCTCATAGGTCCCACAGACAGCCTGAAAAACAAACTAAAATTTCATTTTGATAAAGTCATTTTTACGGCAGTTATCGTGCTAACGGACAGACAGACAGACAGACAGAATGAACAAAGTCATAAACACTTTTCAACTATGTTGCAAAGTGTTAAAAAGTCAAATCATATGGAACAAATAAAGTCAGAGGGGAGGAGAAGGTTTGCAGAAGGAAACGAAATGAATTAGGGGCTGAAAACGGGTGCATCCTGTGTGAGATCTTATCTGAAAGGATAGCAAGTCTTTTATTCAGGGGCTTCAGTGGCTGATTAAAGGGGAGGGGAGAGATCTGCCCCTGGTGCCAGGGCGTAGATATACTACAGGGTAGTTAGGGGTGCCTTGGAAAGATATTATAATAATAATTATTATATTTTCTTCGGAACAGCCCGGGGTACATTCTACTATATCGCAGCCGTGGACGTAATTTTGCACGCGTTAAAAATAACGCGTGCAAAATTACAACTTGCAAAGATCAAAGAATTTAATCCAAAAGTTTTGTTTACGCTATGTTCTAAGCATTCACTAAACCTATGAGGAGTTAACTCTTTCGGAAGCGTTTCTTCAAGTATGGATGGTTTTGGAATCTTGGGAAGAGTATATACATTCTTTTCAGCATTGACACACCAATGCAATATGCTAATGGACTTGTAGAGACAAGGTAGAGGGCTCATCTCGACGCTGTAAAACCAGTGAAGGAAAATTGTGAGCCTCTACGTTGGAACTCTTGCACGATTCCATAAAGAGAATAAGAGAATTCCCAAGAGGAGCGGCATCCACACTTATGCATTGCGTAATTTTACGTTTCTTTGTTATCTTGCTTTCTTGTGTGAAATCTTAAAATAAGTAAACTTAACACCAAAGTTTCTGCAATTAAGTTGGAGAAAAAAAAATCCTTAATCAAATTCCAAGCGCTCAAAATATTTCTTCAAAACGAACAGGGCAAAGTAGTGGAGAGGTTATTAATTTATTATGCAACCGAAACGTGCGACGACATGGATATTTCGATTGAAACACGAGGGAGAACGAAAAAAGAAAAGAAAACGATGCCTGGAGAGATGGTCCGTCCGAGACCTCGATTTGACAACGCAGCGAGAAGAAATTCAGGGGGCTAAAATATCTTGATAGATTTTAACAAAAACTTCTATCTACGGCAATGGATGGCAGCATCGTTGTCAAAAATATCGACTAACGCATTGATCTAAGGCAATGGATAACATTCGACTAAAGACTTTCCTATATGCAACAGAACTGCATTCCCTTGTTCCAAACCTGTCAAAAACGTACACAGAATTCTCAGATGATAATATTGTTATAGAAACCGGATGATTGCGGCGTCACTTACAGACTGCCATAATCACCTTAGAACAGGAATGTATCATTTTCATTTCTTCCTTAATATCCTCTTTCATGGCTTTAATATCCTCTTTCATTGTATTTTGTCCGGCTTTCATCTTGTCTTGTCCAACTTTAATATTTTCTTATAACTTTAATATCCGCTTCTAGTCCAACTTGCATTGTTTTTTGTCAGACTTGCATTGTTGCTTGTCCGGTTTGCATTGTTTCTTGTCTGGCTTGCATTGTTTCTTGTTTGGCTTGTATTGTTTTTTGTTCGGATTGCATTGTTTCTTGTCCGGTTTGCACTGATTTCATGTCTTCCTTCATAGCTTTTTATTCAGCTTTCATTGTTTCTTTCATCTCGTCTTATCCGACTTTAATCTTTTCTTCCATCTTTTCTGTTATCGCTTTTTGTCCGGCTTTTATTACTTTCATGATTTCCTTCATAGCTTCTTGTCCGGTTCTCATTAATTCCATAATCTCGATTAACTGTTTCTCCATTGTTTTTCTGGTTGGGGAAGCTATAACCGCTTATTAAGTTTCCAAAAATTCCACTTCTGAAAACAATTTGTTACGCTACATCCTCTGGAATCCTGGGTGTACTCTCAGGATACAATTATAAGTCCGAATTTCTGGATAACTAACACGTTTATTTAAAAGCACTAATAAGCGTAAACGGAAACCATATACAACGAATAGCTCGATAACTATCTTACACGATAAGTGATAGACTGTCAGATACAATAAAACAGCAATTAAATGCTTATCTAATTCACACAATAGCAAATACTATTCTCAAAACACTGACGTATCTCACAATGCAACTTAGCTCGTATCACGTCAACTACTCTCCAACTGAGCTATGATGCCTTTTATATACTCCCCGTAGAAACTTTCAGAAGGGGATCGCATCTCCCAGAATATTCGTTATTTTGAGAAAGTTCTAGTATGTTCGAAAAGTCATCAAGTTGGCGGTAAATGAAGAAATCTGGCAAACCCGTTTTGAAATTTAGAATATGGCAATCCTACATTCACGTAATAGGAATGGCTGCTTATAAAGGTGTTTTCTCATTGAATAGAAGTAAATGTCCGCTATGTTATATTTGAATAGAGGTAAAAGCACAGTGAAACATTTCATATATTCTATAATATTAATATGCAATACTGATCATTCATGCTGAGTTATGAATAAAAGCTTTTCAAAAAACAAAGTTTTTATATTTACTTGTTTATTAATCGAAGAATATTTCGTTTTCTCAGAGTGAAATAGTTTGTATTTTTCTAATCATTCTTACCATTGAACAGTTTCAGGATGAACATTTAAACTCTAAACCTCCGGACCATTCAAGCATTTCGAGATTAGTAAAGTGTTTATGAGAAGCTGGATTTGTCGAAACGAGATAAGACATGCCTTCCATACATTAAGTCGGGATGAACTGCCCGAAATAGAGCCGAGTTGTCAAAACTCTTCAATGAACTCTTCCTAAACTCCCATAAGAATGACTGGAGAGATAGTGTTCGAAAATAGAATTTATTTCACTCTGGGAAAAAAGTCGCTTTATTTCGCCGATAAAAACGAGGTTCGTCGTGCTCGTTTGACGTATTAAAAAGAAAGATCAATAATGCATAAAGCATTGATTATGAAACATTTTCCAACTGCAATGCAATTTTATTTAAACATCTCTAAAATGCGATACATTCAGCGGTGATATTTTTAAAAGCATTACAATACTACAATAATTTATTATATTTAAAAACTTCATCGAAAACAAATAAACTTTATTCAAATAACGTCATCGAAATATAAATCGCCTGGCTGTCTGTTGAAGATCCAGACCACACGACCAACCCTGAGGCTTATGGCAGCTATTTGTGTGGCCGGCGCCTGGCTGTCTGTATAAAAGCAGTGAATATTTCATTATGATTTCATTCATGAACTTTTTTCCATTCCTTTCATTCAGCGGCGATATTTTTAAAATTATCACAATACTACAATAATTTATTTTACTTAATTTAAAATCATGCAGGTAAAAATACTTTCTAATTCCATGCTTAAAACTTCATCGAAAAAGGCAATACTATAGAATTATCTGCTTCTCTATATAAAATCAATGAATGTTTCATTCATATCAGCTATATTGTAGACTCCAGAGCTAAATAATTTTGCGTTAAAGAAATTCAGCAATCCTTGTACAACTCATCTTACAGCTTGATGCGCTTACATTCTCCATACTTTAAAATTAGGTTCGTTGCCGAAATAATCAAAGTTGGATGATCATTTAAACTCAAAAATATTGTAATTACGTTGGTGCAATATATAGATGCACAGAAAAAAAACAAAATAAAACGGTTTTAGGGCGGATGCAACACTCAATATAAATTAAAAAGAACTTTAAAAATCACGATTTTGACACAAGATGGATGCCATATTTTATTTTGAAGTGGATCACGTGATTTCTTTATATAATATGGGTGCAATTATTATTTTAATTTTTATGTAAAAAAAAACTACCTAAAACAACATATTTTGCTCAAATTTTTGTATGTATTTTATGGGATAATTTGAATATTTCCTAAGACTTTCGAAGGAATTTGTGAATTTTAACTTTGCTTAAAAAGTGTTTGAAAAATTAGGTCCCATAGGGTTCAATGTATTTTATTTTTTTAACCCGGGTTCAGTCCAAAACTAATTGAATGATATTATTCATTTACATTCCCATAGGTCCCACAGACCGTCTCAACAATATACTAAAATTTCATTTTGATAAAGTCATTTTTACGGTAGTTATCGTACGAACGGACAGACAGACAGACAGAATGAACGAAGTTATAAACCCTTTTCAACTATGTTGTAAAGTGTTGAGAATGGTAAAAAAAAATTAAATTTCTCAGTGTATTTTATAATATCGTTCGTTCATGCATCCCTGTCACTGTTTTATTTACCAAGAACGAGAAACTGGTTAAATGTCCCAGTTTAATGCTTTTAGATCTGTACTAAGTAAATATAAGTTTCCCATTTAGGGATTTTGTTTCCTTTTCTATCTTGTACGACTACACCCATACTCCATTGGAAGCTGTTCATTAAACCGTGGAGTTTAATAACATATCGAAAGTTTGGTTCACGAGTTGGAAGATTGCGTGTGTCAGGTTTACATGGTTTTCTCATCACGTAAAGCGAGTACGACGCGATTGATCTTTGAAAGTTTTTTGTGACTGGCATCCCATATTTCGCACGGTGACTATCCGCTTATTTTCATTTATATAATATATTTCCTATTCCTTACAGAGTATGACAATAGCAGTTCTTTTTCAATGTATTATTCTTAGCTTTTGAGCCGCAGTTTATTGTTCACTATCTAAATAAAATATTTATATATAAATCTCCATATTATTTTTTATTATTATTTTCCTTACAATTCATGGAAAAGGGAAGTTTTATATTAGGTCGAGAAATAAAATCGTCTTTCATTTTCAGACGCATTGAAACGGTTTGAGTAATCTTGAATACAATCAATATTTTTTCCCCAATGAGACCTGAGTCGATAAGCGGGTTATCGGCAGAACAAATTAAACCAATCTAATGAAGCGGATTACGATTATTTCGATGGATAAACGCTAAAGGTCTGATGATGCGCTTAAGGTGTTCGGGGCTATCGAAAGGCAGACCTCCCTTTCCAATGTAGTTTTCGAATATCCAAAAATTTATAGAAAACAATAATTATGTGGACAGAAATAGGTTTTATATGTAATTTTTTAAACGAATGATGTAATTCACACACATTAAAACACACAATTCTTAAATACGTTATACGTTTTTATTTTAAACAAGAAAAAAAATCTGATGTGAGCAGCACATGACTTTCCCTGCAGACTTATATCCACGTTCTCTTTATTTTAATTAAATTTAATTCACTTTTAATTTAATTTCGTTCTCATTTGGTAACTGGACTTATTTCAAAGGTGGCGTAGAGAAAATACGAAAAAACTAAAATATCTCGAGAACAGCTAGTCCTAGTGTAATGGCATTAGTCTTATTCTTTTCTTTGCTAAAAATTAAGCATAAAACAAGCATTTAATAGTTATATTTGAGCATACGTAGTTTTTTATTTTAGATTTTTGACAATTTTTAAGGGTCACTTTGCAAAAAAAGGCAGGTTATTTTTCTCTGAATCGTACCAAAATCTAATTAGCACCAGGGTAACCCACAAGGGACTCATTTACCGAATTTTGTGAAATTTGGTCCATTAGTTTTTCAGCTAGAGTTGATAGAGGCAATTTTTGTGGGCCATTTCGCAAATAAAAAGGCGGGTTCTTTTATCCCGAATCGTACTAAAAGCTAATCAACACCAGGGTCACACCCAAGTGACTTGCCTACCAAATTTTATTAAATTTGGTCTATTAGTTTTTGAGTTAGAGTGGATACATACATTGCACAGACAGACACACAGACGTCATGCTAAAAATAGTTTTTTCGTATTCTAGAGGTCTCAAAATGTGTAGATCCGTCGAAAACTTGAGTTGCGAGTTTCGGCATGATTCCAATACTTTCTCTATACATTATCATGTATTGCAGGGAAAGTAAAAAAAATATATGTTCCCCGTGATCAAATATGCGAATATATTTTGTAAGCAGTTTGAACCAAAAACAACTGGATATTATCGTAGAAGGTTTTAGGAATTCTAATGTTTACAGAGAGTGCCCTATAGTTTAAAAGAATCGAGCGATTTCATCGAAATTATCTACGCTTATTTTAAAGAGTAACAATAAAGAGCCTATTGATAATAAGCGAAATCGAGCTATAAGAAAATTCTAATGTGCATTACTGGTTCCCCATACTATCTAATTTTTTTTATCTATAAAGTCTGGTGTTTGACATACCAGTTTTTTTAAATAAATAATATTTTTCGCTATAACAAAGATTACGTCTTATATTAAGCCGTCGAAGGGGATTCTACCGTATAGATCATTCATAATGTGATATTGGCTCCAAGATATTGTATTGGATCTGAACAGACATTTGCTTTGTCTGAGTTGCTTTTTAATACTACGTTTTACTCAATGTCCTCTGGCAATAGATGATTTTAGATTAAAATTTGTTTACCACAAATATATGGTATGTAAAATGCATATAAGGTAATGTATATAAGGTAAATGTATATAAGGTATGTAAAATGCATATACCAATGACGTAAAATAACACACATGACAAGAACGTGATTTTCGAATCTAGTGCGACACGATGCACCATTTTGATCCGAAATGTCTAGTTTTTTCTTTTCTTTCGCATACTGTATTGTTTATTGTACATACAATATTGTAGAATATTGTTTTCTCAGAAAATTTTAAAATTCAAGATTTTGACGGATAATTGCGTTCTTAGACCTTCCAAATACGTTTCAAACCCTTTTTGAAAGGATGTCCGTCTGTCTGTGTTGTCTGGACTCGATACCTTAAGCCCGAATGTGAAGGTTATGAAATTTTATGCGCAAATACACTAAGTAAAAACTCAAACCGGGTAGAACATTCAGTCATTCGCATTATTAAAACCCGAAATGTTTGGATTTTGTAATTTTCAAAGCATTATTTTCATCTAGGGAAAATGCTGACTCCCGGAGCAGTATACTGAAAAAAAAAAAAAAAAAAAAAAACTTGAGTGTGACTCAACCTGACTTTTTCATACCAGAATTTAATTTTTGTTTTCAAATTTTACAAGAAAACAAATTGAAAAATTGATATCGTGGGTCCAAATGATTACAACCATAGCATGTTACCCTCCACTTTAAAGGACTTGAAAAAAAATCGAGTGATACCATACTTGATAGCGTATCCCATGGGGGGCAGTAACTTGCCTCCTAAGGGGGACTAATGACGACATAAACAAACAAATTTGTATCGTGGCTATATTTCACAACAATGATTGAAACTATTAAATCTCGTGTTCACTAAGCCCCAAATAAACACTTTTACACATGATTATTCATGGTCAACGGCCCTACCGTGCTGAAAACACCGGTTCTCGTTAGATCACCGAAGTCAAGCAGCATTGGGCGCGGTTAGTACATGAGTGGGTGACCACCTGGGAACACCGCGTGCTGTTGGCACTTTTCGGGCACGGTAGGCCGGTGGTTTGCGAGCTGGATTTGCACGCTGCCACAACTGCCGCCGTGTTCATGTGGAGTACGATCACGTTAAACATGTGGGTCCGTAAATCCTTCCGAGAGGTTGGTGGTAGGGGAAGGAGGGTACGGTCCCTGTGGATGCCTCCCCCACTGGGTTCCGGTCTAAATTGGGTGGCATTTCCCGGCCGTCCAAACGGTTACCTTACACCTTTCTGGTAAGTCGAACGGTCTGGCTCTCAACAACAACAACATGATTATTCATGATTATGAAAGGTGTAAAGAAACTGTTTGGACGCCCTGTGGATGTCTCCCTCACTGGCTGCTCATATCCTCGGGCGAGTGGGGCGGTTGGGTTTTCAACATGATTATATCCAATTTTGTCCTATGCTGTCACATTAAAAAATATAAAATTTTGAAAAAAATGCAAAGTTTTCGCTTGAATTTAAAAAAATTCTATCTAGTTCTAGATTTTTTGATAACAAAGCCGGATATAAAGTTTCATGAAAATATATTAATATTTGTGGCTGCTACATAATAATCGACCACAGAGATACAGACAGACAGACGGACATCCCTCCAAAAACAGCCAAAACGTTTTCAGGAGATCTTAAAACATATATTAGCCTCAAAATTTCGAAATAACACTTTTTCAATATGAGAAAGTGAAAGTAGTTTGAATTACATAATTTTTAAAGTAGTATAATATAATGTCAAATTAATATAATGTATTGGAGCCGTTGCCAATTAAAGAAACTTTTAAAGGTTATTTTGTAAACGTTTTCAGAAATATGAGAACTATAAATATTTGATATTTATAAACCTGTGCAATGAAATTATGCATTATTCATATTTCGTGAATAAATACTTTGCGTGAATAAACCTTTTCTATATTTTAATTGTGCACTGCTCAATCATCGTTTAATATATATGTGACATACGCGTGACAACTACATACTCATCGGATTTAATATATAGATTTGAAATGTCAATATTTATGGTTTAATTGAAAGTCAAATGATTGCAGACGGATCAAGATTTCGTGAAAAGGAGTGGATCGTCCATTTTATTCCTTAAATCGAGATTTGTTTCATTGTTCATCCATCGTCCGAGATAGCGGTTAAATATGTACAAAGTGTGGATTTTTCATACGATATATTTTTTAAATTTTTGTATAATTTATAAATTTTTACTTTCCTTATATACATAATGTATAAGGAAAGTATTGTGACGGGGTCGAAAATTCGAATTCGAGTTTTCGACGGGAGAGCACGTTTCAAGCATCCCTGATCACGAATCAAACATTTTTGAAGTGATGTCTGCGTGCGTGCGTGTGTGTGTGTGTGTGTGTGTGTGTGTGTGTGTGTGTGTGTCAGTGAGTCTGTGGAAACGATAACTGACGAACGAATGGACCGATTCGAACGACATTTGGTACAAAAATCACAATCCGTAAACACTGGAAACCTATTGTTTTTATACGCAATCGAATGTTCAGCACCCCCCTAAATTTTTGAGTGAAATTTTGAAAAAATCGTCAAAAAATCGTCGATTGACATAAATTTTAGAACGCTAACATGAACCGTTCTCGAGATATTGCACATTTTTCAAAAAAAGTATCAAAAGGTTACATAAAATAAAAAAAAATATTTCCTATTGAAAAACATGTTCACTTTTCATATGTAACACCATGCGCTAAATTGGGTGACATCATTCTCGTGGATCTAGCTCGTTCCATTCATGAAAAAAGATACTTTGAATAATACTTTTGTATTTGAACTGCAATAGTCATTTATCTGCTATAAGAATAACTTATTTTTCTGTCCATAACGCTTGGCGAGATTTTGGCGAAGAATTTGGCAGAATGTCGCCAACTCGGTGACATTTTTAATTGTTGCCAAATTAACAAAAATCTCGCCAAATTGATAAAAATGACGCTAAATCAATGAAAATGACGACTCATTGAAGAAAATTCAATATCTTGGAACGAATATAAGTATCTACTAAAATAATAACAATTTTTTTTACTGTAAAAGGAGTAAATTCATTGCATTATATAAGGAAAGTCATGTGTTGCCCACATCAGATTTTGTTGTTTAAAATGAAGGTACAGCCAGATTTATGATGTGGAAGATACCGTTGGCTCGGTATGCCATCGGTAAAAAATGGAGGTTATCTGGCTTATCGACGATTTTATTATACCTCATATTGGAAAATAGTGTGCATGTTCATTTCGGTTTGAATTCTCATTGGTTCGACTATGCCTATTTAAAAACTTTACTATACCTATTAGACTATACCTATTTAAAACTGCTTATGTATATTTTATTGTGAATTTATGGAATTAATTATTGTACCACATCAACCTCGAAAGTTTTAGGTAATTTAAGAATGATATAAATATATGTATATACAGGGTGGCTGGAGAAGTTGAAGGTAGGCCAAATAAGTTTTAAATGATGGTAGCTAGAGCTATGGAAGTGAGGTAACGGTATACTAAAGTGATCATACTGAGCCAGATGAGATGGACGATGACTCTTTTAGCGGATAATTTGGACGTTAACACTGCTATCTCAGAAACTATGAGCGATACAGAAAAAAGCCAATTAGAAAATTGTAGAGCATAACAAAATGAGTATGAAACGTAATTTAATTTAATACAAAAGTGTTATTTGCATAGCGTACAGTTTAACGTAACCTTCTTTCGAATTACCTTTGAACAATTATCTTCATTCGAACAGCCTATGCCGATCTTTTTACTTTCCTTATGTACATAATGTATAAGGAAAGTATTGTGACGGTGTCGAAAATTCGAATTCGAGTTTTCAACGGAGAGCACGTTTCAAGCATCCCTGATCACGAATCAAACATTTTAGTTGATGTCTGTGTGTGTGTGTGTGTGTGTGTGTGTGTGAAAGTATGTGTGTATGTGTCAGTGGGTCTGTGGAGACGATAACTGACGAACGAATGAACCGATTCAAACCAAATTTAGTACACATTTACACATTTAGTACAAATTTAGTACAAATTTAGTTTTTGAGGTGATGTCTGTGTGTGTGTGTGAAAGTATGTGTGTGTGTGCGTGTGTGTGTCAGTGAGTCTGTGGAGAAAATATCTCACGAACGAATGGAGCGATTCGAATGAAATTTGGTACAAAATCACAATCCGTGAATACTGGAAGCCTGTTGTTTTTAAACGTAATCGAATGTTCAGACCCCCCCCCCCCCTATATTTTCGAGTGAAATTTTGAAAAAAGCATCAAAAAATCAAGGTCTTTAATAAAGTTATGCAAATAGACATTTCTGATGTAATTTTTCCTTAGAAAACGATTGACATAAACTTTAGAACGCTAGCACGAACCGTTCTCGGGATATTGCACATTTTCAAATAAATTTATCAAAGAATCCCATAAATTAAAAAATATATATTACCTGTTGAGAAACATGTTCACTTTTCATATGTAATATCGTGCGATAAATTTGGCGACATCATTTTCGTGGATCTAGCTTGTTCCATTCATGAGAAAAGATACTTTGAGTAATACTTTTGTATTTGAATGCCAATAGTCATTTATCTGCTATAAGTATAACTTATTTTTCCGTTCATAACGCTTGGCGAGACTTTGGCGACGAATTTGGCGGAATGTCGCCAACTTGGCGACTTTTTTATATGTTGCCAAATTAATGAAAATCTCGCTAAATGGATAAAAATGACGCTAAATCAATGAAAATGACGACTAATTGACGAAAATTCAATATCTTGGAAAGAATATATATAAGAATAACCTATTATAAGAATAACCTATTTTTTTTTGCTGTAAAAGTAGTAAATTCATTGCGTTATATAGGGAAAGTCATATGCTGTCCACATCAGATTTTTTTTTCAGCATCATGCTCACACATCTCATAAGAGATGATCACTCGCTAATTTTCTTGCATATTTTATCTGCGGGAGGGATTTTATGTGTCACATCCATCATTTGCATATGTTATCAAAGTAACCACTTTCTAATTGCACCAGTAATTTCTGCAAAAAATAATATCCTTACAAGTTCGACGATGCTCTATAATTTTAATTTATTGTTTCTGTATCTCTCATACTTTTCGGGATAGTGGTGCTGACTTCCAGATTTCGCCGCTAGAGGCGCTGCCGTTAGTTTTGTCTACTATACCGATATCCCACTTTCACAGCTCTAGTTCAAAATTTGCTCTACTTGCAACTTTTCCAGTCATTCTCTATGTAAGAAACTTTGGTTATTTTGCATACACGCTGCATCACAAAATGCTTTAAGATTATTTTTTAGATAGAAAATTTTTACTTTTTATGTTAGAAAATACAAAGCTTTCCGAACCATAAAATCTCTTAACCAAACATTTTCGAAAATCGTTCAAACACATTTTTTATTCACTGGTCTTTCGTTAGCATCGAGACCCGCCTGTATCGAACGTTAGAGACAGTGTTTCATATACTTAAGTCTCGGGTACAGACGAAGATTCATCTTTACATATACTCGTAGGGTATAAGTTGAAATCCCTTTTACACTTTGTACCGCTTAAAGTAGCTCCCATCTTCAAAATAACTCTTGAAGTGCAAATCTAATTCAATATGAAACCCGCAGTATATCGACCGAAACATAAACTCTTCATTTAACTAGAAAACCCTTTTTGCACTAAAGAATTCCCGGAATTCTTTATTTTATATCGTAAAAAATCTGATGTGAACAGCACATGACTTTCTCTACAGAGTCAAATGCATTTTCTCTTTATTTCATTAATGTTTCATTGAGTTTAACTGCACTAAATAACACGCATAATTATTTGAAATGACATTAAATTCACACTTTTAATGCAATGTTCGTTTTCATTCGGTAACTGGACGTATTTTCAAAACCGGCGTTGCAAAAATGCGAAAAAAAATTAAATATTTCGAGAACGGCTAGTTCTAAGGGGTTGGTCTTATTTTTTCATCGTCAAAAATTAGGTAAAAACAAGCATTTATAATACGTCTGAGCATACTTAGTCTTTTATTTTAGATTTTGACAATTTTTGCGGGCCATTTCACAAAAAAGACAGGTTCTTTTTTCCAAATCATACCAAAATCTAATCATTGACTTATCAATCTAACAAGTGACTTATCTACCAAATTTTGTGAAATTTAGTAAATTAGTTTATGAGTTAGAGTGAATATATACAATTTATAAGGAGCCATTTGGCAAAAAAAAAAAAAGACAGGTTCTTTTTATCCCGTATCATACCAAAATCTAATCAGCATCAGGGTCACCCACAAGTGACCTATCTACAAAATTTTAGGAGATTTGGTGCATTAGGTTTTCAGTTAGAGTGGATACATACATTGCACAGACAGACAGACACACACATACACACACACACAGACGTCTCGCTAAAAATAGTTTTTCCATGTTCTCGAAGACCCAAAACGTGTAAATTCGTCGAAAACTCGAGTTACGATTTTCGGCATGATTCCAATACTTTCCCTATACATTACCATGTATTGCAGAGAAAATAAAAATGTGAATCCAGGTCTCCAGTAGCATGGCAAAATCCAGCTGCTCTGTAAGAAGAAAGTTTTGTTCAATAAGATTTTAGCCAGGAAATGTTCTTAGGTCGATTCTTGTAATTCTGCTCGAACTGGATTAGATTACATTGGCACGCCATTATTCTTCTGTACACACACTGAACTATAGTCTAAATTTCCTTCTGAACCACTAACCCCCGTATTCACCACCGTCGATACCTTACACCCCCGGGTAGGTCGGACGGTCTGGGTCGAAGAAGAAGTTATCCATGGCGAAACTCAAGTGAATCGTCAATTTCGTATTCATTATCGAATTTACTCGCCGAACTTTCGAACCCTGGATGGCTTGAACCGAGAAATATCGACCATCCGATTTGGATGGTATTCATATCTTGCGCATGCGCTATTCTACTCAAAATGGCAGCTATGGATGAATTTCGTGAATTATGTAGTGACAGATTTTCTACATAAAATGGAAACAAAACTAATCAAATACCTATTAAATTCTTCTGTCGCAGATGGTTTATGAGCATGATTGCTCACGTAAGGCTCTGTATTTAAATCTGGTCCCCGTAGATCTGAAAGGCAGAGATCTGTGGGGATCAGGCAGGCGTTCGATCATAGGTGAGATGGGAAATTTGTGGTCTCTTATAATTAAAATGTCTGTGTGTGTGAATCTAAAAAAAGTCTTGCTAGAGTTTCTTTGCCTCAGAATGTTTTATGTTTCTTAAAAGAGAACCTACTTTTGCTTTGTAGAAGACAAAATATCGAGTCAATTTTTCCAGTGTACAAGGCAGCTGGAATCATATTACAGTTTGATATAAAGTATTCTCCATAACTAAGTGACTTTCAATCAACTACATGCTCCATTTTATCAATAAAATTCACTGTACTGAATTTTATTCACGTAGCAAAATAAAGTACATATAGAACGAGTGCCTGATGCGTATAGAAAATTCGTGCTTTTGCGTGTTTAGACTTTTTAATATGTCAATAGTTTTTTCACTAAAGTCCCCCAAAATGAAAATGTATTTCGATCTATCATGCGAGTTTTTAAAAGAACGTGTTTAAAATTTATTTTGCTCCGGGATTGAGATTATTGAGGCGGGATATCAAAAATTCGATATTGAGTTCTTGATGAATATAGGTTTTAGTATCACAGAAAACAAACGCTATTGTGGAGATATAGTCTATGCATGATCGAGGATCGAGGCTGGACACGCATCGTGATGGCATATATGGAGTGCGTGTAAAATGTATCTGCATACACGTTTGTGGGATTTACTTGCCCGAAAAATAAAAAGAAAAATTATTGACTATGATAGTAAATAAAAAAATGATATTTTGCAATGTGATTTTTATAGAACAGACACGAAAATTTGCAGTATAAAAATGATTTGTACACATGATTTAAAATATTATATCACACGATTTATAGCTGAAAACTAAATGTGTTTTTCTTCAAAAGATCAATTTCTCGATAAAATAGGATTAGAAGGTAGAAAAAAGTAGGAGACCGTGAAAATTCATTTCCTTTGTAGGTAATCATTCTATGAAAAGAAAAAAATAACTTTCAACCGAATCAAATTGGCAATAAAATGATACCCAAAACTAATGATACCACTTTCTTTACCTTTTCGAGATTATACTGTTCTAAGAAACAGAAATAGAATACTTGCAATATTTAATCAGTCTTTCAGTATAGTTTTATTTTAAATGTAATTTTAATTTTATCTGAAAGTGATATATTGCGCTCCATAAAGTTCACCTTTAATTAACATATTTCCAATTATTCAGGAAAAACATTTTTGTGAATTATTCAATTTTTATGCCGAAATAAGTAGTTTCGTGTTTCTAACGGCAAATAATTCACATGCAAAAGCCCCCCCCCCCCATACACTCATGCGGATCTGTGTAAACTAATTTATAGTTTTATATATTTATAGTTTTATTTATTTTATATATTTATAGTTTCATTTATTTTATACATTTATATATTTTATATGTATGTAGATTTATAGTTTTTAAACTATTTTTCTAATTGAATGGCAATTACACCTAAAAGTATAAATTTCTATCTTTTTAAAAATGCTCCGTTAAAATATATTTATTTGAATTTGCTTAAATGCTGTGCTATTTTCCATGAACAAAGCAAAGTCTGAGAATGTTCCTGCTATGGTAGAACATTTAAGAATCAGAAGTTGAGAGTAGTAGTTTCAGAAGTTGAGAGTAGTAGTTATTTGGTATATAAATCATTTGTAGGTTATTCTAGTATGATTCGGGAAAAGGAACTGGCTATTTTTGCGAAATGGCCCGCAAAAATCGTTAAATATAAAAATAAAAGACTATGTGTGCTCAATTATATCAATTAAATTCCTATTTTATACGTGATTTTTGACAACAAAAAGAATAAGACTAAACCCCATTACTCTAGGACTAGCCGTTCTTGAGATATTTCAGTTTTTTCGCGTTTTCGCTACGCCACCTTTGGCAATAAGTCCAGCTATCAAATGAGAACCAAATTTAAATTTAACGTGCAAATTCAATGTCATTTCAAATACTAATGGCTGTTATTTTGTGCAGGTAAACTCAAATTATTATTGAAGAAATAAAGAGAACGTGAATATGAGTCTGCAGGGAAAGACATGTGCTGCCCACATCAGAATTTTTAACAATATTACAACAATGAATTAAAGAAGTGAACGGGGATTATTTGTAGGCCATTTCGAAAAAAATGTATGATCTATATTTAAAGATCCATCAAATTTTTGTAAAATAAAATGTTCAAGAAATTTAAGCTGTGTACCAAATTTTAACTCTCTGGGACGTAGGAAAGTGCATTAAAAATGCCATCAAATAAGTATATCATGAAGAGTTATATAAAATTTTAAAAAAAATTGAAAAATTGTTATCTACCAAATTTATTTTAAAATGTGTAGCCTCTCTCATATACAAAATGATTAAACTCTTGGAAAGATATTTATTATATAACATATTTCTTTTTCTTTCTGGAGGATATCCCAAAAGTCAGAATTTAATTGAATTTATTGTTTTCCCTATATTAAATAATTTTTAATTAAAAAACTACTTATTATATTTTACTGAAATTTTTTTTATATATTTTATGGGATAATGTGAATATTTCCTAAAAATTTCGAGGCAATTTGTGATTTTTAAATTTGCTTAAAAAATGTTTGAAAAATTAGGTTCCATAGGGTTCAATGTATTTCATTTTTTCAACCCGGGTTCAATAAAAAACTAATTGGGTGATATTATTTATTTATATTCCCATAGGTCCCACAGACCGTCTGAACAACATACTAAAATTTCATTTTGAAGTCATTTTTACGGCAGTTATCGTGCTAACGGACAGACAGGCAGACAGACAGACAGAATGAACAAAGTCATAAACACTTTTCAACTTCGTTGTAAAGTGTTAAAAACTGAAGCATGAGATGCAGACGATTCATTTTTTGTTTTACGTATTTATTCCCAGTATTATTTCTATTCAATACCACTAAACATTTTTTTAATATTAATCCGAAATAAAGAAGATCAGAAATCTTTCAGTGAATCGTCAGCATGTTTAGTTCTGAATTGACGAATTAAGAACACGTAACTGGTTGTGTATTATGGTATATATTTTTAACAAATAACGAGCTTTTCGAATTAATGATTTATGCTCTGAGTAATAAAAATACTGCAGAAACTGCTTGGGATTTTGGATGGCGATATCCAAACTTATCTGAAATTTCACGTACATTTGTTTATCGGATGAAGAGGAGATTAAGAACTACGGGTTCATGTCATCCAAGACCTGGCCCTGGAAGAAATCGTTTGTACACGGAGGACCAAGAAACTGACATCATTGCATATTTTTCTTTCAACCCACGAATAAGGATTCGAAAAGCAAGCGAAACTTTGGGGCTACCTAGGATGTCAATTGCTAGAGCACTTGGAAAATACCATTGGCATCCATTTTCTATTCATGGACTTCAAGCACTTCATCCCTCCGATTTTGACCGGCGTGTAGCATTCTGCAACTGGCTGTTAATCTAACAAGAAAGACATCAATTCGAACTTTGTTAAGAACATTCTGTGGACTGATGAATGTTTGTTTACGGAAGATGAAGCAATCAGTACTCACAACGATCATTATTGCGATAATACGAAACCATTTTGTGTCCGTGAAATACATCACTAGAGAAAGTTTTCTGTGTCTGTATGGTGTGGAATTTGGAATAAAAAACTGATTGATCCTGTGTTTTATGGACTCTTACAGCTGAAAAATACATGCAGCTTATTTTAAAGGGTACTGTAACGGATTTTATGGAGACGACAACATTATCGCTTCTAAAAAACATGTATTATCAACAAGATGGCGCGCCTGCACACCAGGCTTTAATTGTGACAAACTGGCTCAACGAAAACCGGGGGGCTTACCTATATAGGCTCTTAGCATCTATTTTCCCGGCCGGGAAAAGACTTCCCCACATACACCATCATCGGACCTTTTATTTATTTTTACTTTTCTTATATACAATAATGTATAAGGAAAGTATTGTGACGGGGTCGAAAATTCGAATTCGAGTTTTCGACGGGAGAGCACGTTTTAAGCATCCCTGATCACGAATCGAACATTTTTGAGGTGATGTGTGTGTGTGTGAAGTATGTGTGTGTGAAAGTCTGTGTGTGTGTGTGTGAAAGTCTGTGTATGTGTGTGTGAAAGTATGTGTATGTGTGTGTGAAAGTATGTGTGTGTGTGTGTGTGTCAGTGAGTCTGTGGAGATAACATCTCACAAACGAATGAAACGATTTGAATGAAATTTGGTTCAAAAATTACAATCCGCGGATACTGGAAATCTACTGTTTTTAAACATAATCGAATGTTCAGAACCCCCTAAATTTTCGAGTGAAATTTTGAAAAATTCATCAAAAAATCAAGCCTTTAATAAAGTTACGCAAATAGACACTTCTTATGTAATTTTTCCTTCGAAACCGATTAACATAAATTTTAGAACGCTATCATGAACCGTTTTCGAGATTTTGCACATTATCAATAAAATCCCCTAAATTAAAAAAAATATTAACTGATAAGAAATATGTTCACTTTTCATATGTAATAACATGCGATAAATTGGGTGACAATCTCTTGGATCTAGCTCGTTCCTTTCATGAGAAAAGGCACTTTGAGTAGTATTTTTGTATTTGAACGCCAATAGTTATTTATCTGCTATAAAAATAACTTGGCGACTTCTTAATAACTTTATAAGAATCACTTGGCGACTTTTTAAAAATTTGCTAAATTAACGAAAGTCTCGCCAAATGGATAAAAATGACGCTATATCAATGAAAATGAGGATTAATTGACGAAAATTCAATATCTTGGAAAGCAGATAAGCATCTACTATAAGAATAACCTATTTTTTTTTTATTGTAAAAGTAGTAAATTCACTGCATTATATAAGGAACATGCCCACATAAGATTTTTTTAATTTTTGTATCGGCCAGTGTGGGTACATAGGACCTAACAAGAACTTCCGCTTCACTTAGCGGGAAAGGGTTGAGTCACAGGATATCAAATTACATTATATATTTTTATCATACTCAGAATGTTCATAGTATAATCAACAGTGCCTTTAGTTTTTAACTCAATTATATACATTATTCAGTATCAGATTTTAATTTTTGTATCGGCCAGTGTGGGTACATAGGACCTAACAAGAACTTCCGCTTCACTTAGCGGGAAAGGGTTGAGTCACAGGATATCAAATTACATTATATATTTTTATCATACTCAGAATGTTCATAGTATAATCAACAGTGCCTTTAGTTTTTAACTCAATTATATACATTATTCAGTATCAGATTTTAATTTTTGTATCGGCCAGTGTGGGTACATAGGACCTAACAAGAACTTCCGCTTCACTTAGCGGGAAAGGGTTCAGTCACAGGATATCAAATTACATTATATATTTTTATCATACTCAGAATGTTCATAGTATAATCAACAGTGCCTTTAGTTTTTAACTCAATTATATACATTATTCAGTATCAGATTTTAATTTTTGTATCGGCCAGTGTGGGTACATAGGACCTAACAAGAACTTCCGCTTCACTTAGCGGGAAAGGGTTGAGTCACAAGATATCAAATTACATTATATATTTTTATCATACTCAGAATGTTCATAGTATAATCAACAGTGCCTTTAGTTTTTAACTCAATTATATACATTATTCAGTATCAGATTTTAATTTTTGTATCGGCCAGTGTGGGTACATAGGACCTAACAAGAACTTCCGCTTCACTTAGCGGGAAAGGGTTGAGTCACAAGATATCAAATTACATTATATATTTTTATCATACTCAGAATGTTCATAGTATAATCAACAGTGCCTTTAGTTTTTAACTCAATTATATACATTATTCAGTATCAGATTTTAATTTTTGTATCGGCCAGTGTGGGTACATAGGACCTAACAAGAACTTCCGCTTCACTTAGCGGGAAAGGGTTGAGTCACAGGATATCAAATTACATTATATATTTTTATCATACTCAGAATGTTCATAGTATAATCAACAGTGCCTTTAGTTTTTAACTCAATTATATACATTATTCAGTATCAGATTTTAATTTTTGTATCGGCCAGTGTGGGTACATAGGACCTAACAAGAACTTCCGCTTCACTTAGCGGGAAAGGGTTCAGTCACAGGATATCAAATTACATTATATATTTTTATCATACTCAGAATGTTCATAGTATAATCAACAGTGCCTTTAGTTTTTAACTCAATTATATACATTATTCAGTATCAGATTTTAATTTTTGTATCGGCCAGTGTGGGTACATAGGACCTAACAAGAACTTCCGCTTCACTTAGCGGGAAAGGGTTGAGTCACAAGATATCAAATTACATTATATATTTTTATCATACTCAGAATGTTCATAGTATAATCAACAGTGCCTTTAGTTTTTAACTCAATTATATACATTATTCAGTATCAGATTTTAATTTTTGTATCGGCCAGTGTGGGTACATAGGACCTAACAAGAACTTCCGCTTCACTTAGCGGGAAAGGGTTGAGTCACAGGATATCAAATTACATTATATATTTTTATCATACTCAGAATGTTCATAGTATAATCAACAGTGCCTTTAGTTTTTAACTCAATTATATACATTATTCAGTATCAGATTTTAATTAATGTGTAAGCGATATAAAATTATATACTTATTATTCAGTATTAAGTTATATACACATTATACAATATCAATTTCCACTAATGAACAAATTATATAAAATATCCACTTATATCTCTATAATTTTGATAAAAATCTGGTAATATACATAGTACATCATATACATATATTTCACACATATTAAATTACTATTCGTTATTCATTTTGTTGATCTTATTAATATAACAATTTAGTAAAATATCCTCTAGAATGTATCCCCCTCATTACCATAGTACATAGCTTTAAAGGTAGTTCGCACATTAGTACACATTGCTTTTATACATATTTCAATACACATTATAAAATTATAATTCAATCTATATGACGGTTCATTAAGTCAACATGTAAATATAGCTCAACAATTATTATATTCACATATATACATACTATTATATTAGATATATGCACTAGCTCTATGATCTCCATTATTTTAATTCTTTAATCCATTTACATTATTTAATGTTAAAATTCAGTTAAAATTCAACTAATATTGTTACAAGCATCTATTAGCTTTTGTGTAAGATCGATTGCATGTAGTGGGCGAGTATTATAAACTAGTGTTCGAAGATGACTCCATAAGTAAAAATCGAGAGGGATTAAATCAAGGGATCTGGGGATACCATTCTGTGGTTCCTTTCAAATTACATTATTTAATGTTAAAATTCAGTTAGAATATCTTTCCATTAAGAGCAACCCCATGATAAAAGAAAAAACCCATTACAAAGTATTTTATACCATTTATACAAAAATTTAAAATACCAATCACCTTTTAACAACCAAGTCAGAAATAATTTACCTGCAGGCCTCTGCTATTTTATCAGCTTCCCGTGGGAAGCTGATAAAATGAGCAGAGGCCTGAAGGAAAATTATTTCTGACTTGGTTGAGAGGTGATTGGTATTTTAAATTTTTGTATAAATGGTATAAAATACTTTGTAATGGGTGTTTTTATCATGGGAGAGGTGATTGGTATTTTAAATTTTTGTATAAATGGTATAAAATACTTTGTAATGGGTGTTTTTATCATGGGACTGCTCTTAATGGAATGATATTCTAACTGAATTTTAACATTAAATAATGTAATTTGAAAGGAACCACAGAATGGTACCCCCAGATCCCTTGATTTAACCCCTCTCGATTTTTACTTATGGGGTCATCTTCGAACACTAGTTAATAATACTCGCCCACTACATGCAATCGATCTTACACAAAAGCTAATAGATGCTTGTAACAATATTAGTTTGCGAAGAACTCCAAAATATTTACAGAAGCATTATTAGAAGAGCTCAGTTATGTATTGGAGTTGAAGGAAAACATTTTGAGAATGCTTTGTGAATTGTATTTCTAGTGTTTGTAACGAAATTTGTCCCTTTATATCAGTGGTCGTCTATCAATATATGCATATTTTAATTATGTGCACCATCCGCGTAGTGAGTACCACTGCTTTATATGATCTCTGTCTGTGTAATACTTTATTTAGATGCATTTGTGATAAAAATGTTTGACACATATTAACGTATTTTTGATCTAAACAATTTCCATTGTCAATTTGTTTATGATCCCCATTTTCACTGATAAAATAGTCTTTCACATAGTATGGAAAAGTGGCATAAGTCGGATTTTTTCCTTTATCCTAATTTAGTTAATTTCAAAGATAGAGATATGCGGCTTTTTTTAATGATCTTGTTGCATTAAAAATAAAAGTATTCTGATTTTTTTTAAATTTTCTGAAATTTAAAAAGTTTAACTTTTTGAAAATGAATGAGAGGACTATTTCATTAATGTAGTCTTATTTCCTACCATACTTTCAACATTTTTGCAATTTACACTGCCCACTTATTTCAAACAGGTAAGGAATGAAAGCACGTGTCAATCTTTTTGGGACACCCTGTATACTTTTAAAGAGGAGTATTGTGATGAAGTTAGTAATCAAATTTTAGCTAGATTGCCACGTTTATATCCTCCGTTTTATCCTCCCTGATTATGACTGAATCAGGTATCATGGAAAGTTACTACTCACCAAGTAACTATACCACTCACAAAGCTTTTCTTCTTCACTCGTTAAAGTTTTAATTTACGATTCAGACAAGAAAGCATTCTAAACGTATCAAAAATGCCAAAACTCTATTAGTAATTCTCAAAATCAAATTGGCTTATTCACTTTTAAAATGACTCTCTGGAGTCCTCAGACAATAAATACTATATTTAAAGAAATGAAAAGATTAAGAGAAGCAGTGGAATCAAGCAGCTTTAGAAACGTCTATCCGGGTTACAGCAGCTAATGATAGATCACATTCTCTTTTCATTTTCAATGGATCATATCCTGATAGGAATAAACACATAGAGATAGTCAATAAGTAAAATACAATTTGTGCGAAAGGATAAGGAAAAGTTGAGCAACGTGCATAAGTACAAATAAAAGGAGAATGCAGCATACAGCTGTTTCGTAGATACGTTGCATCCCCTTCGTCAGTGCAAGAGAACCGACAACCCGAAATCCAAAAGGGGAATGGGTGCAAAGGAGGATACAAAGGGGGATTATACGCGTATACCCAAGACATGGATTAAGAGAGAGCCAAACAGAAGGCATCTTGAAGAACAGTCAAGATATTAGTTAGGTTCAAGATAATACAAGTTAATGACTTGTCCAGTACACCTTTTTTGGTCATCGCCTGGCAGTGTGTATTGTATACCCCCTTTTTCTTTAGTCTACTACTTTGGGGCTCTTTGTGTCGTATTGTTCGTCTCATTTATTCTTGTTCGGACTTGACTCGTCTTGAAGGGATATCGGTTTTGTATCTGGGCGCACGCCCAGATACATATTGTTTCTCGTTTCCTATTATCTTGACTGTTCTTCATGCTGCTTTCTTGTATCTTTCTTTGCACCCATTCCTCTTTTGAACTTCGGATTTGTTAGTTCTCTTGCACTGATGAAGGGGATCTTCGAAACAGCTGTATACTGCATTCTTATGCTATTTGAGTTTATACACGTTGCTGAAGTTTTTCTTAACATGGAGATAGATCTGTCCTGAACAATACGCGATGCTTAGCGGGCTGCTTACGCGATGCTTAAAATTCTGTCTTCATCTCTATTCGTTTAGTTACACAGAAAACATTTCATGCATCGATTTTGAATAATGTATAATTAAAATAAAAAATGATTCAGTTGTTAAATTTTTGGCTGGATACTGTATCCTCTAACACCTCGCCACTGAATTCGATATCTGTCGTGAGAATCAAGTGATTTCAATGAGATTGTGTGTACTTATCTTAGGAAAATAAATAAATCCCTGGAACTGGTTTTGTTCTTAACTGGGGTGTCTGCGATGGTTTTTCATGAAGAAGGCTGCTTAATTAGTTATTTTAATCGAATAAAAAGGAAGTATAATATTACTCAAGAAGTTGAGGAAAGTTTTTAATACTTCAGATACTTTAAAAATCTCTTCAGTAAATGTAGGGTCATATCCTCTCATAAAAGTTGTTTTATATTTAGATATTCTAACTATTGCATTTAAAATTGGTTGATACCTTTAATTCACTATATGCTGTACTCGCGAAGTTTTCAACTTTCATTCTCATTTAAATGGGTACCAGCAAAAAGCCTATTTACTCTCGGCAAAATTGAGGTCTCTAATAAGTTCGAAATTGTTTTTTTATAAAGTATCCAAATGTTACCGTTTTAAGAGATCCTATACAAAACGTTATAGAATGGATCCTGATTAAAGTAATCTTAGAAGCAAATATGTATACTAATCAATCATAGTCACTAGAATCTTCAAGCCCTCCCCTTTGAGATAGGAAGAATTTAAAGAAAATTGTGGCAGAATGAAATGTTAACTTCACATGCAGCTGGGTAGTTGTAAATTCTTCCCAAAGGATGTCAACGTCATTCAATCCGATAATCCGATACCTTGTTATTGGGGATTTGATCACACGTATTTTACGATAAAGATATACCCAATAAATAATTATAGAATTAACAACACGTAATGGGATTTTATTTCAACATTATTACGTTCTATACAGGCAGTAGGGGGAAGTCCTTTATCAATCTTTAGTTGCACAACCGTTAGTCGTAGATATATACTTCCAATTACAAAAATGTTTCAAGTCGTGCTAGTTGTTAATATACTTCGAATTACAAAAATGTATCGTATGACAGTAATAAATCGAAAAATACATTTTCCTAAAATATACTAAATCTAAATTTTATGCAGTTGCCGCTGTCTCCAAAGTACCAATTAGTAAAATTTTACTCATTCAAAAATGTTCGATTCTAATTAGTAAAGTTTTACATGTAAAACTAAAATGTTCGATTCTTTGACGAGCAAAATTGACAGATATGAAACATTAAATTTTATGATTTAAATCACTTTCTCCCGGCTGCGAATCCATCGTTTCAGGCTGCCATTGAGGGTCGTATAAAACAAAAATAAAAATAAAATATTTCAGGATATTTGTATTACATTTCATTTAATGGAATATACATACGCTCGTCAAAAGTGAAATTGCAATACCATGGAGAAATGAACGTAGCCATATACAATTTCCCGTACCGGTAGAAGAGAGAGTCATATGCCAATGATTAAGAATTCGTGCGTATTGGGCCACGTGACATTTAGTTTCGGGTGATAAAGACCAGCAGACGGCTCGTCCAGTAAATGCTACCAGCGACAATTTGAAACATCCGAACTTTCGAAAAGTGAGGAAGCGATGCCTCGAAGACGTCAACGAGCTATATTCCAGAAGTTAACGGCTGGGAAACGAGACCGTATGCTGGAGCTGCGTGACGTGGATTTGTCGATGCGTGCAATTGCCAAGCGTGTAGGGTACGACGTGAGTACCATCCAGCGATATGTGACACGATGGACGCAGGAACATCAGAGAACACGCCGAAAAGGGAGTGGATCGAACAGACATACGGCAGGTGCACAGATCGGCACAGGCGATCGAACAGGCGCACAGATCGGCAGATTCGCCGAACGGCTCGTCGAGACTCGTTCGCAATGGCAAGTGGCATCCCAAACAGCCTGCCACCATCAACGGTTGCACCTGTATACACCCAAAGTTTAGCGTGCACGGCGTCTAGTCACTGGGATGCCATTATATGCGTTCGACACAGGAATGCACGTCTGGCGTGGTGTCGTCGTCATCTGAATCAATGAATCAATGAATGGTGAATCAATGAATGAATCAATGAATGAATGGTATCGGGTATTGTTTACGGATGAATCTCGCTTCTGCCTGTGGAGGAATGATAACCGTAGACGGGTGTGGCGGCTTCCCGGGTAACGCCACTTGCCAGCCCATATCACTGAGCGTCACACACGCTTCACACCAGGCATCATGGTTTGGGGCGGTATCATGTTCGATTAGCTGACAGTTCTGGTGCACATTATAATCTGAAAGCGGACCGGTACGTCACACAAGTTGTGATGCTTGTGGTTCGGCCACTGGAGCAGTCCGTCTCCGGCTCGGTGTTCCAGCAAGACAGTGCCACACCGCACGGCGAAATCTCAACAGCTTGAAAGAAATTCACATCCTTTCCTGACCGGCAGCTTCGCCGGATCTCTCTCCCATTAAACACGTGTGGGTCCTCATCGGACGCCAGATGCGCCGGGGACCATCGGTACATACCATAGACGAACTGTGTGCCGCATTGTACGTTGCTTGGCAAGGATTATCTTAGACAACCATTAATAGCCTCATCGATAGTATGTCCCGCCGTTTAGCTGCCTGTATAGCTACCCGTGGGTGCTACATTCTTTACTGAATAAACAGGTGTCTTTTGAATATCATTGTTTGTTCTTTTAATCATTTGCATATGACTCTCTCTTCTACCGATATTGTGATTTACATATGACTACGTGCATTCCTTCATGGTATTGCAATTTCACTTTTGATGAGTGTATATTAGGATTTGTCAGGGCGTCCCAGAAAAATTTTTAATTCTTTATAATGTGTTTGGAAGGGATACTACAGGTATGCATAACATAGGGTTTTGGTGACAAATTAACAGGACTCGCATTTCAATTTGTATATAATCTCTAAATTTACCTGGAAAGAGTGCCTAAACTTTAAACCAATATATCTCGACCAATTTTGCTCTTAAAAATCGGATTTTTAGTTTTACATGTTATTATATAAAAAATTTTAATAATTGGAACTTTGGTGACCGGGGAACAGTATAAAAAGTTAGATTTTGTATATTTCAGATAAATGTATCTTTCGATTTAAAACTGTTGTACGATAAATTGTTACCTCAATTAAATTTTTTTTGTAATTGGTCGTTGAGTTAATGATGTCCCTGTTCTGTTTTCTTGATGTGGGATATTCCGAAAGTAACCTGAAATTTATTCTTTTGATAATTTTGAATTTTAATTTCTAATTATGCTAGAATTTAGTTTTAAGGGAACGATGGACATTGAAATGAGCAAAAATCGACTAAAAAAAGTTTTAATATATAACATTATTTTACACATTTAACATTTGCTTACGGGTGGGACAACGTCTATCCCAAACGAAGAACTGCCCCAAAAGACAGGTATTTGGCATATCCTATCCGAAACAGTTCGACCCCCTTTGCTGGCATTGGCGTCCATGGAAATCGCCGACGTTTGGCGCAGCATATCCTCTTTGGATCTTGTGCCATAAAACCATAACCAACCAACGGAAATCGCCGACAGAAACATTGCACCTGTTGCAGCAGGTCGAACTGTTTGGGATAGGGTATGTCAAATACCTGTCTTTTTGGGAGGTTCTTCATTTGGGATGGACACTGTCCCATCCGTAAGCAAAAGGTTAAATGCATTTTTTTCGAAACGGAATTTTCAAAGGTTTTACATATTTACAATGCTCCATGGGTCTTAATTTTTGTTTGAGATGCATGAGATTTGGCAAGAAGACACCTTTCATACTTTTTATTGAAACTGGGTATGCATTTTATAATCGGACTTTATTAAGGTAATTAAAAGTTAATAAGAACCTAATTAAATGGTAAAAAGTGAATAAGAACCTAATTAAAATTAAGTTTTAATGCATAAAAATATTTTCAAAAGATTAACTTTCTAATGGATTTAAAAATGAATACCCAAATTTGTTCATAATGTGTTTTTGAGTGATCATAATGTAAAATTAATCAAAAATGTGAACAAATGGCACGCAAGGAGCATTTTCAAATTTTCGCGTAAAAAAATTAAATTAAAAAAAATATAAAATTATAACAAAATTGAAAAAAAGTTTAATGGTATTGTATATAGTAATGTTAAGAGGAATATTTATGCAAATTTTCACGTTTCTAAGACAATAAATAAATAAAAGAAATTCAACGTCCACCGTTCCTTTAATATTATACATTTTATCCTGAGCAAACGACAGCCTTGTATTCGGATTACATATGCCTTGCACCGCACGCTTATTTAGTGCGTCCTCTCTCTCTCATTAAGGTATTTATTTCTTTATTTTTATCTAAGCGAGTGTATCGTAAACGTTTTGTTTAGCTTCCGAAAATGCGTTGTATATCCTGGCGCGATATTAATCAGAAGTTTGCATCTTAATTCCCGGACAGAGTTCAGTCTATTTTCCAGTTATTAATAAACTCACTCTTCATATTGATTCCATGCGTGAGGAAGGTCCCGAAAAGTCACCTCGAGGATAACCATTTTGAACAGGCTATTAATTGCTGCGAATATCCGCGAGACGCCGGTGTCCGTAAATTTAAATGAGAAAGCTGAATGAATGTTCCCGGAACTTTCTCGTTTTACCTTCGAAGGAGTTATAATGTTTCCCAGGGGACGATCGTGTCATTTGTTTAACTAAAAATAACTGTTCCATTGCGTGGGTTCGGAGACTCTGGTTACGTGACAGTTAAAGGTGCGTGAGTATTTAATTTCACGGCGTCGAAATCCATCTCCAAATAGACTTCTTCATTTTATTTTTATGGATAGGAAATAGGGAACCAAGTTATATTTAGTTTGAGAACATATACAGTACAACTCGCTTATAATGAGTTCGCATTCGACAGGATTCTTGATTTATCGAGTCAATCATGAACTTTTAATAAGCGTTACGCTATTTCTAGCCTCACTCGTCCGTTTTTAATTAGAAAAATCTTTCTGCACCTTGGATTTAGCTGTTGTGAGAAATAATAAAACTGGACAATATTTTAGGGAATAATATTAATGGCAATATTTTAGTGGGGTTTTTTGAAGAACAATATCATTTATAATACCCCTAGAATTTGCCCGTTTTACCGCCACTGCCAAAACTGCCGCCGTGTCCACGCGGAGTACGATCACGTTAAACATGTGGGTCCGTAAGTCCTTCCGAGAAGTTGGTGGTAGGGGAAGGAGGGTACGGTTCCTGTGGATGCCTCCCCCACTGGGTTCCGGTCTAAATTGGGTGGCACTTCCTGGCCGTCCAAATAGTTACCTTACACGGTAGGTCGCGCCAGCGAGTTTGCCACGGTCAGAATTTTCAAAGGTAGTGGACAGGCTGGTCACCGAAGGCGGCTAGTTTGTAATAAAGTTGATTTAATGCATTATTTTGTGCGATAAAACGGTATTTAATGGGTGTAAATAAAGCAAGGGAGAAAAAAAATATTTTGTAACGAAAGTCATGTGCTGCCCACATTAGACTTTCTCACTCTCTGAGGGTAATTATCTAGAAAAAAACGTAAAATTGTTTGCTTAACTAATGATTTTAATAGAACCTATTTATGCGCACTGCCACAAAACCGCCCCCGAGTCTAACTATTATTGAGGCAGACAATTAACCGAAGATTAATGGCTACGAGATCCCTCAAGATGGTGGAATCTGCGAAATTTAAATTAGAAATCAAGATGAATGATGAGCCTCGAACTTATTTTTTTCTCTCTAAAGAGCGGAATTAAAACAGAAGAATGTTTCTAGGGGCGTGCTCCTGTCGTTTACTTAAAGAGGAATACCCATTCAAATGCGTGATTATTTGGTTGGGGGTTTGTAAATACTTAAACTAGATATTCTCATGACTCAAAATGCAGCGAGAAATATTTTAATTCGCTTAAAAATACTTTTTTATGGAATTGAAAAAAGAACTCTACAATTCAAAAATTTTCTTCATATTGATCTGGAATTTATAGATTTATTGTAGAAATAGGACAACTACTGGTTTATTCCTCTTCAGTAAATTTTGTAAAATGCACGAAACTTTCGAAAATCTTAGTCAGTCCTCAATATTCGAGAAGTTTCCAAAACTCGCTAAGTTGGCAATATTTTTCTAAATCCATTACCAAGATTATCAAATTTGTCTCTAAGATCTCCCGATCCAGATCTTCAAATTATAACAATGGTTTACTGTTAGGTATTTGTAAAAATATGGTTGAAATTCGTTATGTACTTCCGTTTCATCCTTGTCACATTTCTCTCATGATTTGACCCCCTAAGATGTGTCACATCAAAATATTTTAGAAAAATTATGGTACGACAATGCGCTTACCAATCAAAGCGACGCATTATGGGCAACAATTGTTCGACCAATCGAATTTTGAATTCAGAGAGTCTGGAGGAACGTGAACGCATCGTTCACTGAATTATTTCTCAAAATGGGAACTGCTTACCCCAATTAAGGTAGACTGTTGCTTATAACAGATGTTCCTGTTTGTGAAGTCAGGCTTTGCTCCATGTTACGTATCGTATCACATAAATAGGGCGTGCTTTTCACTTCGGAGATATCTCTGGAGCCGGTGTTACAGCACTTTCTTTGCGGATTCGGTTGCTCTCAGCTCAACCTTCTCCCATGATCGTGTTAGCAAGGAATATAGGAAATATTTGATTCTTGTCGAGATTAAAATATCGCGGTGGCGTTTTCTCCATCTGGATCTTGACTCTCGATTAGTGACTAGAACTTCTCGATATTTAACTACAGGATTCTGAGTCTCATCCTGGCTTCTCCTTTATTCCCTTGCGGCTCTGTATGGATGATATGTTGGAGCATCTTAGACCTTGAAGAGGATAATATATTTCAAAATTTGAGACATACTGTTGCCTGAGTGAAATATAACACTGTTGTTAATTCCACACATCTAGCAGTCATTATTTATGCTTAGTCAATCCCCCCTTTTATGTTAGCATTTTTAGCGGTGTAGCATTTTTTGAGTAGCGCTTATTCAAATATGAAGAGGCATCTTAACAACATAAAGTTTTATTAACAAATCAAAACACCTATCTTAGGTTACATGATGAAGTAAATATCATGGCATGCGACAACAATCCATTGTGCATGTCGTTTCTTTCACTCCTTCCGTAACTATTCAACTGGTCCTCTTTTATACTTGGTATTTCTCCAGTTACGGATCACAGTTACAGATTTACCTTGAGGTTAATTTACTGCTAGCTTAAGTAAAATTATTTCCCAACGATATGGCAACGTTATTTTATCGCATCTTTTGTCCATATGACAAAAAAATATGTATATTTATGTAACAACAGCAGATATATATTTTTCATAGTTTTATTATTTCCTTTTTGCCAGATATCATCTGGAAGCCAATCTAAAAAAATATGAAGAAGAAAATTGTGGGACGGCAAAAGAACGAAATTTAGAGCTTTCGCTTCTTGAATAGAATTACCACTACAGCCGTCTACTTTAGAAACTAACTATAAAGCAATCCGTAACCTGATATACAATATAGAATAAAAAACTCTGTGCTTCCTTTGTGTAACAAAATACAAAACCATAGATTACAAGAATTTGTTGCAGGGAGAGTAAAAATAACCTGTGTCATAAACGAAACAATAGGGGCTTATTTCCACGCACTCCTACATAAAACTACATAAACGGTACTCCATCAGCTCCAATTTTTTTGCTTCTATATCAGCTATGCATGCTATAAAAGCTAAAGAAAGGAATTTAAGCGCCTAATCTGGCCATTCAATACCGGAAAGTCTGATATATTCTACGAATTTTATTTTGTCAACGAATATTTAACAATTTTATTAAATTATGAACAAGAAAGATCAAACCTGCATAAAGCATTGATTATGAAACACTTTCCAACTGCAATGCAATTTTATTTAAACATCTCTAAAATGCGATACATTCAACGGTAATATTTAAAAAAATATCACAATATTACATTAATTTATTAAATTTGAAAACTTAAAATTTTATCGAAAAAAAATAAACTTTATTCAAATGACGCCATTAAAATATCAGTCGCCTGGTTTAAACATCTCTAAAATGTGAAACTTTCAGCGGTAATATTTTTAAAGTTATCACAATTAATAAAAGCTGTAAATATTTCATTCATTCACTTTTATTCTATTCCTTTCATTCATCACAATACTACAATAATTTATTTTATTTAAAATTTAAAACCATGGAGGTATACGTAATTTAACTCTATGCTTAAAACTTCATCGAAAAAGTCTGCTATAAAATCGTCTGTTCTTTATGTAAAATCAATGAATGTTTCATTTATATTCGCTATATTTCAGACTCAAAGAACTAAATAATTTTGTGTTAAAGAAATTCGGCAATTCTTATGCAACTCATCCTACATCTCTATGTGTTTACATTCTCATTAGGGAAAATTAGGCTTCGTTGTAGCAATAATCAAAGTTTGATGATCATTTAAACTCAAATATGTTGTAATTGCGTTGTTTCACAATGTAGATGCACAAAACTCAAGCAAAAATAAAGCGGTTTTAGAACGCATACAACACTAAATATAAATTAAAAAGAACTTTAACAATCATGATTTTGACACAAGATGGATAACATTGATTATTTAAACTCAAATATATTGTAATTGCGTTGTTTCAGAATATAGATGAACAGAAATTAAGCAAAAATAAAACGGTTTTAGGACGGATACAACACTAAATATAAAGGACAAAGAACTTTAAAAATCACGATTTTGACACAAGATGGATGCCATATTTTATTTTGAAGTGGGTCACGTAATCTCTTCATATTATATGGGTTGTTGTTGATGTTGAAACCCAGACCGTCCGACCTACCAGAAAGGTGTAAGGTAACTGTTTGGACGGTCGGGAAGTGCCATCCAATTTAGACCGGAACCCAGTGGGGGAGGCATCCACAGGGACCGTACCCTCCTTCCCCTACCACCAACCTCTCGGAAGGACTTTCGGACCCACATGTTTAACGTGATCGTACTCCGCATGAACACGGCGGCAGTTTTGGCAGTGGTTGGAATCGAACCCGGGCCTACCGAGTGCAACTCCAGCGCGCTAACCAATGGGCTACCGCGCCCCCATATTATATGGGTGTAATTACTATTTCCATTTTTATTTAAAAACTATCGAACACATTTTCCTGAATTTTTTTTTATATATGGGATAATTCTATGTTATGGGATAATTTGAACATTTCCTAAAATTTTCGAAGCAATTTGCGCATTTTAAATTCGCTTAAAATATGTTTAAAAAATTAGATCCCATAGGGCTCAATGTATTTCATTTCTTCAACCCGGGTTCAGTCCAAAACTAATTGGGTAATATTATTAATTTATATTCCCATAGGTTCCACAGACCGTCTGAACCACATACTAAAATTTCAGTTTGGTACAGTCATTTTTGCAGCAGTTATCGTGCTAACGGACAAACAAACAGACAGACAAACAATATGAACAAAGTCATAAAAACTTTTCAACTATCTTGTAAAGTGTTAAAAACAATGTTCTCCTTCTATAATTGTAGCGCATTCAAAAGCAGAAAATAAATTTCAATCACACAAGGAATTGCACACCGATAAATGTCATTTCCCGGCCGTCCAAACAGTTACCTTACACCTTTCTGGTAGGTCGGACGGTCTGGGTCTCAACAACAACAACACAGATAAATGCCGGTCTGTCAAATACCTGCTACAAACTCTTTGGGCCAGTGGTCTGGGTTTGCAATGCAGACAAATGCACTTCAAAACAAGAAAGATCAATCATGCATATAGCATTGATTATGAAACACATTACAACTTCAATGCAATTTCATTTAAACATCTCTAAAATGCGATACATTCATCGGTAATATTTTTTAAATTGTCACAATAGTACATTAATTTATTATATTTGATGAAAACTTAAAACTTCATCGAAAAAAATGAACAATCAAATGGCGGCATTGAAATATAAATTGCCTAATTTAAACATATCTATTCCTCGGTTATATTTTTAAAATTACCGTAATACTACAATAATTTATTATATTTGAAAACTTCATCGAAAGCAAATGAAATTTATTCAAATGACGTCATCGAAATATAAATCTCCTCTCTATAAAAGCAGCATTTCATTCATAAACATTTTTCCATTCCTTTCATTCATCACAATACAGTAGCCCCTAGTTATATCGCGCTTGCCATGAGACATGGCAAAATGCGCGATATATCCGAATGCGCGATTATATAAAATGCAAGAAATCGCAAATATCTTGAGAACGGTTAGTCCTAAAGTGTAATGGAGTGTGCTATACTATTTTCCTCTTCAAAAATTGTGTATAAAACAAAAATTTAATTGATACATTTGAACATACACTACTTAGTCTTTTTTTTTAGATTTTGGCGATTTTGGCTTGCCATTTCGTAAAAAAAGGCAGGTTGCTCTTTTCCGAATCGTACCAAAATCTAATTAGCACCAGAGTATCCCATAAGTAACTTATCTATCAAATTTTGTGAAATTTGGTCAATTAGTATTTTAGACAGAGTAGATAAATGAAATTTTTACAGGCCATTTCGCAAAAAAAGGCGGGTTTTGTTTCTGCGAATCCTGCCGAAAACTAATCAGAACCAGGCTCTCACCCAAGTGACTTATCTACCAAATTTTATGAAATTCGGTCCATTAGTTTCTGAGTTAGAGTGGATACATACATTGCACAGACACACAGACAGACACAGAGACACACAGACAGACACACACACAGACGTCACGCTGAAAATGGTTTTTTCGTATTCTAGAGGTCTCGAAACGTGTAGATCCGTTGAAAACTCGAGTTGCGATTTTCGGCATAATTCCAATACTTTCCTTATAAATCACCATGTATTGCAGGGAAAGTAGAAAGTAGCTGAGCTGACGCCGGCTGTTTGACAAATTTCTCGTTCTCCGAGATTCTCTGCTTCGTACCTCAAAAATTATAGCATACAAAACTATATAATTTGGTACACTCGTAGAAAAAGGTTCGGAGAATACGCTGAAATAAACCATTTTTCTTTAGATTTTGGCTTTTTCTTTTAGATTTTTTTTTTTAGATTTTTCTTAGTTTAAGAAATTTTGAATGTCAAATTCAAAGACAAAATATTTGAGCTGAGCGTTCGCTTCCTGGATAGACTAACGATAGCAAGACCATGGATTTTTGCAGGCAGGTACCTACATAGTTGAATTTTTGCAGCAATGGGCCCTGTTTTTAATTTCGATTTTGCCTATGAGTTAATTTACTTTTCATTCACTTCTGAAGTGAAAAATGTTCTTTCATATCGGCACATCCCACGATATTCTTTATCTTATTTCGCAAAAACTATAGCATACAAAGGTGTGAAATTGGGTACATTTACAGAAAAATCTGATGTGGACAGCATATGACTTTCCTTATACAATTCAACGAATTTACTACATTTACAGTAAAAAAAAATAGGTTATTCTTATAGTAGATACTTATATTCTTTCCAAGATATTGAATTATCGTCAATGAGTCGTCATTTTCATTGATTTAGCGTCATTTTTATCCATTTGGCGCGATTTTAATTAATTTGGCAAAGTTTAAAAAAGTCGCCAAGTTGACGATATTCCGCCAAATTGGTCGCCAAAATCACTAAGCGTTATGAACGGAGAAATAAGTTATTCTTATAGCAGATAAATGATTATTGGCGTTCAAATACAAAAGTATTACTCTATCTTTTCTCATGAAAGGAACAAGCTAGATCCACGAGAATGATGTCACCAAATTGATCGCACTATATTATATATGAACAGTGAAGATGTTTCTCAATTGCTAATATTTTTTTAAGTTATGGGATATTTTGATAAATTTATTTGAAAAATATGCAATATCTTAAGAACGGTTTATGCTAGCGTTCTAAAGTATATGCTAATCGTTTTCTGAGGAAAAATTATATAAGAAATGTCTATTTGCTTAACTTTGTTATAATGGTTTTAATTTTTTGATGATTTTTTCAGAATTTCACTCGAAAATTTAGGGGGTTCTGAACATTCGATTGCGTTTAAAAATAATAGACTTCCAGTATTCACAGATTGTAATTTTTGTACCAAATTTCGTTCGAATCGGTCCATTCGTTCGTCAGTTATCGTCTCCACAGGCTCACATACACACATACTTTCACACACACACACACACACACACACACACACACACACGCACGCACGCACGCACGAACAGACATCACCTCAAAAACGTCTGATTCGTGTTCAGGGATGCTTGAAATGTGCTCTCCCGTCGAAAACTCGAATTCGAATTTTCGACCCCGTCATAATACTTTCCTTATACATTATATGTATGTAAGGAAAGTAAAAATAATAGGGTAACATGATGAAATAACCAGTTTACCGATTTAAACTATAGTTTTGGCTTAAAATAGCCCGTGAAACGAGCTCTGAGAGCGCAGCGAGTAGGATTTCCCAATTGGGGAGCGAGTTACGGGAGTTGGCGAAGCGTAGCGAGCAGAAAGCAGAGCCTCCTAGTAGGTTAAAAATAAGCAAAGTTATAAGTCCATTTCTTTAGCCAGCAGGTTTTTCACAATAGTAATAATACCATTTCTAGCTTTATTTGCAAAGTTTTATTAAATCTACTTAGAAGTTAGTAGGACAATAAGTTTTCCTAATATTATCCTAGTGTACATAGTCGTATATATAATATTATCCTAGTGTACATAGTCGTATATATAATATGTCACGGAATCGTCTTCCTTTGAGCAGCGTGGCACATCTTATTATCTTTTGAAGAATCTGTATTAATATTTCCTGAGAGCACCCTGCTCAGTAAGGGCTTGATTTATATAGAAATTCCCATAGATTAATTTTGTTGATATCTTTGGGAGATGCATAGGCAGTCCTCTTCCGTCCTCTGCATTATCCCAGCGATTTTGCCATAGGCTCAAACTACCATTCTTTAGTTTGTTCTTGAATTGTAATTTACTTAACTTGAATTCATAATTCTTCTACATTCATTGCCTCGTTTTCTGAAGCATTAGCAGCTTCGTTTCCTTCGAGTCCTCCGTGTGCCTTGCCTCAGTGTAATTTAATTTTTCTCTACAGAGTATAATTTTCTTTTGCAGATCATATACCATGTCATTACAAATACCATATGGACTTCAAGATATTAGTACTGCTCTGGAATATGTACTTTGGGAATAGCATTATCAATAATGTAAGAAACTGACATTGAAATTGCATACAACTCTATGTTGTACACAGTAGTGTTTTTAAGTTTAAACTTCTGTTCTTTTATTAATATATTATTTACATAGTGTACATAAGCACATCCGACATTATCTTTCATTTTGGAGCTATCTTTATACATATTATACTCCCTTTCTTTAGGAATGCGTGTATCCCAACTCAATATCTTATCCTCCCTAGTGGGGTTATTTGATATACTATATTTCTTGTGGAGTAATAATTTCCTCAGTTATTATGAGATGTTCTTTCCAGTGTAGTAGCCTAAATGCTACTTCATTCTGATATTGAGGGGAATACATCCTGCCAAAAGTTGCATTGCGTTATTTGACGCAGTTTTGTAGTACTTTGTTATGGTCAACAGTGGTATACATTGTATATGGTCCAAATTGCCATTGGTTCTTCTGATATCGTTGTAACAGATTTCAGCTCCATATTCAATGAACTTTTTTGTTGCTCTGATGTAGAAATCTCTTAGTATATCAGGGTTTAGGTTCCAAGTAGCTCTAGATAATCTATGGGGAGTCACCACTTTAAGGGTGTGGTGAGAGAAGAATAGTCCTCAATATTACTGCATGTAGTAGTATAGTGTCATTAACTCGCAGTATGATATACAAGAAAATACAACTGGTCTAAACCATTTAATAACAAACAACTTTAATTTAACTAAAAAATAGATATACATTACAGTATTGCATTGCTTAGTTTTAAAATGCCATAGCCTATACACTCATAGCGAGAGAGTATCTCGAGATACATACTTAGAGTTGAAACTCTGAAACTGCGAAATTGAAGTTGACTTCAACCTGCTGCTGCAATACGGCACCTGTCGCTATCTCGGACCATCAATACTAGAGCTCCTCTACTACAGGCTGACTTATCAAGCATATTGAAGCCCATAGGGTTCCATACTGCAGTTACGGAAATTATAAAATAAGTGTTTAAAATAAATACCTTATATAAAAAAATAAGTTTCAATTAGAATATTGTAGAACGAAGCTTGCACAAGTATGCTCTAGTACCGAGTATTCAATTAGTTATTAGCCATTGTTTTCTTCTTCATTTCTAGGAAAGCGAAATAGCCTAAAACCCTTTCTAGAATGATTAGAGCAGTTCGGTGCAGAACAACCACCCATAATTATTTCAATTACTTCTTAAAGTGAAAATACGAATAGAGATAATGCTAATGGATTGCGCTTCCAGTTAGGGTGGGCTTCAATATGCTTGATAAGTCAGCTCGTATATAGAGGAGCCTTAATCAATACCAGTGACACATAATAGGCACGAGACGTAGTGCGTAGTCCCACAGCAAAAGGCATCACCCCAAATTTTATGAGCTTGTCGTGGAAGTTTGCCACTCTATTTTTGATGTCATTCAGGTGAGACGTGCAATAGGCTCTGAAATAAGATCTGTGGTCAAATAATACTCCTACATATAAGTTGGCAAAGAAAAATAGTTGGCAAAGACTTTGCCAACTTGTATCTTAATTCTTTTACATAAGCAATTCCTTTGCCTTTCAATTTAATATTAGGAATATTTATTATACGTTGCCTGTATGCAAACATAATACATTTAGATTTTTCTACATTAAATTCCAATTGATATTCCCTTGCCTATTCTTGTAATTTGCCCTCCCCTCCAGATCTATACATTCTGAGCATTTTTGAATGCGAAGCATCTAGTTTTTCAATGATGTCTGTGTCAGTCTTTGAGTGAGTGTGTGAGGCTGTGGACACGATAACTTGGGGTTATCGAACCACATGCAGATTGAGATAATCATTTGCAATTTGGTACTATTATTGTTATCCATAACCGTAAGAAGTCTACTGATTTTAAGAGGGATGGGACCAGGGCTAGATCCTTAATTCTTAAAATAAAATAAAATATGTATAAAAATAAATTTACAAATATTGTTAGAAAATTTTACATGTATTTTTCTATTTAAAAGTGCATAACATTATTTACAGAACCTAAAAAGCAACCTATGTAGTTGACTTTTGCATACATATAATAATATTGTTTTTCTTCTTTCATGTTTTCCTAGCAGATAACTGAGGTTCATTTTAGAATAATCTTTGTATATATTTGTGAGGCCAGAATATGTCCTCACATGAGGCATTTTTATTGCAGTATTTATGGTGCATAGAACGGCTAACAAAGCTCGAGTCTGGCTGGCGCCGGTGTTTACAACAACGTGAACTTTTAGGTCAAATACTATAAAATTTGGGTGTCCCAGGCCAAAGGGGATGAGAGGGGCCTTGATAAATGTCAAGTGATGCCATTGGGTTCAGAAGAACCAATGAGCACCAAGGAGAAGAAGGGCGGAGGTACCTCCCCCCCCCCCGCCGAAGGAACCACAAATCACTCGGATCCAGAATGTGGTTGCAGTGACTCTGATACAAAATGTGGTAGAAGGAACTTGGATACAAAATGTTGCAGAAGGAACTTGGATACAAAATGTTGCAGAAGTAACTCGGATACAAAATGTGGTAGAAGTAACTTTGATACGAAATGTTGCAGAAGTAAGTCTGACACGAAATGTGTTGTTGAAAGAAGTTTCATTCGAGGTGTTGTTGCAGCAGGTTTTGCAGTTGACTATAAGTACGAGATGCAAGCCACACATGAAAGAGTTGTGGCCGTACGGTCAACAATAAGACGGATGAAAGCCTCAGCGTGATGAGCCGAAGATTAAACTGTAAGGTATGTGCTCATTTCCCCAGGTCATAGAAATTATCAAAATCTAATATTGCTGGTCGTATCTCCCCTAGCTAAAATATTAAATGAAAATTGATACTAATTGAAAGTTGATATTGTTGAAAATTAGTGCTTTTGATAAATTGATGTTGTTAATAAATGATATTGTTTAAGTTTTAAATAGTCTAATCTTTTTAATATTAATTAATAATTCTTTTCAGGACTTACACAAAAGGTAAAAATAATTGGAGGGTTATTGCGGCACAACGAGCGATGTACGATTTAAATGTTAATTCCACGTTATGAGATCAACGGCCATGTTTTCAATGATTAAGAAACAATTTATAATTGATTCTAATATAACCTTTAAAATAAACACAACTCTTTAAAATCCACGTCCCACAATATTTTAAAGAACGTTTCAGAAATTTAAAGAACACTTAACTTGGAAACGAAAGTTCATAAAATATTTTTTCAGTGTGACATTGAATGTGATATAAAAGTTCAGAAAATATATGAAATATGAATGCATAAGAAAGCCGAATAGAGGCTGACATTCCAAATATTTTTCTTTGCCAACTATATAAATATTCACAAGGGAAACGAGCAATGTATTCGAGAACACATAGAATGACAATGCAGCTTACAGCTGTTTGAAGGGTACGCCTGATCTCCTTCGCAGTGATCGGCAGACCAACAAACCCGATGTCGAACTGACTAAATGATCTTATTGGATGAATGACTGGCCTATTTCGTCTCTGTTAGTCTGCCCTGTACTGAGAAGGGAGATCCAACATATCCCCAAAACAGTTGCATGCTGTATTGTTATTCTTTTGTGCTTAATTACGTCGCTCAAGTTTTGCTTATCCTTTGCACAAAGTGTTTTTAACTTATTAACATAAGTATTCGTTTTATACGAATGTACAGAATGCTTGATGGCGTTGTGGATATTCATTAAAGTAACTGCTATCGAGATTAGTTTCACGCGGACGCTATCGATTGAAGTCATTTGGTTCTTTTACTGTTTTCTGTAGATAATGACGGAAGAACTCTTGTAATTCAAAAGAAAAATCATCTAATTAAATTCTAAATGCTTCGCTAGAGTCTAAAATGAATTTTGATCACGCTTGAAACAGCGACGTTGTTCATTTTTTACGAAAATTAGATAATTATTATATAGTAGAAAGTGTACCCGTCATATGACGGAATTAAAAATTTGCAAAGCATTACCTCCCATTTAGCGTTATTTTTTAATCAATTTGATGATATTTTTATTAATTTGACGATATTTTTGTCAATTTGGCAATATTTAAAAAGTCGCCAAGTTTGCGACATTCCGCCAAATTTCTCGCCAAGCATTATGGACAGGTGGAGAAATGGGTAATTCATATAGCTGTTTGTTATGTTATTTCCAAGATATTGAATTTTCATCAATTAGGCGTCATTTTCATTGATGTAGCGTCAATTTTATCAATTTGGCAACAGTTTCGTCAATTTGGCAGCATTTAAAAAGACTCGCCAAGTTGGCGATAAGCCGCCAAAATTCGTCGCCAGAATTTCGCCAAACATTACAAACAGAGGAATAGAATATTCTTATAGTAGATTCTTATCTTTTCTCCAAGATATTGAATTTTCGTCAATTAGTCGTCATTTTTACCAATATGACTATAATTTTATCAATTTGGTGACATTTTAGTCAATTTAGCAACATTTAAAAAATCTCGACAAGTTGGCGATATTCCGTCAATTTCGATACCAAAATTTCACCAAGCTTTACCCAGAGATAGATAGATAAACAGACAGATAAATCCAGGTGTTTATATTACAAAACAAAGTGGTTGATCTTACAGTTGTCAGAACATTATTCTCGGAACAACAAAAAAATAAAATATAGTACCACATCCTAACATAGTTCGAGATAATCACATTATTGTACGTATTTATAGACATTTATAGTTTGTTTTTGAACACGAATGCCCTAATGCTGAAAAAAGTTTACATATTTCTGTTTTTAAACACGAATGCTCTAATGCTGAAAAAAGTTTACATATTTTTGTTTTTGAACACGAATGCTCTAATGCTGAAATAAGTTTACATATTTCTGTTTTTAAACACGAATGCTCTAATGCTGAAAAAAGTTTACATATTTTTGTGGGGAGGCAAACACTATAGAAAAGAATATAAACATAAAACTTGTGTTAGTCTTGGGCACTCTAGAAAGCGAATGAACTATGTTTGTGTGACATGTGCCTGTGTACGTAGGCTTTTCTTTCAGTTTTTGAACACCTTATATATTGAACAGATGGAGCATTTCGAAAGTGGTTGAATGACTGGAATCTGTGAACGCAGAAATTAATATAAGGAGATCGTATAGCATAAAACTTGAAGATGTTCGTATGTGTGTTTGTGTCGAAAGCCCAGACCATCCGACTCATCCTAGGACATAGAGCAATTTAATGGATGGCCGGATATGTGCGTTTGTGTGTATATGTCTGCAGTGTGGACACGATATCTCAATAACGAATGCAACTATCACAATCTAATTTTATGTGTACATATATTATATGAAAAAGATGAATTGAATAGAATTTTTAGTCGTTATCATAATTAGACCTCAAGTTATTCGAATTTTAAGAATTTCAGCATTATTTCCTATTGAAGATAACGATAAATTACAAGAAAAATTATAATTATACGTATAATAGAGTTTATGAGGGAAATTTTAAAGGTGACCTACGCTATGAATATCGATGGTATCATTATTGTTTATATTAAAATGGAATGCATCTAATTCATTGGTGTAATTAAGCTCTTGACCACTTGAACAAAGACCCTAAAAACATTACGAAATATTTAAAAAAATTATAACTTGGGCACGAAATTTGAAAAAAAAATAAATCTATTTTTCCATTCTGATAATTATTGTGAATATTGTGTTATAACTGATAATAAACACGCGATATAAGTGTGAAAAATGGGCATTCACACTTCAGATTTTGTGTTGTTTTCCGATAAAATAAAATTTTGTTAGTTTTTAATAAAGTTATGTCCGGGATACAAGAGATGTTTAACAATGAAGACAATTCTTCGTCCAATTCCTCAGCTGTTATCTCCTACCAGAAAGTTTATTTTCTACCCTCCAAGATTAAGATTCTCAGTTTGTTGATTAATGCATGTGACCTTCACTCGGCTAAAACTTTTTATTTCTTTTCCGTAAGCTTCCTTCTTTTGTACAACTTATTTTGAGTACTTCTGATCTTTTGTTTGAAATCGTTAGATAACCCATAGTTCGGATTGGAATAGATTTTGCCAAAAGCATTTCTAAAAGAAAAGTCATTCTCCAGAGCATTTTACCTTCTCTCTCTAATTAAACTGTGTGCCGGGCTCAACCATTTACTAAAAATAAAAGTATTTCTTTCAAACTACTGAAAAATTTATCTGCAAATGAGACGATTCTTTAAAGTAAAATCGAAAAGAAGAGTAGGGAGTTTTTCTTGTATATGCACACAAGTTAACAAAGGAAAAGTAGAAGTATTTTTTTTTTAAATAAAAATTTAAAAAATCTGCTGTGGGCAACACATGACTTTCTGTATATAATGCAATGAATTTACTCCTTTCATAGTCAAAAAATAATGCATAAGATCCACGGTAATATTTTTTATTTGAAAGCCAATAGTCATTTATCTGTTATAAGAATAACTTATTTCTCCATCCATAACGCTTGGCGATATTTTCGCGATGAAGTGGTCGGAATGTTGCCAACTTGGCGACTTTTTTAAATGTCGCCAAATTGCTAAAAATGACGCTAAATCAATGAAAATGACGACTCATTGACGAAAATTGAATATCTTAGAAAGAATATAAGAATCTACTATAAGAAAAACCTATTTTTCCATCCGTAACATTTGGCAAAAGTTTGGTGAAGAATTTGTCGGAATATCTCCAACTTGCTGACTTTTTAAATATTGTCAAATTGATAAAAATATCATCAAAATTGCAAAAGTGACTCTAATTTAATGAAAATGACGCCTAATTGATGTATTAATTATTAAAATATTTTAATACATGGACTATATTGCTTATTGAGGATACTATCAATATTGATAATTGTTTATATAGAGTTGCGCGAAATATAAGTTTATTGAGTTCTTTGAAATAGTTTTAAATATTGTCATTCGGAAAATCGCCAAATGTACGATTCAAAGTTAAAAACACAGTACTGTGGATCTTATACATAATTTTTTTACTATGAAAGAAGTAAATTCACTGCATTATATAAGGAAAGTCATGTACTGCCCACATTAGATTTTTTGGACCGATAACTCGCACTCATAAAGATATAGCAGTTATAGCATTAGTCAGTCCGTTATATTATTTGTTAGTGAAATAGCGTGAAACAAATAAGTAAAGATTTAAGGTGATGCTGGACGTTGAAATGAGTAAAAATCAACTAAAAAAAATGGTTTTAATATATAATATTATTATACACATTTAACCTTTTGCTTACGGGTGGGACAGTGTTAATCTCAAATGAAGAACCTCCCCAGGTATTTGACATAACCTATCCCAAACAGTTCGACCCCCCCTTTGACGCCAATGCCTGCAAAGGGGGATCGAACTGTTTGAGATAGGGTATGTCAAATACCTGTCTTTTTGGGAGGTTTTTCATTTGGGATGGACAATATCCCATCCGTAAGCAAAAGGTTAAATGCATTTTTTTCGAAACGGAATTTTCAAAGGTTTTACATATTTAAAATGCTCCATGCGTCTTAATTTTTGTTTGAGATGTATGAAATTTGGCAAGAAAACACCTTTCATATTTTTTATTGAAACTGGGTATGCATTTTATAATCGGACTTTATTAAGGTAATAAAAAGTGAATAAGAACCTAATTAAATGATGAAAATTAAGTTTTAATGCATAAAAATATTTTCAAAAGATTAACTTTCTAATGGATTTAAAAATGAATACCCAAATTTGTTCATAATGTGTTTTTGAGTGATCATAATGTAAAATTAATCAAAAATGTGAACAAATGACACGTAAGAAGCATTTTCAAATTTTCGTTAAAAAAAATTAAATTTAAAAACAAAATACAAAATTATAACAAAATTGAAAAAAATTTAATGGTATTACTTTCCTTATATACATAATGTATAAGGAAAGTATTGTGACGGGGTCGAAAATTCGAATTCGAGTTTTCGACGGGAGAGCACGTTTCTAGCATCCCTGATCACGAATCAAACATTTTTGAAGTGATGTCTGTGTGTGTGTGTGTGTGTGTGTGTGTGTGTGTGTGTGTGTGTGTGTCAGTGGGTCTGTGGAGACGATAACTGACGAACGAATGGACCGATTCGAACCAAATTTGGTACAAAAATCACAATCTGTAAACACTGGAAGCCTATTGTTTTTATACGCAATCGAATGTTCAGAACCCCCCTAAATTTTCGAATGAAATTTTGAAAAAATCGTCAAAAAATCAAAACCAATATTAAAGTTACACAAATAGACATTTCTTATGGAATTTTTCATTAGAAAACGATTGACATAAATTTTAGAACGCTAACATGAACCGTTCTCGAGATATTGCACATTTTTCAAAAAAATTATCAAAAAGTCATATAAAATAGAAAAAAAAATATTTCCTATTGAGAAACATGTTCACTTTTCATATATAATATCATGCGATAAATTGGGTGACATCATTCTCGTGGATCTAGCTCGTTCCATTCATGAAAAAAGATACTTTGAGTAATACTTTTGCATTTGAACGCCAATTTATCTGCTGTAAGTACAACTTATTTCTTCGTCCATAACGCTTGGCGAGATTTTGGCGACGAAATTGGCGGAATGTCGCCAACTTGGCGACTTTTTGAAATGCTGCCAAATTAACGAAAATCTCGCCAAATAGATAAAAATGACGCTAAATCAATGAAAATGACGACTAATTGTGGAAAATTCAATATCTAATAAGTTATATAATATATAAATATATAATAATAGTTATATAATATATGTCGAAAATTCAATATCTAATAAGTTATATATATATTATATATATATATATATATATATATATAGCTTATTTCTTCGTCCATAACGCTTGGCGAGATTTTGGCGACGAAATTGGCGGAATGTCGCCAACTTGGCGACTTTTTGAAATGTTGCCAAATTAACGAAAATCTCGCCAAATGGATAAAAGTGACGCTTAATCAATGAAAATGACGACTAATTGTCGAAAATTCAATTGGAAAGGATAGTAGTATCTACTAGAAGAAAAACCTATTTATTTTACTCTAAAAGTAGTAAATTCATTTCATTATATAAGGAAAGTCATGTGTTGCCCACATCAGATTTTTTTATATAGTAATATGAAGAGAAATATTTATACAAATTTTCATGTTTCTAAGTCAATAAATGAATAAAAAAAATTTCAACGTCGTCCCCTTAAGTTCCAAGATGTTTTGCGGAAAGAAGTGTCACTTTTATTCCGAAACACGAGATAGACAGCCATTCCAGTAAAATAAAAAAATATCTGTCAACAGAAAAACGTCCACAGGATTAAAAACAGGCCTTGCTTATCCGAAAACCATAAAAATAAAACTTTCTTTTTTTTTGTTTGATATTACTTTTATACTCTTGTATATTTACATTACTTTTTACTCCGAGTGGTTTTATTTTTTCTTCCACTGTTTGTTGTTTTGTTTAATTTTATTGCTTTTGTATTGCCAACGCTTTTTTTTTCTTGAGTGACGTGGACATTGTTCTGCTGGCACATGTTTGACTGCTTTACTGAATGACAGTTGGGTCTCGTTTATTCTGACAAGGGAGATAACCAGACGGTACCCTTACTTGCTTTATGTTATTATACTAACTAAACGATTTGTTTGCATGTCCTAGAAATATTTCAAATTAGTGTACCTGATTTAATTAATTTAAATATAAAATCGACATCTTTTCATTTATTCCAAAATGGGAGAAGGGGGTGGCATAAAATACTTGAATTTGGATGTTAGAGATATGAGTTTTCCCCAGAAGTGCTAGAGCCAGCGCAAAATTTATGCACAACATATATGTATCACCTTGACAGTAGCATGCTGTTCATTTTGACTGTTGCATGTATTGTAAGCAGGCAGTCATTATTTTGTAATTTTAACGAACTTGTTAAATATTTATATATTCATGTAATATTCTGAAATTATTGATATATGTGCATGAAGCAACGTATGTGATACATATATATTGAAATATGATATGTCTATTACAAGATATCTGATATGGGCAGTCCCATATGTAAATACGAATAATGCATGCAGCTATTCTTCGAAAAAAATACAGTCTCCATCTTTCTTAGCATTTTAAAGTCATCATGCTATATACAGTCCTTTTTATAAAGACTTATTTGGTCCATTAAAAAAAAACTAAGGTGGGCAGCACATGAATTTACTTATCGACTTAGATTCACGATCCACTATGCTGAGTTTAATAGCTCAACGGAAACTTACTTCATATGATATATAATTTGCAGTTTTAATACTCCTATTCATTAAGAGACTTAATGCACTTTAAAACGTCGACATATCTAAATTCTGAAAATCTCAAATGGTTCATTCTAGAGTAATAGGAACTTATTAACAACCACCTTCCGCGGCAACCTGGGGTTTATGCCGATTTCTGAAGGGGAGGAGGCAAGGTGATATATCCGCAACTCAGCGAGACCACGGCCGATAGAGCAAGAGTCGGCGGAATCATTCACCGGGCAGGGCGAAGGCAACCCATCGAGTCAAGACCCCAGTCGCCGACGGGTATGGAAACAGGTCATAAAGGATCTGCTCCTCTCCGTCACTTGGAAGCGCCTGCTTTCAGGACCAAATCACGTTAGCAATCGGCCTATCCACATATTAATGTACCACCACAGGAAAAGAGGACCAAGGCTATGAAGCCAAGTTCCGTGCACCGCCATCTTGTGACGGACTCCCTGTGGGGGAATCCAGAATAATAGAGTTGGTCTCATTCGTGCCATATTTAATAATTATGTATGTATAAAACAAGTATTTAATGAATATGTATGTTAGATTTTGACAGTTTCGCGGGCCATTTCGAAAATACAAAAAATGCTTGTTCTGTTCTTTAGAATCATACCAAAATCTAATCAGTACCAGAGCAACCCACATGTGACTTATCTACCAAATTTTGTAAGATTTACTCGTAAAGTTTTTGAGTTAGCGTGCATGCATACATTGCACAGACACACTGCACATACTTAGCGTTCTTAGAGAACGAGTATATATAAAGCGTTCTTAGAGAACGAGTATATATAAACCGTTCTTAGAGAACGAGTATATATAAAGCATTCTTAGCGTTCTTAGAGAACGAGTATATATAAAGCGTTCTTAGAGAACGAGTATATATAAAGCGTTCTTAGAGAACGAGTATATATAAAACGTTCTTAGAGAACGAGTATATATAAAGCGTATTTAGAGAACGAGTATATATAAAGCGTTTTAGCGTTCTTAGAGAACGAGTATTAAGCGTTCAGGACTAGGGTAACCCACGAATGATCAGAACTAGGGTAACAGGAATGTTGAAAATATTAAACAAAATAATGCTAAGTAATAAAAAAGTCCTTTTTTTCAAAAATATACTTCTGCTTATCGTAAATGTTAAACTGCAGAACTGGTGTCATCCCATTTCTATTAAAAAGAGAATATGAAAAATTTACTTGCTTGAATATGCTATGTTTTGATTTTAATGTTTTGTTAAAAGAATCATACAGTATCTTAAGAACAGTATATTCATGTCATACAATATTTCATTCTCTTTTAATATCAGTAATAGCCAAATGAGTTTTTTTGCGAATTTTGAAAATAATGATAAGAATGCAAAAATATCCGATTGCAGTGGTTTAACTAGACTTTTGGCACTTTACAGCAAAAATATCTTTGCCATATCACATAGTCTTTGACTGTTATGTCAAAATTAGGTTCAACGCAAGCGGTGCCCTTTACTCGTTTGATGCCTTGGAGTGATCGCTCCGTTCCGCTCTGTGACAGCACGCCCATGTTCAATGGATCGTTCACCACTATTCGTGGATCATAATTTTGCGGTCATTTTCGCTCGTCAGCACGGTGCAAGTGATTAAAATATTTCGCTGGAGCAAAAACGAGGGAAATAAAAGTATTTTGTATACAAAAATACCCTTCAATTAGCAATACGCAATTTCAGGATCCTGCCGTTTTGACGACGGATTTGGTGTTTTCGGCTTAATGTTGGAGATGGGTTAGAATCGCGTTCTTCAGCTGAAGCGTTCTAAAAAGAAGTAAAGTCGTCTAAAGGTGCTTGTTGCTGCACAGGGCTGAGGGATTTTAAACTTTAGGAACGTCCCAAACAGTCGGATGTGGCAGACATTTTGTAAGGGCTTTAGGAAAATTTCTGATAATACGAAATATTTTTTTCATTGTCATGCTTTATTCACATATTTAGTATACAAATTTTGACGAGGACTAACTATTAACACTTGAAAATACCATTATATTATAACACTATAACGATATTACTAAATTAATTTATTTCAACTCTGAATTCACTAGATCCAATTTATGTCACGTACAATTTTCTTCTTCACACAGCACACCGGATTCGGAAACTTTTTATTCGATAATGCATTTTTCCATTTATTGGAAAATTTTACACACAATACTTCAAAAGTCGGCCCAATAAGTGCATAACTTCCGCGGCCTTGGGAAAAATATTATCTGGAAAGAAAGCGATATGAATTATCGTCTGTGCAGAAATGTAACGGGTAACAAGCAATGCACATACATCTTCTGGCGCTCTCTGTGTCACTGATGCAAAATGAATTATAAGAGAAATTGTGAAATCCGGGAAAAAAAAACCCTCTCCGGCCGGTTCTTAAAAACATTAAGGTAATGAGATTAGGAAATATATGTTTGTAGTTTCTAGTTTTATTGGAGTTGGGCAAGTTTTATTTGATTTGTAGGGACAGACTCGATGTGAACATCATTTATGTGATTAGAATTATGTGAAGACTGCGATACATTATCATTTGTAATGTTTTGTTCGCGATCAAAGCGACATCAAGGAAAGGTGCTCGGGAGATAATAAACGGATCTCTGTAATGTAGTGTATATTTACCAGCTACGAATCAAATGATGGAGGATATTTCAATTGGTAAAAATATAACCTTGAGAGAGAGAATAAATTTAACGTAATACAATATCAATAAAATTTAAAAGAAAAATGGTATTTTTCAAATTATAATTTATTTATTTAAAATGATTTTATTGCAACTATTACTATTAAAATGAACAGTTAGTCTTAGTTATTTTCTTTGTTTAATGCAGATGTGAAGTGGGTTTTTGCTGGAGATAGGAGTGATAGTATAGAATTTTAGATACTACCTAATAGCGTTATACGTCGTGTTGACCAGGTCCCCTTCCTTGGCTGATTCTGGGAATCGGTTGGTCAGCCATAGATCTATATTAAAGGGAAAGAAGCAACGCATAAAATAAAGAAATTGTGGAAAACAGAGCAAGTTAATTAAATAACAAAATATTTATTCAAATAGAAATTAACCAGATTATCAAGCAATTAATATATTATAAACATCACCTTGACCAAAGGTATTTAACATTTTCTCTTGTTAATACAGATCATATTAGATATGAAATTGTATATAAAATACGACAACGTGCCCGGCAACGCATAAAAAATATCCAAGTAGAGGAGATGGTACAAAGTTTGACGGCCGAACGCCTTAATCTTTACCACCACGGATTTGGTAGGGCACTCGGTTGCTTAATTAATCCAAAAGGGACTCCAACACACAGAGATGAAGGAACACAGGTAGTTCAAACACAGGATCGATTCTAGTTCCAACAGCTGTTAGCACACTCGACGAGTCCTGGATGGTCAAAGGCATATAAAGTGGCATTATCACACTGGAGCACACTAAATCCTTCGGCACTTTTTTGGTTTCTCCTCCAGGCATGCAGGTAGTTATTAATTTTTATGCGGTTCCAAGCGAGCTCTGCTGCTAGTCCATAACTGTCACTGCATCAAGGCCGAAATCCAACGTTTCGATTTTTAATATATTCATTTGTTTATCAATCCAAGCGAACTCTACCACCCATCGTAGAAAAGCACCGCAACCTTTCGGCCGTCCACACTCCACATCCATTCAGGGTCAAATGCCAAGAACGTCATCCGAACAGTCCGTACGTCACCCATCAATCAAGCCCTCATTGGCTAAACGACACCTGCATCAGTGACATATCGTAATTAAAGCCCTCAACAAACGTCATTCCCAAACGAACGTTGGAGACAGAATTCTAGCGCGCGAAGTTAGCCAGAAAACAGAACTGCGTTTCCCCATATTAACCTACGAAAACAAAAAGTCTTTCGATAAAATAGCTCTGAAATGCAGGAAATTGAGATGGTGCTCCAAAAGTCGATACGACACAGACCATTAATTTGGGCTATTTTGAACACCGTAGCATATTTTCTAAGACCACGAGAAATGTTTTCAGCCATGCTTGTTTTAAGAAATGATAAGCTAAATACTATATCAGATAAAGTTAACAGAAACATGTAAATGACTGAATACTGAGCCAATCAATGGCTTTAAATATCAATATTTCAATTCAAACAGAGACTTGTTTCTGGACAAGTAGTGCAATAAAATGTTTATTTTATATCGTGATTCATCGCTTTACACAGTGAACATAATTTAGAAAGGGAGGAAACGTGTTACTCAATAATGTATATTTTATACAAAAGTTTGATAGATATTTCGTGTATAATACCACAAGATTAATTGCACGCACATTACTTACAAACACTTGGCGAGAATTTCTTTAGAAAAGGGTTTGAATAATGTTCATGAAAAAAAAAAATAAAACCGAACGGATAAAATGTAACACATAGATATTAATATTACTTTTAGTACTTTATATATCGCACTAGAGAAATTATAAATTTCGGAAATAAGTTACTCTCTCGTTTCTTAAAATGTCTAGTTAGGTTAGAAAATAATGCTTGTGGTTTCGGGTTTTTATAGAGGGTAAGATTTGACAAAGTTTTATTCAGTTTGTGGTAAAACTGAAAACAACTCTCAGAGGAAAAAACTGTGAGGAGAATTTATGTTCCTAATGAGCTGGTGTTTTGTACAAGGACGTAAAACATTATTCTTAGGAATGTTTTTCTTGGACAAAGAGGTGTACATTAGAAATATTGCCTAATGAGCAAAACTTGTGATTTAGAACCTTCTTTGTTGAAGAGTTGTTGTCCATTGTTTTGAACTATTTAAAGACTAAATTATTTAGATGTAAGGGGGAAAATGTCGTCTGCTACCGTAAGTTGTTTTTTATAGTTTTAAAATTATATAGCGTATGTAAAGAGATACAAGAGTGATGAAGTGAAAAATCTAACATTGCATATCTACGTATCTATTTAAGCATCCTTGATTGTAAATCGATCATTTTTTCTCAATGATGTCTGCCTGGCTGCGCTCGATGAATCTGTGGACAGGATGTATTTCGAACACATTGGGCAAATTAAATTCAGTTTAAATGAATTATTTTAATCGATAAATGTTAGAGGTTTAATATTTTTAATAAGCTCGAACCACAGACACACTCAACTTTTCAAACATTTTGGCATGAATAGCATCTTGGGTTGGCGTATCTGTCTGAAATCTGAATGTTACGAAAAATGTAAACACTTTGGATGCTTCTATATCTGAGGCCAATAGATAGAAATCCAAACAATATATTCTTGTTTTGTCGGAAACAGGATACCACATTTGACCATACAAAATAAATTTCTCTATTTTATTATGTTGAACTTTACTTTTTCGAAAATTTTTTTTTTGTCCGAGTGAGTTTTATTTTTATTTTGTTTATTTTCACTCAAAATACCTTCTAAAAGATATACATAAACAATAAAGGACGAAGCTCTTCAGTAAAAAATTCAATTCCTAGATAAATAATTTGTTTTTACGAGGCTCTTATAGGTTTTGAGGAATTGTCTTATAAAGTTGGCTAAAATTGTACATTTTTCGTTTTTATCACTTTCCAAAATAGTTGAAAAGTGGTCATGATTTTGGTCATTCTATCTGTCTGTCTGTCTGTCTGCCCTTTTGCACGATAACTGCCGTAAAAATGCATTTATCAAAATGGAATTTTAGTATATTGTTGAGACGGTCTGTGGGACATATGGGAATGAAAATGAATAATAACCCCCTATTAGTTTTGGATTGAACCCGGGTTGAAGAAATGAAATACACTGAACCTTATGGGACCTAACTTTTCAAACATGTTTTAAGCAAAATTAAAATTTACAAATTGCTTCAAAAATTTTAGAAAATAGTCAAATTATCATATAAAATGTATGAAACAATTTTCAGCAAAATATGTTGAGTAGTTTTTAAATAAAAATTAAAATAATAATTACACCTATGATATATGAAGATATAGATCACTTGACTCATTGAAACCTAAAAAGTGGCATCCATTTTTTTTTACTGCTGTGTAAATATCGTGATGTTTAAAGGTTGTTTCAATTTATATTTATTGTTGCATTCGTCAAAAAGACGCTTTATGTTTGTGTATTATCTGTGTATATAAATTCTGTGCCTACGCAATTACAATAGTTTTGATTTTCAGTGATTACAAAACTTTGATTATTTCTACAACGAAGCCTAATTTTTAACCCATGCAGAATGTAAACAAATCAAGCGATTGTAAGGTTAGTTGTATAAGAATTGCTGAATTTTATTTTCACGTAAAATTATTTAGCTCTGGAGTCTAGAATATAAGTGATATGAATGAAATATTCATTGAATTTGTATTGAGAAGCAGGTGATATATATTTCAAAGATGTCGTTTGAATAAAGTTCATTTTGTGTAACTAGAATTGTCTCTTTCGTTAAAGTTTTAGGTTTCCAAGTATAATAAATTACTGTAATATTGTGATAATTTAAAAATATCAACGCTAAATGAATGGTTTCAATGCTAAATGAATGTTTCAACGCTAAATGAATGTTTTAAAGATGTTTAAGTAAAATTGCATTCCAGTTGGAAAGTGTTTCATAATCAATGCTTTATGCATGATTGATGTTTCTTGTTAAAGTTTGTATCTCGGAAATTAAAAGTGCTAGCTATAAACAATAAGCGTGGAATTGTTTTTCTTTAGAAATCCCTACAAAGATATATAATTGAATTTTGAATCCAGTTCTTAGTTTTTAGTTGTTGTAATTACGAAGAACTTCAGTGATGCCCACCTGAAGAAAATACATCAAGAAAGTAAAGAATGTAAAGCAATTAGACTGTATGCAGACAATGTTTAACTTTAAACTTGCATCATATTCAGTAAAATCTAGTACGTGCAGTCAAACTTATATAAACTTAATATTTATTAGTAACTTAGATTAAGTTGTTTCAACTGTGCATCTTACTTTAGTGACCATAGGCTTATATTATTTGTTGTAAACAAAACGAATGAGACTGAAACAAGGAATAATGGATAATGTAATATTATTATTTTATTTAATGTAATATTGCTACATTAAATAAATTATTACATTAAATAATAATTTATTTAACATAATATCATTATTATATTTAATGTAATATTATTATTTCGTTTTATTTTACAAGATATTAATTCACGCAAAACCATTTCGGCTCCACTGGATTGGAACACTGAACATTTATTTTCTTTCAAAAATGGAAACAAATCGAGAAGAAAGAAATATTTGCAAACATGCCAAGATAACAACTATAATAAATATTTCATACATAAATTTTTATTTAAACGCAAATGGCATCACCTACGAAACGTTAAGATATCCCCTACACAACGGAGGATTTCTAAAATATTTAAAAGATTCATTATTATTAAATAAATTAATTTTATAATTAATTTCATTCATTCATTTTATTTTATTAATTTTACTTTGTTAAAATTAATTTCCTTTAAATAATTAATTTCATTTTCATGCACTAAGGGACGGGGCTCTTAGTGTGTGAAAATATAGACTCTGCCACGGTATACTCATATACTCTCTAACATATCTTGCATATTAGAAAGCGGTAAAAGTTTGGGGAATATAAAGAGTGATACATAATTACATTGTCGGTTACCTTACACCTTTCTGGTAGGTCGGACGGTCTGGGTCTCAACAACAACAGCATAATTACATTGTAAACACGTATTTGGCAAAAAAATCCTCCTACGCAAAAGTGATACAAATAAATAGCAATCCAAGATAATCAACATACATCGTAAAATGCATATAAATCTTATTAACGCATTTAGTTCTCAAAATGTCACTCAGTACAGAAAATAAATTACAAATTCATGGAATAAATTCCCAGCACGATTCTTAAAATCATGAGTGAAGTGAGAAAATGATGTTTACGAATTCTAGTTTTGTTGGAGCTGACAAAGTTTAATTCGATTTGTAGGGACACTCGTGGCAGATGACATTGCGGACAGAATTTATGTAATTAGTTGCAGTTCTGTGGAAAATTGGGATAAATTGCTTTTCGCCGTGTTTTGTTTGTGTACAAAGAGCTGTCAATTAGAAATGTCTGTAGAGGAAAATGAGTTCGCTATATTTCCAATGCACTATACAATAGGGACATATATATATATTTATATATATATATATATATATATATCCCTATTGTATAGTGCATTAGAAATACACGCGTGAATATTTAATTAACCAGAAAGAAGTCGGATTGGAACGAAACTCGGGATGCGTGTGTAATGAGATAATGCAAGTACAATAATAGAAAAAATCTGGTTTGGGTGGCACATGACTTTCCCTGCAGACTTATATCCACGTTCTTTTTATTTTAATTAAATTTAATTCACTTTTAATTCAATTTTCGTTCTCATTTGCTAACTGGACTTATTTTCAAAGATGGCGTAGAGAAAATACAAAAAAACTAAAATATCTCGAGAACGGTTAGTGCTAGTGTAATGGGGTTGGTCTTATTCTTTTCATCGTTAAAAATTACGTATAAAACAAGCATTTAATGGATATATTTGAGCATATATAGTTTTTTATTTTAGATTTTGTAGATTTTTACTGGCCATTTTGCACAAAAAAGCAGGTTATTTTTTTCCGAATCGTACCAAAATCTAATCAGCACCAGGGTGACCCACAAGTGACTTTGAATTTTGTGAAATTCGGTCCATTAGTTTTTCAGCTAGAGTGAATAAAGGCTTTCGAGGCCCATTTCGCTAGAAAAGGCGGGTTCTTTTATCCCGAATTGTACCCAAAACTAATCAGCACCAGATTCGCCCACACGTGACTTACATACCGAATTTTATGAAATTCGGTCCATTAGTTTTTTAGTTAGAGTGGATACAAAATCCATACAGACAGACAGACACACACACGTCACGCTAAACATAGTTTTCTCGTATTCTAAAGGTCTCGAAACGCGTAGAGCCGTCGAAAACTCGAGTTGCTATTTTCGGCATGATTCCAATGCTTTCCCTATACATTACCATGTATTGCAGGGAATGTAAAAACAAGGATAAAAAAAATTTTATGCAAGAATTGTGCGTTTTTTAAAAAAAGATGTCAAAACGTGCTTTTTGTTTTACGCTGAAAGAAGAACTGAAACAATGCTGGTAAACGAGCATCTATATATACTAGTTGCCAAGTGTCCGTCTGTCTGCCCGTTCTTCTGTCAAGCTTTTTTTAGACACTTCCCGAATAAATAGACTTGCAATTTGGTACACGAGCCGATCGTTCCATAACACCCCCCCCCCCTGGAAAAATATATATTTTTCAAAAATGTTCTGTAGAGGGTGTGTTTCACACCAAAATGTTCGAAAAGTGAAATGATGGAAAAGCATGCTTTGCGATGAGATAGAGACTTCAAATTTGGGTTGCAGGGAAATAGTTCGACAGGAAGAAGGTGTGCAATTTCATATTTCCAACATTCGCTACTTTAGGGGGGGGGGGGTGCCGCACACCAATAAATGTTCGATTTGTCGAATAAATTAGAAACGACTCCTTTAAAATTTGTTAAAGGCTTGAAATTTGTTATATAGGCTAATCATTTGATACAAAAACATCAGATGAATAGAGTTTTTCAAAAATGTTCGTTTAAGAGGGGGGGGGGGGGGGCTGCTCCACAGATAAACGTTGGAAAAGTGAAATGATAAAAAAAAATGTTTCGGTATGAGATAGATACTTCAAATTTGGTGTACTGGTAGATTTTTCGAAAGAAAGAAAGTATGCAATTTTAGTTTTCCAATATTTTGTACTTTAAGTGGTGCCGGTCACCAAAATGTTTGATTTTCCAAATAGGTGAGAAATGCTTCCTTTAAAGTGTGACGTAGGCTTGATATTTGATAGATGGGCCAATTATTTAACGGAAAACCAAAGAAGAATAGAGTTTTTCAAAAATATTTCATTAAGGGGTTGGGTACTGCACACAAAAACATTCGATAGGTAAAAGGATAGAAAAAGCATGCTTCGCGATGAGATAGAGACTTCAAATTTAGTGTACGGGTAGACAGTTGGAAAGGAAAAAATTGTGCAGTTTCAGGTTTCCAATATTTGGTTCTGTAGGGGTGCGCAGAATAAAGTGTTCGATTTTCGGAAAAAAATGAGAAACGTCTACTTTAAAATGTGAGAGACTTGATATTCGATATATGGTCAACCATCTGATAGAAAAGCCAAGGACAATAGAGTTTTTCGAAAATATTCATCTAAAGGGGTGCTACACAGAAAAACGTTCGAAAGGTGAAATGATAAAATAGCATGCTTCATGATCAGATAGAGACTTCAAATTAGGTGTACGGGTAGATAGTTCTGTAACGTGTCCTTTTTTCGACCCGCCACTTGGCTATGATCACACAGGGCCACGAGAATGTCGTCGAAGAGTGCAATAGGAGAATAGAAGCTCGATCACTGCAAGCGGGCGCGAAGAGGCTGAAGAGCTGCAGGCGGGTTCGCAAGAGATCGTGAAGGCGCGGAGAAGTTACTTGGAATATCGGAAATGGTCGATGGCTGCATCCGAGGGGAATTCCGGGCTGGTCTGCAGCAGGTCTTGTAAGCATAGGGTGTCAGCATTGGAATTGTGACAGCAGGCGAGGAATACGGTGTAGTTTGAAAAGACGAATTACACAAAAGAAAATCAGCAGGTCGTTCTATTTGCATCATTTATCAGATGGTAATAAATCATTTTAAGATTATACAGCAAATTTCAATTATCTTCGTATTTTACATCGAAAATCAAAAGTCGTTGAGTAGACCATGAAATCGAAATATTCAACAGGCATCTCGAACAAAAAATCTGTGAACACACAATTTTTTAAGAAATACTTTTCAGTTTCCCAGAGAGCGAGATTATATCAATTTTGAAGTTCACAATTTTCCGGAATAATAATTTTAGATTGCATAATTCCGTTTTATGCCCCAAGGAAAAAACACGTCCTACCCCGTCAGGACTTTTTCGCCAACTGCCCTAATTACAATTTTTATAATTGAGCGTCTTAATGTGAATGCGCGCGCTCGTGATGACATAGAAAACAGTTCCAATACATTTCAATATGAAATGTGTATCCGGGTAAACGTACGAAGCGTCAGAATTGTATCATAACGCAAGGGATACCGATACAGACGGAGAGACTCCAATAAGTCTAAATAACACAATTGGCGTTTTATCAGTTTGGAATAACATTTAAGAACAGATTTTAGAATCGAAACGAAATTAGAATTTGCCAAATGTGATAGAATAAAATGGAATATTTAAAAAGCATTTCTGAAAATGAAATTAAGATGGAATTAATTAATACATGGGAATAAAAGGTAGCAAGGGGTTCATAACAGTTCGAAAGGAAGAACGTAAGCAATTTCAGTTTTCCAATATTTTCTTTTTTAGGGGGTTCCGCACACAAAAATCACGTTTTCAGCTTCATCGAACGGATGGACGTTGGCGTATAAGGCGTGATAGGTCTTTTTAGAAAATCATTGATCCATCGAGCACTGCTAACAAATCAGAATAGCTGACACAGAAGGAAAACGTGGCGAATTTTTTTTTTGTGGAAAATTTAATCCTTACAAATCAGGTAATAATGCTTAAATAATATATGCTCTGCAGTAGTAAAAGAATAATATGTAGTAACAAAGTATATAAAATGATGTTTAATATCGAACTACATATTAAAAAATTGTTTTCGTAACACATTTTATAATCTTTTTTTTATTTTTGGAAAAAATGTTCGTTAAATGGAAAGCGTCTCCTTGGTAAGAAAATAAGCCGTTTGACATGATCGATTGAATTAAAAGTATCCGATTTCTCGAATCTGTTCGAGAGAAGAAAAAATTGTGCTAGTTGATTCGTGCCTACAGGTTGATACACGGGCATTGAAAAATTGCTTCTTATTATTTATAAAGGCTACTCAACTATGGAAATCCGAGTTGCTTTTGAAGTCTCCCTAATTCTTCTTTTGTATATATACACTAAATCACTCTTTTACTCTTTTCAAGGGATCAATAAAGAAAAAGTGTATAATTGCAAAATCGTATAATCAAAACTTTTGTCAAAATTTGCTCCAAGATGGCGACATAGGCAGTATTTAAAAAGGGACGCTATTATTTCTGGTAGAACTCGCTTATATCGTTCCCTTGAATAGGATTGTGCTCCCATGGCAGATATCAGCATTCATAGACTGGTTTTGTTTCAAGCTTATGCGATCGTCAGCTTACACAGCTTACCTGAAGTGGTAGCAGAAAAAACTTGCCACGTATCTGTCATACCTTTGCAAATCTCTATAGAAACCGGTAAAGGCAGTCTTATCACATTGTCGTTTTCAGCTATTGTATTTTATTTGAGTTCAAATTTTTATTTTATTTTTTTTTCAAACTTGAAGCCGGTTCTACGTGGCAGGACTCAATTTGTCGGTCCGCAAGCGAGGTTCCCAAATTTATGGTGCATAGCAAATTTTCTCGTTCCCGTTTCCCGTATCGGCTATTTCATGCTGACGAGAGTATAAGATGCGCGAAACCGGTCCATCAATATCATTATTTGCAATGGGATTATGATTTTTAATATGGAAATGCCTCCTATAGGCGAGTTCTGTGGTCATGAACTTGTATACCTCTCGCTTCAACTTCTTTTACAAACGTTTTCAATGAAAGAGGGAGTACGGAAAGTAAAATGTTTTTCAGAACTCAATTCGTGAAAGAATTCCTGGATATCGACTTCCTTTGGGTTTGACTGAGACTTGGAATAATAAAAAAAAAACATATAAATGAAAATACAAGATATTTCAACACATGAACAAACTATTTTAATGTAAAAATATATGAATGTGTAGGAATTCAAAGAAAACGACGTATAAAGGATAGATGCATACAAATAAAAAGCAGATAAATGGAGTTTTATAGTTGTACTGTATATTGTACGGAAAGCAATAAATAAAAATAGATCGATTTCTCTAAGTTCAAAGATAAAGTCGTCAGATCGAAAAGAAAAAAAAATCTATACTCAAAATTCAATAGTTTTAAGTTATTAACGACGCTAGATGCCTGAGGAGTTTGTATTTAAAATATATATTCTAATAATTCTAAATACACATATAGTCCCTGCTTACTGCAAATGAGTTCAGCTTGGTTTAGTTTTTCTGCTTTTTTAAAAATTTCTTTTCATGAGTTGTGCGACTTTCCTTTGTGGCGTATGATATATTTTGTTTTATTAAATATCAGCGCGAATACTTGGCGTTGCCCGGGATTTAAGATGAATATGCGCCTGATGTCTAAATTAATAATATACACTTTCCGACACAGAAAATGCAATATTATGAAAGAGCGAATAAAGTGTGACAATAAAGGACACACATGACATATATAAATAAGTGATGTTAATTACAGAAGGATAATGCAATACAGCAATGATGTAGACAGGGTGATCAGTAGGCAGTAGGACCACCTCTTGCGGCGATACAAGCAGCAGTCCTTCGAAGAACAGATGTAATGAGCGTGCGGGTAGTTTCCTGAGGAATGGACAACCATATGCCTTCAACCATACTCCACAGGTCGTCCTCTGTTTGAGGCGGGGGCAGGACAGTCCGACGGACAATCACGTTCCATACATGCTCCATGGGTGAGAGATCTGGAGACAGCGGAGGCCAAGGAAGCCTCTGGATACCTTACAAGGCTTGTCTGCTGATAATTGCCGTATGCCTTCGCGCGTTATCTTGCTGAAAAGCAGAATTTTGCAACTGTTGAAGGTAGGGCGGTGTAACCAGCCGCAGCACCTCATCCACATATCGTCGTGCCGTCATTGTGCCTCTAATACGAACCACGGGTTACCGGCTATCGAAACTGATGGCACTACAAACTATGATGCCCCGTTGTCGAGCAGTATGGCGTTCAACAATCGTAGCGGGATTGTATCTGTTCCCACGTCGTCGCCTCCAGATTCTCACACGGCGACTGTCATTCGACAGACAGAACCGAGACTCGTCGTTGAACACTTCCCTGTCCCATTCAGTCGTCCAAGAGGTTACGACCTGACACCGTTGCAATCTCCACGTCGGTATATTGTCGTCAGTATCAGTCTTCGAAAAGAAGGGTTTGAGTGCAAGCAGTTTTCGGCTAATCGTCGAGAAACTATTCTCGCTGATATTGGAACATCCAATGTACCTTGCAAATTCTGCAGAATGTCGACAGTCGTCGTTTGTGGGGTCGCCACCGCATGCCTTCGAATGCTTCGATCAACGCGTGCTGACGTACATCTGGATGCATCTGTACCACTGCGACGATTCATATGCCCTTCTTCAATCCATCTTTTCTAAATCTTTTGCACAGTGGATGCATCTACGCGTGTTTCAGCGGCGATATGTCGGAACGACCACCCAGCCGTACGGGGGCCTAAAATGAATCCCTTTGCACGATTGTCTGAATGCTAAATCTGACTTCGGTGTCATCGGCCAGGCATCTCTTTAACAACACGTGTCTTCTGAAACGAGAAACAGCTCGGAAAACGGGTTTCCGTAAGTAAGTAACAAGCAGCAACAACTGTTGACTCATTTGCCGTTTGCATATCTTTTATTCCGCGCTTTAATCACGTGGCCTACTTGCATTTTAGATCATTTGCATATATTGGCCCGCTGCGTTTGTCTCGAAATTTATATAATTATACGGCTAAAGCTTCACGGTGTTGCATTTTCTATGTTGGGTAGCGTATATAACGATATAGCACAACTTAATTAAATTAAACAATCCCGCGCATGCAACATAGCAAACAAAAACGAAATCCAAAAAATAAAACAAAGAGCTAAAAATACTGAACGTTAAATATTTTTACATCAGCCGTAATTTTTGTATTTATCAGTACAGCAGTCAATGTGACGCAGTTTTCGAAAAAGAAAAATGCCATTTACCCAGTGAAGTAAAATAAAAATTTTAAATGCTATTTTCTATAGTTCATATCCGATTCAAGTAAATTTTTCACAGAATGCTTATAAGTTTGAAATTATCTTGCAATTAGCAAATTAAAATAAGTCTCTAATATTCATAAAGTTAGAATTTTGCATTTTAAATCACAGTTCCTGTGGCGGCAGATGTCTCGTTTGTCGGCCACAGTTCATTTCTCTTCGGCTCAGAAAATCGTGTAATCTATAAATTCGATTTGAAAATGGGGAATTTTTAGCTGAATTTCTACATTTAAGTAATTAACCTTTAGACTATTGCCAATTAAAAAAAATATTTCGACGAGGCGTATCGTCCTAGGAGTTCAGGTATCCCAGTACCAAATTTCGAGGCTAGCTGAGGATTTTTCACCACAAGCAAGTCAGACCGACAGACATTTTATTATAGAATAATCAAATACTAAAAAATAATTGTTCTTACGAGTTTAGCAATATGCTAAATTTCTAGAAAATGCTTATCAAATAAAAATATATGATACAATATATGACGTATATAATTGTTCCTTCATAAGAATATTATTTATCCGACGCACTGTTTCTTCATTTACGAAGTTCCCTTTACAATTACTATTTACAATCTATTTAAATCACAATTTCATCTCAACTTCTTTATTAACGAACCTGCGATGGAATATTTCTGAGACAGTTTTACATTAATATTTAAAGAATTTGATGTACAGCATCAGTGCTATATTTAAACACACCACAGCATCCCTATGGGAAAGGACTCGCACATGCTTTTGCTCGCATAAAAACATGTTTACACAAATATATATTGCGATTTAAGAGTCATCACATAATTTAGGCATGAAAGTGGAAATTTAAAGAATGCGATAATGAATTCCTTCTTCGATAAATTATTGTCGCTTGCTCAAGAATGCCTCTCTGAAGAGAAGACAAAAAAGATTGGAAATTCTCGGGAAAGAATGTTTTTCAAGTAACGATGTTTAAAGGACATTTTTTCAACAGATATCATGGCTTTATTCTTTTTTATTTTCAAATTCGAGCATTTTTAGTTATTCTTGGAATTTAGATTTTTAAAGAGCTAGGATACAGAGGAGAGATATAGAGAATGCGGGAATGTTCGCAGATGTTCCCGCGAAAATGTTCCATCCAAGCCATACATAAGTTGTGTGATAATACGATATATGATATAATCAGCAAATTGTTGGTTTTCAAAAATAGCTGATTAAAAATAGTTCATTAAAACTGTTTGTAAATGCCTGGCACGCAGCTATTACGTAGGTAGGTCACGACTTACGATAGACAACTAAGCTGATCAATTTGGACCAATAGAACCACTAGAAGTCTCTCATGCTGGATTTTATATTTTGCAAAAATGAAACTTATCTAGCATTATGAAAACTTAACTTGCGAGACCCTTCTGATAGACCCTTTTTGGCCCTATTTCTATGAGTTCTTTACAAATAAATAATGAAATATATAAAAAACTTAATTTACGCGGTTATAGTAAAATGCATTAAGAAGTGAAACATAATTTTTAGAAAGCACAACATTCTTGGTCATATGTTACTAAAATTAAATCGTTGGGGGAAATTTAAATGAATAATTTCTTTCATTTAAATTTCTCTTTGACAATTTTGATTTAAAAATTCGTCATTCTTATTTCAATTGTTACCACTTCTATTATTCTTTAAAATTCTGCTAATGTCCAAATACAATTCTAACCGCTTTCACTAAAAACAATGTAGTCTAATGAAAGTAAGTGATCGTGATTTAATAAAATGTCGAGCTTTCACCGTAAATATATCGATGGGATCCTTAGTTGCCAAAAATGGCTTTTGTCGATTTGAGGGTGTGTGTATGCTAAATTGTTGGCTCTTCATGATCTCGAAAACCGCTAAAGCGAATTAGGCCCATTTAGCTGGTAAGTCTCAAATATTATGTAGCATATTTTCGCAAAAATCGCTATATTTAGCAATCTTTAATAGAAAAGGCGCATTTTAACGCTCTTTCGTAAAAATCGCGAATTTGATGATTCTTTTGCAAAAATTGTAAATTTAAGCATTTTCGCATACAAATTCAAATTTTAACGTCATTTAGGTGCTTGAAATTAAAATCATTGTTTTATTTTTACCAAAGTGTACAAAATTATAGAATTTTTTATAAGTTTTAATGCTTTAAACACAGCAAATGTTTATAATATATCATTGATATTTAATAAATTATAGAGTTGAAATTGGTCAATTTTTCCATTATGATTCTCTTGTGCATCTGCATTGTAATGTAATTCAAGAGCATTCTTTGTATGGCTGGGGTAGTGAAGCTGGTACAAAGCCAACATACCTGACTAGAGACCTGATACTTCTAAGAAAAGCATTAGTAGAATCTTATTTTCATTTTTGCTTTCAGTTTTTAGAAAAACTCCTGGAAAAATGCTGAAACCCTCCTGAAAACTCCTTAATAACTCCTAGAATTAGATCCTTGTAAAGGAGTATGAACTCTTAATATTTTAGACTATTTAAAAACATAAAATTATTTTATTTTCCATGCAGATTAATCATATAATAAAAGCATTTTCTTTAGTAATTAACTTCTAGTAATTAAGAATAAAAAACTGAAGCAGCTGATCACTTTTGATGGCTTCATTACTAAAAAGCATCTTGCAATATTAACAGCATCTGGCGCCGTTCAATAATAATTCAGCCAGACATTTTAATTGCTCACTAAAAGAATTATACTCTGAGAAAAAATATCGATAGAACGTTTTTGCTTTTTTCACTAAGCTTTTTCTTTCCCATTCACTAAGATATGTCTGTATTCGATATTAATCTTGATTTTTAACTATCAACAAAAAATTCAAACTAATTTGAAATGCCCGCGTATGTATCAATAATTGAGTTCATCTCTATATAAAGAGCAGTATTCTGGAGTTCCATGTTAAGTATCACAGATACGGAAAGCAAAGCCAGATGATGGACTCATTTTTAACTTATTTACAACGGAGAATTCTGGAGCTTTACGTTGCATATGACATCATATGCTGAAAACGAAGTGGCACATTAGACTCATTTTTAATTTATGTACAAAAATGGATATCACAATATCGCCTTGACAGACACAGACAGTGATTGAATGTTGTGTTTCATTATAGTAAGATAACCCACGAATAAACCGGTTTTTTGAGGTTTTTTTTTTTAGTAACCGGTTTTTTTACTTAAGGGCAGAATGCCCTCGTGCCTAACTAGTAGGATGTAATTTCTCGTATTACTTTCACATATTACTGTATTGATAGAACGTGTTGTTTTTTTAGTTTTCGAAAAGCGCGTTTTAAGATCTCCTAAATGCATTTCGAATTATTTTGGAAAATGTTTGTTTGAGTGTGTGTTAAGTGTGGATATAACAACTCAAGAAACATTGTACGTATTTATATTAAGTAAAATTTTGAATTAGATAAAAAATTTTATAACTCCCATGAATAGAACTATAATTGTACAAAATTTAAGATTACCTTAGCATTGTTTTATAGGGGAAATACAAATTAGTCCAAGAACAATAGTGTTAGTATAATTTGCGGAAAAATGTGTAGTTTGAAGCATGTTATGGATGTATAGGGCACTAATATATTATATAATTAAATCAGCACATTTTAATATACAGTTTAAAACCAAAAGTTTGTGCTATCATTATTTTGCTGTGAAACAAAAAAGTAAAGACATTGAATTATATAGGAAAATCACGCGCTGCTCAAGTCAGAATTTTCCTTTATTAACATCTAACATCACTAATGATGTCTGGACTTTTCATTTTGAAATGGGTGCTCGTTATAAAAAAAATAGAGAACTAGGGTCGCCGTTTTGAGAAATATTTTTTATCGATGCTCATGCTTCAACCTTCATTAAACTTTTTTGTTTAAATTAATGTGTTAGTCCTCCGCTTTTACATACCCCAAAATATTTGACAAAGAAGATGCATTTGTTAATAATTTGTCAAACCTCGTTTATTATTAAAATGAGAGATTTCTTAATTTTGACTCCTCTTCATTACTTTCCTCTAAAATATATTGGATATAAGTGCAGCGTACGAAACATTAATTACTGACTAGCGAATTGCGTGTAAATTCGAAAAATTTGCACTTTAGTATTAAAGTAGATGCATACTAACAGAACTCGTCGAAATGAGACTTTCCAAATCTAGGATCACGTATGTATCAGTATTGCTCATTTAATATGTATCAGTATTGCTCATTTATCAGTCATTACAGTATGTATCAGTATTGCTCATTTAGCGCTCTTCAGTACTAAATAGCCGATACCTACACTAGCAGTAAGAAAACTTGCTATTTTGCGAATCTTTGTGGTGTCACGTAGACAACATCAAAATGCAAGAAAATTGAATCCTGTACTGTATTGGAGATTGAATCAGACTGTACTTCCGTTCATTCAACAGACATTCTCAAAGCTCATTCTCTCCCAGTGCTCATCTTCTAGATACCAGTATCCATGGACTGGTTTCGTGATGAAGAGCGCTAAAAATGCCAAAACGGTCCATTGTTTTGGTACATGCAATAATGCAATGCTAGATCCTAGAATGGATACATTCTTTGCACGACATACGCTATGCACAATGGAACTAATCGAAAAATACTTAAGGTACTTTTTGGTAACGGGGCGAGGTGAGAGGAATTATTGTATAGGCATTATGAGTGTAAAATTAACTGATTTCTGCTAATTCTTATCATGTATGAAGTAATAGTCATCTATGAAGTAATAGTTATGAAGTAATAGCATCTTTATGAAGTAATAGCATCGTAATAGCATCTCATAGTTATCTATGAAGTAATAGGATTTATGAAGTAAGAGTTAACATCAATTGTTAAATTCCATATTAAAGTTAAATGGATATTAACTATTTATACTTTATTCTATTAAGTATGAATACTATCCATTAGCGTCTCCATTAGCTGTTATAATTTATTTTATTACATATTAAATTAGATATTAATGTGATATTTACCATGAAATTTTACTATTTATTTAGTTGAATTAATATTTGAATAATATTTAGCGGAGTTCTTGACGCGGAAAAATGTAAAAAAAGAATTAGAATATTTGTTTGATGTTAGTTTTCAGTTTAGCAGAGATAAAATACTAGCATTTATTATATGGAATATTTTAATATATTTCTATTTAAAGTTTTCAAATATAATTTTCTTCAGTTCGTTTTAAATACATGATGAATATACAGGGTGTCCCAAAAAGATTGAAAGGCGCTTTAATTTCTTATTTGTTGGAAATAAGTGGGCAATGTACATTGCAAAACTGTTGAAAGTAAGGTAAGAAATAAGACTACGTTAATGAAATAGTCCTCCCATTAATTTTCAAAACGTTACACTTTTTTAATTTTTATACGACCCCGTAGACAAATTAAGATTATTAATCAGAAAATTTTTATTTTTAATGCAATAAAATCATTAAAAAAAACCCCGCATATCTGTATCTTTAAAATCAACTGAATTATAATAAAGTAGAAAATCTGACCTATGCCACTTTTCCGTACCATGTGAAAGGCTGTTCCATTAGTGAAAATAGGGATCATAAACAAATTGACGATGGAAATTGTTTAGATCAAAAATACGTTAATATGTGTCAAATTTTTTTTATCATAAATGCATTTGAATAAAGCATTACACAGACAGAGATCACATAAAGCAGTGATACTCACTATGCGGTTGGGTATCCTATGTATTATCATCCAGTTTTATCTTTCTTGAGATATGTCACAAATTTACATTTCTAATTTGATATATGGTCCCCATTCATAATGTTCAATTTTCAATTAAATATAACTCGGTCAATTTTAAAGATACAGATATGCGGTTTTTAACACTTTACAACATAGTTGAAATGTGTTTATGACTCTGTTCATTCTGTCTGTCTATCTGTCTGTCTGTCCGTTAGCACGATAACTGCCGTAAAAATGACTTTATCAAAATGAAATTTAGGTATCTTATTCAGACAGTCTGTGGGACCTATGGGAATATAGATGAATAATATCATCCAATTAGTTTTGGATTGAACCCGAGTTGAAAAAATGAAATACATTGAACCCTATAAGACCTAATTTTTCAAACCTTTTTTAAGCGAATTTAAAATTCACAAATTGCTTCGAAAGTTTTAGAAAATATTTAAATTATCATATAAAATATATAAAAAACTTTTCAGAAAAATATATTCAGTAGTTTTTTAAATAAAAATTAAAATAATAATTGCACCCTTTATATGAAGAGATCACAAGGCCATTATATGAAGAAATCACGTGACCCACTTCAAAATGAAATATGGTATCCATCTTGTGTCAAAATCGTGATTTTAAAAGTTTTTTTTAATTTATGTTTGGTGTTGTATACGTCCTAAAACCGCTTTATTTTTGTTTAATTTTTGTGCATCAATGTTCTGAAAGAACGCAATTACAATATATTTGAATTTAAACGATCATCCAACTTTGATTATTTCTACAACGAAGCCTAATTTTCACTTATGAAGATTGTAAATACATCAAGCTGTAAGATAAGTTGTATAAGAATTCCTGAATTCCTTTAAAGCAAAATTATTTAGCACTGGAGGTTTGCAATATAGTTGATATGAATGAAATATTCATTGATTTTATTTGAACAGTCATTGATTTGGTGAAGTTTTAAGCACAGGGTTAAATTACTTTTACTTCCAAGTTTTTAAGTAAAATAATTTATTGTAGTATTGTGATGAATGATAGGAATAGATTAAATGTTTATGAATGAAATTTTTACTTATTTTTAATAGAGAGCCAGGCAATTTATATTTCAATAAAGTCATTTGAATAAAGTTCATTTTTTTCGATGAAGTTTTCAAATATAATAAATTATTGTAGTATTGTGATAATTTTAAAACTATTACCGCTGAATGTATCGCATTTTAGATATGTTTAAATAAAATTGCATTGCAGTTGGAAAGTGTTTCATAATCAATGCTTTATGCATGATTGACCTTTCTTGTTTTTAATGATCTTGTTGCATTAAAAATAAAAAATTTCTTATTGACCAAATTCGTCTAAGGGGGTCGTATAAAAATTTGAAAAATGTAACTTTTTGAAAATAAATGGGAGGATTATTTCATTAACGTAATCTTATTTCCTACCTTACTTTCAATATTTTTGCAATTTACATTGCCCACTTATCTCCAACAGGTAAAGAATTAAAGCGCATTTCAATATTTTTGGGACACCCTGTAGCGTGGCTTCTGATAATAGAAACATATATTAAATTAAAGTTATATTATGATCTACAGAATAAAACTTGGACCGCATGTTTGCATATAAACTGCATACGTATAATTTAATTAAAAAGCACTTATTAATTTTGTTAAAATACAGTATTTGTTATTACCGATGACCTTTAAGGAGAAATATTTTTACTATAAATTTTGTAAGTAAAATGGAAACACCATAAATAGAAATTTAACTAATTCTTTCTTTCAAGCAAACTTATGTAGTAGGCGCATTTTCTTTTACCTTTGAAATTAACTCGCAACTAATTAAATAAATATTTTGATAAAGCCACCGTTTATTCTTTAAGTACAATCATTGCAGAAAAGCTATCTTGTTATTTAAACATGTTTTTAATTGCACAAGTAATTAATACATGGAGCGGCATTTAATATGTTGTTAAAGGAATTATACAGGGTGAAAAACAGACATTTTATTTTTAAGAATTCCTTTGCTCTATTATATGTTTTGTATCGTTTGACCAAGTTTTGGATTCAGTATTTTATATTATTCCTTTGCTTTTAAGCATATGTAAAACATTCGATACAAAGGTGTCAGAAAATAATGTGTTCGATTGTAGATCAGCAATAAATAGATGGTTTCCGCATGATAGGTTCAGCCAGTACCTCCGCGACAACCTGTAAGGTTTATGATGATTTAGGGTGGTATTTTCAGCCCAGCAAGACCGTGACCCGGGAAGCGAAGTCAGCGGAACCATTCACCGGACGGGAGCAGGTGGTCTAGACGAGTCTTGACTCCAGTCGCCTATGGATCTGGAGCCATAGTCATAAATGGCCATGTCCCTCCAACAATCTGGATAAGGCCTGTTACACAAACTCGAGTTGGAACTCCCGGGAACATTCCCCCACCACCAGGAAAAGAGGACCAGAGCTATAAGGAGCTAAGATCCATACATTTCCATCTGGAAGTGAGCCCCTCTGGGGAGTATTTTTGCACTTTACATCAATATCGTAGTCTGAATACTAATAATAGGAGTGTACCTTCAAATGTTATATGCCCTCTGACATTATGTCATGTCCGTATGTCTTTCGAAGATGACGTAAAGGGTTTTAGGGTAATAAAGCCACGTTAACGTTCCACTAATTATCATGAGTAGATTTTAGAATTGTTTTCGAAAGCAAATATACGATTTTATAGAGAAATTTATGATTACGTATGTGAACTAGAGCATTTAAATAGATATCATTGTATTGTTGATCGTGCTATTAAAACGTTTTCTAAACCATCCTCCAAATTAACATCTGAAAAGATTTCAATAAAACTCTCATTTTACCATTTTTTTCAAAAATCAGTCAGCAGATTGCTAAAATCCTTAAAAAATTCAAATTCAATATTGCTTTTAAATCTTCTAATAAACTCATATTTTTTAACCTTATAGATCCTTTAAAAATTTCTAATGGCTTATTACAGTATTTCTTGCCAGTGGCGTCTTTCTTATATTGGTCAAAATAAATGTGCTTTAAAATTTCGTATTAGAGAGCACGAAAACTATGCCAAAATATAGGAATTTAATGAATCTTCATTTGTTCAACATTGCTCCCAATTTGACCACCGTTTTGAGTTTTCTTCAGCAAGGGTCATACAAAAATGAACGTCAATCTATGATTTCGAATTCTTCCACATCCAGAAAAATTCTAGTAATTTAGTTAATGACTTGACCAGTACTCCATTTTTGTCCGCTGTCTGGCGGAGTGCTTTGTGATCCTTTCGCCCTTTTTTTCCTCGTTTTATTCCTTTGGGGCTCTTATGTCATTTTAACCTATTTTTCTATTTGTAAGACCTCATTTATTGTTGTTCGGACTGACTCGTCTTGTCGGGATATCCCTGTTGTGTCTTGTCGTATGCCAAACTCTTGTGTTGGTTCTCGTTTCGGATTGGCTAGACTGTTCATCATGCTGCTTTCTTATTGACTCTCTCTTAATCCAAGTTTTGAGTATATAATACCCTGTGTATATTCTTTTGCACTCATTTCCCCCTTGAACTTCGGGTTTATTGGTTCTCTTGCACTGACGAAGAGGATCTAATGTATCCTCGAAACAGCTGCATGCTGCATTATTATTTTATTTGTACTTATATACGCTGCTAAAAATGTCCTTATCTATTTTAATGGATATTAATCCATGCAGTCTTTTGACGAGTTCGGCGAAATGTTGCAATTTGGCGTTATTACCCAAGCATATAGGTAATAACGTCAACACTAAAGGGGTAAAAACGCTATGCAAATAAATTCAGAATGAAATGGAATAATTGCGTGTAAATGGTATAGTACTAAAAATACAAATTTATTTTACATGCCAGTAATGATCAAACATTCATCAGATTTTTTTTTATCAAATCTTTATTTGCTGAAACAATAGATTAAGCATTTACAGAGGATACAAGTCTGAAAATTAAATAAGAAATCTTGTATTATTTGTGGCGACCCCATTCTTTCTTCATTTAATAATTTATTGTTTTCACGTTTTGAAATTAAATAATCAGTAACATTTAGAATATACAAATTTTTCTTTATCAAATTTGGTCAAACCAACAAAAATTTCAGAAAATTATTCCCCGCACACCTTCTTTAACGTCTTCTCATATCCAGCATTTTATCCCAGCAGCAATATTCCAGAAAAAGTAAAAATAATAATTTATAATTTTGAGAAAATAACATAGTTGCAAATTGGCGTTCTTACCTCGGTTTACTTATTACACATTATTCTTTAAAATACTAGATACCTCACACATTCAAAATACCCCACTGCATTTTAAAAATGCATGAAATGCGATACAAGTTTATGTACTGCACAAAGAACTCTCTAATAAATATAGAGTCTTGACATAGAGAACTTATCTGGGAAATATTAGATCAGACATTGAATCAGCTATATTATTCGAAATAAGCGCGTCTCCAAACAGAAGAAAGGAAATTCTGGCGTTGTTTTGCGATTCAGTGAGCTGAAAAATCTTAGGTATAGAACCAGTAACGATCCTGCGTGGTTTACGCGAAATATCAGCGCGTGGCGTTATACCCCCACCTTGGCGATATTATCTCCCTGGGAGACCTTATACGAAAACCATGTATTGAATAAAACACCAAAAAGTGATTACAACTGAAATTGCTGCACAAAGGAAGTGATAAAAACGTAGTGATCCTTTCCAAAAACCCTTGGGCTTTCGTTTTCAGCGTCTCATTTTGATCTGGCATACAGCATGTTTTTGATATAAAATGAGAAGAAATCTTAAAATCTAGATATGTTCATTATTACAATGAATGAAACTTCTGCATGTGAGAGTGCACATTTCTAGTACTTCATTAAAGAATTTAGACATAAGCAAATATGTTGACTACAAGTGTTTTTGAGAGCATTACGAGTCCTCTTACTCATGTCAGAGACAAGTTATTCTCAACAAACGTTAAAATACAATTGCCTATATTGTGCCAGTTGTATTTCAGTGCTTGTTAAGACACATACTGTTTCTGATCTGAGGAAGAAGGCCCATAACGTCCTCGAAACATATGTCAACAATACAAAAATATTTTAACAATTGTCTTTGTACTGTTTTAATTACAAAATCAATCGTATTGATTTTGTAATTTAAATAATTGTAATTCACGGAATAAGTAATGTTGTAGGCAATTTTGCATCAGCTCGCTTTCATCAGGGATGTACTATAATAATTCAAGAATAATTTTGACATAAGTGTACATAATATACATAAAAGGGACAGAATATAAGGTAAATCAAAATAATTCCCTTCAGTTCTGTAGCTGATAGCATACCCGGCAGGATCCATAGGCTCCAGGTTCCATTCTCGGATTCAACAGAGTGAGATATAAAGAATTATAATATTGTTCTATCTCCCATCCATTCTGCAAGATGTAAAATAAAAATACAGACAAGATAAAAATATTTAATAATTCACATAACACTGATTCTCAGCACTGTTAAAAAATCGGGAGTGACTCCAGTCCGATGGAGCCGAAATAGCTTTGCGTGAATAATATTTTGTAAAATAAAACTCAACTTTTATCATATCGAAAAAAAAAATAAAAAGAACTATATCTAAAATCTAATTATATAAACTTATAGGTATTTTAAGGAGCTATAAATTGTTGCTTATTGTTTATAGCTATCACTTTTAGATTTTAGGATATTAGCATTCGAAGCTCAAAACGTAAAATTATCATACTTCTTCAACTTTCGGTAATAACGATTATTCGAAAACTGCAAGAGCTTTTTTTTTAATTAAATATAGATTTAGAAACTAATTTTCTTCATACATATTTTTGTCGCTGATTACTTATATCTGTCCTTTATTAGAGTTTCGAAGATATTTCGGATGGAATTAGGAAAAATGGAAGAAAAATCTCGTCCGGATAGATATATTTTGAAATTTCTATAAAAAAGAATTAAGATTCAATCCAAAACCCAATTATTTATACTTATACAATTATTTATACAATTATTTATAAGACTTTTAAAGAGCTACAAATTCCTGTTTATTGTTCAAAGTTAGCTCTTTTAGTGTTTGAGATATAAGCATTACAAACTTGAAAAACGGAGAAGTTTCAATCTTCTTCAACTTAACAAGACGATTATTATTCGAAAACTATAAGAGCTATTTTCAATAATTTATATAGATTTGAATACTAAATTTTCTAGTACACATTTTTGTCGTTTATTATTTATATCTATCTTTTATAGTTTACTATATATTTCGAGTGAAAATTAGAAAAATGAAAAGAGCAATCGCTGAAAAAGCTACTTTTTAAAGTTTTTCGAAAAAAAAAAGTTAATATTAAAATTACTTTTATATATTCATAATCTGGACCTTATTTTCAATAAAACAATACACATTTTTTACATTTTTATCTATTTAATTCCGGGGGGGGGGGGGGGGGGGTAAGCGTTCAAAGTATTTATATTTTTCGTAACAAAGCGTTTGCATGCCAACGAAAGTCCGACCGTTATTCACATAGGAAGTATTTTTCTTTAGATTGCATTTAAATTTATTTATTACTAGCAGCATACCCGTTCTTCGTACGGAGTATATAATATAAAGAAACTTGAAATTCATAATCATGCCCAAATTCTTATAGTATACTAAATGACATGTTTAATCAAAATATTCTGTTAAAATATTTAATATAATGCTCTTAAAAAGAAGTTTAAGAATCTCTGTTCTCGCTATATAAAATTATCTTCATGGACATATCTGAAGAATAAAACATCTTGGACCCCTTATGTAAGCAAATATAAAAAAAAATATGGAATTGAATCAATATATGCAAAATAAAAGCGTTAAAATTGTATGGGACCCGTACTAATTATATACGCGAATATTTGAAAATATAACTTGTATTAGTAGATTACATGTATAAATTGAAAATACCAATAAACCCGTAATCTTTAAATCTGAAGACAGTCATTTATTCCAATATATGTCAAAATTAAAGTGCTAAAATTATATGGGAAGATATACACGTACTACTTATAATGTCCGATTATTAGAAGACGATTACCCGTTTTGCAATATGAGTCACAAATGTTTTTTGGTAAAATACAACAGACGACGTAATAAATTGAATATATAATTAATCCCCTTGATCTTCATACCAGAAGACTGTACTTGATTCCAATATATATGCCAATATATGTCAAAATATATGCCAATATACCTGTACTACTTATATTCTCGTAGGTTAGAAGATATACCCGTGCATTCCTAGAAGATTACTCGTACAACGTACAATATGCGTGTGTCAGCAATTTTTGCCGCAATAAAACAATGGCGTAATAACTCAAAAATATCAATAATCCCTGAATCAATAATTCCGGAAAATATCAATAATAATAATGTTTAAACCTGAAGAGTATAATTGATATTATCCAGTCCAAAATGAAATGGCAATGAAATTTATTTTATATACATATCTTCATTATTCAAATCGGAAAGGATTTAATAAAAATCGTCTGCCGCATAAACACATTGGATTTAAATCCGTTGCTAAGCGACATGATATCATTTGCTTCAAATAAATTGGTAGAAAAAATATCCTCTAAATAGTTATATTTCTATGGAACATTTGGCGACAGTTTCGTCAAATTAGCGACATTTTAAAAAATCGCCAAATTTATCGCCAAGTGGGACTGTAGAACTGACAGTTCCACTTTGCGACAAATTTACGAAATATCATCACAATACTATCCCCTAACAAAAAACAATTAATATCATTTATGTAGCGCAATTTTATCAATTTCAAGATATTTTTATAGATTTGAAAACATTTTTATCAATTTTGTGACATTTTAAAAATTCGCTAAATGTATTACTAAGTAGGATGGTTGGTCTGACAGATAAATGCTAACCAAACATCATTTCAGTACTCTCTTCTAACAAAACAAAAAAAAATTCATTGATATGTAGAAGACCCAAGCCACGCGACCAACCCGAAGGTTTATGGCAGCTGTTTGTGTGTCGTTTATATCAATTTGGCGACATTTCCGTCAATTTGGCAAAGTTTAAGAAAAGTTGTCAAATTAGCGATATCCCTCCAAATTCGTAGCTTTGAATTTGCAGATCTGAATGAAACATTCTTATCCCGTTTCAATATAATAAATGAAGACACTACAATTGTATTAAAAGATATACCCGCTCTACTCTTTTTCTGTTTCAACAATCGGCTATATGAATTTATTGGCTAAACACAATATATGAGTTTAGTAGCTAAATACGATATAAGCTTGAAAACTCTTTGCCAAAATAAATGAAATTGATGTACGCAGTCAGCAATTAATATAATTAAAAGAAAACTCAAACCGTCCATTCATAAGATATACTTTTATATCCATTTATCCATTTATTTATTATTTAAATCGAAAAAAAAATAATAAAAACATTAACAAACACATTTAATTTAATTGCGATGCCGAGCAACATGATATATCCTTCTAAAATGTTAAAATTTATTAACCACTAACAGCACACCCGTTATTCGTACGGAGTGTATAATTTAAAGAAACTTAATGTTCGCAATCATGTGCAAATTCTGTTAAAATATTAAATTTATTGCTCCTAAAGAGAAGTTTAAGAATATATGTTCTCACTATGCAAAATTATCTTCACGATCAGATCTGAAGAATAAAACATCCTGCCCCCTTTTGTAAGCAAATTTACAGAAGAAAAAATAGGAATTGAATGAATATATGCAACCCCGTACTAATTATATTGTCGCAGATCAGAAAATATGCCAATGTGTTAGTAGAAGATTACCCGTATTATGCGTCTCAAAAATATTTGCCAAAATAAAAGAGATGACGTAATAAATTGAAAACATCAATAATATCCGTACTCTTTATACCAGAAGGTCGTAATTGATTCCAATATATGCCAATATATATCAAAACATATGTCAATATACCTGTACTACTTATATTCTCGTAGATTAAAAGATATACACGTGTATTTGTAGAAGATTCGTACAACATACAATATATGAGTTTAAACAATTTTTGTCATAATAAAATAATTGCATAATAACTTGAAAATATCAATAATCCTTGAATCAATAATCCCCGAATATATAAATAATAATAATTTTTAAACCTGAAGACCGTAATTGATATTATCCAGTCAAAAATGCTATAAGAAAAATCAAATCGTTCTTTTCTAAAATATATTTTTATATCTATTTATTTATTATTCAAATCGAAAAAATAATTATTAAAATTAACAGACAGATTTAATTTAATTGCGTTTCTGAGTAACATGATATAAGATACAATCTTATAACATGTTAAATATGTCATGTCTTATAACATAAACTGCGAAATTAAATAACGATTTTGATTTCTCTATACTTCTCATTGTTCCGTAAAAGCTTGTTTTAAATAAACCATGAACCATGGAGATAGATTTCCCCTTTAAATCATGTTTCAAACAATTCATGTTTTCAGAAAGTGACTAATTAACGCAAAAAATCTCCCATCAAACTCAGAGATTAAATTTTAATTCACTTTCAAATGATTTTCAAGCTTTTCGTTTGGATAAACCACGGAGTTAGGGAGTAGAACTCCTAGGAAAAAGTTCCGTTTTTCATTAATATCTCGACAACCCCAGGTCTTAGAAACTCGAAACTTGGACAAAATTTATGGGGGGATATTTCAAGGCTATTCACCAAATTTCATTAAATTCGGTTCAGCCGTTTTTCTGTGATGATGGGACAAACGAAAATTTCGTTTTTTACTGATATCTCGAGAACCACTGGTCGTAGAAACTCAAAACACGGATATAATTTTAAGTAGGGCTATTTCTGGGCTACCCACAAAATTTCATCATATTCGGTTCAGCCGTTCTCCCGTGATGGTGTGACAAACAGACAGACAGACAGACAGATTTTCATTTTTATTTATATAGACTAGCAGCATACCCGTTCTTCGTACGGAATATATAATATAAAGAAACTTATAATTCGCAATCATGTGCAAATTCTGTTAAGATATTAAATTTATTGTTCCTAAAGAGAAGTTTAAGAATATCTGTTCTCACTATGCAAAATTATCTTCACCGGCAGATCTGAAGAATAAAACATCCTGGCCCCTTTTGTAAGCAAATTTATAAAAAAAAAAAAAAGGAATTGTATCAATATATGCAACCCCGTACTACTTATATTGTCGCAGATTTGAAAATATGCCAGAGTGCTAGTAGAAGATTCCCCATATTACAATATGAGTCTCAAAAATATTTGCCAAAATAAAAGAGATGACGTAATAAATTGGAAATATCAATAATCCCCGTAATCTTTATACCAGAAGGCGTAATTGATTCCAATATATGCCAATATATAACAAAATATATGCCAATATACCTGTACTACTTACATTCTCATAGATTAGAAGATATAATGCATTTGTAGAAAATTACTCATACAAAGTACTATATATGAGTTTCAACAATTTCGGCGTAATAAAACAATGGCATAATAACTTGAAAATATCAATAATCCCTGAATCAACAGTCCCCGAAAATATCAATAATAATAATGTTTAAACCTGGGGACCGTAATTGATATTATCCAGTCAAAAATGCAATGCCAATGAAATTTATTTTATATACATATCTTTATTTTATTCAAATCGGAAAAGGTTTAATATAAAGTCGTATGCGGCATAACACATTGGATCCGTTGCTAGGCGACATGATATCATTTGCTTCAAATAATTTGATGGAAATCATATCGTCTGAATAATGCGATCTCCATGGAAGGTTTGGCGAAACTTTAGTCAATTTAGCGATAACTTAAAAAATCGCCAAATTTATCGCCAAGTGGGACTGTAGAACAGATAGACCCATTTTGCGACAAGTTGACGAAACATCATCACAATACTATCCCCTAACAAAATACAATTATTTTCATTTATTAAGCGCGATTTTATCAATTCCAGGATATTTTTATAGACTCACAAATACTTTTATCAATTTCGTGATATAAAAAAATTCGTTAAATGTGTTACTAAGTAGGATGGATGGATTGATCGACAAATGCTACCGAAGCATCATTTCAGTACTCTATTCTAAAAAGCAAATCATTGATTTGCGCCAATTTTATAAATTTGGAAACATTTCCGCTAATTTGTTAAAGTTTAAGAGAAGTTACCAAGTTATTAAGAGATATTCCGCCAAATTCGTAGCTCTGAATTTGCAGATCTGAAGAATATAATATCCTGATCCCGTTTGTATATACTAAATGAAAACACTAAAATTGTATTATAAGATACACCCGTTCTAATCTTTTTCTGCTTCAACAATCGGCTAAATGAATTTATTGGGTAAACACAATATATGAGTTTATTAGCTAAACACAATATATGAGCTAGAAACCACTTTGCTAAAATAAATGAAAGTCATGTTCGCGGTCGGCAATTTATATAATTAAAAGAACAATCAAATCGTTCATTTAAAAATATTTTTTACATCCATTTATTAATTATTCAAATAGAAAAAATAATAATTAATATTAACAACACATTTAATTTCATTCCGTTGCCGAGCAACATGATATAAGATAGAATCTTCCTCATAAAATGCAAAATTTAATAGCCATTTTTATTTCTTTATACTTTTCATTTTTCAGTAAAAGCTTGTATAATATAAACCAAGGAGATAGATTTCCCATTTAAATCATGTTTCAAACAATTGATGTTTTCAGAAAGTGACTAATTAGTGCAAAAAATCTCCCCCAAAACTCTGAGATACAGTTTTAATTCACTTTCAAACGATTTTCAAGCTTTTCGTTTGGATAAACCACGGAGTTAGAGAGGAGAACTCCTAAGAAAAAGTTTCGTTTTTCATTAATATCTCGACAACCCCTGGTCTTAGATGCTCGAAACTTGGGCTAAATTTATGGGGGGCTATTTAAAGGCTATCCACAAAATTTCATCAAATTCGATTCAGCCGTTCTCCCGTGATGATGAGACAAACGAAAATATCGTTTTTTACTAATATCTCGAGAACCACTGAGTGTAGAAACTCCATATATGGACTAAATTTTAAGTGGGACTATTTCCAGGCTACCCACAAAATTTCATCAAATTCGGTTCAGCCGTTCTCCCGTGATGATGGGACAAACAGACAGACAGACAGACAGACAGACAGACAGACAGACAGATTTTCATTTTTATTTATATAGATTTAACCTTTTGCTTACGGGTGGGACAGCGTCCATCCCAAACAAAAGACCTCTCAAAGAGACAGGTATTTGACATACCCTATCCCAAACACTTCGATCCCCATTTGCAGGCATTGGTGTCCATGGACGCCAATACCTGCGAATTTGAATGGTGGATGTTTTCTGTATCACGAATGACTGAATGATTGAAAGAGTGGTAGATTGATATGGATATGAAAGTGTTTTATGAAAATGATCAGTATTTTCCAAAAATGGTGTTTAATATTTTAATTTTAGTAGGTGTTTTGGAGAAAGAGAGATACCAAGAGATTTTAAATTTTATGTTAATTGTTTAATTAAGCAGGTTATTTTTTTAAATTAAAATTTAATTAAATAATCTGCATAATAAAAACAAAATATGAAATAAACCAGAACGAGTCTTTTCAAACTTATCACAACTTGCCATCGGATATGCCATGGACGCTCTAAAATTTCATTATTTTATTGAAATGCATGATATTTTCTGAACGAATAGGAAAGTAAAGATATGTTTATTTAATGTTGCAAGAGGATTAAAACCTTGCAATTTTGGGAACTATGGGCTATGTTTTTAAGGTTACAGAAAATTGTTTTAATTGTATTCATAAAATGTAATGAAGAATTTACATTTAGTAAATGACGTGACGAATGTTGGAATCACAGAACATACAAGACTCCATTTTGTTCATTTTTTTAATATAAAAGTTAATTTTTTAAATTAAAATTTAATTAAATGATTCTATTAATAAAAATTATGAAATAAACAAGAAAGTGACTTTTCGAACTTACCACAAGAGGATATTTCAAGGCAATTCCTACAATTTTATTATTCAATGTATTGCACGATATCTACTGAATGAAATTTTGGGGGAAAACTATTCAATTTTTAAATGCATTTAGCAAATTACACGAGTATGTTTTCCATTAGGAATTGCATGTTACGCATTAGAAATTGCAAGAGCATGTTATACATTAGAATTATACATATGTAAATATACATATGTAAATACATATGTAAATACATATGTAAATACATATACATATGTAAATACATATTTTTTTTTATCATAGTAGATTTTTCCAGAAATAAGAAATGCATACCTTTGGTCATGTCTATAGAAATTTGTGGTTTGTACAATATATCTACAGCCATAATATTTCTATTTGTATGCAATAAGATATTAAACACGTCTTGAATGTTTAAAAAAAAAATAAAATTTTCTTTAAATTTCTTAATTAAAAATGGTCTTACTATGAACCTATTTTAGAAGAAAAGTCATTTTTGGAAGTACTTCAATCTGAAACTCATGTTTATTTTTTAAACTGCAATACATCATTTAATTTAAGACATATTATTTCACAGTGGTTGGGGAAACACAGCTCTAAAGAGCGTCATGATAGAATGCGACAGTGTGTCGGAACTAGCATACACTTTTTTCTTGAACTAAGCATTTTCTTCTTTTTTTAACACTTCTTATTAATGTATAACATGCAATTTCTAATGTATAACATGCTCTTGCAATTTCTAATGCGTAACATGCAATTCCTAATGGAAAACATACTCGTGTAATTTACTAAATGCATTTAAAAATTGAATAGTTTTCCCCAAAAAATTCATTCAGTAGATATCGTGCAATACATTAAATCATAAAATTTTAGGATTCGGCTTGAAATATCCACTTGTGGTAAGTTTGAATAGACACTTTCTTGTTTATTTTATAATTTCTGTTACTAGAATCATTTAATAAAATTTTAATTAAAAAATAACGGCTTCATTAAAACAATTAACACGATAGAGTCTTGTAATCTCAGCGTTCCAAACACTCGCTCACATCATGAAATTTAAAATCTCTTGGTTTCCCTCTTTCCCCAAAACACCAACTAAGATTAAAATATTAAACACCATTTTTGCAAAATACTGATTATTTTCATAAAACTCTTTCATATTTATATTAATCTACCACTCTTTTATTCACTCATTCATTCGTGATATCGAAAACATCCACCATTCAAATTCGCAGAAAAGATCTCATTCATTTGTTACACCTCCACCAAGACATCTTGGCCCGAATGGCTTCGAGCATTAAACTACCATTCAACTGATTGTGGTTTCGAGTCTCTTCCCGTACTCAGCGAATGTATCCTTTTAAATTCAAAAACTTTAAAAAACGCCGCTCTCTTCAAATCTTCATTACCTACCCAAACTTCCGCTAGGGGGTGGCACCTCCGAAAATTCACTTTAAGTACGTCACGACTGATAAATATTGTGAGTACGTCACGGATCGCCGAGGGAGAAGGTCTCTGTTCACATCGCTACTGTTATCGGTTCAAGGTCGGGTCAAAGTTCAAAGTTACCTCTTGATGTCATCAGTCCAAAGGTCGAGTGTCCTCATGAAATACCCGTCCAAAGTTCAAGTTACGTTATCAGCTCAAATATTCCCTCACTCGGTTCAAAGTTCACCTGATTTCCCAACACTTCCTCCTCATGACGTCATCGCCTTGCGCTTATTGCTCGGGCGCAGTTTGCTGCAGAACGCATGTTTCTTACCTACTTACAACGGTTAAAATGAAGTCTTATTCTAGAAAATCTAACTTTTAGGTAGATGATCCTGCAGTGCTACACCTGATTGTTATTATAGTGTTAGAATCTTTAAATAAACCTGTGCTTCTTTCCAGATACTTTTCGAACGCAAAAGTAACGAACTTTTAGGATAACCTATATTTTATAACCGCTTCCAACTGTTTGGTTAAAATGTAGCTTTTTCATATTATATATTGAGATTCTTGTGGGTCTTGTTTCTTCTTCAGGTGTTTATCTTCAGCGTGATGCGGGGGCCGTTCGTGGAGGAGTTCTACCAGTGCGTCACGTTCGGCTTCTACACGGCGCAGTGGCAGGAGCAGTTCTACACCACCCTCACTCTCGTCCTCATGTTCCTACTGCCCCTCCTCGTACTCGTTTCCACCTACATCGCCACTTTCCTCACCATTGCCAGTGAGTATACTCTATGAAATTTTATACAAACATTAATAAAAGTAGTCTCCCTCTCCAGATAAGGTGTATTCCAGAGTTTGGTTCATGCTACAAATAAAGCAACTAACTTAGGTGGTCCGGTTACCAGACTTGTTCGTGCTCATCTGTTTCAAATAGCTAGTAACTGCACTGAAATCAATAAAAATGGCAATGTTCTGTAAGTTTGCAAATCTCTGTAGCGATCAACAAGGTCAACCGCACTATGCAGATTTATAGGAAATTTAGATGCTCTTCATATTTCACCACTGATGAAGGGCATAGTAATACCCGAAAGAGGTATGTCCGCGTGATTTTAGTAAGTCGCAAAACAGAGATTTTAATGTAAAACTTCTAATTAATGGCTACATTTTTTGGTTGTCGTTATTTTTAAAGTATATACAGAGGATGTTTACACAGTTTTAGAACAAATATGATAAAAAAATAATTCAAGATAATATTATTTGGCAGCAGATTATTATATAAAAACTAAATTATCGTCTGTTGTAGTTAAAAAGCATCTACTTTGGGGCACATAAGCAAGGTTTGGATCGAAAGACATATTTTTGCTTCTTACGAAGAAAAAATATTCCCATTCCTTGATACAATATAAACGTTGTGAAAATCATGAAAATAATATTATTAAATACAAAATAAGCAATATTATTTATAACAAGAAAGATCAATCATGCTTAAAGCATTGATTATGAAACACTTTCTAAATTCAATGCAATTTTATTTAAACATGTCTAAAATGCAATACATTCCTCGGCAATATTTTAAAACTTATCACAATACTACATTAATTTATTATATTTGAAAACTTAAACCTTCATAGAAAAAAATGAACTTCATTCAAATGGCGGCATCGAAATATAAATTGCCATATTAACACATTAAACATATCTAAAATGCGATACATTCATCGGTAATAATTTTAGAATTATCATAATACTACGATAATTTATTATATTTGAAAACTTCATCGAAAACAACTGAAATTTATTCAAATGACGTCATAGAAAAAATAACACGCCTGGCTCTCTTTATAAAAGCAGCATTTCATTCATAAACAATTTCCCATTCATTTCATTCATCACAATACTATAATAATTTATTTTATTTAAAAATTAAGACCATGGAGCTACAAATAATTAAACTCTATGCTTAAAACTTCATCGAAAAAAATCGTCCTTCTCTTTGTAAAATCAATGAATATTTCAAACATATCAGCTATGCAGACTCCATGAGCTAAATAATTTTGTGTTAAAGAAATACAACAATTCTAATACAACTCATTCTACATATTTTGTTGATTACATTTTACATAAGTGAAAAATAGGCTTCGTTGTAGAAATAATCAAATTTGGATTTAAACTCAAATATATTGTAATTGCGTTGTTTCAGTATGTATATGCACAGAATTTAAGCAAAAATAAAGTGGTTTTAGGACGGATACAACACTCAATACGAATTAAAAAGAATTTTAAAAATCACGATTTTGAGACAAGATGGATGCCATATATCATTTTGAAGTGGGTCACGTGATCTTTTTATATCATAGTCATGTGATCGCTTCATATAAGAGGTGTAATTATTATATTAATTTTTATTTAAAAACTACTGAATATATTTCGCTGAATTTTTTTTATACATTTTATGGAACAATATGAATATTACTTAAAATTTTCGAAGCAATTTGTGAATTTTAAATCCGCTTAAAAAATGTTTGAAAAATTAGGTCCCATAGGGCTCAATGTATTTCATTTTTTCAACCCGGGTTCAATCCAAAACTAATTGGGTGATATTATTCATTTATATTCCCATAGGTCCTACAGATCGTCTGAACAACATACTAACATTTTATTTTGATTAAGTCATTTTTAGGGCAGTTATCGTGCTAACGGACAGACAGACAGACAGAATGAAGAAAGTCATAAACACTTTTCAACTTTGTTGTAAAGTGTTAATAAAGGAAATCACTATGAGGAATTGCTTCGAGCCGAAAAGAACACACAAAAGGAATATCTTAAAATAATGACTCAAGAGACAAGTATCAAGGCAATTTTGATCATTTTCCTTAAAAGTCCCCTGATGTGCCACGAATGAGCAATCGTGCCTTTTAAGGAAATAATTATGAATATGCCATTTAATATTTAAGGCATCAGTTTATTGCTATTTTTGCATGTATCACAGAACTGTTAAAAAGAGCACTTTCTAAACGCAGGCCTAAATGAATGGATAGACTATGGAAAGTGAAGGATGAATAAAACATACCTAAATTGGGTCTTTCTAAATGAGTAGTGAACTGTAATTCTATAAAAGAAGAATGCAGTAATACTTATCCATACTTTATTACAAACTATCTACATGAATAACTGAGAACAACGAGCCATTTTCTCGTGTCACCTATCGCTCCAAGTTTTATTCCAACACTACAATTTCGCTTTTTCAAATCCGGCCACCCGCTGCTTGGCGCTCGCCAAACAAGAACAATTGGCGTCTTTCATACATACTTACGGGCTCCAACATTCCGTCCGGCGTTGAAATGCCAATTACAAGGAATGAATAAGTACAATTATAAAAAAATCAAGAAATTAAATCAAATTGCAACTAAAGTACATAATACAATCACAATAAGAACCACAATAAATTATAAAGAATACAAGAATACATTGCAAATAATTCAAGGAGACCTTTTAACCATAATCACATAACTCCATTCCATACGTAATTACATTATCTGAATTAAGACATTAATTTTCCATAGGCAAAACCGCTATTTTTGAAATGGATCTCTTGTATATTCCCTTTTGTGTTTTTACATTGACAACTCTGACCTTATTGTCCATGCCCAAAAATGTTTCAACTATTCTGCTTAAAACCCATTTGCAGGCAGGTAAATTAACTTACTTTACTACAACCATATCTTCAACCTTCAGATTATTTTTCACAATCATCCACTTATTACTTTCCTTATATACATAATGTATAAGGAAAGTATTGTGACGGGGTCGAAAATTCGAATTCGATTTTTCGACGGGAGAGCACGTTTCAAGCATCCCTGATCACGAATCAAACATTTTTGAAGTGATGTCTGTGTGTGTGTGTGTGTGTGTGTGTGTGTCAGTGAGTCTGTGGAGACGATAACTGACGAACGAATGGACCGATTCAAACCAAATTTGGTACAAAAATCACAATCCGTAAACACTGGAAGCCTATTGTTTTTATACGCAATCGAATGTTCAGAACCCCCCTAAATTTTCGAATGAAATTTTGAAAAAATCGTCAAAAAATTAAAACCACTAATAAAGTTACGCAAATAGACATTTCTTATGTAATTTTTCATTAGAAAACGATTGACATAAATTTTAGAACGCTAACGTGAACCGTTCTCGAGATATTGTACATTTTTAAAAAAAATTATCAAAAAGTCATATAAAATAAAAAGAAAAATATTTCCTATTGAGAAACATGTTTACTTTTCATATGTAATACCATGCGATAAATTGAGTGACATCCTTCTCGTGGATCTAGCTCGTTCCATTCTTGAAAAAATATACTTTGAATAATACTTTTGTATTTGAACGCCAATAGTCATTTATCTGCTTTAAGAAAAACTTATTTCTTAGTGCATAACGCTTGGCGAGATTTTGGCGACGAATTTGGCCGAATGTCGCCAACTTGGCGACTTTTTTGAAATGTTGCCAAATTAACGAAAATCTCGCCAAATGGATAAAAATGACGCTAAATCAATGAAAATGACGACTAATTATCGAAAATTCAATATCTTGGAAAGAATATTAGTATCTACTACAAGAAAATCCTATTTTTTTACTGTAAAAGTAGTAAATTCATTACATTATATAAGGAAAGTCATGTGTTGCCCACATCAGATTTTTTCTTTGTTGCAACGTACTTAAATAATTGTTTTGCTATCTCTTCCAAATTATTTGACCCATTTTAGTTGTTCTTTTCCACAAATGTAATCTGTTATCAATTTCTGTCAAAGTGGGTTCTACAATAGCAGTGATTGGTCTACCAATAAGGAAATGCCCAGGAGTCAATACTTCCAAGTCAGCAATATCCGTGATCAAGGGAGTAAGTGGCCGAGAATTCAAAATTCCTTCTATTTGAGTGGTATAGTTAAAAATTCTTCATAAGTCAATTTAGCATCTCCCACCACGCGTTTTCGATTGAAAATTGTTATTTCTGACATCTCAGCTACAAATGAATATCAATCTAAACTATAAGAACAACACCAATGTGTTTGACGATTTTGTACGGATAGTATTACGATTCCATTGAATGAGGAGTGGAGTAAAATGCCACTATTCACTTCATAAACCACCCTCTTCTTTTGTATATCTAGATGTAGGTTGATATTCAAGAGAAAAATGACTATGAGGTAGAACGTTTAAAAATAAATATTTATACTACTGTAAAGAACCTTTCTGCTCCAACCGGCAATCGAACCTTGGATCTTCGAGCTGACCAGCCGACGCTCTACAGTTGAGTTACTGGGAACGAAATTTCAAGCTCTTATCGTCGAAGTGAACTCTGCATTCTTCGCCCTCTAATGTCAGATTAGGGTTCAACTGACAATATGACTAACCATCTCCTGCTATTTTCCCTCCCGGTTAGCCATCTAATGCTATTTTTATCCTCCAGGTTAGCTTCCTGTGTGGTCATTATCCTCTTAATTTGAAATCGGTGCTCCATGTCCCAGAGTCCTCTGAATCCGTGCTAGTCATATTAAGGTCGCTTTCAGACCTCAGACATCTTTGCACTAACCTACAGGGTTGATTTGTTGGGGCTTCATTGCAAAGAACCTTTCTGCCCCAACCGGCAATCGAACCCTGGATCTTCAGACTGGGCAGCCGACGCTCTACCGTTGAGCTACTGGGATGAAATTGCAAGCTCATATTGTCGACGCATTCTCCACTCTTTAATGTCAGATTGGCGTGCAACTGACAATCTAACTGACCACCTTCTGCTATTTTTATCTCAGATTAGCCTCCTGATGCTATTTTTATCCTCCAGCTTAGCTTCCTGCGTGGTCGGTTATCCTCTCGATCTGAAATCGGCGACATTCAGACCTATGATTTCTTTGCACTAGTCTACAAGGTTGAATTGTTTGAGCACCATTGTAAAGACCTCGCTGCCCCAATCGGGAGTCGAACCTTGGATCTTCAGACTGGGCAGCCGACGCTCTACCGTTGAGCTACTGGGATGAAATTGCAAGCTCTTATTTTCGAAGTGGACTCTGCACTGCCATCGGAAACCGTGCGACAACAGTACACGGAGCATGACCCTGATTTCAACCCTATACCCTACCTACCACAATATTCAGATTTAAACCCTGTCGAGGACGTTTAGGGCATGTTGTAAGACACACCTCACAACAATCTCCTCCGTTATCAAATGCACAGGAGCTTACGATCTGCTTGTCCACCCCTTGTTATTCTCTTGACTGAAATGCACTTCAGCACCTTGTAGAATTCATGCTTGACCGCACACGTGCTGTAACGTAAGCTAAAAGCGGCCCAATAAGATATTAAAAGTGGGTTTCTAATTTACTGGCCTGTGTATGTACAGAGTGTCCATAAAGTTCCGGAACGGCGCAATATCTCTAGAAATACACTTCGGATCAAAAAATAAAAAAACACGTATTCAATATTTTTATAGAAAAGCTATCCAATGATACCAAAATTGACCCCCTCCTTGGAGGAGGGGGGAGGGCAACTTTTATTTTTAATGGGAACCCCCATTTTTTATTGCAGATTTGGATTCTCCAGAAAAAATTACATACATTTGACCTACGATTTTTGATTTTTGCTCCCACAAACGACGCTATAATCGAGAAAAACGGAAGTGGGTCATAAACGTTTAAAAATGGGAATGTCTCGGGAAATATACTTCGGATAGAAAAATAAAAAATTACGTGTTCAATATTTTAAAAAATCCTATCCAATGAGGCTAAAATTGATTCCCTCCGCCTGCTAACCGTTCACTTCAGCGACAACTGTTGATTTCAATTTAGAAAACGGTTCAAAACTACTTTTAGCACTACCCAGGAACAACGATGAGGACGATGTTGATTAACATCAGTCCCCTTGCCTCTCATGATCAGGGTGCTTTTTTTTCTGTAACTTTTAAACGTTAGTGCCCCACTTCCGTTTTTCTCGATTATAGCGCCGTTTGTGGGAGCAAAAATCAAAAATCGTAAGTCAAATGTATGTAATATTTTCTGGAAAATCCAAATCTGCATTAAAAAATGGGGGTTCCCATTGAAAATTTCAAAGTTGCCCTCCCCCCCTCCTCCAAGGAGGGGGTCAATTTTGGTATCATTGGATAGCTTTTCTAAAAATATTGAATACGTGATTTTTTATTTTTTGATGCGAAGTGTATTTCTCGAGATATTGCGTCGTTCCGGAACTTTCTGGACACCCTGTATATGTTTACCAAATATTTTCCTTTTAACGTATATTTCTCAGGATCTGCTATAGATAGAGCTCTTTGATGATGATATGGATTCAGCATTCTATTCTGAAGAGGAGGTTTTTCACTTTCGATTCATTCTTACTAAGGATTTACACTTTCGATTAAAAAATGTTTCTTGTTGATGGCAAACAAATTTTTCTTAAATATATAGATTATAAACCGCGGATTATAAAAATATTTATAATCGTAATTAATATTCTTTGATCGGGACATACGTTTCAAATAAAAACTATTTTATTTGCTGTCATAGTTTAATTGCAAAATTAAATGCGAATATTGAGTGAGCTGATTGATTATACTAGATGCCACTTTCAATGCATTTAGAAAAAAATTCTATAGTAATAGTAGTCAATCCTAAAAGGAATATTTCAATTAACCGAAATGATATGCAATTAAAAAGCACGAATTAAGGCATTTTTCCTAAAATCTCATTTGAACCTGAAAACATTCTTGAAATTTAATTTCAATGTTAAGGCGCATAATTGGCGAAAATACTTTTAGCATAAGCTCAAAAAATAAAAAGGAGTTGAGGTTCTTATATTTTTAATTAAAACCAATTCATCATGGTGGAGTGTTATATACAAGAACAAACAAAAAAATGTTCCCCTAATTATAAGGATTTTACTTATCAAAAATGCTTTAAGAGACCTTTAATCTATTTTAATGGCAAAAAATGAAAATGCTTTTAATTTAATACAAGATATTATAAAGAATAGTTAACATTCTGAGCTGTTAATCATTGATTTGTTTCACAGTGTTGTTTCATTTTACTTTAAGATTATTTAGTGTAACGAGGAGATAAAGTGAATTGTTGTTGTTGAGACCCAGACCGTCAGACCCACCATAAAGGTGTAAGGTATCTGTTTGGACGGCCGGGAAGTGCCACTCAATTTAGACCTGAACCCAGTGGGGGGAGGCATCCATAGGGACCGTACCCTCCTTCTCCTACCACCAACCACTCGGAAGGACTTACGGACCCAGATGTTTAACGTGATCGTATTCCGCGTGAACACGGCGGCAGTTTTGGCAGCTGCGGGAATCGAACCCGGGCCTACCGAGTGCAACTCGCGCGTGCTAACCACTGGGCAATCGCGCCCTAAAGTGAATTGTTGTTGTTGAGACCCAGACCGTCCGACCTACCAGAAAGGTGTAAGGTAACTGTATGGACGGCCGGGAAGTGCCTCCCAATTTAGACCGGAACCCAGTGGGGGAGGCATCCACAGGGACCGTACCCTCCTTCCCCTACCACCAACCTCTCGGAAGGACTTACGGACCCACATGTTTAACGTGATCGTACTCCGCATGAACACGGCGGCATTTGTGGCAGCGTGCAAATCTAGCGCGCAAACCACGGGGATACCGCACCCGAGATGGCCAACAGCACGCGGCGTTCCGAGGTAGTCACCCACCAAGTACTAACCGCGCCCGATGCTGCTTCACTTCGGTGATCTAACGAGAACCGGTGTTTTCAGCACGGTACGGCCGTTGGCCCACCTAAAGTGAATTGTGAAATACCTCGAAATATCTCAGTATTGTGTGAGTATAATCTTGTATTTTATGAATGACTTTTGACAGTCATAAAATATGGCTTTTGATTGTAACTGATGGTTCTCTGCGATCTCGTAAGATAGCAAGAGTTATTAGTTGTACATTGTCCTTGTTTACGCTTACTGGTGCTTTTAATAAAGCAATAATTAGCCATGAATTCGAGTTGATTCTTGTATTCTGTGTATACAGCCACAATTCCAGAGTATACGTCGTAACAATACGATATTCATACAAACCATCTATCCATTGAAATAAGTATCTGATCAGTCCAGCACGTGGTTTTCATTGCTGATAAGCAAATGCCTGTAGTGTGGCAAAGAATAACATGAATGAGAGCTTTATTTTGTTTCTGAAACTCAATAGGCATTTTAGTGGTTCCAACTAGAATACACAACCCAATTTCTAAACACTGGCTCGATATTCTAATAGAAAATAGTGTAAAATAGTGAGAAAATAGTGTACCGACAAAAACTGTTCTCGAGACTCTCGAATAAAAGTGCCGTCAAACTGGAAACTATCAAGTAAAATGAAAAAGCTGTAGGCTTTGAAACAGGGAGGTGGAATATTGAAAGAACGCAAACATATAAAAACGGTAAAAAGTATTTGCATAAACAAGACTCACGGCGAAACAGAGGAAAACGATATGTTTTGAGAGCTAGATGATCCGGTATCATTTGGTAGGTATAAACAGAGCAGATACAGATAGCGCAAAACGATCGGGTTTTGATAATAAATGAGCCAATACTACCCGGGAATAAATAGCAAAGTGTGACATAGAATGGAAATATCCGGTTTCGGAAAAACATGATATAACGATGTCATAAAAAATTAACATTTACAGATGAAATGAATAACCGGTTTCATAAATAGAAGGAGCCGACTTCGTCTTGAAATAAAAATTAATACAAGTAGTTTTGTATAAAAGAAATGACCCATTTCATAAATTAAAAGGGCAGCTTCATCGGCAAGGTACACTTTAAAGTAGTTACATACGTAATCCAATAAATATTTTTCGATTACGATTTATTTTTTTTTAATCTCTGTCGAAGAAATATTTGGCAATGCAACGACTATAAATAGGTTACAAGAAACAAAATTCTATCGTTGTGGTTTGAAGGAAAATTATACCCGTGTTGTCCCGCATTTCATAAAGGGTAAGTTTTACGATCGACTGTAAATGCAAATACTCCTCGTTTGATATTTAATAACGACGCCTATTACGCCGCACAGGATGCCGAAGCTCGGGGAGCAACTTTGAAAGTGGTTAGACAAATATTGCGATAGAAAGTAAAATAAATGAGTTTTTTTATGATCAGAAATATAAAATCTATTTCGTTACCATCGTTCGCATAAATGGCTCTATGTATACAGAAATAAAAGAGTACTACCCACTAAAAGTTTTTAAACCTGGTATTTTGTCTAAGCATCTCATTTCTTCGACCATTATTTAACGTATGCTCCATTACGTTGGAAAATAAGTACAAGCAATCGAATATAAATTAAAATAAAATAAAAACTGCGTCCGACCTATTCCGTTAAGGTCCACTTGTATAATAATCGGTATCTGTATAATAAAATATTGCATGCATTTTTGAGCGAGTTAATCATTTAACATCGCAACATTGTTAGAAATGTAATATTTTCAAGTTGGTAACACACCGATCAATCAGATGCATTTGGTTGATGGGTGTTAATGTATATTATTTTAATATTTTGACATCCATTGCGTAGTTCTAACTCATTTTCCAACGTAGACCCTACTGCAACCCTTACGTCAACAATTATCCCAGTTTTATCATGAAAATAATTCTATGAACATCTAAAGGGTCAAAGGTTTCTGGTGCAAATTACAAAAGCTTCTATATATCTACGCATTCTCTTTTATGATATAAAGCATCTATATAGAAATTGTCTAATGTAATTTTGTCTGTCCCGACCTTTCAAAAGCCCCTACGGAGACCTAAATGACTGAAATTTTGCGTAACAGAATCTGAGACAATTTTCAATTAAGATGAATATTTTTGACGCTAAGCTCCATACAAGATAAAACAAGACAAACAAGATTGCGCTAAATAAAATAAAACTGCTTTAGATAGGACACGTAGAACACTGCTTTAGATAGGACAGACTGTAACAACAAAAAAGTAGAAGCCGTTGTAGAAAATGGAACTACTTTAGCATACTATCACTGCCTAAAAAAATATTAGGCAACAATTCCAGTTACTAAGTAGGTGGTTCAAAAAGTAAAGTAACAACAGTTCTCACGGGTGCACAAATTCGGCGTGCGAATTAAATTCCATGTCTAGATAAGGTGTCGTGCTGTTGCACGACAACGCCCGACCGTATACGGCTTTGGTTACACTTGATTTGGTACAGCATTTCCAATGGAATGTAGTTGAACACCCAACCTTCAGTCCAGATCTCGCACCAAGCGATTTTCATCCCTTTGGACCGTTGAAAAAGCACCTGGCAGGTCGCCATTTCACAACCGATGCCGAAGTTCAGAAAGCCGTCGTTGGATGGCTCCGCGATCTGGACCCTGATTTCTTTTATGCCGGGGTCGATAGATTAGTTTACTGATGGAACAAATGCTTCGACAACCATGGTGAATATGTAGAAAAATAATATGTACCAGTGCCTTGCTAACTTTGTGTATCTCTTTGATTTCGTGAATAAACCTTTTCTCTCACAGGACTTGTTACCGTACTTTTTGAACCACCCTCGTACTTTTTAAACCCTGATCGCAGAACACTAGACCCCAACCAACAAATCTTAATCGCTTTACCAACAAAGACATTTGGGATAATCCTACAGTTAATGTATTTCGTATTTCTTACTTATTATCTTTAAAAAAATATATTTGTGTCAATGTACTCACCATTTCTTTCTTTCTTTCAGATTCGGGTAAGTTCAGACGCTTCTAATGCTTGTTGAGCTTATTCCCCTGTATGTTACACGAGCCAATTGTAAGTTGTTAAATATGAATATTTGGGAGATTTCGAAATTGCTGTTCTATCCTTGTATCATTTTATAGTTCTTCCTATGGTTTCTGTGTTTTAAGGTGATTAAGTATAATGAGTGAAAAAATATTATCACTGCTAGATCTTTTACTCTGGTCTCGCAATTGTTTAGGTTCCTCTTTTTAACTTTCACGACTTATAATAGCTGCTCGCTAAATGGGCTGCACGTCACTATTTCATTATGCATACTTCTCAGGAAACAGAGACCGAGTTCTGGTAATAATTGCGTTACTATTTCATGGTAAACTTAGTTTAGCTTAAATATTTTAATCCACCCATACTTTCATATTTTGCAGCAATATAGAAAAAATCTGATGTGGGCAGCACATGACTTACCTTATATAATGCAATGAATTTACTACTTTTACAGTAAAAAAAACATAGACTATTTTTATAGTTATTATTACTTTCCTTATATACGAGTACATACTGTATAAGGAAAGTATTGTGACGGGGTCGAAAATTCGAATTCGAGTTTTCGACGGGAGAGCACGTTTCAAGCATCTCTCATCACGAATCAAACATTTTTGGAGTGATGTCTGTGTGTGTGTGTGTGTGTGTGTGTGTGTGTGTGAAAGTATGTGTGTGTGTGTGTCAGCGAGTCTGTGGAGACGATAACTGACGAACGAATGGACCGATTCGACCCAAATTTGGTACAAAAATCACAATCCATAAACACTGGAAGCCTATTGTTTTTATACGCAATAGAATAATCAGAACCCCCTAAATTTTCGAATGAAATTTTAAAAAAATCGTCAAAAAATCAAAACCGATAATGAAGTTACGCAAATAGACATTTCTTATGTAATTTTTCATTAGAAAACGATTGGCATAAATTTTAGAACGCTAACATGAACCGTTCTCGAGATATTGCACATTTTCCAAAAAAATTATGAAAAAGTCATATAAAATAAAAAAATATATATTTTCCATTGAGAAACGTGTTCACTTTTCATATGTAATACCATGCGATAAATTTGGTGACATCATTCTCATGGATCTAGCTCGTTCCATTCATGAAAAAAGATACTCTGAGTAATATTTTTGTATTTGAATGCCAATAGTCATTTATATGCTGTAAGAATAACTTATTTCTCCTTTCATAACGCTTGGCGAAAATTTTGGCGACGAATTTGACGGAATGTCGCCAACTTGGCGACATTTTTAATTGTTGCCAAATTAACAAAAATCTCGCCAAATTGATAAAAATGACGTTAAATCAATGAAAATGACGTCCAATTGAAGAAAATTCAATATCATGGAAAGAATATAAGTATCTACTATAAGAATAACGCTTTTTTTTAGTTGTAAAAGTAGTAAATTCATTGTATTATATAAGGAAAGTCATGTGTTGCCCACATCAGATTTTTTATATTCTTTTCAAGATATTGAATTTTCGTCAATGAGTCGTCATTTTCCATGTCGTCATCATCAATGAGTCATCATTGATTTAGCGTCATGTTAATCCATTGGGTGAATTTTTCGTTAATTTAGCAACATTTAAAAAAATCGCCAAGTGGGCGACATTCTACCAAATTCGTCGCCAAAATCTCGGCAAGCGTTATGGACGAAGATATAAGTTATTTTTACAGCAGATAAATGACTATTGGCGTTCAAATACAAAAGTATTACTCAAAGTATCTTTTTTAATGAATGGAACGAGCTAGATCCACGAGAATTATGTCACCCAATTTATCACATGGTATTACATATGAAAAGTGAACTTGTTTCTCAATAGGAAATATTTTTTTTTATTTTATATGACTTTTTGATAATTTTTTTGAAAAATGTGCAATATCTCAATAACGGTTCATGTTAGCGTTCTAAAATTTATGTCAATTGTTTTCTAATGAAAAATTACACAAGAAATGTCTATTTGCGTAACTTTATTAGTGGTTTTGATTTTTTGACGATTTTTTTAAAATTTCATTCGAAAATTTAGGGGGGTTCTGAACATTCGATTGCGTATAAAAACAATAGGCTTCCAGTGTTTACGGATTGTGATTTTTGTACCAAATTTCGTTCGAATCGGTCCATTCGTTCGTCAGTTATCGTCTCCACATCCTCACTGACACACACACACAGACATCACTTCAAAAATGTTTGATTCGTGATCAGGGATGCCTGAAACGTGCTCTCCCGTCGAAAACCCGAATTCGAATTTTCGAACCCCGTCACAATACTTTCCTTATGCATTATGTATATAAGGAAAGTAATAAGGAAAAGTGAAGCAACGCATCAAAGCTCAAATAGAACAATAAGTCATCATATCTTCCCTTCGTCAGTGCCAGAGAACCAACAAACCCGAAGTCCAAAAGAGGTATGGGCTCATCAATAAGGCGTTAACATACGTCACTCAAGTTTGCCTTATCCTTAATACGAAGTGTATTTTGCTTATTGAATATAGAAACAATTTTGATTTCTAACAGATTTTTGTAATAAAATACCATCAAAGTTTTATAAAATAAATTATCGGGATAATTGATAGTTCTGTTTCTAGACTTATAACTTATTAGAGACAATTTCATTGGAAAATTTGGATAATTGATTCTAAAAACTTAAGTGCCAATAGAATGCTTTTATATTTGCAAAATTCACGTACACAAACGTGCGCTCTAACATACCCTAACACACATACTAACACACGCACACACTAAAACATAAACACACGCACATACTAAAACAGACACACATTAACACACACACATACTAAAACATGTACACTAACACGCGTACATACTAAAACACACACACACACACACACACAACACACACACACACACATACACGTGCGCGCTAACATACCCTAACGCACATACTAACTCACGCACTGACTAAAAACATATACACAAACACACGCACATGCTAAAACACACACACATACTAAAACACACACACACCTACTAAAACACACACACACACTAAAACATGTACACTAACATACGTACATACTAAAACACACACACATCCACACACACACATGCGAGCTAACATACCCTAACGCACATACTAACACACGCACACACTAAAACACACACACAAACACACGCACATACTAAAACACATACACACTAACACACACCCTGCCGTCCAAATAGATACTCAAGTCCTCAGGACGAGTCGGACGGTCTGTGTCTTTAACACTAACACACACACACATACTAAAACATATACACACACTAAAACATATACACTAACACACGCACATACTAAAACACACACACATCCACACACACACACACACACACACACACACACACACACACACACACACACACACACAGACAGACATCATCTGAAAACTGTTTAGTTCTTGTTCAGGGATACTTGAAGCGGGCTTTCCTGTCGAAAACTCGAATTCGAATTTTCGACCCTATCACAATACTTTCATTATACTACATTATATTCTGTATAGAAGGTGAATGAAGTCATCGAAATATAAATCGTCTGCCTCTCTATGTAAAAATTAATGAATATTTCATTCTTATCTTTTATATTCCAGACTCCAGAGTTAAATAATTTTGCCTGAAAAAGAATTAGTAATTCTTATACAATTCACCTTACAATTGTTTGATTTGTTTACATTCTGCATACTATAAAATCAGTCTTCATTGTAGAAATAGGTAAATGTGGAATCTTCATTGAAGTTTAGTGATCATTAAAAAATATTGTAATTGCGTTGACACAGAATTTAGATACACAGACAATAAGCAAAAGTAAATCGGTTTTGTGGCGGATGCAAAATTAAGCATATATTTAAATGATCTTTAAACATCTAGTGTAAAAGCGGAAAATAGAAGCCTTATTTTATTTAACAATGAGTGGCGTGATCTCTTCATATAAGATGGGTTGTTGTTGTTGAGACCCAGACCGTCCGACCTACCAGAAAGATGTAAGGTAACTGTTTGGACGGCCGGGAAGTGCCACCCAATTTAGACTGGAACCCAGTGGGGGAGGCATCCACAGGGACCGTACCCTCCTTCCCCTACCACCAACCTCTCGGAAGGACTTACGGACCCACATGTTTAACGTGTTCGTACTCCGCATGAACACGGCGGCAGTTGTGGCAGCGTGAAAACCCAGCGCGCAAACCACCGGGCTACCGCACCCGAAAGGTACCAACAGCACGCGGTGTTCCCAGGTGGTCACCCACCCAAGTACTAACCGCGCCCGATGCTGCTTCACTTCGGTGACTAACGAGAACCAGTGTTTTCAGCACGGTACGGTCGTTGGCCATATATAAGATGGGTGTAATTGTTATTTCAATTTTTATTTATAAAACTACCCAACATATTTTAGTGAAATTTTTACACGTTTTATGTGATAATTTGGATATGTTCTAAAATTTTGAAAGCAATTGGTGAATTTTAACTCTAATTAAAAAATGCTTGGAAAATGATGTCCCATAAGGTTCAATATATTTCATTTATTCCCCCCGAGTTTAATCCGAAACTAATTGAGTGATATTCATTTTAATTCCATATATTCCACAGACCTTCTCAACAACATACTAAAATGCCATTTCGATACAGTCGTTCTTATGGAAGGTATCGTGCGAACGGACAGACAGAGAGATTGACCAAAATCATAAACACTTTTCAACTATATCGAAAAAAGTTAAAAGTGTTTTAGAAACGTTCAGCTAAAGAGTCCATATGTAATTCTATTCATATTTCGCCATTTATAATACAAACTATTTGTATTTCTTTTGACTTAATCGATATTTTGATCGATCTAGAGAAAAGCGGATTCGTAAGATCAGATGTAGGGGAATTTCCATACAATCCGATGAATCCATCCAATATCGTACTGCACCCTTCTTGGGAAATTTTTTCTTTATGTAGTATATCCAAGTGTAGGATGAATTAAACATACCTAAATAGAGCCTTTCTAAATGAGTAGTGGACTGTATTTCTATAAAAGAAGAACTTCAGTAATACTTATCCATACCTTTATTACAAACAATCTATATTAACAACCGAGAACAACGAGCCAATTTCTCGTGTCACCTAACGCCACAAGTTTTATTCCAACACTACAAATTCGCTTTTAAAAACTCGCCACCCGCTGCTTGGCGCTCGCCAAACAAGAACACATGGCTTCTTTCAAATACATACTTCACGGGCTCCAACATTCCGCCCGGCGTTGAAATGTCAATTTCAAGGAATGAATAAGTACAATTATAAAAAAAACAAAAAAAAATCAAGAATTTAAATCAAATTGCTACAAAGTACACAATATAATCATAATAAAAACCACACAATAATCATAAAGAATACAAGAAGCAATTGCAAATAATTCAAGGAGACATTTTAACCATAATCACATAATGTAGTTACATTATCTGAATTAAGACATTAATTTTCCATAGGCAAAACCGCTATTTTTGAAATGGGTCTCTTGTATATTCCATTATGTGTCTTTACATTGACAACTCTGACCTTATTGTCCAAGCCTAAGAATGTCTCAACTATTCTGCCTAAAACCCATTTGCAGGAAGGTAAATTATCTTCCTTTACTACAACCATATCACCAACCCTTAGATTATTTTTTATAGTCATCCACTTATTTCTTTGTTGCAACGTACTTAAATAATTGTTTTGCCATCTTTTCCATATTGTTTGACACATTTTAGCTGTTCTTTTCCACAAATGTAATCGGGTCGGACGGTCTGGGTTTCAACAACAACAAATGTAATCGGTTATCATCAATTTCTGTCAAAGTGGGTTCTACAATAGCAGTGATTGGTCTACCAATAAGGAAATGACCAGGAGTCAATACTTCCAAGTCATCAATATCCGTGGTCAAGGGAGTAAGTGGCCGAGAATTCAAAATTCCTTCTATTTGAGTGGTTATAGTTAAAAATTCTTCATAAGTCAATTTAGCATCTCCCACCACGCGTTTTAAATGATACTTGAAAGACTTGACTCCTGCCTCCCAGAGACCTCCAAAGTTGGGAGCTCTGGGAGGAAGGAATTTCCAAAGTATAGATTCCGAGGACAAAAAATTGGCAAAATTGACATCAGGTTTGGTTACCAGATTATGTAACTTCTTAAGTTCTATATTAGTACCCACAAAATTTTTTGCGTTATCACTAAAAATAGTCGTCGCCTTTCCTCGTCTAGCAAAAAATCTTTTCAAGGTGGCAATAAATGCTTCAGAAGATAAGTCACATACAATATCCAAATGAACTGCCTTGGTAACCATACATACAAATATACAAATATAAATCTTATGATAAATCCCTTTACGTTGACCCCTATATTTAATCAAAAATGGTCCACAGAAATCCACCCCTGTACAATTAAATGGAAAATTTACATTTACCCTTTCCTTTGGTAAATCACCCATAATTTGTTCAGCTATTAGAGGTTTGACCTTAAAGCAAGTAATACAATTATGCACAATCCTTCTACATGTGGTTCTGCCATTTAAAGGCCAAAATTCCCTACGAATACAATATAATAAATTTTGAGGTCCAACATGTAGATATTTTTTGTGATAACTCTCAATAATCATTTCAGTGAGTTTATGCTTGGCAGGCAATAAAATGGGATGTTTTTGAGTATCAGCTATATGAGAATTTTGGAGACGACCTCCTACTCTCAAAACATTATTTTGATCCAAATAAGGGTTTAAGTTTCTTACCTTTCCAGTTGGAGATTTACCTTTCTGAATGTTAGCTATGTCATCCGTAAATACCCATTCTTGCACACAACGAACTAAAAATAACGTTGCATGTTTAAGTTCGTTACTGGAGAGGAGTCCACAAAGCTTACCCAATGGATTTTTTAAGTTATGGGTAAATCTGAAAATGAAACTTAAAATGCGAATTAATTTAACATAATTATTTGAAATATTGAGAATAGAATCTAAAAACAGAGAGTTCAAGTTCAAAGTCAGCGTCACATCAGTCACTTTCTTGAATTCCTGGATATACAGTTCATCAGATGGGGAATAATGTCTATCAACAATTACCAGCCTTTCCTGATGAAGAAATTCCGGGCCATACCACCACAAGGTATGCTCACCAATTTGATCAGGGTCGAGTCCTCGAGACACCAAGTCCGCTGGGTTCTCTGCAGACCTCACATGTTGCCATTGAAAATTCCGAGTGAACTCCTGAATGCTTGAGATTCTATTGGACACGAACACTTTCAACAGATGGGGCGATGAATCAATCCAAGCTAACACTATTGAAGAATCGGTATAAAGGTAAACTCTGTCAATTTTTAGTTTTAATGAAGTCAGTATTTTTGACACAAGCCTTGAAAGTAATTCTGCTGCACACAGCTCAAGACGCGGTATGGTTCGCACCTTGAGAGGTGCAACTCGCGACTTACTGCACAGAAGGTTGACTTTCACTTCATTTAAGTTGGTCACACAACGAATATACACTGATGCGCCGTAAGCATCTTTACATGCGTCTGAGAATCCATGAATTTCTATTTCCTTAACCGAATCTGCAAGAAGATATCTGTTGATTTTCACATGTCTCAATTTCGGTAAGGCCTGTAAAAACTTTTCCCATTTCCTTTTTTCTTTTTGTGGAAGTTCCTGGTCCCACCCAATCTTTAAATGCCACAATGTTTGTAAAAATATCTTTGCTTTTACTATGACTGGACCTAAAAATCCCAAAGGATCAAACAATCTCGCAATGTCTGATAAGACAGAGCGCTTAGTAGTTGCGTTTGAATAAGATGAAACTGGGAAACTAAAATCGTCATTCTTTGGGTTCCATCTTAAACCAAGTGTTTTCACAGTGTCCATATTAGATTCTTCTTCAAAGTGATATTCTTGGTCACTGAAAGAAACTTGTTCAAGCAATAGTTTCTCATTGGAGCACCATTTGTGCAAGTCCATTCCTCCAGACTTTAACATTGCAATTAACTGTTGTTGTAATTCAGTAGCTGTACCAAGATTATCAGCTCCAGACAAAATATCATCGACGTAAAAGTCAGTTAAAGCAGCCGCAGATGCTAATGGATAATTGTCCCTTTCATCTATAGCTAATTGTTTCAAGACTCGAGTGGCCAAAAATGGTGCACACGCAGTATCATAAGTCACAGTTAGCAGTTCAAACAATTTCGTTTCTTCAGTACAGCCTCTTTTCCAAAGAATGCATTGCAAGTGCCGCTGTTTGGGATGAATCCAAATCTGTCTATACATTTTCTTTACGTCTGCCGTAAAGGCAAATTTATGCTTCCGAAATCGCAATAGTATAGAGAACAAGTCCTCTTGAACTACCCCTCCTTTGTACAAGCAGTGGTTCAGGGAACTTCCAGTGGTGGAAGGTGCTGAAGCATCGAAAACGACGCGCAATTTTGTGGTACTACTATCAGCCTTGTAAATCCCGTGATGGGGCATAACATAGATAGAGTCTTCTGGAGTCACCTCCCTCACTTCACGCATATGTCCTAGCCTCTCATATTCGTTCATAAAGTTACTGTAAAGGATCGCTAATTCAGGGTTTTTATCCAATCGATACCATAAACTATTCAATCTTTTCCTAGCGGATTGTATAGAACTGCCAAGTTCCGCATTTTCTTTGATAGGAAGACTTACTGTATATTTCCCTGTTACATCTCTACTATGAGTTTTTAAAAAATGTTCTTCGCAATGTAACTCTTCTTTATTTTTTGAACAGGGAGGATCTGAAACTGTTTCTATTTCCCAAAACCTTTGTACGATATCTTCTAACTTATTTATCTGAGAGAGCAACCCACAGTGTTGTCTTTCCTCAACTCTACCTTCCACGGCTCCACTTATTACGTAACCAAAAACAGTATCTTGGAATGTAACGGACTGAGTGGAACGAATTTTGTTACTCTTTAAAATTTCAAAAAATAGCTCTGCACCAATCAATAAATCCACCTTCCCCGGTTCGAAGAACCTTGGGTCAGCGAGAGTTATATTCGATGGAATTTTTAACTCTTTCGTATCCAAATATGTAGCAGGCATCATCTCTGTAATTTTAGGGATAATTAAAAGGTCAATCGTTGCAGAGAAAGATCCATTTGAATTCGAAATACTCGTACTTGTTTTTCTTTTTACATTTATCAAGCAATCTGTTAACCCTGTGACTGGGATATTTATTCTTTCCTTTCGTAAACCAAGTGCATTTGCGAAATCAGAGCTTATGCAATTAATTTGGCTCCCAGAGTCAAGAATACCTCTTCTTTTTACGTAATTACCCCTTCCATCTCTAATATAAATAACTGCCGTTGCTAGAATTATTTTCTTTTTCTCCGTTACAAAACAAGACGTTAATATTGTGACGTTAATATATCGCCGCCAATGTTTACTTGATTCGAGTTCCCAGCATCGGAATTCTGATCCATTTCAAACGAAGTGGGGAGAGATTTAGGCTTCATTAACTTTACATCTGTTTTATGCAATAATGAATGGTGTTTAGATTTACAAGTGTTGCACACAAATTGAGATCGGCAAACCGCCACTTTATGGTATCCAAAGCAATTCAAACATAATTTATTTTTTCTAACTATTTCGTATCTTTCTTGAGGGGAAAGTTTCAGAAACATTTCACATTTATGTAATGGATGAGAATATTTACACAAAATGCATGTTGGGGTATTATCAGTAGATTTTACCATTAAATTTCTGGATTTATTTCCTTGATCATAATTGATCATTTTAGGTTTATTCGAAATGTTACGATTGATACTGTCTAAAACTTGACATCTTTTCTCAAGAAAATCTACGAGTTCTTCAAAAACAGGAACCTCATTAGTTTTCAAAGTTAGTTCGAATTGTTTCCGACTTTCGCGATCTAATTTTTGAAGAAGTATATTGATAAGTAAGGCATCCGAAAGAATATCTCTATCAAATTTTAAGCTCTTCAATGCTCTCAAATTCTTATTAACACAGTCTAGTAATTTGCGCAAATCTCTAGCTGATTCTTGTGTCAATTTTTCGTAATTAATGATGCCTTTGATATGCGTATCCACGATTGCTCTTTTATTTTCGTACCTATTTTCAAGTGCTTGAAACAGAGAACTGTACGTATCATCGACAGTTTCGATATGCTTTGCTTCCCCCTTCAAAGCTGCATGCAAATAATAAATTTTTTGATTGTCCGTTAATTTTGGATTATCTTCAATTAAGCTCTTAAATTGGGATTTGAAGCAACTCCACTCTTCATATTTGCCAGAAAATATTGGCAGTGGAATTTCGGGCAATTTTACGGATATAGTTCCAGCAAAATCATTACTAATGGGAACATTAGTGTTCGGAACAACAGAGAGTGTACTAGTTATCTTAAACTGATGTAAGGAAGTTTTCAAACTCACCTCCAAATTCTGCAGTTCCTCATCGACTTCTGACAGTTGGCCTTCAATTTCTTCAAGATGTTCTTCTTGAACATTTGAGTAATAATCCAGTTTTAAGGCTTCAAATTTTATTTGCAAGCGTTCTAAAGCTTCCAACCGGGCACTAATCACCGCTTCATTCTTTTCATCGGAGACTAGGGCAGCTGCAAATTTTGTGATTTGCCCTTTGATATTTCCGCGTTTTCGATTCAAAATTGTTATTTCTGACATCTTAGCTACAAATGAATATCAATCTAAACTATAAAAACCACACTAATGCGTTTGACGATTTTGTACGGAAAGTATTACGATTCCATAGGTATCTCCGGCTCGACGGACCACAAATGTAGGATGAATTAAACATACCTAAATAGAGCCTTTCTAAATGAGTAGTGGACTGTATTTCTATAAAAGAAGAACTTCAGTAATACTTATCCATACCTTTATTACAAACAATCTATATTAACAACCGAGAACAACGAGCCAATTTCTCGTGTCACCTAACGCCACAAGTTTTATTCCAACACTACAAATTCGCTTTTAAAAACTCGCCACCCGCTGCTTGGCGCTCGCCTAACAAGAACACATGGCTTCTTTCAAATACATACTTCACGGGCTCCAACACCAAGGAAAGTTTCGAATCTGCTTTATATGAAAAACATATCGAAAAATTTGGAAGAAAAAGATGAATAGGAAATATGCAAATCAAAAAATACTTGTATTACGTCAGCAGAAAGCGGCGCAATACTACGTTAGCAAAGCCAAATTCCCGAGCTCTTGATATTTTGGATTAGTCCATTTTGTATTTCAGGGGGAATCTTTTGGAATTTTACATATATTGAAAAATAATCCTATTATGAAACTTGTCTTGCACCGGAGACGAAAATTGATTTTTTTTACTTAACTAAAATTTTTACACGATTTAATTTTGGCTGTTTTCTTTGTCTAGGTAAAATGTTGAAATCAATTTTTGACCCATTGAGGGTTCGTCCCGGGGCATGACAGGCTTAATTATTTTTATCTCTCTCTGCGCAAATGACGACATCGGAATTAAGAACGCGCGCATTTTGTTAACTGCGACTGCCATTCCACTCCAACGACATCACTAAATTTACTTGAACGTTAACAATGAAGGTAGAGTTTCTTTCATGAAGGTTCTATGTGCACAGCACAATTTAAAATCTTAAGGTAAGTTTTTTACGCCTGGGTATTGCCATTTCAAAATTAAAAAAACTATTTTTAACTTTAATAATGCGTGCGGTTTGGCAACCCCTTTTAAAGTTCCCTCTTGACCGGGACATTATGAATGAAGAATCTTAATTCATATTTCGTCACGTCGACAACTTTTTCATGGGTTGCCGGGCGAGTGCCCAACCTTGTATTAAAGAATCTTGTTTTGACCCACAATTGAGCCGATTTTCTGGAAATGTTACACACATACATATTTGCGTTGATAATGTAATATTTCATCACATTTTAGTTGATACCTTCCACTCACATAAATAGCACACTCTGGTATCGCACGAAAAAAGGGGAAGTTCAAAGGATTGACTATATCGTTTTTATGAAGAACTCCTATAAAATGATATATGATCAAAAATTGATTACAGAAACTCGAAAGCCAAAGAACTATAACAATTACATGCTACAAACTCATGCTTATTGTTTATAGATATCTCTTTTGGTTTTTTAGATATAAGCATTACAAACTTTAAAAACGTATAACTTTCTTACATCTTCAACTTGACAAGACGATTACTCGAAAACATTTTTGTCGATTACCATTTATATTTATCTTTTATAGCTTATCATATACTTCAGCTGAAAGTTAGAAAAATGAGAAAAAACACTTGCTTGGAGAGCTGCTTTTTCAAGTTTTTTCGACGAAAAAGTTCATAATATACCAGAACAAATCACTCAACATTGCCCAGGTTCTAAATAAATGCATAGTACTCAACTAATATACGGACGGTCTGGGTCTCAACAACAACAACAGTTCACTGCAATCGGCCACCCACTTTGCTGCTCTTTGTCCTAGGATGAGCGCGGACGGTCTGGGCTTTCGACAGTTTACTGCAATGACTGGATGCGATCGCTTAAAAAATTACTGAAATAAAAATTACTTATGAAATCGAATTTTTTTTAAGGTGCTGGTGTTTTAGCTAAATTATAAAATTGTGTTAACCTTAGTTTTTCAGAAGCAACGCTATATATATCAGATCACTTACAAAATGCAGATTCCATTTTCTCTCTATATTAAAAAAAAGTAGCCGTCGACGCTGTTTGACAAATTTCTCGTTTCTCGAGATTCTTTGCTTCATACCGCAAAAACTATTGCATATAAAAAAAATCTGATGTGGGCAACACATGACTTTCATTATATAATGCAATGATTTGACTACTTTTTCAGTAAAAAAAATAGGTATTTCTTATAGTAGATACTTATATTCTTTCCAAGATATTGAATATTCGACAATTAGTCGTCATTTTAATCCATTTGGCGAGATTTTCGTTAATTTGACAACATTACAAAAAGTCGTCAAGTTGGCGACATTCCCCCAAATTCGTCGCCAAAACCTCGCCAAGCTTTACGGACGGAGAAATAAGTTATTCTTATAGCAGATAAATGACTATTGGCGTTCATATACAAAAGTATTACTCAAAGTACCTTTTCTCATGAATGGAACGAGCTAGATCCACGAAAATGATGAACTTTTTACCCGTACACCAAATTTGAAGTCTCTATCTCATAGCGAAGCATGCTTTTCTGGCATTTCACCTTCCGAATACTTTAGTGTGGAGTGCCGCCCACCCCCTTAAATATACATTTTTGAAAAACTGTATTCCTTTAGTGATTTCTATCGGATGATTCGCCCATATACCAAATATCAAGCCTTTATCAAGTTTTAAAAGGGGCATTTCTCCTTTATTCCGCAAATCGAGCTAGATCCACGACAATGATGTCACTCAATTTATCGCATGGTATTACATATGAAAAGTAAATATGTTTCTCAATAGGAAATATTTTTTTTTATTTTATATGACTTTTTGATAATTTTTTTGAAAAATGTGCAATATCTCGAGAACGGTTCATGTTAGCGTTCTAAAATTTATGCCAATCGTTTTCTAATGAAAAATGACATAATAAATGTCTATTTGCGTAAATTTATTAGCGGTTTTGATTTTTGACGATTTTTTCAAAATTTCACTCGAAAATTTAGGGGGTTCTGAACATTCGATTGCGTATAAAAACAATAGGCTTCCAATGTTTACGGATTGTGATTTTTGTACCAAATTTCGTTCAAATCGATCCATTCGTCAGTTACCGTTTTCACAGACTCACTGACAGACAGACAGACACACACACACACACACACACACACACACACACACACAGACACACACACACACTTTCACATACACGCACACACACACACACACACACACACACACACACATACATACACACACATAGACATCACTTCAAAAATGTTTGATTCGTGATCAAGGATGCTTGAAACGTGCTCTCCCGTCGAAAACTCGAATTCGAATTTTCGACCCCGTCACAATACTTTCCTTATACATTATGTATATAAGGAAAGTAATATGAAATTTGGTACGCTTGTAGAAAAAGCTTACGCTGAAATAAACCGTTTTTACTTTCCTCATATACATAATGTATAAGGAAAGTATTGTGACTGGGTCGAAAATTCGAATTCGAGTTTTCGACGGGAGAGCACGTTTCAAGCATCCCTGATCACGAATCAAACATTTTAGAAGTGATGTCTGTGTGTGTGTGTGTGTGTGTGTGTGTGGTTGGAAAGGAAGAAAGTGCGCAATTTCAGTTTTCCAACGTTTGCTATTGTAGGGGGTGCCGCTCTTTAAAATGTTCGATTTGTCGAACAAATGAAAAACGCCTCCTTTACAATGTGATAAAGGTTTGAAATTTAGTATATGGGCTAACTATTTGACAAAAAAACCAAAGATGAATACGGTTTCACAAAAACGTTCATTAACGGGGTACTACACAGAAAAACGTTCGGAAGGTGAAGTGATAGAAAAAACATGTTTCTCGATAGGATAGAGATTTCAAATTTGGTGTACGGGTAGATAGTTTGAAAGGAAGAAAGTGTGAAATTTCAGACATCCAATATTTGCTACTTTAAGGGGTGTCGCACACTAATATGTTCGATTTTCCTAATAAACGAGGCACGCTTCCTTTTAAATGTGATAGAGGCTTGATATTTGGTACATGGGAAAATCATCTGATAAAAAATCCAAGACAGAGTTTTTCAAAAATGTTCATTTTATGGGTGTGTTTCACAGAAAAAAGTTCCAAAGGAGAAATTATAAAATAGGGGTGCCTCGGGATGAGATAGACTTTAATGTGGTGTACGGGTAGATAATTCGAAAGGAAGAAATGCGCAAATTAAGTTTCCCAATATTTTCTTCTTTAGAAGGTTCTGCACACCAAAATAATCGATTTGTCGAATAAATGTGAAACGCGGATTATTAAAACGTTTACATTATTCAGGGGTTGCTTATTGGGAGACCGTTGATATTCAACGGGTATTCGGCTAGTATATATCTAATTGCTAAAGGAAATTATCAAGGTTTCACTACCAGAAATATTTTTAAATGTTGCAACAATGATATATTTATTTGAAGCAGTTATATTATTATTGGGTCTTCTGTCTTCATCGTTATGTTATATCCCATAACTCAGTTGCATGTATTCGTATGTGCAAAGAGAAAAGGTAGTAATTAAGTGAAGGTATAGCTGCATGCGTTATGCTTTATAACATATCTCTGAGTGGGATGACCTAGGTCTAAAGCCAGAATCGCATTTGGTTGGAATCAATGTGTCATTCACATCCTATATCAACAAATACGCCGCGACAAGTATTTGATGATAAACGATGACCTCCTCATGTTGACTCCTATCAGATTGCTAGAGGAAGGTGGACGGGCTTCTTTCTGAATAAAACCTCCCCATGGTGACTCCTATCAGATTGCTAGAGGAAGGTGGACGGGCTTCTTTCTGAATAAAACCTCCCCATGGTGACTCCTATCAGATTGCTAGAGGAAGGTGGACGGGCTTCTTTCTGAATAAAACCTCCCCATGGTGACTCCTATCAGATTGCTAGAGGAAGGAGGACGGGCTTCTTTCTGAATAAAACCTCCCCATGGTGACTCCTATCAGATTGCTAGAGGAAGGTGGACGGGCTTCTTTCTGAATAAAACCTCCCCATGGTGACTCCTATCAGATTGCTAGAGGAAGGTGGACGGGCTTCTTTCTGTATAAAACCTCCCCATGGTGACTCCTATCAGATTGCTAGAGGAAGGTGGACGGGCTTCTTTCTGTATAAAACCTCCCCATGGTGACTCCTATCAGATTGCTAGAGGAAGGTGGACGGGCTTCTTTCTGTATAAAACCTCCCCATGGTGACTCCTATCAGATTGCTAGAGGAAGGTGGACGGGCTTCTTTCTGTATAAAACCTCCCCATGGTGACTCCTATCAGATTGCTAGAGGAAGGTGGACGGGCTTCTTTCTAAATAATAAATAATTTTTGATTTCTCATGAAGGGCTTTTAAATAATAAATAATTTTTGCTTTATTATGTAATGTAGTATAGAGAAAATATTGTTTCCATGAAATTTTCGAATTCGAAATCTCGATGCCAATATATGTTTTAAGACCTCCTTAACACGTTTTGACTATTTCTGGAGTGATATGTGTAAAATCCGTCAACTGAAGACTCTATGAAGAATCAATCAATTTCAGAAATTTTTTGCATAATATACATTTCTTCGTCTTCTAAAGATTATTTTCCGGTTTCAAATTTTCAAAAATTTAATTATTTTAAAATATGTGTTTTTGCAAGATAAGTGAGAACCTGTGTTACACAGTATGCGTACCGAGTACTTCCATATACACACAGTGAACCGGGTACTTCCATAAACACACAGTGAACCGAGTACTTCCATATGCACAAAGTGAACTGAGAACGTGCATATATGGAAGGATCTATATATACTAATTGCCAAGTGTCCGTCTGTATGTCGGTCTGTCTGTCCGTTTGTCTGTCTGTCTGTCACGCTTTTTTTGGGCACTTCCCGAAAAGATAGAGACTTGCAATTTGGTACACGGCTCGGACGTTCGATTAAATACCCTGAAAAAAATCGAATTTTTCGAAAACGTTCTCTAGAGGGGGTGCTGCACACCAAAACATTCGAAAAGTGAAATGATAGGAAAACATGCTTTGCAATGAGATAGAGACTTCAAATTTGGTATATGGGTAAACAGTTCGAAAGGAGGAAAGTGTGCAATTTCAGATTTTCAGTATTTTCTACTTAATGGGGTGCGGCACACCAAAATGTTCGATTTATCGAATAAATGAGAAAAGGTTCCTTTAAAATTTGATAGAGGCTTGAAATTTGATATATGAACTAATCATTTGACGAAAATACCCAAGACAAATGTAGTTTTTTAAAAAAGTTCGTTTAAGGGGGTGCTCCAGAGTAAAACGTTCGAAAAGTGAATTGATAAAAAACCATGTTTCGGAATGAAATAGAGATATCAAAATTGGTGTAATGGTAGACAGTTTGGAACGAAGAACGTGTGCAATTTCAGTTTACCAATATTTTCTACTTTAGGGTGTGCTGCACACCAAAATGTTCGATTTTCGGAATAAAGGAGAAATGCCCCTTTTAAAACTTGATAAAGGCTTCATATTTGGTATATGGGCGAATCATCTGATAGAAATCACAAAAAGAATAGAGTTTTTCAAAAATGCATATTTAAGGGGTGGGTACACCACACTAAAGTATTCGAAAGGTGAAATGCTAGAAAAGCATGCTTCGCTATGAGATAGAGACTTCAAATTTGGTGTACGGGTAAAAAATTGGAAAGGAAGAAAGTGTGCAATTTCAGTTTTCCAACGTTTGCTACTGTAGGGGGTGCCGCTCACTAAAATGTTCGATTTGTCGAACAAATGAAAAACGCCTCCTTTACAATGTGATAGAGGCTTGAAATTTAGTATATGGGCTAACCATTTGACAAAAAAACCAAAGATGAACACGGTTTTACAAAAATGTTCATTAACGGGGTATTACACAGAAAAACGTTCGAAAGGTGAAGTGATAGAAAAAATATGCCTGTCGATACGATAGAGACTTCAAATTTGGTGTACGGGTAGATAGTTTGAAAGGAAGAAAGTGTGAAATTTCAGACATCCAATATTTGCTACTTTAAGGGGTGTCGCACACTAATATGTTCGATTTTCCTAATAAACGAGGCACATTTACTTTTAAATGTGACAGAGGCTTGATATTTGGTACATGGGCCAATCATCTAATAAAAAACCCAAGACAGAATTTTTCAAAAATGTTCATTTATGGGTGTACTGCACAGAAAAAAGTTCCAAAGGAGAAATAATAAAATAGGGGTGCCTCGGGATGAGATAGACTTTAATGTGGTGTACGGGTAGATAATTCGAAAGGACGAAATGCGCAAATTAAGTTTCCCAACATTTTCTTCTTTAGGGGGTTCTGCACACCAAAATATTCGATTTGTCAAATAAATGTGAAACGCGAATTATTACAAAATTTACATTATTCAGGGGTTGCTTATTGCGAGACCGTTGATTTTCAACGAGTATTCGGCTAGTCTATATATAATAATTGCCAAGTGTCCGTCTGTCCGTCTGTCTGTCTGCCTGTCACGCTTTTTCAGGCACTTCTCGAATAGATAGAGACTTGCAATTTGGTACACGGCTCGGTCGTTCGATAAAATCCCTTGGAAAAATCGAATTTTTCGAAAACGTTCTATAGAGGGGGTGCCATACACCAAAACGTTCGAAAAGTGAAATGATATGAAAACATGCTTTTGATGAGGTAGAGACTTTAAGTTTGGTATAGGGGTAAATCGTTCGAAAGGATGAAAGTGTGCAATTTCAGTTTACCAATATTTTCTAATTAAGGGGGTGCCGCATACCAAAATGTTCGATTTACAGAATAAATGAGAAAACGCTCCATTAAAATTAGATAGAGGCTTGAAATTTGGTTTATGGACTAATCATCTGACAAAAACACCCAAGGCGAATATAGTTTTTAAAAAATGTTCTTAAGTGTTCTTAAATGTTTTAAAAAAATTCGCTTAAGGGGGTGTGCTCCAGAGTAAAATGTTCGAAAAGTGAATTGATAAAAAACCATACTTCGGAATAAGATAGAGATATCAAATTTGGTGTAAGGGTAGATAATTTTAAAGGAAGAAGGTGTACAATTTCAGTTTACCAATATTTTCTACTTTAGGGGGTGCCGCACGCCAAAATGTTTGATTTTCGGAATAAAGGGGAAACGCCCCCTTTTAAAACGTGATAGTGGCTTGATATTTGGTATATGGGCGAATCAACTGATAGAAATCACAAAACGAATAGAGATTTTCAAAAATGTATAGTTAAGGGGGTGGGTACTCCACACAAAAGCATTCGAAAGATCAAATGCTTGAAAAGCCTGCTTCGCGATGAAATAGAGACTTCAAATTTGGTGTACGGGTAAAAAGTTGGAATGGAAGAAAGTGTGCAATTTCAGTTTTCCAACATTTGTTATTGTAGGGGGTGCTCACTAAAATGTTCGATTTGTCGAACAAATGAAAAACGTCTCCTTTATAATGTGATAGAGGCTTGAAATTTAGTATATGTGTTAACCATTTGACAAAGAAACCAAAGATGAATACAGTTTAGCAAAAATGATCTTTAATGGGGTGCTACACAGAAAAACGTTTGAAAGGTGAAGTGATAGAAAAACATGCTTCTCGATAGGATAGCGACTTCAAATTTGGTGTACGGGTAGATAGTTTGAAAAGAAGAAAGTGTGAAATTTCAGATTTGCAATATTTGCTACTTTAAGGGATGCGCACACTAATATGTTGGATTTACCGAATAAATGAGGCACGCTTCTTTTTAAATGTGATAGAGGCTTGATATTTGGCATTTGGGCCAATCATCTGATAAAAAACCCAAGACAAACAGATTTTTCCACAAATGTTCATTTATGGGTGTGCTTTACAGAAAAAAATTCCAAAGGAGAAATAATAAATTAGGGGTGCCTTGGGATGATATAGACTTTAATGTGGTGTACGGGTATATAATTCGAAACGAAGAAATGCCCAAATGAAGTTTCCCAATATTTTCTTCTTTAGGGGGTACTGCACACCAAAATATTCGATTTGTCGAATAAATGTGAAATGCGAATTATTGAAAAAATTACATTATTCAGGGGTTGCTTATTGCGAGACCGTTGATTTTCAACGGGTATTCAGCTAGTATTATATATACTAATTGCCAAGTGTCCGTCTGTCTGTCTGCCTGTCCGTCTGTCTGTCCGTCTGTCTGTCTGTCTGTCTGTCACGCCTCTTTTAGGCACTTCTCGAATAGATAGAGATTTGCAATTAGGTACACGACTCGGTCCTTCGATAAAACCCATTGGAAAAATCGAATTTTTCGAAAACGTTCTCTAGAGGGGGTGCTCTACACCAAAACGCTCGAAAAGTGAAATGATACGAAAGCATGTTTTACGATGAGATAGAGACTTTAAACTTGGTGTATAGGTAAACCGCTCGAAAGCAAAAAGATGTGTAATTTCAGATTTCCAATATTTTCTACTTAAGGGGATGCCGCACACCAAAACTTTCGAAAAGTGAAATTATAGGAAATCATGTTTTGCGATGAGATAGAGACTTCAAATTTGACGTATGGGTAAATCGTTCGAAAGGAAGAAAGTGTGCATTTCCAGATTTCCAATATTTTCTACTTAAGGGGGTGCCGCACACCAAAACGTTCAAAAAGTTAAATGATAGGAAAGCCTGCTTTGCGATAAGATAAGGACTTCAAATTTGGTATATGGGGGGGTAAACCGATCGAAAGGAAGAAAGTGTGTAATTTCAGATTTCCAATATTTAATACTTAAAGGGGTGCCGCATACCTAAACGTTCGATTTTTCGAATAAATGAGAAACGGCCCCTTTAAAATTTTATAGAGGCTTGAAATTTTATATATGTACTAATCATTTGATGAAAAGACCCAAAATGAGTATAGTTTTTCAAAAAATTTCGTTTAAGGGGGTGCTCCAGAGGAAAACGTTCGAAAGGTAAATTAATAACAAAAACATGCTTCGGAATGAGATACTGATTTCAAATTTGGTGTACGGATAGATAGTTCGGAAAGAAGAACATGTGCAATTTCAGTTTTCCGATATTTTCAACTTTTGGGGGTGCCTCAAATCCAAATGTTCGAAGTTTCGAATAAATAAGGAACGCGAATTATTTAAAAATTTACCTTATTCGGTGGTTGCCTAATGTGGGACCGTTGATTTTCAACGGGTATTCGGCTAGTATATACTAATTGCCAAGTGCCTGTCTGTCTGGCCGTCTGTCACGTTTTTTTAAGGCACTTCCCGAATAGATAGAGACTTGCAATTTGGTACACGGGTCGATCGTTTGATTAAACCTCCTGGAAAAATCGAATTTTCCGAAAACGTTCTCTTGAGGGGGTGCTTCACACCAAAACTTTCGAAGAGTGAAATGATAGAAAAGCATGCTTTGCGATAAGATAGAGACTTCAAATTTGGTGTATGGGTACATCGTTCGAAAAGAAGGAAGTGTACAATTTCAGGTATCCAATATTTTCTACTTAAGGGGCTGCTGTACACTAAACTGTTCGATTTGCCGAATAAATGGGAAACGGCTCCTTTAAAATTTGATAAAGGTTTGAAATTTTGTATATGGACCAATCATGTGATGAAAACACTCAAGACGAATATAGTTTTTCAAAAATGTTCGTTTAAGGGGGTGCTCCAGAGGAAAATGTTCGAAAGGTGAATTTATAAAAAAAAACATGTTTCGGGATGAGACAGAGATTTCAAATTTGGTGTACGGATAGATAGTTTGGAAGGAAGACAATGTACAATTGCGGCGCTCCAATATTTTCTACTTTAGGAAGTGTCGTACACAAAAATGTTCAATTTCCGGAATAAAATAGAAACGCCCCTTTTAAAACGTGATAGAGGCTTGATATTTGGTATATGGGCGAATCATCTGACAGAAAACCCAAGAAAATTGGAGTTTTTCAAAAATGTATATTTAAGCTGATGGGTACTCCACAGAAAAACATTCGAAAAGTAAAATGATAGAAAGAGCATGCTTCGTGATGTGTTAGAGACTTCAAATTTGGTATACGGGTAGATAGTTAGAAAGGGAAAAAGTGTGCAATTTCAGTTTACCAACATTTGATATTGCAGGGAGTGCCGCATTCTAAAAGTTTCGATTTGATTAACAACTGAAAAACGCCTCATTTAAAGTGTGATAGAGGCTTGAAATTTAGTATATGAGCTAATCATTTGATAAAAAAACCTAAGATTATCACGGTTTTTCAAAAATGATCATTTAAGGGGGTGCAACACAGAAAAAACCTCGAAAGATGAAGTGATAGAAAAACATGCTTTATGATAAGATAGAGGCATCAAATTTAGTGTACGGGTAGATAGTTTAAAAGGAAAAAGGTGTGCAATTTCAGATTACCAATACTTGCTATTTTAGGGGGTGCCACACACCAATATGTACGATTTTTGGAATAAATGAGACAAGTTTCGTTTGGAAAGTGATACAGGCTTGATATTTGGTATATGGGCCAATCATCTGATAAAGACCAAAGACGAACAGAGTTTTTCAAAAATGTTCATTTATTGGTGTGCTCCACAGAAAAACTTTCGAAAGGGGCGATAATAAAGTAGTATACTTCGGGATGAGATATAGACTAATTTGGTGTACTGGTAGATAGTTCGAAAGGAAAAAGTTCGAATTAAAATTTTCCAATATTTTCTTCTTTAGGGGGTTCTGCACAAAAAATATTCAATATTCGCGAAAATAAATAGTCGCGAATTATTAAAAAATTACAATATTCAGGGGTTGCTTATTGCAGGAAGTTTGATTTTTAACGGGTAATCGGATAGTCTATATGTACTAATTGCCAAGTGTACGTCTGTCTGCCTGTCACGCTTTTTTAGGCACTTTCCGAATAGAGAGAGGCTTGCAATTTGGTACACGGCTCAGCCGTTCGATAAAACCCCCTGGAATAATCGAATTTTTCGAAAATGTTCTCTAGAGGAGGTGCTCCACACCAAAACGTACGTAAAGTGGAATGATAGGAAAGCATGCTTTGATATAAGATAGAGACTTCAAATTTGGTGTATGGGTAAACCGTTCGAAAGATAGAAAGTGCGCAATTTCAAATTTCCAATAATTTCTACGTAAGGGGGTGCCGCACACCGAAATGCTCGATTTACAGAATAAATGAGAAAAGCCTGCTTTAAAATTTGATAGAGATTTGAAATTTGGTATATGGGCTAATCATTTTACGAAAACTCCCAAGACGAATATAGTTTTTCAAAAATGTTCGTTTAAGGGGGTGTGCTCCAGAGAAAAACGTTCGGAAAGTAAATTTATAAAAAAAACCATGCTTCGGGATGAGATAGAGATATTTAATTTGGTGTAAGGGTAGATAGTTTGGAAGGAAGAACGTGTGCAATTTCAGACTACCAGTATTTTCTACTGGTAGTCGAACATTTTGGGGTGGCGCACACCAAAATGTTCGACTTTCGGAATAAAGGAAAAACGCCCCATTCAAAACGTGATAGAGGTTTAATATTTGGTATATAGGCGAATCATCAGATAGAAATCACAAGAAGAATAGAGTTTTTCAAAAATGTATATTTAAGGGAGTGGATACTCCACACAAAAACATTCGAAAGGCGAATTGCAAAAAAGCATGCTTTGTGATGAGATACAGAATTCAAATTTCGTGTACTGATAAAAGTTATAAAAGAAGAAGGTGTGCAATTTCAGTTTTCCAACACTTGCTATTGTAGGGGATTCCGCTCACTAAAATGTTCGATTTGCCGAACAAATGAAAAACGTCTCCTTTACAATGTGATAGAGGCTTGAAATTTAGCATATGACCTAACTACTTGACAAAAACCGGAGATGAATATGATTTGACAAATATGTTCGCTAACGGGATGCTACACAGAAAAACGTTCGAAAGCTGAAGTGATAGTAAAAACATGCTTCTCGATAGGATAGAGACTTCAAATTTGGTGTACGGATAGATAGTTTGAAAGAAAGAAAGTGTGAAATTTCTGATTTTCAATATTTGCTACTTTAAGGGGTGCCACACACTAATATGTTCGATTTTCCGAATAAATGGGGCACGCTTCCTTTTAGATGTGATAGAGGCTTGATATTTGGTATATGAGCCAATCATCTGATAAAAAACCCGAGAAACACATAGTTTTTCAAAAGTGTTCATTTATGGGTGTGCTTCACAGAAAAACGTTCGAAAGGAGAAATGATAAAATAGCATGCTTCGGGATCAGATAACTTTAATGTGGTGTGCGGGTATATAGTTCGAAAGGAAGAAATAGGCAAATTAAATTTTCCCAATATTTTCTTCCTTAGGGGGTTCTGCACACTAAAATATTCGATTTGCCGAATAATATAAATCATATATGTAAAGTAGGTACTCAAGGCACTAATTCCCTTGTTCCCTGCATAAACATACACGGTGTATATGCAAGAAATGTATTTAAGATGAAAAGTTGCAAAACAGAATCATTGTTTTGCACGATGAGCTAGGCCTTTTATAGCTCCCAAACTTTTTTTTTGTAAATTGAATAAATTGAATAAAGTGAAAAGCATTTCCGAAACCATGTACGTTATCAAGGGCCATAATTTCGTAAATCCGGATTCTACGTTTCTGTGTGCATTACTGTAAATTGTATTACAGAAATAATGCACATGGCCCAACGTAGAAGAAAAAAATCGAACATAATCAAATATACCAGCATGTGGCTAAGTATTTATAGGAGAATACAATGTATTGGAAATGTATAAGAATATAATAATATAAATGTGTGTACATTTTCAATGAGTTGTAGATTAGGTGGATAAAAATTAAAATTTAATATAGGTGATTCATTAGTAATTCCAATAATAATTAAATCATCAATAAATCTGTACATGATATGACAGTTGAAAGGGTACTGAATTTCGTGAAAATGTAGATAAAGGTTGGCCAGTATTGTGGATGAGATTCCTCCCTGTGGTATTCTCTTATTTAATTTGTACTAGCAGCGATTACCCGCCGTTACTCGGGATTTACCATGCAAAACTGTGATAAAAATTACACCGGAACATATAGGGCCGTGAATCTTATACATTGTTTTTTCACTGTGAAAGATGTAAATTCATTGCATTATGCAAGAAAAAAAAATCATTGCATTATATGCATAGCTGCATAAGAAAGAATCTTCCTCATAAAATGCTGATAATTAAATAACCATTTTTAACACTTTACAACATAGTTGAAAAGTGTTTATGACTTTGTTCATTCTGTCTGTCTGTCTCTCTGTCCGTTAGCACGAAAACTGCCTTAAAAATGACTTCATCAAAATGAAATTTTAGTATGTCGTTCAGACGGTCTGTGGGACCTATGGGATTATAAATGAATACTATTACCCAATTAGTTTTGGATTGAACTCGGGATGAAAAAATGAAATAATTAAACCCTATGGGACTTAATTTTTCAAACATGTTTAAGCGAATTTAAAATTCACAAATTGCTTCGAAAGTTTTAGGAAATATTTAAATTATCCCATAAAATATATAAAAAAATGTTCAGCAAAAGATATTGAGTAGTTTTTTTAAATAACAATTATAATAATAATGAAACCCTTTACATGAAGAGATCACGTGACCATTATATGAAGAGATCACGTGGACCACTTCAAAATAAAATATTGCATTCATCTTGTGTCGAAATCGTGATTTTTAAAATTATTTTTAATTTATACCTAGTGTAGTATCCGTCCTAAAACCGCTTTATTTTTGCTTAATTTCTGTGCATCTGTATTCTGAAACAACACAATTACAATATATTTGAGTTTAAATGATCAATACCATCGATATTGTATCAAAATTGTGATTTTTAAAGTTCTTTTTAATTTAAATTTAGTGTTGTATCTGTCCTAAAACCGCTTTATTTTTGCTTAATTTCTGTGTATCTGTATTCTGAAACAACACAATTACAATATATTTGAGTTTAAATGATCATTAAACTTTGATTATTTCTACAACGAAACCTAATTTTTTTATGGAGAATGTAAACTCATTAGGCTGTAAGATGAGTTGTATGAGAATTGCTGAATTTCTTTAACGCAAAATTATTTTGCTCAGGATTCTGCAATATAGATGATATGAATGAAACTTTCATTGATTTTACATAGAGAAACAGACGATTTAATGGCAGACTTCTTCGATGAAGTTTTATGCATAGAGTTAAATTACTTTGGTCTCCATGGTTTTAAGTTTTTAAGTAGAATAAATTATTGTAGTACTGTGATGAATGAAATAAAAATGCATGAATGAAGTATTTACTGCTTTTACACAGAGAGCCAGGCGATTTATATTTCGATGACGTCATTTGAATCAAGTTCGCTTTTTTCGATGAAGTTTTAAATTTTCAAAAATAATTAATTATTGCAGTATTGTGATATATTACCGCTGAATGTACCGCATTTTAGAGATGTTTAAATAAAATTAAAGTTGGAAATTGTTTCATAATCAATGCTTTATGCATAATTGATCTTCTTTGTGACTTTTTAATACTTTTCGTTGTTGAGTAAGCCTTTGAAAAATAAATCGAGGTGGTAGTTTCCATTTAAATTCATATTTCAAACCTGCGATTTTCAAAAGTGACTATTACTTTAAATAAACTCCCACAAAATACAGAGATTTAATTGATTTTCACGTTTTAAACCAACTATTTTTCCAATCTTTTCCGTTGGGAATCATGGAATTAAAGAGTAGAACTCCTAGGAAAAAGTTTGGTTTTCCATTAATATCTCGACAACTCCTGGTCTTAGAAACTCAAAACTTGGGTTAAATTTATAGGAGGCTATTTTAAAGCTACTCACCAAATTTCATTAAATTCGGTTCAGCAGTTCTCCTATGATGATGAGACAAACGAAAGTGTCGTTTTTCACTAATATCTTGAGAACCACTAGTCGAAGAACTCGAAACATGGACTAAATTTTAAGTGGAGCTATTTCAAGACTACCCACCAACTTTCATCAAATTCTGTTCTGCCGGTCTCCCGTGATGTTGGATCATACATACATACATACATACCTTTCTTCTTTATATTTATAGATATGCAATTTCCTTGAGATAGATACTGTTTGAACAAAATGAATTTTAATAATGTTTTGAATTTTTGAAAAGAGATGTTTTTTGATTGAGTAATATGTTCATATAAATTTAGTATGACTTTATATAAATCATTAACATCAATGTTATTAAAGAGGTCTTTGAAATCAAAAGTTTTAATATCATGTACTACATCACTCAATAGTCTCCGGTCTAACTAAGAAAAACAATTTGTTTTTTAGAAATTCGACTTCATTCATCAACATACTCTCCTTCAAGAGTGATACATTCATTCCAACGCTCCTTTAACTTTTCTATGCCTTTTTTGTAGAACGATTTATCTTTGCTCTCAAAATAGGCCTCAGTTTCGGCAATCACTTCTTCATTTGAGTCAAATTTCTTAAATTTGAGCCAAATTTCAAAATTTCTTTTTTGTAGTAATGGATCCATGTTTCATCCATTGTCACATACCGATGCAAGAAATCCTTCTTATCTCGCTTGAACAGCTCCAAACAGCGTTCTGAATCGTCGACGCGTTGTTGTTTTTGGTCCAGTGTGAGCAAACGCGGCACCCACTTCGAAAGCAACTTACTCATGCTCAAATTTTCGTGTAAAATTGTAAACACACTAACTTCTGATATCTTTAAGGCGTCAGCTATCTCACGCAACTTCACTTTACGGTCTTTCAAAACTATTTTGTGGACTTTTTTATGTTTTCCGGGACCACTGCCGATTTTGGGCGACCAGAGCGTTCAGCATCATCAGTGTTTGTACGACCGCGTTTAAATTCAGCATACCAGTCATTAATAGTTGATTTCCCTGGTGCAGAGTCTCCATAACGCTTATCAAGCGACTGTTTGGCTTCAACAGTATTTTACCCCATCAAAAAACAATGTTTAATCAACACACGAAATTCTTTTTTATCCTTTGTTTTGAAAATTACAAAATTGGGGTCACTAAAACCACTGTAACCTATAAACTAATTGTCAGAATGTCATGAAATTTTGACACGTGTCGTTTGAAGGTTGGTACTATCCAGAAATCATATGGGTCTGTCAACAGTGTTGCCATATATGTTGTTGTTGAGACCCAGACCGTCCGACCTACCAGAAAGGTGTAAGGTAACTGTATGGACGGCCGGGAAGTGCCACCCAATTTAGACCGGAACCCAGTGGGGGAGGCATCCACAGGGACCGTACCCTCCTTCCCCTACCACCAACCTCTCGGAAGGACTGACGGACCCACATGTTTAACGTGATCGTACTCCGCATGAACACGGCGGCATTTGTGGTAGCGTGCAAATCTAGCGCGCAAACCACGGGGATACCGCACCCGAGATGGCCAACAGCACGCGGTGTTCCGAGGTGGTCACCCACCAAGTACTAACCGCGCCTCATGCTGCTTGACTTCGGTGATCTAACGAGAACCGGTGTTTTCAGCACGGTACGGCCGTTGGCCCGTGTTGCCATATATGTGTCAGACCAGAGACTTATTGAGTGATGTGTTATGTAAGGTAATTGTTTTAAGTTATTAATCAGTTCTAAACAATTTTTCATTACATGTGATGTGTTTGTTGTGTATATATATATATATATATATATATATATATATATATATATATATATATATATATATATACTCATTGCCATAAAAATTTGCGTACCAAGAAAGAGTTGTCATCATCGAACGAAATTTCATATAGGTGAGTGCAACGTTGATATAAGTGATTGCAAAATCAAAGCAAAAGGATCATTTATTATAGGAAAACATGCAAATGAATGGAGTTTCTAGCACCTTGTTGGACCACCTTTAGCGTGAATACACGATGTGATACGGTCAGACATTGAAGCATACAGGTCCCGTATGGAGTCCTGCGTCATCACATTCCACAGTTGTTGTAAGCGCGCGTCTAGTTCGACCAAACTCGTAGGCTATCCAGCTTGCAGTCACAAGTGATACCAGACATGCTCGATCGGTGACAAATCTGGGGATTGAGCAGACCAGGGAAGGGTGGTAATGTGGTGGAGGCATTCCTGTGACACCCTTGCTGTGTGTGGTCTAGCATTTTCCTGTTGAAAATTACCTCCTGGGAGTCCTGCCATGAGTGGCAACACATGTGAATGAAGGATGTCATGAATGTACCGCTGGGTTGTCATGGTTCCTTCGGTGTGCCGCTGTAAAGCAAAGGCAGGATTGAGGCGTTCACCACGGGGCCTCCACACACGTACACGGTTGTCATCACTGCTCAAATTGAATTTCGATTCGTCGCTGAAGGCGATCTGCTTCCATTCGGTTGCAATCTAATCGAGCGCGACACCACGCCAAACGAAGGCGACGGTAGCCGGGTTTCATTGGCAGTAATAGGCGCCGAGATACCAAATGTCCTTCAGTAAGGCACCTCGCGATGGTACGGACAGACACAGGGGCCCGTAGTGAAGGTGTTGTCTGTGTCCGAATGGCGGACAATGATGCAGTTGGCGCTGGGTGTGCGTGAGGGTGATGTAAGAGTCTTCTCAGCTATTGGTCTGCCGAGGGCGTCCTGAGCCTAGCCACCGTGTATGAGCCCTCTCTCTCGTTTAATACCTCCTCACAGTAAAGTCAGAACGGCCTAGGTAGCGAGCTACTGGCCGAGCAGACCACCCGGCTTCCATCATCCCGATGATTCTTCTCCTCTCAAACTCTGACAGTTGATCATATTGTCTTCGGTGGCAGCGTAACGGCATCCCTAATGAAAAAGTGTCCCTCTGCAACAGATTAAGTGCAGGCAAAAAGCCTCTGTGTACCTTTTTTCTACGCCAGGGAGAACAAAGTTCAACTCTCTCTGGTGGCATTACGCAATGTGTAATCACGTTGTATTTCTAATCATTGGTATATCTGCCTGACACGTTCTTTCATGCCAAGTTTCGTTACGATCCTACAATTACTTCTTGGTGCTCAAATTTTTATGGCAATGAGTGTATATATATATATTCTCTTCCCATTAGATAAAGGGAACCGACCTTATTTAATGGAAAGAAAGTGTAAATAGCTCTTAAGGATAATAGGACAAGAGGCAAAACTTTATGAACATATATTGATATTGAATTTTGTCAATTGGGCGACATTTTCCAAAAGTCGCCTAGTTGGCCATATTTCAACAAACTTGTTACATATTTCTTTCCAAGTGGGGCAGACCGAGAAATTCTTTGATAATCCAATGAATTTTTAATTAAATATTTTTGATTCAAAATGGTCAAAATAGCGTGAGTTTCAGAGTTCGTGGGACAGATGCTCTTTGTTCTATTATTTATGTTTTGCTGGGGGTCGTATAATAAATAATAATATTGATCAGATCCGTGTGTGTCCGGAGATATTCGGAGCGCAATGTCTGCAGAGTAGCGAATGAATAGGAATCTTTTACATTACTTTATACCTCCGTAGTACGTATCCTAAAACCATTGAAATTGGTTTTTATTCCTTAAATATTTGATCTTAGACAAAGCTAGTTCAAAATGTTTTCCATCCATGCCAAAGATCCATAAGAGGCAGATATTATTTGCCTATGATGCATTTCTGCGTTGCGTCATTGCTGCAAACATTTACATTTTAATTTGTGATTAATCCCTCACTAACTTTGTTTAAGCATATTTCTGGGACGTTTTATGATAAAATGCTGAAATTTTGTACATCACCTTATTAATGTATGGGGCACATTTTACTCATTGGAAATGTTTCTGTAAGGGGCCGTATAAAAATTTAAATTTTGTATGTCTTCAAATTTAATCCCCTGAAAATTAAGGAATAAAAGCAGAAGTCAATGTTTTTGGGACACCCTGTATATATCATGATCGGATTATTTTTTTTACATGTATGTTCCTTATGGGCCCTAGATAAATATTAAGAAGGGGTATTTTTATAATCCTTCCCTAAGGGTTTGAAAAAAGATGAGATGATGGATCGAAATATCATTTCTTTTCTTATTTTTAACCCTCTGAAACTGAAAATTGAAATTATTGCTGGAACCCATTAATAAATGGCGTATCTATGAATGGGTGAGAAGGAAGAAAATAAAAAAGAAATAATAATAAAAAGAAAATCAGTTTGGCGATGCAGTTTTCGATCTAATATCATTCCGACTCAAAATATTTGCAACAAAATTAAATTCACTCGAAGAAATATTCGCTTTTTATCAAGTTACTTTATTGAATTTCACTTTTTTTTATCAAACATCTGCTCAAACTTAAATTATTTTTCTTCTCCAAGTATTTTTCTCTTTTAGACTTCTTCAACTTCAAATATTTCTGTTGTGAACACCACGACTGTCATTTCTTGAGAACTAAAGAAAATGTTTTCCCAAAGGAAATAATTGTCAATTTTGCTTCAAAAGAAAATTTGGGACATTTTTTGATTTAAATCAAAAATTCATTTTCTAGAGGTCTTTAGTTACAGATGAGCATACGATCTATCAATCAGATTTGTTCTTGTAATACAGATCTATTAATTCTTTACAGGACTAGAGGAGTATATTAGATAGCCCTTCTGGGTACAATCCAAGAGGCCCGGTTTGATCCCTGCTCTAGAGGGCGATTCAGTTTACTTTTCCTACAATACATGGTAACGAATATCGAGAGTATTGGAATCGTGTTAAAAATCGCAACTCCAGTTTTCGGCAGATCTACGTATTGAGACCTCTGGAATACAAAAAACTGTTTTTAGTGTGACGTGTGTGGGTGTGTGTGCAATGTACGTATTCATTCTAACTCAAAAACTAATTGACCAGATTTCATAAAATTTATAGGTATATCACTTGTAGGTTATCCTGGTGCTGATTAGATTTGGGTACGATTCGGGATTAAAGAACCTGCATTTTTTTTGCGAAATGGCCACAGAAACTGTATGTATCCACTCTAGCTAAACCACTAACTGGCCAAGTTTCATAAAATTTGGTAGATAATTCATTTGTGGGTTACTCTGGGGCTGATTAGATTTTAGTGCAATTCGGGAAAAAATAGCTTGCCTTGTTTTACGAAAAGGCCCTCAAAAATCGCCAAAATCTAAAATAAAATACTACGACGTATGCTCAAATGTATCCATTAAATGCTTGTTTTATACCTATTTTTTGACGATGAAAAGAATAAGACCAACCCCATTACTCCAGGACTAGCCTTAATTGAGATATATTAGTCTTTTTGCATGTTGTTACGCCACTTTTGAAAATGTGTCCAGTTACCAAATGAAAATCAAAATTGAATTAAAAGTACAAATTCAGTGTCATTTTAAATAATTATGCGTGTTATTTTGTACTTTAATGAAATATTGAAGAAATAAGGAAAAAACGAAAGTGAGTCTATTGAGAAAGTCAGGTGCTGCTGACATTACTTTCCCCACCATACATGGTAATGTATAGGGAAAGTATTGGAATTATGTCGAGAATTGCAAGACGACTTTCCGACGGATCTACATCTTTTGGTACCTTTAGAACACGAAAAAACTGATTTAACGCGACGTGTGTGTGCGTGCGTGCGTGAGTATGTGTGTGCGCGCATGTGCCACCTTTAAATAACATTGAAATACTGAGATCAAGTTCAACGGTCCAGAAAATAAATGTAAACTTGAGTTTGAGGTCAAAGAATTTCGCATTTTTTCTAATATGACATTGAAAACCTTCGTAAAAATTATTATTTCAGCGTTTTGAATATTATCGTAGTATACTACTATATTATGGCTTTTTAATGACATTGAAACTTCGTTTTAAATGACATCAAAATACTTTCTTTAATCAAGTTCAGCAGTCCGAAATATGATTTTGAATTAGAGGTAAAAACATTTATTTTCCTTTATACTTTACCCTCTAGATTACATTGAAAATGATTAGAAATAATATTGTCATAGAATTTTGCATAAAAATGTTGTAAACCGTTATATCGTCCTTATCGTATAAATTATATCACCTTTAAATGATATTGAATTATAGTTTTGCGGTCAAAAATGCAACTTGCTGGTTATAATTCTAAAATGCTCCATTAAATATTTTAATCACCTAAGACTAAATATCCATAGGTTTTCACATAACTCTGTGTATGGTCTTATTCCAAGCTTTTCTCTTCATTGACACTTGCAGGTAGTGAATAAGTGACCCTTAAGATTTTTTATTTTCAGATTGGACTTCCTTTTCTAGCGGTTTCCTCTGTATATATAATATTAATGCTCTTATATGTCTAATGAATACGATAAATTATTAAATATTAATGCATGTACTACACATGTGTGTTATATTGTGCAAACAATCCACACTATAATACTGTAGATTTGTCTATCCGTCTGTCATTCCAGGTATACAAATTCACACCGTTTATCCCAGCTCAGCAAATTTTAGCATGCTGACTTAACTGACCAATATGAAGCACGTAGTGGGATTTTAGAAACTGACATAATTGTTCGAAAGAATTATTTGGTGTTCGGAAGAATTGAATGTTTCTTTTTTCAAGTGTAAAATGTACTTTCAGATTCGAGTTAAAGGCTATAAATTTAACATACAGCTCCGACAAAACTCTACCGACAGTTTGTATTTGCCAAAATTTTGAATTTTAGGAGGTTTTGATACTGACAAAAATATTCAAATTGTCGAGTGAACTTAAAACTTAAGGTTTATTGAGCTAGGACATTGAAATTTGTACAAAAGTAGATCATATGATACGATTAACATGAATAAATGCTGTTTTCAAATATTTAAAATTTTAAAGGGTGCCATAGACAAAAATGTTGGAATTATCAGATGAGCGTAAATCTCCAAGTTTATCACCTTTCTAAGAATGCTGTGTCGTTATGTCAGAGCTCCAAATGTGACCCCGAGGGTTAAAAAGCTCATGTATACTAATTCGACCATGTTGAATCCAAATCTAAAATACGTTTTTCAAATTAACCCTTGGATCTGGAAAAATAGCTTGTCAAAGTTTAGCATCTTTTACTATTTTTGTATTTATAATCTCAGGGCGAAGACGTTGCCACAACATAATAAAATTGCATGGCCATGAGACTTTAATTCAGCTCATGGAATTATGATAAGACCATTTCTATGATTCAGCTGAATGGAAAAGTTAATAGTGAGCATTTATCCCTATTTAAAAGTTCAAAAAAGTTCAGTACTTAAACCCTGGAGTTAGATGGACATGATTTCTGCTTTATCTTCCAATCCCTGTTTTAAACAATGAAATTTACGCAAAATTTCTTTATAGATAGATTGGTTGAAGCTAAATTGCATGACCTATAAATTTAGAGAGAGTTAGTTCTTTTTATTCCATAGTATGGCCAGAAATTGAGAACTTGAGAACAGAGGTTTGAGGTATTAAACTTGATAAATTGGTTTGTTAGACGATCTAGGGAAGTCGTGTCGTAATTATTTGCTTTATATTAAGGGTTATATAGTTGGGTTACATAGTTGCTTTATATTTTTGCCTATCAAAAGTTTTAGTATGGACCTACCCCCCTTTAATTATATTTTTAAAAAAATTCGTGCTATCGAACTGTTTAGCAGTGCCAAATTGAAAGTTTCAATCTAATTTGGAAGTGCTTAAAATAAGGGGTGGCTGTCAGACAGACGAACGGACAGACAGAAGAACACATGGGAATTATTATATATAGATATATTATTAAAATCGTATAATATATGAACTATATTGCTTAATGCTAACATTTCTCCTGGCTGTCAACTTAGATTTCTGCAAAATATAAGTTATATGGGAACTTTAAAATAATTTTACATGTTGTTATGAAAAAGGTTCAAAATTTTAATGTACAATTCAACTCAAAATATTAAGTGATAAAGTAAAAAAAAATATCCTAAAGTATTGAGCTATGAGTTTTGTAGATTATTATTTTGCTGTGAAGGAAGCAAAGTCATTGCATTATGTAGAGAAAGTCATGTATTGATGCATTGTTCACATCATTTTTTTTTATTTTCATAACCATACCGTTGTGTCACATGCAAAAGTCGGCAGCATTGCTTAGGTGTTAGTATGACATCTGGCTCATTCGCTCCTGTAGCCGAGAGGTCTAAGGCAAGTGTGATAAAAGCACTCTAAACTTCTCTCTAAAAGCACTCTAAAAGCACTGGAAACTCCAGGACGTCCGACTCATCCAGAGGACTTAGAGTAACAAAATGGACGACCGGGCACTGTGCGTACAACATACTCACTAATCTCTGTTTACGTTATGGGTTGTAGGATATTGGGGAGACTTTATAATTTACATGCTGTAGAACCCGTTCCAAATACAGAAGGATACATTATTGGCTCAGTTACACAAAGGATATAACATCGTCTGGATTGCCGGATATCTTTTTATGTTTATTATGTTATCATGTTATTTAGTTCTTATTAATCTATATATATACAGATTTTTAGCTCTTTCACGTCTTTTCCACAGGTCAGGAGAACATGTTTTCAGAACGCGTCTTCCGTTCAGCCATTGACAGTGCTCGCCAGAAGATCCTCCGCAAGGCGAAGGTTAAATCCCTTATGATCACGGTGGTGATCGTGCTCACTTTTGTTATCTGCTGGACCCCTTATTATGTCACCATGATCATCTTCATGTTTCTGGACCCAAGTGAGCAGCTCAGCCAGGACCTACAGAAAGCCATCTTTTTCTTCGGCAGCTCCACGGCTGCCATCAATCCTCTCATCTACGGGGCATTCCATCTTAGACCTAGGAGGCGTCATCGTTCAAAGTCTACTACGTCCCTCGCCAACAACAGCAGCTCTTCCAGACTCGACAACTCTCATGTTATATTCAGAAAAAGTCACGGTAGAAAAAGCCGAGAGGAGAGCATAGCTCTGCAAGTTAATGGTGAATTGCTGAGTCACACTGCAAGTCTTTACAAGCAGAGGTACAGTTCAGTGTCTAACATGGAGCACAACAGGATCATTCGGCATAATTCTATTCCTTATTAGTGTTGTGTAAGGAACCAAAAACATCTTAGAAAGTATTGGGTTATGTAATGTGTCTTTCCTTATTCTTACGATATTTTCTGGAATTGATCAACGAGCTTATATACATGGAGACACTACTCACATTCTGGTAATCTCATCCGCCATAAACCATCGTTCGCAATGCCGGTGACGTCATAACTAGTCAATTTATTTATTATTGTAAAAATTGATATCAAAATATTGAAAATTAAAACAAGATATAAGGAACAAAATTAAAGTATCAATATATTCATTCAATAGCAAATGGCAAGATTGTAGAGTTGAGGTGGTAATGCTGATAGTTTACTGTATGTGACGTCACGTCAAAGAAGAGCTTTAACTCATAGCGGAGTCAGTAGTGTCTCCATGTATATAAACTCGTTGGTATTAATTTGAAAATGTGTTCTATTTTGCACACATATCCCATAGATGCCATAAAAGTGGTCTGGATATTCCAAATCTTTTTGGATACATTTAAAAATTGACGCACTAATCTTCCATAAGTACACATTTTGTACCGTCACTACTTGCGCATTCATGTTTTCAAGAGCGTAAAGATGAGGTTCGTATATATTTATTTAAAAGGAGCATGGTTAACGTGGTTTAAAGATGAATTAGGAAGTGGCAAAGAAAAGACATTTTTTCATCAATTGTATAATTCATTAAAACGTTTTTAGTCATGTCTAGCCTTCCGGAAACAGACCGCGATTATATCCAGATATAATATTCTTGCCAACCGCAGATTTTACATAGATGATCAGTTTCCCACGTAAGGCTATTATAGCAATGATTCATAGTCATAAACTCCGCAGTTATGAGCGCTCACAAAGCTTAAAATCTCACTCCTGGGTTCACAGCCAGCATCGGTGAATTGATTCTGAACCTCAAAGCACGCATAATCAGTTAACAACCTATACTGGGTTGACAGCATGGAAAGGTGCTATGTGTCACAACTGGTTATTGCAGTTATGTGCAGTTTGAAATGAAGCTTTTACAAATGTAAAACCCGCTGCGTGCTATGTCTGACTGCGTCCGTTACCTTTAAAGTTTGTAAAATTGTGACACTAAACAAATTATTTTCTTGTTTACAATTCCGTCATATGCTATTTGGTGCTGATAAGCCCTAACAAACCAAAAAATGCTGGCTTTAAAACTGAAAATGTTTTTCCAAATAACGATTTATTTTAAGCCCATTCCTCTGGCAAGCAAAAAATGCGATACAAAAGACAAAAAATAAGATATAAGTAATCTATCGTATTCGACTGTCGGCCTTGGTCTCTAAGTGTCGCCGTGGATAGCACATCCTGCACATTACACCGAAAGATTCGTTTAAGCTGGTGACCACCTATCAGCCGTAACTAAAACAGCACGACTTCAACACATTCAAAGATACTTCGGGCATCACACAACATCATTGCAAAGGCATGAGAATACTTTTCTACACAACCCAATACATATCTCCAAGTAAGAGGAAGAAATTGGTGCTACAGATCAAAACCAAGTTGCAATGTTAAAGAGTTGTTGCAAAGTTGCCCATGTTGAAATAGCGAGGACACGGTTTTCAGGCACTGAATTCTACAAGGACAAGATTTTGTGCAAACTTAACATGTTCTTTCGTCGTAACAAATGAATCTGATTTATGTTTGTTCTTTCTGTGAAATAAACATCATTTCCACGCTGTTGTTTCGCAACTTCTAATCAATGCACCAATACACGCAATAGGCAACTTGCGTATAAAACACTTTGCCCAAAGGATAAGGAAAACTTGAGCAGCGTATTTAAGTAGAAATTATAATGAAAACTAGCAGGATTTGCCCACCAACGCAAAGTTGCAAAGCAACAAAAGCGGGTCAAAGTTTAGCGCGAACAGGTCGAGTGGGCCCATTGTAGGAAATACAGAGAGAAAAATTGCATCAAAATCCGAGAGCGTGTCTCTGAAAACAAAGACTTAAAAAAAAAGAACCTCTCCCCCTACCCACCCATCCTTCGTGCACTAGCGCAAAAATCATAAAGCAGCATAAATGGTTCTATACAAATTAAATCGCAAATTCAACAATAATAACACAATTAGACCAATAGCAACATCTAACGCAAACAACATGGTTTTATTAAAAACTATGTTGTTTGCGAAAATTATTGGAAATATCATCAGGAGGTATTACCAATAATCGCCGAATATAATAAGCAAATTCCTGTGATACATGCAATTTAAATCGGAACCCGTCACTTGATGAGACTCCCTGCGTAACAGGTTGTAACTTTTACGTTTTAATCTCAGGAGTAAACCCTCGCAGTAGTCTTGATACCTCTAAAGAATAAAAATTTCGTATAATCCACGTACACCCGTATAGCGGGCGTGATACCCCTTAAATAACAGTGGAAATTTCATATGAATCCGAGTTACAGAGGCTAAGATAGATCAAAATGCCGATGAAACCATATGAGTTATAATCGGAACTATACTCCTGCGATGGATACAAATAAAACAGCAAATTCAACAGTTATGCTACAATTCGACAAATTGCACACATAGTTTTATTTTTACACTACTTTTCTAATTCGATCGCCAAATACAAATTGCAAATTTCTACCAAAAGTCTTCGGAATTAAAAACTCTTTGTAACAAAGAAACTACTGAATTTTATACATTTTGGTCACTTGAGCAACAAACCTGGAACATTTAACTTCAGTTAAAAAAAAATGGAGATTACAGTCTTAAAATTTAGGTGTCAGTTACATTTTTAACATGGATGTTCCTGTTGCCCCTTTTCCAAGATATTTGAAATTCATCTACCATTTAAAAATATGTGGATAAACTATCAATTTTTTCGAAATTCTGGCTCTTCAGCCCTCTTTGAAATACCTTTAGCTTCCGTTAAAAAAAAATTCGTAATCGCAGATCGAAAATTGAGAAAGGAGATTCTTTTTTAGGATGGATCGATTTTCTCCCTTTCATAGAGGTTTTTCGAACATATTTAAAAATCTGTTCGAATTTTCGAAAGTTTCCTGCAACTTCTCGGATCGAATGGTACATTTCAGAAAAATCGCGAGGTGCTAAGCTAATTACAAAGGCCGACACGATTTTTGCTGACCTACAGTTGAGAGTTGATTTTAAGGTACTTTGATGTGCTGAAATCAAAAATCCTATTAGTTTTCGCGTATCACGTCACGTTTTTTTCTCTAAAGTACTTTGAATGTCCAAAAATGGACAAAAAGTGGGTACTTTGCGTAAATGGTTTAAAGTAAACAAATAGTATTCAGAATTGTATAACAAATAAGTTTTAAAAATGTAACAGACTAAGAGCAAATATAGTAATTACATTAATGTAGTAATATTTTTTTTTCAAATAATGGCCTCGTTTTCGTTCCTCGTGAGTGTCCGATATTGAGAAGTCTCACTATAACCTTCAGTGCGCAAACTATTCACGGTTTCATGGAAGAAATTTTCGCTTGGAAGATTTCTTTACGTGCACTATACTTCGGCAGTCCCTTTTAATACTCTACAGTAATCTGCCATCATATGAGTGTCCCACCTTCCTTGGTATCGCTCTTCCATTATTTTGATGTCTTAGTGGAACCTTTCACCTTGTTCATCACTAACGTTACCTAGATCCGTAGGAAATACATCAAGATCATGCAGTGCATTAGTAATTTTGTCATATTTTTAACAGCAAATCCCTCATGAATTTCGAGATCAAATGTTTAATTCACATGACATTATAGCAATAAACACGGAATGCGATATTTCGAAAACTGGACGTGATAAAAAAAAAGCGTCATATTTGAAATCAGCATACCAAAATTAATTTTAAAAAACCTGATGTGGGCAACACATGACTTTCCTTATATTATGCAATGAATTTACTACTTTTACAGTAAAAAAATAGGTTTTGCTTATAGTAGATACTTATATTCTTTCCAAGATATTGAATTTTCGACAATTGGTCGTCATTTTCATTGACTTAGGGTCATTTTTATCCATTTGGCGAGATTTTCGTTAATTTGGCAGCATTTAAAAAAGTCGCCAAGTTGGCGATATTTCGCCAAATTCTCGCCAAGCGTTATGGACAGAGAAATAAGTTATTCTTATAGCAGATAAATGACTATTGGCGTTCAAATACAAAATTATTACTCAAAGTATCTTTTCTCATGAATGGAACGAGCTAGATCCACGTCAATGATGTCACCAAATTTATCACATGATATTACATATGAAACGTGAACATGTTTCTCAGTAGTTAATATATTTTTTTAATTTATGGGATTTTTTGATAATTTTTTTTTAAAAATGTGCAATATCTCGAGAACGGTTCATGCTAGCGGTCAAAAGTTTATGTCAATCGTTTTCTAAGGAAAAATTACATAAGATATGTCTATTTGCGTGACTTTATTAAAGGTTTTAATTTTTTGATGATTTTTTTAAAATTTCACTCGAAAATTTAGGGGGGGTTCTAAATATTCGATTACGTTTAAAAACAATAGGCTTCCAGTATTCACAGATTGTGATTTTTGTACCAAATTTCTTTCGAATTGCTCCATTCGTTCGTGAGATATCGTCTCTACACACACACACACACAGACATCATCTCAAAAATGTTTGATTCGTGATCAGAAATAGAAATACTTGAAACGTGCTCTCCCGTCGAAAACTCGAATTCGAATTTTCGACCCCGTCACAATAGCTTCCTTATACATTATGTATATAAGGAAAGTATCTAGTGTCGCATCCATATCAGCAGAGATTTTTTTATTTTTGTCGACCTGTGTTATTGATTTCGAAATATGGGAGACATACAAACAAACATGTGTTTTTACGAGTGAATAGTAAGATAATAATAATAATAATAATAAATATTATTATTATTATTATTAATTTAGTTGTGCTTAAATACGCTGCTCAAGTTTTCCTTATGCATAATCTTACCGTTATTTACAACGAAAGTGCAGATATCGGGTATTCCATGCTGACGACCGCATAAGCGCAAAACTGGTTCGTGGATACTGGTATCTGCAATGGGAGTGCCTTCCAAATTTTGGAAAGGCCCCTTATAGACGTGTTTTGGGTTTATGCGTTTATAAAATACGATGTTTTCAAATATTATCTACGTTCTAATAGAACTCCTTTAAATTTTAAAATCCATAACTACAATCAGAATTCAAACTCATTGTGAATTTTACGTAATATGAATATATAATACCATTGCGATTCTGTGTTAGAAGATTTATTTTTCTTTTTTTTAACACTTTACAACGTAGTTGAAAAGTGTTTATGACTTTGTTCATTCTGTCTGTTTGTCTGTCTGTTCGTTTGCACGATAACTGCCGTAAAAATCACTTTATCAAAGTGAAATTTTAGCATGTTGTTGAGGCGGCCTGTGGGGCATATGGGAATGTAAATTAATAATATCACACAATTAGTTTTGAACTCGGATTGGTTGAAAAATGAAATACATTGAACCCTTTAAAAAAAATTTTAAACGAAGTTAAAATTCACAAATTGCTTCAAAAATTTTAGGAAATATTCAAATTATCTCATAAAATATATGAAAAAATTTGAGCAAAATATCTTCGGTATTTTTTCAAATTAAAATTAAAATTACACCCATTAATAATTACATTATATAATTACATCCATTATATGAAGAGATCACGTGACTCACTTCGAAATAAAATGTGGCTTCCATCTTTTTCACAATGTCAAAATCGTGATTTTAAAAGTTCTTTTAAAATTATATTTAGTGTTGCATCCGTCCTAAAACTGGTGTTTTTTTGTGTGTGTTTTTTGCGGATCTATATACTGTGCCAACGCAATTACAATATTTTTTAATTTAAATGATCATCAAACTTTAATTATTTCTAGAACGAAGCCAAATTTTAATGGATGCAGAATGTAAACAAGTGATTGTAAGATGAGATTTTTAAATAAAATTGCATTTCAGTTGTAAGGTGCTTCATAATCAATGCTTTATGCATAACTGATCTTTCTTGTTACTTTTTTGTCTTGTTTGAACTCAGTTATTCTTGTTCGGACTTTACTGGTCTTGTTGTGATATTTCTGTTATTTTGGTGCACGCCAATCTTGTGTGTTACTTCTCGTTTCAGATTGGTTGTACTGTTCTTCATTTTGCTATTTGATTGGCTGGACTGTTCTTCATTCTGCCTTTTGACCGGCTTTCTCAAGTGAATTCATAATCTAGGGCATAAGTATATAAACCCCTCTGTTTTTTCTGTTTGCGCCCATTTCGTCTTTTTGCCTTTCGATTTGTTGGTTCTCTAGTACTGACCAAAGGGATCAAGAATATCCTTGAAACAGCTGTATGCTGCCTCATTATTTTATTTAGATTTAAATACGTTGCTCAATGTTTCTTTGTTCTCTGTGCGCAAAGTGTTTTTCCTTTCGATGACTCCAGAAATTGAAAATATTTAGAGTTTCTGTAACCTTATATCACAAGGCCGTAACTAATATAACTAGATACCAATCAAATTGGCTATCCAGTTCACTAGATCCTTCGAGGCTGTTTTAGATATGATGGGACAGAAACTGTAGTCATCATCAACTATCAGAGATCCGGAGCAGCTATTGCAAAACGCTTGTCACAGATTGCAATTATCTTTCCTCTCTATCTCCTCATCTACGAGTATTTTGCAGCTGTAAGTTTCATTTCAATCGGACGTTTACTTTGGGACACTTCGATTTTTTTTCTATCTCCTCATCTATTTTGCAGCTGTAAGTTTCATTTCAATCCGACGTTTACTTCGGGACACTTCGATTTTTTTTTCAAAGAGTGGATTTTTATTCAGCATTTTTACATAAAATTTCTCCTTAACTATATAAAGAAAGCAAATAAATCTTTGTAAGATACTGTGACATTTGTGAGTCGGAATGCCGTCTACGACGACTCAAAACTGGGTGTCCCGAAGTCGTGGAAGTCACCGGTGGATAAGGCCCCAACGGCTCTTGATTACCGTCATCTCTTCTTCAGAAATGCGTGTTTGTCAAATTGGTGAGTGCTCTAAAAGAAATGAAGCCGCGTTTTCAACGATATCAGACACGGAGCTTGCGATCATGCGAGATCATTATTTTTCCCAAAACCATTCTACAATCTACCACTTCCATATCTCTGAAATGGCGAGAGGCATGTAATATTCTCTCTGCTACTACATATCATCTCCCGCTCCTGTCAATGCGACTCTTATGACGGGTGTTCCCCTCTCATCTCGTATTTTCATATATATCTTTTTACAGACCGCCCTGATAACCAGGTCATACTGACATATTTCCTCAAAATTTGTCTAGGAATTCATGATGCCTAGACCTCCGCGTGAACTCACTTCTTCGGATCTTAGTCTCCTCGATCTGATGGCAGACCTAATGCCTTTATTCTGTCTCCCTCAGCAGATTTTACTGGTGACAAAAGTCGTAATGGCTTTGTTTTCGACTTTGCAGCTGAGTTGTCTCTACTCGGAGGTCTATGACTTCACAAGAGTCAAAACATGTCAAACTATTTTCTGAGTTTCTCACAATCTTCTCAAAATATATCATCTTAAAATGTCGAAAAAAAATCTGGCATCACTTTTAAATGTGACATTGAGCAATATTGTCCTGGAATGTTCCATTTTTATTGGAGTACGTGAAGTCCAGAAAAGGCTGCAAATGATCTCCAAGCAGCTAAAGATAGCGATTTCTAGTCAATGACCGGTTCAATTTGAACAGAGTACCCTATCCATGCCAAGTAAACACTCCCCACACCATTATGTAACCACCACCGGCTTGCGCAGTGCCTTGTTGACAAGTTGGATCCATCGTCATGGGGTTTGTGCCACACCCAAACGCGACCATCAGCTTGAACCAACTAAAGCATCAGAAATTATCTTTTACTACGGATCATTCTGGATGTGCAGTATGATCGAATGTATTCAGCATGACCCTCCTGTATTCCTTCATTTGGCATGTAAATACGTAATGGTGTAGCATCGACTACACTAGAAAATCTTAATATCAGGAAGAGAAAAGCTTGTGAAATGCCTCCATGGCAAGTTCCTAATTTTACCTTTCTCAATTTATTTGATGATTTTTTGAAAAGTGGTACACCTGATTCCATTTATGTTCAAATTTTTGCAAAACATACAGATTTATGTAAGGAGTTCACTCCTATTTTTGCAGATGGCTCCAAAACAACAGCACATGTTGGATTTTCTTATGTATGTACTGATATAGTTAAGTCTTTTAAGCTTCATGCCTCTTGTTCCATTTTTGCTGCAGAAATCACAGCTATTCACCAGTCATGAAGTTTCATCTCCCATCAAAGGGTAAAAAAGCACATCATATATACATATTCGTTAAGCTCTTTGCAATTACTATCATCAAGAATGGCCATGCATCATCTCATTGCCTCAGATATCCTCCCGCTTGTGCATCGTTTGAAGGCACGAGGACACCATATTCAATTTTGTTGGGTTCCGGGACATGCGGATATTAAGAGAAACGAATTGGCAGATACTACTGCAAAAACAGTTAATCATATTTTGAATCATCTCATCCCTTTCACAGATATAAAAAAAACTATTAGTAACATAATTTATGATAAATGGCAACATTCATGGAATCAGAAATCCCAAAATAAATTGCTTGAAATAAAGCCCTTAACATAAAAGTAGACTGGTTTTTAATGCAGGAAACTTGATGTTATCTTTACTCGATTGAGAGTCACACACGTTTTACCCACAGACATTTGCTTATAGGTGAATGTGATCACTCTTGCAATTGTCAAACATCAGTGAGTGTAAAATACTTTTCAACCGAGTGCACTAATTTTAGACATCATCGTCTTAAACACTGCATGACTTCTAATATTCTTTTAATAGACTTGATAGGACAAATCTTTTATCCTAACCTGTTTTCATTTTTGTTGGATATAGGATTTTTTTTATCATATATAACATTTTACTTCTCACTATGTAACATCCTTTTACTGTCTATCAGCTAATTTTATATTTTACATCATCATGTTATTATGTGTACATTTTAAATTTTTTTATATTAAACACTTGTAATTGTATTTTACTCATAAATTAGTTATTTATTTTACCATATGTTTGGCGCAGCATATTCTTTTTGGATATTGTGCTTCAAAACCCCTAATCAACCAACCAACTGGAAACGTGATTCATCTGACCACGCTACCTTCTTTCAATCATCTGGGTTCCATTGCATGTGTTCACGAGCCCAGGTGATGCACTGAAGCAGATGATGTGCTGTGAGTAAACGCACTCGAGTCGGTCTCCTGCTGCCATATCCCATCAACGCCAAATTTCGCTGCACAAGGTTCATAGATACGCTTCTAGTGCGTCCCTCATTGAATATGGTAATCAGTTGACGCTGTGTCTTTCGTCTGTTAGCACGGTCGCTTCTGCTCAGATGCTGCTGGTCTCGATCATTCAGCAGGCGTGGCCGCCCACTGCGCTGTCCCTTGTGGGAGGTAATTCCTTTCATGAGGTATTCTCGACACACCCTTGGCACTGTCGAGCAAGAAATCTTCAAAGTCTCAACAACTTCCGAAATTCTATACCCCATGCGTCGAGTTCCAGCTAGCATTCCACATTCAAACTTTTAATTCCCGTCGGGCAGCTATTATCATGTTATGTGACACTTCACAAGAAATTCAAGAGTCCAACAGACAACACTGATAACCATCTGACTCTTTATATCCTTTTAATCTAATGCGAGCGCCACTTGTATATTTGTATACTGCTATCCCATGATTTTGGCACTTGAGTATGCATCCCTATAACGCTTATACAGCGTTTCTAAAAAAGTCCTTAAGTCTCCCAATGATAGGTCCGAATAAAAGTGATTATAGCTTCCTTAGTGAAGAATTTAAAAAGTTAGAATAACGAATTCGGCAAAAAAGTGAGATGGACGGTAAAAACCAATTTCAAAATTGTAGGCCATTCTCTAATGTGTAGGAATGATTACTAAAACTGCTAAAGGAGGCATTTATTAGACTCACTATCATTATGGGTGAATGGCTGCTCTATTCAGGAATGTTAAAATAAACGACAATTAATATGCACAGGAATCTAATGTTCAAAATGTCTTCCGTCACCAACTCTGCACATTCGAGAAGGAATATGACCCAGCAATTTGATGAGCATTGTAGATATAGACGTATTACAGGCCCTGATGATACTGTTTCTGACGAGTGTTTATTGTCTTCTCTATTGGGTTCGTTCCTGGTAACGGTATTACAAATTAATTTAATTTGCAGCTTTATTTTTCCTCAGCGCGTAATGATTCTATTGTTGTGTTCATTAAAACTATAACTCAATGCGTACTGCCATTGTTTAACCATTCTAAATTTATTTACGTCGTCTGCATTTTTAGCTACGAATTTGAGAAACGTCAAATTTTGGAAACTAATCCTAATTCAATGGTGTTATGCGCATTAAATAAACATATACGCATGGAATATATCAATTCGTACTAATTAGATTAGATAATGCTTTACAACTTCAATGCTTAAGAATCTTATTTACAGAGTTTAGATTGGAAACGGGTCAAATTGTCCAGTAGAGAAGCCGTCGTCTTTTTATATCATCGGCGATTGTTATCATACCGATAGCTGCACTTATTATATCGACCTCCACCACCATTCTTAAAACATTTATTTCGGTCATTCGAAACTTTATCTTGCGTTCTGTGTGTAGAGGTTTAAAAAGTAAAAGTTTCTGTAAAAGTTTTCGTTTGCTGCAATCTTGTTTCTTCCGTCAACTTTTCAATTTTCTTTTGCATTGAAAACTCAAGTTCGAGAAATTTATATTACAGTATTTCATTTGAGTTTCAAATACAACATGTTTCTGTTATGGTTAAGCTAGGCGAACACTCAAATATTTTTTTTAATATTGTCTCTATCCCTTTTTAATTTAGTACGATGATGTACAAACACATGACAGATGATACAATTAAAAAAATTTAAAAATATTATTTAAAATAATATTTTTACATTTTTTAAAAATATTATTTTTTCAATAAAAACTTAGATTTTGCAAATCTAAGTTTTTGTTAAAACTTAGATTTGCAAAATCTGAGGGTTTGGGATTTTGGGTTTAAATGTTTGATAAAATATTCAAATTATCCTTTTTACAACAATTTATCAAAAATATTCAAATTTTTTGAACTAACATATCGAATGAAGATCGTCTGGATATCCTGGGAACTTGTGGAAGATAAATATAGGAAATTCCAATGACTGCTACTGACATCAAGTATTGAAATCAAATCGAATCTTCGATCAGTAGATATTGAATTTCAAGTTAATGTACATTTTCATATTGACTCGATAAGATATGCAGAAGGATGGCTACTACCATGCCAACTTCGACCTCTATCACCCATATTTGTCACGTTTCCACATCCATATAAGAGTATATTTAAGATAGCCCAATATAGTTGAGATTATTTGAGCATTTTTATAAAGCGAGCGTAACCGCTTGGCTCTCTCGAATTTCTGCTCAGAGAAACTGCACATATTGCTTATTTATAAAAGTTTAATAACGAATGCTAGATGAGCGGAACCTGTTTGGAATCAGAGCCGAATTTAACAATATTGTATTGGAATTTCACCTTTTTGAATTTCATTACATTTGATAGCAAAGAAAATTTTGACTCTTCGTATATAGGTAACTGGTACTCCCAAGAATATTATCCTTGGTAGACTTTCTTAAGGGGACGGTAGACGTTGAAATGAGCAAAAATTGACTAAAAAAATTTTAATATATAACATTATTTTACACCTTTAACAATTGCTTACGGGTGGGACAGCGTCCATCCCAAACAAAGAACCTCCCAAAAAGAAAGGTATTTGACATACCCTATCCCAAACAGTTCGATCCCCTTTTACAGGCATTGGCGTCCATGGAAATCGCTGACAGAAACATTGCACCTGCTGCAGCAGGTGCAATGTTCCTGTCAGCGAAGGTTCTGTCAATGTTTCTGAGCAAAATGTTTCAAAGCAAAAGGTTGAATGCATTTTTTTCGAAACTGAATTTTGAAAGGTTTTGCATTTTTAAAATGTTCCATACATCTTAATTTTTGTCTGAGATGCATGAAATTTGGCAAGAAGACACCCTTCATACTTTTTAATGAAACTGGGTATGCATTGTATAATTGGACTTTATTAAGGTAGTTAAAAGTGAATAGGAACCTAATTAAATGATGAAAATTATGTTCTAATGCAGAAAAATAGTTTTAAAAAATTAACTTTCTAAAGGATTTAAAAATGAATACCCAAATTTGTTCATAATGTGTTGAGTGATTATAATGTAAAATTGATCAAAAATGTGAACAAATGGCACGCAAGGAACATTTTCAAATTTTCGTTAAGAAAATTAAATAAAAAAAAATTACAAAATTATCACAAAATTGAAAAAAAATTTAATGGTATTGTATATAGTAATGTTAAGAGGATTATGTATACAAATTTTCACGTTTCTAAGTCAATAAATAAATAAAAAAAATTTCAAAGTCCACCGTCCCCTTAATAAAAATTATGCATGTGATATAATAGGAAAACGTATTTGGAGGATATTATTATAAGATAATTTAGGTTCAATAGGAAAATGTTTGAGTGAAATACATTAGTTCAGAAACTTTCTGAATTCTCATATTCCTTTTTGAGCCGATATGTGAAAAAGTTGCTAATAGTAAAATTCTTGAAAAGCATTCCACAATTATTTATTCATACGATTGCTTTAAAATAAGCCAGCTTACCGGGAATACCAAACACAAAATGTATTTAAATTTACATTTCGACTTTATATACTAGTGGCTAGCAACCCAATAGCTGGGGAATAATACTCTATGCTTTTCTATTGTATTTGTTCTACAAAATATACAAAATGTGTTGAAAATATACATTAATATTTAGGTCTGATTTCAGATTTCATGATTCATTAGATCAAGAATCGTTTTAGTAAGGTCTATGTTTTACATTATTGAAATTTTAGTAAATATTACTTTAGTGTCAGGGCCTTTATTTGCAATTTTTATTTATACCCAATACACGTAGTTTATTAATATAAAATTGGACAGATAATCTGCTTTAGTTGTACTGACTTGTTTACATCCTCCTGAGAAAGTATTGTTTTCACGAAAATTTTCCAATTCAAGATTTTGATGCTAATATGTTACAGGACTTCGTGAACACGTTTTGACTATTTTGGAGTGATATCTGTCTGTCTGTCTGTTGTCAGTTTCTTGTATACACCGCAGCTGCCCCACATACTAATGGATTTTCACGAAACTTTATATCCGTATTTGTAATTGATAAATGTTGATGGAATTTTTTTTAATTCGAGCGAAAACATCAAAATTTTATATTTTTCTCACATGGCGGCATAGGACAAAATTTGACATAATCATGCATAAAAGAGTTTATTTATAGCTTAAGGATCGCGAGATTTAATATTTTCAATCATTGTTGTGAAAAATAGCCGCGATATAATTTTTTTTTTGTTCGTGACGTTATTATACCCCGAGGAATGATACATTGTAAGGTATGGTATGAATCAAAATATTTTTTCAAGCCCTTTAAAGTGAAGGGTAACACGCTATAATTATAGTAATTTGAACTCCCAATACCGATTTAAAAAAAAACAATCTTGTAAAATTGAAAAAAAAAATTACTAAAAATGGATTTAGGGAATAGGCCTTTAATCGTTATAACAATTTTGTGAAATTGAAAGAATTAATTACTTTAATAATTAGTATACTGAATTATTTTATGTATATTTAAAGTAGTATTTACTCTATTATTAGTATATTAACGATGTATATTTAAAGTAGTATTAATTTTACTCATTAAAGTATATTAACTATTATTATATACTAATAATAATATTATATACTAATAATTATTATATACTAATTATTGTATTGATATATTGTACTAATTAGTATATAATATTATATATTAATAATATTATATACTAATATTATATATATTGTACTAATTAGTACATAATATTATATATATTGTACTAATATTATATATGCGATTATTATTAGTATATAATAAAATACGATTATTATATTGACTAATTATTATTAGTATATAATATTATATACTAATAATATTATATACTAATAATTATTATATACTACTAATAATATTATGAGTAAATAACGTATGCATATTTAAAGTAGTATTAATTTTACTTATTAAAGTATATTAACGATTAAAGTAAAGTCTTGTAAAATCTTGTAAAATTGAAATATTAATTTAATCGTTATAACAATCTTGTAAAATTGAAAAAAAAAAATTACTAAAAATGGATTTAGGTATGAGAAAGTCGAGTTGAGTCAAATTCCAGTTTATATGTCACCAAAACAGGTTAATGCCTTTATTTGTTTTATGATATTTCCGTAACAAAGCGGGTTTTTTTTATAAAATCCTTGAATATTATTTATATCAACAACTTGCCAACCACGTGTTTTTCACTTATACGTACATTTTTAGTTGACCAAAAGATATATTTTAGAGTTTATCAAAAGGGGGACAATAATAACTTTCATATAATTTTCTAACTTGTTTAACACTTTTTTGTATTTCCAGACACTTCAGAATCCCCCTGGTGGCCTAGAAGGCTGACACTTTTCGCACTTACTGTATCGAATAGGATTCAAAACCTGAGGAGCGGTATTTTCGATATTACCTCCTGAAGACGGAGAAGCGAAAATTTCCGAAAGAGCTAGAAGAGTCTTTTCGGACTCTCCAAAAGCGCCTCTGATGATCTAAAAGGCTGATACACTTATAGTATCTTTGAATACTTGTAGTAGCTACTATTAGACGGAACTTAACATAGACGGGTCTTCGATTTACCCCTCGTGGTCGGAAGTTTTTGAAAGCATTTCCAGACTCTCTAAAAGCCATATACCCCCTCCTCTCTGTTGGCCTAGAAGTCTAAATCATCACGCATTTATTTATAGTATCGATTACTGGTCAGAACCTAACGTATTAGGATTTTTTATCTCACTCTTGGGCGAAGATTATGGGTTTTTTTAAATATCTTTTCAGGTCATCAAGGGGACCCTCCAATGGCGCAAAAAGTTGCCTAACGTATTAAGATTTCTGATCTTCCTCTAAGGCGAAGATTATGGGTCTTTAGAATATCTTTTCAAATCCTCAAGCGGACTCCCCCCTCCCCTCCCAGTAACGTAAAAGGTTAAATCTTTGCATATTTATAGCATCGAACACTGGATCGAACCTAACACAACCGGATTTTCGATATTTCTGCAGGAGTAAACAAAATAGTGGGGAGACGAGTGTTAAAGTTCTCCCGAAGCCGTTACCAGGGATATATATAAAAGGCTGAAATTCAATCACCGGACAGAATCTAACTGAACCAGTTTCAAATTGATACAGCTATTTTCGACGCTAAGCACCCTACATTGCTAAGCAAAATAAAACTTAGTATTAGTTTTTCTACCTTTCATCGCCTTCAATACCAGTTCATCTAAAAAAAAATCTGATCTGGGCAGCATATTACTTTCCTTATATAATGCAATGAATTTAATACTTTTACAGTAAAAGGAAATAGGTTATTCTTATAGTAGATACTATATTCTTTCCAAGATATTGAATTTTCGTCAATGAGTCGTCATTTTCGTTGATTTAGCGTCATTTTTATCCATTTGGCGAGATTTTCGTTAATTTTGCAACATTTAAAAAAGTCGTCACGTTGGCGATATTCCGCTAAATTCGTCGCCAAAATCTCGCCAAGCTTTATGGACGGAGAAATAAGTTATTCTTATAGCAGATAAATGACTAGTGGCGCTCAAATACAAAAGTATTACTCAAAGTATCTTTTCGCATGAATGGAACGAGCTAGATCCACGAGAGCGATGTCACCAAATGTATCGCATGATATTACATATGAAAAGTGAACATGTTTCTCAATAGTTAATATTTTTTTTAATTTATGGGATTTTTTGATAAATTTATTTGAAAAATGGGCAATATCTCGAGAACGGTTCATGCTAGTGTTCTAAAGTTTATGTCAATGGTTTTCTAAGAAAAAATTGCATAAAACATGTCTATTTGCTTAACTTTATTAAAGGTTTTGATTTTTTGATGATTTTTTAAAAGTTTCACTCGAAAATTTAGGGGGGGGGGGTTCTGAACATTCGATTGTGTTTAAAAAAAATAGGCTTCCAGTATTCACGGATTGTAAATTTTGTACCAAATTTCATTCAAATCGCTCTATTAATTCCTGAGATATCGTCTCCACAGACTCACTGACACACACACACACACACTCACGTACGCCCACAGACATCACCTAAAAAATGTTTGATTCGTGATCAGGGATGCTTGAAATGTGCTCTCCCGTTGAAAACTCGAATTTCAATTTTCGACTCCGTCACAATACTTTCCTTATACATTATATGTATATAAGGAAAGTAACAAGAAAGGAGAGTTTTTCCAAAATGTATCCGACTACTCGAAATTCTCCCTCGTTGGTATCTGGAAGTGGCCTCGATTTTAAAAAAAGTGGCGAAACGAAAATAGTCGGGCTTGTTTGGAAATCCATGAATATATTCATGGATTTTTCTTTGTGAAACTTTGTGAGAGGGATCTATAAACGTTTCAACATTGCAAAGAACAGACTCAGAATTCTAAAAGAAAAATAGTTTCAAATCCTGCATTATTTCAAAAGAAAAATAATACGATAAATACTGGGACGATGCTGTTCCGATGTATCTCGCATACATCGTTGTTTTGCCGATACTTGTTCGTCATCAGTTCGAATTTTAAGGAGAAAATATCAAATGTGCCAAACATAGGATTTTCTGTTTGATAAACACCTGCTTTTACTTTCCTTTCATACATACCGTAATACACAGTACATAATACAGTATACATACGTAGTCAAATTCCGTCGAAAATTCGAATTTTCGACGGAAGAGTACTTTTCAAGAATCCAATACTCGAATCGAACGTTTTTGAGGTGATGTGCGTGTGTTTGTGTATGTGCAAGCTGGTATGCGTGCATATATTAGTGTGTGTCCCCGTGAGTCTGTGGAAGTGATATATCACGAATAAATGGAGCGTTTCCATTTATTCGTGGCAATCATGCTATTATTACAATCAGTGCAATTATCCTGCAATTATTACAATCAGTGAATACCGAAACCCTATTAATTATAAACACCATCCAACGTTCGGAATCCCCCCCCCCCCCTCCCTCATTTACGATTGAGTTCTTAAAAAAAAATCATTAAAATGTCTGGACCTATGAAAAAAATCATTAAGAAGTCTGGACATATGAAAAAGATTATTTGAATTTTAAGAATCCATTGATTGGAACTCCAACCATATATGGACTACTATATAGACTATTGCTTAGCTGGTGCTAGCAATATTTCTAATTCTCAAGTTGGATTAAAGCAACATATATGTTAATTGGAACTGCAACCATATATGGACTAATATATACACTTTATTGCTTAGCGGGTGTTAGCAAAATTTCTAATTCTCAAGTTAGATTAAAGTAAAATATATGTTAATTGGGTACTTCGAAATAGAAATCAAATATTGCAACTTTTAAAATAAATAGTTCATTTTCAAATTATAGACGTTGTGGGGGCTGCAAATTCCCCTTAGTGGGGATAGGTTTGAACTCGGAACCTGGAGCTTGCTGATTCCGTACTATGCCGTTAGGCCCAAAAGAATTCCTCGGAGCCGAAGGTATAATCGGGGATGTCTTTCGTAGCAGAGAGTGACGCAAGAGTAGCCCCACAACGTTTTAAATACAAAAATATAGAAATTGCCTTACAGTACAATGGAGATATACATACAACCCAACTCACTATTTTAAATTTTGTATAATATCAAGTGCCATGCTGGTACAAGTAAGAGTTGAGAAAATACAAAAGCAAAGATTCACAAAGATAAGAAATTAAAAGGCTGTGCAGGTAGACAGACATGCGTAGATAATGGTGTAACCTTTTTAAAATCGAGAATAAGACGCTAAGCAAAATTAAGGTTTTTTTAAAGGGTCAAAATTGCAAATAAAATCCCAATAAAGATAAATGAACAAGGTTCATAAAATAAAATATTTTTAGGGTTATTACTACGAATTAAATTGAACGTCTTATTAAATGAAGGATTAAATTACTCATTTAGAACAGTTTAGGATAAAGAAGTGGATTGTTTTTCCTTTCTAATATGCTCGGTTAATCTGATACTCGTACCTACAGAATGTTTAGTACTGCCAATATAAAACTCATAAACATCATTAAGAGAAATAAGGGGGACAACGTACACCCCATCCAGACTGACTTGAAGGATTAAATTTAAATTTATCATTTCGAATACGGCTAAACATAGTAGTAGCAGCGGAATGAGCAGGCCTAAAATGAAATTCACGAAATGAAAGTGACTCAATAAGGTGTTGGAAGGTGTTCAAAAGTGTGTGGATCCATGCTGACTGCAGTGCATCTGATAGTTGCTGGAGGGTACGTGGTGGAGAATCCGAAGAGCTAACAACCCGATCGAGATGGCCCCACAAATGCTCAATTGGGTTTAAGTCTAGGGAATTAGGAGGCCACGGTACTTTAAAGCATCCATAGTGCTACTCCAACCATTCTCGACAGTTTTCGAACATGACACGTCGTGTGGCCTCATATGACATTTCGCATTGTCGTGCTGGTAGATCTCATCCATCCCAGGGAAGGCAATCAGCATGTATGGGTGTACGTGGTCCGCAGAGATGTATTCATAACGAATTCTGTTCATAGTGCTTTCCACAGGTAGGAGTGAACCCAGAGAAGGCCACGAAAACATCCCCATACCATAACGCTGCCCTCACAGCTTTGTGTTCTTCCAACAATGGTTGATAAGTGCTTGTTCTCCGATCTTTCAAGTCTTATACGCAAATATCCATCCGTTCGATGAAGCAGAAAACGTGACTCATAGCAGAAGGCAAACTTTTGCCAATCATCGGAGGGCCAATTCCGATACTGCCGTGTAAATGTAAGCCTTTGCTGCCGATGAACCTTAAGCATAGATGCAGTGACCATCCGTCTGCTTAGGAGGCCCGTATTCAGCAAGGTTCGCTGAACTGTCGTTTGAGACATACTTTCGGTAACCCCTTGATTCATTCGGCCAGTGAGTTGCACCACTGTAGAGCGGCAATCGTCCCCCCTCACGAACCTTCGGAGCCGACGTTCATCTCTTATGTCATGGCGCGGTTTGCCAACTCACAAAAGCAAAGGCGCACCAGACAACCCAAGAGACGGTGAAGCCGTATAGTGGAATTTTAGCATTTTAATTAACCATTCTAAATTTACCCAAGCAAGAAACTTTCTCAGTCTAACAGAATTGTTTGTTAGATGACATGCAGTGAATAGCAGAGGAATTAAAGGCATTTCAAATAAATCAGAAGCAAAGTAAAAATCAAAATATTATTTATTTAAATCACACTTAAGTATTTTCACTTTAAAAATCAGTTATCAATTTCAGAGCTTCATTTAATACAACACCATCTGCCTTTCTGCTCTGTTCAAAATTTATATAGCATACAATAATTCACTTCAATAATCATATGATTTTAATTTTGATTGTAAATTATCCAAAAATACATTTTTAACATGAGCCCATTAATATTAGAAATCATTCTTCACTATGCCGGTGCTGTACGGCATTAAAATTCCCGTAAAGAAAATGTTACCTGGCTATTATACATTTCAAGCTTTTCAGAAAATACCTCTCATCAGATGTGCACGATTTTTAGTAGAACAAAGTTCTCAAAAGGAAACGATGAGGAAAAAGGGTCCAAAACTTTAAGTACTAGACATCAGTCGATTTTACGCAATCCGAACGATATCTGAATAGCTACTTCAAGGCTCGGCGTCGATGTCGGATAGATTTCCTGGAATAAAAAAATATATTTTAGAAAATGTACAGAAGAATTAATGTGGTATCCAGGATCTTCTTCAATCATCTCCAGATATGCAGGGGCGGTTTCCTTTATAACCAAAATGCCCATCTCCGCCAGTTAGCCATTTCGGCTAAAAGCCTTTTGTCTAATTTCAAGACAAAACCTTCGATGCGACCTTTCAGTCGGAATTTTCCAGCTCGAAGAGAAAAAGTATGGGTCGCTCGAGCCCACGCAAAAAGGTTCTCTTTCGCTTTTCGCCTCTTCCTGATTGGACAGTCGCGCTTCTCCTAGTAACAAGTGAGCTGACGTCACGCATCCCGGCCAGACACTAAGTCCAGGCATTCCAACGAATTCACGACCAAATGCGCTTTTCAATGTGATTTCAATGGAAACAAGTGTTAGCGAAAAACACAGCACAGGCACGAACGGAGAGAAGGATGTTTCTCTCGCATAAAAATAAGAAAGGCTCATGGCGCAGAATTGCGACATGACACTTATATCATTGGCGCGCAGTGCTCCGCAGTTTCCATGTCGCTTATTCGCAATAGTGCCAATTCGCCATTGACGATGCATTTTAACCACAGCAGCACGCGAACAGTTCACAAACTGCGTTGTTTCAAAAATACTGCCTATAGCGCCAAAAAATTTGCAGAACAACCTTGGACGCTTATGGCTCCTCCATCAATATGGATATGGTCTTCACGAGGCACTTGTCCATTAACAATGTTCTCAACTATATATATTACTTCTCCTATCATCGACGAGGTCGCAACGACAAGGTTGATAAACAAGCGCCTCCGACATATAAACTGCATGAACTTCAGTAAAATTTATTTCTTTGTATAAATGTGTAAAAAAATAAATGTTTTAAACTGGCTTATTCTTTTTTTTTTTCAAACATTAACAAAGACATAAACTAACATAATCCGCATCACAAAAGTCACCAAATTAAATTCTACGCCCAAAACTTTTCGGATCTCTCCAACTGAGAAAGACCCTCCCCCCCCTCCCTCCTCTTCGATTTTGTAGCTTATGTTCACTGGCAATCGACCATATCTAATTTGTTACGGTAGAAAATCTTTACAAAACCAATTCTTATTTAATATCAAACAGAATTGTGTGTTTTGATGTTATTTTGTATTGGATGTTTTTTCTATATTTTAAATGGTACATAATTCGTCCAATTCTTCATCAGAATAATTGATTCTAGATTTTTACAGTTGTTTACACTAAGCACAGTGTGCGACGTTGTATTCGTTTTCATATAGATTATTATATATGGAACGCGAATATATTCTTTAATTTTAGTGGATCTTTAAACCATTTTTTAAATATGGCAGTTTTTACTATTCCAATTTTCTTATCAAACATAAAAAACTTGACAAAAGAAAAAGTTTTTATGCGGGAAGTGCATCCATTTTCTTATATACTTAATTGAATTTACTTCTGGCAAATTTTTGAAATGTCATTTGTTTTTACTCATTTAGAATACCACTTTCAAAACCCTCGCCATAATGCTATGATTGAAATAAAATATTTTAAATTAAAATTGGGCAATTTTAGCGAATTAACTTTGATCCAAAAATCATTTATACTCTTGCATACTTAATTAGGTAAACTGTGTGTATCCAATATACATAAAAGTATTACTTACTATCAAGTAATAACTCATGAAATAGTTAAATGAGGTAAATTCGAGTTTTAATATAAAAATATTTTTAATATAATACACAGATTTTTGTGGCTTGCCACATTGTTGCTCTTAAATAATTTAACATCCTCTCGTATAGTTTAAAGGAAAAAAATATGAAAAATAGTTTAACAACACTTAAAATTAAAAATTATCGCTTAAATACTGCATTAAGCTGTTAAACCAGATGCACATTTTTCTCGTCATCCGCTTTATCCTTTGAGACATCCACAGTCTGGATGAATGGGTGCAATGAAAAGCAAAAGTCTTTTCTCATCCAAATTTTTTATTTCCCTTTTCTCTTTACCAAGAACAAAAATTATGAAATTCTACGTATAATATTAATTTTGGTTCATTTCATTATAATTTTATATATTAGGATATTTTCAATGCCGCAGCTTGGAATTCGTTCTGGGGGGGTTGAAGTGTTGAAAACCCAGACCACACGACAGACCCGAAGGTTTACTGTAGCTAAGTGTGTGGCCGGGAACTAGTTCTCATTGTATATTACTACGCATGTCAAATGACAATATATTGAAATAAATCAATTTATCGCCGAATAGATTTATTTATTTAACATTACGTTTACTAAATAAGAACAGTACTGATAACTTCTATAAATGAAAGTATATAATATTCAAAGTTTAATATCAAGTCGTCTAGGCTTCTTAGCCATTTCATTTAAAACCTCTTCAGGGTTTACTTCAATGTCCTTGTGGATATATAACATAAACAGTCCATTTAATCTGTGCTCACCTGTTGAATTTCTTAAATAATTTTTTAAATATCGTAAGGTGGAAAAAGATCTCTCTGCGCTACACGTTGTGACTGGAAGTGTAATCATTACCTGCAGAAGTTTTCGTATACTTGGAAACATAATTTCATCACATTCATGGAAAGCTTCCAAAGCATTATCTGGATATTTCTGAAGTCGTTCGAGTTTGCTGCGTCCTATTTTTAACACACCATACAAATTTTCACATCTGATATGACCAATATCTTCTGAATACCGGGAACATAACGTCTTCACTGCTTTATTGTTTTCTTTTGTAAGGTCTTGGTCTTGCGCTGTTTTGCTCGGCAATAGGATTTAAAAAGAAGCTAATATATTTTTATGTTTCACAAATCTTTCATCGAGCTGTATTAGAAAATGATCTATAAAAGGTGTAAAAGCAGCTCTCCTATAATATACCTCAGGAGTATCAGATCGAGATTAATTCGTGTAGTTTGATATTTTACAGTGCTTGGTACTGATATGGGGATTTCATAATTTTCACAAAATGTTTCAACATTTTTAAAAATCACGGAGAACTCTTTTTCAAAATTGTCCCTTAAACTTTGCATAATTACTCGTGTATCTTCAGTATAACCAATGGCTTTGGAAAGATCCATTTTTTCAGATTGCAAATATTTCGACAAAGGTAAACTATACGAAAATAGTTTTTTAACAATATGTAGAGAAATAACGAATTCACACTTGTTAATTGCATTGTACAAAACGCTTGAACTGTTGGAAGAATCTCTATTTATCCATGTCGATGCTATTTCTGTAAGTGCCTTCACAACTGAATCGTATTTTTCAGCGAAAATGTTTATTGCGTCATGTCGTTGTATCCATCAAGTCGGGGATGGCTGCTTGAGTTTCTTTGAGTCCTTTTCACTGAATTTATTTAATACAGCTTGACGTTTAGGCGTATGGAAAAAGTCATACACCTTACTTATGGTCCCGATACAGTTTCTGATAAACGTTGAAGAACATGAATCCGATATAGCCAGGTTTAAGGAATGGTTGCTACAATGAACATACAAAGTATTTGGAAAATGGCTCTTAACATGTAATTGCACTCCACGGAAATCACCACTCATGGCTGATGCACCATCATATCCTTGACCACGCAAGAATTCTGTTGCGACACCAATTGACTTTAGTTTGTTCAAAATAGTTTCACTTATACCCTTTCCAGACATGTCTGTAATCGGAACAAACTGTAGAAAGTCCTCACGTACTACCATATTTTCCACATCAACATATCGAGCGCATAATAGCAATTGTTCGGTACATGAAACATCAGTTGTTTCATCGGCTAGAATGCTGAAACATTTCGCGTTATTGATTCTTTTGATAAGTTTTTTTCAAAATTACTTCATTGCATGCTGTAATGATGTCATTTTGAGAAGACCAACTTAAGTAAGTCACATTTTTACCCGCACTCACTAAATGTTTTTTTAGGATATCATCCCCACTCTCAAGTCGCATTCTTAAAAGAGCGCGAAAGTTCCCTTCATTTTGCACGATTTCTTCAAAAGAATCAACGTCAATTGAGCCACCATCTGTATGACACCTGAGAGCTATCCCTTGCTTGCCTACCACAAAATGTCACAGTTTTTATCAGAGGAGTTAACATAAGTCGATTTCCAATAATTTCCTGCTTATACTTTTATCTATATCATTTATTATATCGCTTTTCTTACCTGACTTGATTGCAAGAGAGTTTTCAGAATGAAGCTTGCATTTGGCATGATAATTAGTAAGCTGGTGTTTGTTGAAATCTTCTATTGCATGTCTCCAATTACTGTACTGTACTCTCACTAGTTTTCCCAAAGGTAGGCCTTGTTTTCCAGCTCCTGATGGTGAGAAAAGAACGCAATATTTGCAAAATGCACCATCACATTTCTTTGAATAGACAAGCCATTCACGATTGTTGAACCAACTGTACTGAAACTTCAGTTGCCGCTTTCCAAAATCGGTTGATGGAAAAACAAAATTTTCAGTCGGTTTCCATACATTCAAAAGGAGGTTTTCACTTTCGAGAGGAGTAATCTGGAAAAGGCGATATATTATTAAAAAAATGTATTTTCTGTATTTCAATCAATTAGATTATTTTGATGTTTCTCTTTTTTAAAGGCCAAAGACATTTAAATAAAAATGAAATATATATATATATATATATATATATAGTTTCCATTCTAAATGATATAATGAACCCTATGCACGTTTTGGGTTCGAGAGTAAAAAAGTAATGTATTTGCGTTTTGCTTTTTCCTTATCATGTGACCTCTGACGTCACGTGCATAAGGTCCATTAGACAATAGTAAAGTTAGAAAAAATAATTTTATGCGTTTTTACATTTCTGTGGTGATATTTCTCAATATACGTAATACTTTCCAAGTCAAGACCAAATATTTTCCAGCCCTTTCCAGAAAGTCCTTTGCCCCCCCCCCCCTCCTATATTTCACCCTGCCGGTGTCCTTAGTCCAAGCCAATGCTTATGATGACATGTTTTCAAACATATCTTCCTACGTATTTCATACATTTGTGTATTTTGTATTAATTTTATGCATAATCATATTCAAGGACGTAAAGTGATATATTTTATGCATTTCAATGTATATTATGCAATAATTTCAAGAACATTTGCACTGTTTCAATAAATTGTCATTTTATACATTTCGAAACATCGCTTACGAGTAGGGTCCGGATTTCTATGCACTTGCATATTTCTGCATATTTTCGTGCATATTGTGTAATAATTTTGAGCATATTTGCATATTATTTGAGCTAAATTTTATGCGTGAAAATCCTAGTCTTGCAAATTATATTTACGATCTATTATGGCAACTATATAAAAACAGCCCTTACCTTTTTTCCTACAAATAACCCAATATCATTGGGATTCACGTCGATTTCAGTTGGTGTAAATAATGATGTCTCAACGTCTATTGGAGCTTTTTTTTCTGAACTGTCATCTTCAGAGCATTCAACATTTTCCAACTTATTTTCATTACATTCACTATCTTCTTTTTTTTCTCTTTTAAAGAAATTGTATATCCTACTCTCAAATAACTTACGTTTGTTGCTATTCATTATACAATTGCTAGTATAAAAGAACAGATCCTTTGATCGAAAAACGGATAGGTTTTATTTTTTAAAGCTTTAACACGTGCTTCCAAAACAAGACCAGACATATGACAGCAGGAAATTCTTTTCGAAAGGAAATTTCCCTATCCGAAGGATTTTTCCCTTTCTGAAGGACTTTTCCGTTCCGAAGGGAATTTCCCTGAAACCAAAAATGAAGTGTCGAGTAAAAACAAAATTCTAGGGGAATTAAATTTGTTTGAACGAAATACGAGAAAAATTGAAAATATAAATACCAAAAATGAGGAAAAAAAGTAGTTATTTTTATTTTAATCAATACGTTTATGTTTTTAATTTAAGGCTCTGGGGGAGGGGTCCAGTCCCCTTGGTCCCCCCCCCCCGTCGCTGCGCCACTGGATATTTTCCAAAACTAACAACACAAAAATATGACGAGCAACACATTATGTTAGTAATATTCATTTGCATGGACTGAAGAAGATGATTCAGTATTTAATGTCCTATAGTCAATGTCTTCATCCACAAACGAACCAGAAATTTCACTGGTATTATCCACAAACTATTCCAATTAAATCATTTTTTTCTCAAGAAAGCGGCAAGTTGTCATTCATTCCCCCATCTTTTATAGTGTCTTGTTATATTCGTCGCGAAATAAATTCTCAAAATCATAAGATGACCTTTACATAGCACTGCCAATTTGCTGGAAATGCAGGAAAATAAAACCCGAAATAGATATAGTACTATGGTATCATTTGATGAAAAAATCTGATGTGAGGAGCACAGGACTTTCCTTATATAATGCAATGAATTTACTACTTCTACATTAAAAAAAAAAAATAGAATATTTTTATAGTAGATATTTATATTCCAAGATATTGAATTTTCGTCAATGAGTTGTCATTTTCATTGATTTAGCGTCATTTTTATCCATTTGGCGAGTTTTTCGTTAATTTAGCAACATTTAAAAAAGTCGCCAAGTTGGCGATATTCCACCAAATTCGTCGCCAAAATCTCGACAAGCGTTATGGACGGAGAAAACGTTGACGTTCAAATACTAAAGTATTTGACGTTCAAATACTAAAGTATTGACGTTCAAATACTAAAGTATTACTCAAAATATTTTTTCTCATGAATGACACGAGCTAGATCCACGAGAATGATGTCACCTAATTTATCGCAGGATATTATACATGAAAAGTAAACATGTTTCTCAATAGCTAATATTTTTTTTTAATTTACGGGATTTTTTGATACATTTATTTAAAAATATGCAATATCTCGAGAAAGGTGCATGCTAGCGTTCTAAAGTTTATGTCAATCGTTTTCTAAGGGAAAATTACATAAGAAATGTCAATTTGCGTAACTTTATGAAAGGTTTTGATTTTTTCAAAATTTCACTCGAAAATTTAAGGGGATTCTGTACATTCGATTGTGTTTAAAAACAATAGACTTCCAGTATTCACGGATTGTAATTTTTGTACAACATTTAGTTCAAATCGGTCCATTCGTTCCACACACACACATACTTTCACATACACAGACACACAGACATCACTTCAAAAATATTCGATTCGTGATCAGGGGTGCTTGAAACGTGCTCTCCTGTCGAAAACTCGAATTCGAATTTTCAGCCCCGTCACAATATTTTCCTTGTACATTATTGTATATAAGGAAAGCAAAAATGCATTTTAGGCAAAAGTTTAGTTTTTCATATTGTTACTTTCCTTACATACATAATGTATAAAGAAAATATTGTGATGGGGTCGAAGATTCGTATTCGAGTTTTCGACGAGAGAGCACGTTTCAAGCAACCCTGATCACGAATCGAACATTTTTCAGTTGATGTCTGTGTTTGTATGTGTGTGTATGTAAAAGTATATGTGTGTGTGTGTATGTGTGTGAAAGTATGTGTGTGTGTGTGTGTCCGTGTGTCTGTGGAGACGATATTTCACTATCAAATGGAGCGATTTGGATGAAATTTGGTACAAAAATCACAATCCATGAATACTAAGCTACCATAAACCTTCGGGTTGGTCGTGTGGTCAGGGTCTTCAATCAATCCATGAATACTGAAAGCTAAATGTTTTAAATCACAATCGAATGTTCAGAACCCCCATAAATTGTCAAGTGAAATTTTCAAAAAATCATCAAAAAATCAAAACCTTTGATAAAGTTACGCAAATAGACATTTCTGATGTAATTTTTCCTTAGAAAGCGATAAACATAAACTTTAGAACACTAGCATGAACCGTTCTTAAGATATTGCACATTTTTCAAATAAATTTATCAAAAAAATCTCATAAATTAGAAAAGAATATTAACTGTTGAGAAACGTGTTTACTTTTCATATGTAATATCATGCAATAAATTGGGTGACATCATTCTCATGGATCTAACTCGTTCCATTTCATGAGAAAAGATACTTGAGTAATACTTTTGTATTTGAATGCCAATAGTCATTTATCTGCTGTAAGAATAACTTATTTCTCCATCCATAATGCCTGGCGAGATTTTGGCGACGAATTTAACGGAATGTCGCCAACTTGGCGGCATTTTTAAATGTTGCCAAATTAACGAAAATCTCGCCAAATGGATAAAAATGACGCCAATTCAATGAAAATAACGACAAATTGAAGAAAATTCAATATCTTAGAAAGAATATAAGTATCTACTATAAGAATAAAATTTTTTTAAACTGTAAAAGTAGTAAATTCATTGCATTATATAAGGAAAGTCATATGTTGCCCACATCAGGTTTTTTTCTTGTTGTACTTTTGTTTTCATGTTGTACCTTCGTTTATAGTATTTAAAAAATAGAAATTTATTTTCGCCAAACTTTTTCAGATTTTTTTTTTATTTATTTCCTCCAAGAAAAGAGGATCACCTTCCTCGATCTACGCGAGGCAGTAGTACTTAATATTCGCCAATATTCAAACCATAGTACGTAGATGATACTTTAAGTAGCGTATGACAAAGTTAATATACTACAAACTTCCCAGAAAAGTCAATAAGCATTCCAATAACTTTGTAAGGGAAGGTTCACGAGTCTTCGCGTTAAGTCTATTTCTAGTAAAGTAACACTGCCCGATCGAATAAAAGTAATTGCGGCAACCGTAGAGGTAAATTTAAAAAATAGGGTAACGATCTCGACAACAAAACAAGATAGAAGAAAAAAAAAGTTGTATATCATCGTTTATTGAGTAGGAATCGACACGAGGAACAAACAAAACGCGTATACGAAAACCAATAAATACCAGACATACTTAATCGGTTTCTAGATACGTAGTCCCGCTATAATACTGTTAAATGTTGCTAAATGATTCACGAGCGTATGAAAATATACCAGAGATGAATACCCATCTGTTAGATATACGACAGAATGGGATATGCTAATGAACGCACTTCGTCCAATCGTTATTCTCGTCTCCACGTTCTACGTCCAATCAGTGCAGTAGGAATGTTGCTTTTCCTACACTCGATTTCTTCTTATTAGAAAATGCCCTATAACTTCATAGTTGGCTTTTTTCTCCTATCCCATTCGGTTGCGAATTTGATATTCTAACTTTTTAAATTCTCCGCTAGAGACGTTGTTACTCCTTTTATTGGATCTGGCAGCATCATTTTACTCTATACCTAACATGTCCCCCTTTCTTTACAAAGTTATTGGAGTGCTTAAGAACTTTCCTGGGACCCTGTCTGCGTAACTTCAAAACTCCCTATTTGAATTTCAACATTTTGAAAACGTGTCAAAACCGTCAGATATTCAAATTCAAATTTATTGTAAGGTTATTTGAAATATGAGGAATGCATGTTTTTCCCCTTCAAAGAACCAACGGAAGGGATAGGTAAACTTTTCGATACTTGGAAAACATTTTTAGAATACAGAAGGAGGAAATGTAAACAGAAAAGCCTCTATTTACTGTCTCGGTCGTAAAATGCCTTATAAATATTAAGATGATACAAGTTGGTGGCTTGTCATGTGTATCAGTCTCGTTATCTAAAATACAATCTCTGGAAAAGAGAGGAAGAATCTGGTGTGGATAGCACATTACTTTTCCTACATAATGCAATAACTTTACATCTTTCACTGTAAACAAATGGTATGTAAAATCTACGGCACAATGATTTTGATATTACATTACCATCACGTATATCGGAATTGGAAGCTTTAAACAATTCATAAATCCAAGCAAAAGTACTTATTTACACTCACGTTCAAAATTTTCATCAATATGTAATTAAAACGTAATGAATATCCTTGAAAATAAATGACTATTAACGAATTCTTGGGCTTCAAAATACAAAACTATGATAAAATGTAACTTCACTCATGAATGGAATGAACTAAATCCAAGGGAATGATATCAATAGATGTGTTGCCCAATATTGCATATGGGAAAGTGTATCATCTATAGGAAGTTATTTACAACTTTTTAATTTTATGTCATTTTTGCAAAAAATTTATTTGAAAAACATATAACATCTCGAGAATGGTTCATGTTGAAATTCTAAAGATTATATGATTAGTTTTCAAATGAAAATTTGAGGAATTACATATGAAATTTTTTTAACACTTTACAACATAGTTGAAAAGTGTTTATGACTTTGTTCATTCTGTCTGTCTGTCTGTCTGTCTGTCTGTGTATCTGTCCGTTGTCACGATAACTGGCGTAAAAATGACTTTATGAAAATGAAATTTTAGTATGTTGTTCAGACGTTTTGCGGAACCTATGGGAATATAAATGAATAATAACACCTAATTAGTTTTGGATTGATCCAGGGTTGAAACACTGAAATACATTGAACCCTACGGGATCTAATTTTTCAAACATTTTTAAGCGAATTTAAAATTCACAAATTGCTTCGAAAGTTTTAGGAAATATACAAATTATTCCACAAAAAATATAAAAAAAAATTTAGCAAAATATGTTCGGTAGTTTTTTAAATAGAAATTAAATAATAATTACACCCATATCACATGAAGAGATCACGTGACCTACTGAAAAATAAAATATGGCATCCATCTTGTGTCAAAATCGTGATTTATAGTCTTTTTAATTTATATTTAGTTTTGTATCCGTCCTAAAACCGCTTTATTTTTGCTTAATTTCTGTGCATGTAAATAAAGACAAAATTTTTTAAATCAATTGAGTTGCAGGTCATATTCTTAAAATCGGTCTAAATCTCATGAATGTCTGCAACGGAAAATCTAATTTAGGGTTTTTGTAATGTGCCCCCAACTCAATAACTGACAAAGTCCATTAATGCAGGAAATATGTGCCAAGAAAACTCAGTCTTTCATAGCTTTTATTTCCATGGTTTCCAAAATCCAGCCCTTTATACAATAATTATACCCATGAAAGGCACGAGACGGCTGACTGTTACAAATTGATGCCTTTGCAGGTTTTTGTTACATTCAATTTACGAAAACGATATTTTCTTAAATAAGAATTTTAACATAATTATGGTAAAGGAGAAAACACCGCTAATGTTACCAAAACAATGGATTACAAATGCGAAATTTTGTCGCGAAACGAACTCTTTCGCTTGATGTAAGATGACACAGGAGTTTTAAAGTGACGCAGAATTGATACAAAATTGTGGGCGGGAAAACGCTCAAATTGCTGTGCCTATTAAACAGCTGGTATGACTACCTGGAATGATTAAATCTTGTCGCGTGACCCATTAAAATCTGCGTTTTAGACGAAAGGACCGAAAAAGCAATTGCATACAAAATATTAAAAGTTTGAAAATGGTCTTTTCATTTGGGAACGGTATTTTCATTTTTCTATAATTCATGGAATCGAAGTAAATTGTTTTATAAGCAATATATCACAATATTATGCTATTATCTCTCTAAAAATCAATGGACCTCTTATATTTTTGTTCAGACAAGGGGCCGATTTGACCCCTAATCGCTACACTCACCATCCTCAGATACCTTCACGGTTTAAAGAAATTTATTGCATTAATAATTATGATTAATTATGATTACTTATAATTAATAATTATTTATACATGAGTCTTTATAGGGTGGAAAATGGTGTACACTTGATTCTCGATGGAACAATTAAGCATTTTTAATCTCTTTTGCGTACTTATCTCGCACAGTTATACGAATTTTCGATAAAAACGGAAGTGACATTGCCAGAGGCGGAAGTGGAAATTCTTAGTGAACCCGTAAACTCTTCTAAAGTTCAATTCTGAATTCATATTAACTATATCATCTCAGCTCTATCTATTGCATATTCTAAAAATTAAATGCTTCACTAAAATTTATATTTCGTGAAGAGCTGAGATAAAAAGTTTTTTATGTCCTCGTACATATCTAGCAACACTTGACAATGTAGAGGAAAAATCAATAATTTTCCAATGTAATTCATTCCTCATAAATCAATGTATATCGTATTTAATAACCTAAAAATCTAATCAATGTATATCGTATTTAATAATCTAATAATCTAAAAAGCATATCGTATTTAATAATCTAATAATTTAAAAAGCATAATCTAAAAGGCAATATGCTATTGCTTTACGTTCTTTCCTTGTGAATTGAAACAATCATAAATTAATTTTAGAATCCTATTCACTCTATCTTTTGTATAACTTTGAGAAATAACACTTATAAAATGCATTTACAATGTTCATTTCACATTAGTTGAAATAATTCTCACTGCAAAGTTAAATCTACTTTATGAATGACAACATTCAAATTGAAAATAAACTTATATAATAGAAACTTTGCTTTAAATATGGAACTCGAAAATAAATTTGTTTTCTCTTCAACGTTATATATTTTCTTCCAAACTAAGTTAAAAGCTCTTTTTACATGATATTCTCCTTTTTTTTTTGCTAGACCTTTTTTTACATAAAATAAACAATTTTTTCGACAGCACTGGCTGTGTACGTGAACAAAATACTATCTAATCCAATTTTGCTCTAGCATATATTTTCCTTCAGTTTGATTTGTTGAGATAATGCTTTTTGAAAATAAGTGTATTGATTTTGCCAGTTTTATGTTTTAAACTGAGTCGTAGACTATAATGTGTATTATATTTTCACAAAGAGCGATGTTGTAAATAATCGCATTAAATCGAAGTAAATATATTGGATCGAGAGATTTAAACAATAGATCTAATTGGAAAATATTTTGTTCCTTTTCACATTTACAAATGCTAAAATATTTGCTTATCCCATGCCCTAATTGTAGCTTCAAAGAAAGACAAAGCACAAAAGAAGTTCCATTTCAAAGAGGCTTCATTTGCTGGTAAACGCAAAATAGCAAGCACAGCCAAACTTTGAGAGGCTATTCCTCCAGATCTAAGGGTTAATTTATAAAATGGATTTCAGATTTGGATTCAGCATGATCGAATTAGTATACATGATTTTTTTTTTATCAGTACTCGGGTATTACATTAGTTGCTCTGACATACTGACCCTTCGCTTTTTAATAGGTAATGAGTGAAATATTTGTTTACCCAGAAAATAAATCAACCCGATTTGCTTCGATATGTTGCAATATCGTTTGAAAAAATGAAATATTTTTGAAATTGGGTATGTTTAACAAGTAATAGGAAATCTCTAACCGGTCTTGTTCGTCTACATTATCGATGTTTGTTATTTGGTAAAGTCGTGTTGGACTGAGGTATTTGATAGATTACTTGTAGCTCAAATTAATAAAATGATCAGAAAAGAGGTTCTTTATGTAGCAATATATTGCTAAAGTTCAAAAACATCTTGAATAATTGCAATGATAGTACGAATTTCTTTAAATTGTTTAATTTATTCGAAATGTATATTTTCCGACTATAGACAATCATTAAAAAAATTATACAATTTAGGTTCATTAATGGAATGCGGGTTATTTTTTTTTTCGAATCAACCCACAAGTGACAAATTTATCGACGATGAAACGTTTGCAATCACTTCATCGGGCGAGCGTATAGAGCAAACATCGTGTGCACAAACGTCATAGATCTAAAATTTCATTTTTTTTACACTTTTCTACTATAATTGTTTTATAACAACAGCTTAAAAGATATATACAATCAGAAGAAATATTGCATATTAGGTTTTGCATTGAGTTCGGCAGATATTTTTATTTGCATAACAGCCACTACTCACCTGGACGATTACGAGCTTATAGGTCCTCTGTGAAAAGTTGTTTTGAAAAAAAAACACGTAACTTGGGAAATTCTTAGCCAATCTACAAAATTTTAGAAATTTCTAGAACTCGTCAGAAGTCGCCAAGTGGGTACCACGGTCCAGTGGTTAGCGCACAGGGTTTGCACTCGGACGACCCGAGTTTGATTTCCGCCTCTTCCCAAACTGTCGGGGTGGTCACACGGAGTACGGGCACGTTAAATATGTGGGTCCGTAAGTCCTTTCGAGAGGTTGATGGTAGCGGAAGGAGGATACGGTCCCCGTGGATGCCTTCCCTACTGGGTTCCTGTCTAAATTGGGGGCACTTCCCGACTGTCCAAACAGATATCTTACACTTTGGGGTAGGTCAGATGGTCTGGGTTGAGGAAGAAGAAAAGTCGCCAAGTTGGTGATATTTTGCAAAATTTGTCGCCAGGTTAATCTAATGTGTCTCCATTGCGAAGCGATCTAAACCTTTAAATTGTAACATTGGTTTCCTATTACGCATTTATAACAATGTGGTGTTACTTCCGTTTCGTCCCCGTTCTATTTTTTTTCATGTTTTACGCCGTCATTAATATGTTTCCCACCCAAAAGTTTTGATTCTTTCTCATCAAGCATCCAAACGTGTACCAAAAGAATCCAAACATGTACCGAAAGGATCCAAACTTGCACCAAAATGATACAACTGTGTACTGAATGGATCCAAGATCCAAACATGATCCAAAATCCGAGAATCTAAAAATGCACTCTATTTCAATAAATTTTCTTTTACATATACTATGCATTTCGAGGAAGTAAAGAAATTCACCTCGTTGACATTTAAATTGAAATTCGAAAACTCTCTCTACCACCTGCAGGGCAATCCATGAGACTCAGCGCTTCACTCTCATTCTTTCAAACGAAAGAATGAACGAAATGGCTGCAAATCAGATGTAAAAGGGTGTTTTTCGTTTCTTTTACCACGCACTCTAGTTACTCGGCATTTGTAGACTGTATGCAAATACTCCTTTTAAGAGTTCAAAAATAAGGGAAACATAAAAAAATACTAAAGCAATGACTGAGGATCTCAGGAGGTTTCGAAACTGAAACATCCCGAATAGGATGGAAATTGAATGTTGAAAAAGGAGCAGATATCTGAAATGGGTTTGCAAATCATTTTAGGGAAAAAACCCTTTTTTTTTAATACGCTGGTTTAAATTTTATAATATAAAATAATACATAAAGTGGATACCTATTGAAAATGACATCGAACTTAAAACCTAATTTTTTTATTCTGTTTTCCTGTAAATGGGCTATTTCCAATCGTCAAGATTCGTAAGAAATTTAACGGCCTGGATAAAAGTTTATTTTAGCGTTATGGGAAAAGTTTTTTGAGTTCAATTCGTTATCCGACATCACGCAATAAAAAACCATTTGAGTAAGAAAGGATAGAATGTTTATTCTGTCTTTTCACGTATTTCGATTTTTGCGAGTCATCTTTTTGGGGGGGGGGGGGGGGAAATAATGTTAGTTCTCTTTTTTCGATTTACGCCAAAATCGACTTTACATAAGGATAACGCATTGCTTACCAAACTACCCAATTTAGGGTACATTTTCGATCCAGAATAGATAGATGCATTGTGCTCGACCACACGACCCGCCAAAAATAATAGAGTTTCGGAGGAAATGCACATGCTCTAAAAGTTCTAATAACTCAATCATTATGAAGTTGGTAACGCATTTTTGAAAATCTGCCGCAGACAAAGCGAGAACGGACAACCCTTTTGTTTTAATTCAAAATAAACTATCTGAAATAGAGACTGCGTTGCTAAAACTCTACAATAAACTGTGATGAAACTGTTCAATGATAATCAACTGAAGTGTGGCTCAACACGACTTTCTCATACGAGAATCCATTTTTTAGTAGCTGGTTATTTTATTTTTTCAAATGTTACAAGAATTTTTTTTAAAATAGTTATCATGGGTCTAAATTCTAAAATGATCACAATCATAGCGTGTTATCCTTCACTTTAAAAAGCTTGAAAAAAATATTTCGATTGATATCATACTTGACATTGCACCCACCTCCTCCCCGAAGGGAGCAAATGACGTCACGAACAAAAACTTGTATTGCGATTATTTTTAACAGCAATGGTTCAAAGTATTAAGTCGCGTGATCTTTAAGCTATAAATAACTCTTTTGTGCAGGATTATATCAAATTTTGCATATGCTACCATGTTAAGAAATATAAACTTTTGAATAAATTTCGAAGATTTCGCTCGAATTAAAAAAAATATATCTAGTTCTGGATATTTTGATAACAAAGCCGGATATAAAGTTTCATGAAAGCCCATTAATATTTGTGGTAGCACATAAGAGATACAGACATGCAGACGGACATTACTACAAAAATAGCCAAAACCTGTTTAGGAGGTCTTAAAACACATATTCGCATTAAAATGTCGAATTCGACTATTTTATGAAAGCAATACTTTCTCTTGAGTTCACCATGTTCTTTTATGGATAAAAAAGAGCTAGCTCTGTAATAATCGTCTGACGTGTTAGAAATAACATTCGATATTTCTGATCTATTTCTGAGAGTATATGATTTGTCCGTAACTGAAAAAATTTTACTCTATCAATTTCTCGGTTCATTTTATAATTTTAAAATAGGATATGCGAAACTTTTTGACTAACCGTTAATCTGCAAAAATAATGACGTACTTTCTTACGTCATGAAATTTCCATTTTTTATTTAATGTTGAGTTTGAATAAACTCACTTACTGTCGAGCTTTATCAGGATGCGCCCTAATATTTTTTCATATGGAATAATTATCCGCGTTGATTTATAAATTGAAAATATAAGACCATTTCAAAACGAGCGGATATCTTAAGTATTCCATCTGAAAGAAATGTTTTCGAAACAGATGTATATGGGTTGTTATTTTCCTTCTCTTCAGTCCTCACTGGTTACTCGATAACTACAAATGAGGGCATTTGTATACGAGACGAAAAATCCCTTCCCCAGAATTTAAAAGTGGGATACAGAAGCCATGACAAAGGACAACCATTTCTCAAATGGTTAGGAGATTACGAGAACCATGCAGGAAACTTTTAGGAAAATTATTTTTATTTCGATGTATATGAATTTTGCGAGAATAGCAAAATTATTTAAATAACTAGAAGGATATTTCCTCCATAAGACGGGAAAAAGTTGTTAGAAATTATCTCAGATCCGCTATCCATAAAGTTGCAAAAGATATACACTCCCAATATCCACAGACGCATGCGAGTCATACACTCCTCTCATTCAATATTATTATTTCTTATACGACTCCCTACCAAAATACACATACTATACCATCCACTAACATAACGCTATTAATCTAACCACTAACATAATCTAACATAACGCTATTAACCTAACCACTAACATAATCTAACATAACAGATGAATTTATCAAGTATAATGCTTCAAAATTTTTATTTCAAGTTGTCAATGAATGGTGATGCCCAAGGCGGTAAAAGAGACTAGCTCTCTCTAACTTCATAGGTCATACCATTCAACCTAAATTAATCTATCGGTAAATCAATTTTGAATTTATTTCATTATTGATGAATTTGGAGATAAAGGAGGAAGCAAGTCTCTCTAACTCCATGGTTTAAATATTCGAATTCTGGCTTTTAAATTGGAATATATTGTGTTCTGACCCCCACTGGTGTGCTGGGGCAACCTCTTATGACGGCTAACAGGTTCACGGTTCTGGCCAGGTGTGTGAGATATTGACTGTTCACGTTATATGTAACTTCTGTTCTGTTTGTATAATGTTTGTCTTGTTCTCTACCATTGGAAAAAAAAATTGGAATGACCTCAACACGAACTTCTCTATTCCGCTGAATCATAGAGGTAAAGGGATGTTCTCATCTCTATCTCCATGAACTGAATACAGTTTTCCTTTTAATTTCTTCAGGCATTAAAATTCCATGACTAGAACCTACACTTTGCCTATTTGCCTAGTTTTCTCCTAATTTCTCCTAAGAATCGCAGGATTTTAACACAGGTGCATTTTTGGTTCTAAGACATTATTTAAATCTTATGATGCCTATAAATGCCTATTTCGAAGGTTAGTGCCTATAAATGCCTATTTCAAAATTAGTGACTGTATATGCCTATTTTACGTATTTAACCCATTTTTAATACTTTCCAACGTAGTTGTAAAGTGTTTATAACTTTGTTCAGTCTGCCTGTCTGTCCGTTTGCACAATAACAGCCGTAAAAATGACTTTATCAAAATGAAATTTTAGTATGTTTTTGAGACGGTGGTTGGATATCTGGAAATGTAAAAGAATATTATTGCCCAATTAGTTTTGGATTTAACCGGGTCGAAAAGGGTGAAATACATTGAATCCTATGGGACTTCATTTTTCAAATATTTTTTTAACGGAGTTCACAAATTGTTTTGAAAATTTTCAAATTATCACGTACAATATGTAAAAAAATTCTATCAAAATATGTTAAATAGTTTTTTAGCTAAAAATTGAAATAATAATTACACCCATATTATATGAAGAGATCACTTGACTCATTGCAAAATAAAATATGGCATCCATTTTTTTTTTACGCTTAGTGAAAATCGTGATTTTTAAGGAACGCTTATATTTATATTTAGTATTGAATCCGTTCTAAAACCGATTTATTTTTTATATTATCTGTGCATCTAAATTCTGTGCCTACGCAGTCACAATATTTTTTATTTTAAATGGTCACTAAACTTTGCTTATTTCTACAACAAAGCCTAATTTTAACGTATGTGGAATGTAAACAAATCAAACAATTGTAAGATGAGTTGTGTAAGAATTGCTGATTTTTTAACTCAAAATTATTGAGCTCTGGAGTCTAGAATAAAAGTGATATAAATGGTATATTCATCGAAGAAAAGCAAACGATTTTATATCATTGCCTTTTTTGAGGAAGTTTTAATTTTCCAGGTAAAATAAATTATTGCAGTACTATGATAATTTAAAAAATATCATCGCTGAATGTATCGCATTTTAGAGATAACTAAATAAAATTGCATTTCAGTTGGAAAGTGTCTCATTATGAACGTTTTATGCATGATTAATCTTTCTTGTTTATTTATTTTCTCTGCTTTTATTGAGAGTAAAAACTTTGTCCTACTACTGATTTTAATGAAATATTCTTGAAGCATCTATATCTTAGTAGAGCTTAGGTAATGATTGATATGGATTCAGTATCAAACTCTGAAGGAGATAAGGTTTCACTAAGGATTTTTAATTTTGGTTCTCTTCGCAGTGCTGGTTCAAAAAAATTTCATTTTATTAGAAATGTCTATTTTTCAAGATTCTCTATATATAGAACTTAGATGATGATTGATATGGATTCAGCATCAAATCCTGGAAATTGGGGAGCTTACTAAGGATTTCATCGTCCGGTTCTGCAGATGTCCCTTCTGCTATTTCAGAAAATTCGCATGATTGCACAAAAGAAGTGTGCAAAAAAGTATAAAAATGCTTGTAACTGTTTAGACGGCTGGGGCAGTACCACACAATTTAGTCCGGAACCCAATGAGGTTTGCAACCACAGGGACAGTATCATCTTTTTTCTCACTCATTACCTCTCAGATGGTCTTTGGGTCCTATTAAAAGTTCCTATACTCCATGCAGACGGAGGGATAGTTTTGGGCCGGGTCTGTCGTGTGCGATCTTAACCCCTTAACCACAGGGCTATCTCAACCCAAATGCGGTAACCACGTACAAAACTGCTTGAAAAATCTCGGACAGAGGTAAATTTGTTGACACCTTGGGTGTGCTTGGTGTGGATGGACAATATGTCGCTGATGTGCAGCCCAGCGAGGTAGCAGATTTTATATATATTCTTTTGAAATCATACAATGTGGGTCGAATTTTCTCAAATTATTTGAACATTTTGACAAATTGTAGATGCTCTTTTATACCAGCAATTATGGTAATGTATTTGGTAGTAAATTGCCATCAATAAATGAATGAGAATAGTAAATAAAAATGCGTTAAATGTTTTGTCTTTGTGAGGTATTTTTTCAGGTTTATAAATTACAGTGAAGGTTGTGAGTTAATTTGAAGATTTGTAGGTAAGCTGTTTAGTTATCTTTAACAAAACAATATGACTTTATGAACAGTAATTTTTAACCTGCGGTTGGACTATTACAGTGTCCTTTTTAAACTTTTTAGTGCCTATTTTAATCCTTTTTAGTGCTTATGTTACCTTTTCAACATCTATTTTTTATGCTCATTTCAAGAATCTATTTTACACTTCTTAGTGCCTATTTGGCCTGCATATTTCAAGCTTTTTAGTGCCTATAAATCCGGGCGTTACTCATGACCATGGTATTGTAATCATGTTTTGGCAGCGCCTTTGGCCTGAGATATAAACTCTTTATCTCACCTGGATGGGCTACGCAGACACGGCCTTTTATTGTATAGGATTTATCAATTAATTTAAATGCCGAAATTGGAATCATTTTGGAAGAATGGATATTTCTGATTATGAATAGACCATTTGTTTTTTGGTGTGTCTGTCTGTGAAGCGGGGGGCATCTTTCACTCAAATTGAAAAAAATCTGAAGGGGCAGCACATGACTTTCCTTCTATAATGCAATGAATTTACTACTTTTACAGTAGAAGAAAATAGGTTATTCTTGTAGTGGATACTTGTATACTTTCCAAGATATTAACATTCCGTCAATGAGTCGTCATTTTCATTGATTTAGCGTCGTTTTTATCCATTTGGCGAGATTTTCGTTAATTTGGTAACATTTTAAAAAGCAGCCAAGTTGGCGACATTCCGCCAAACTCGTCGCCAACATCTCGCCAAACGTTATGGACGGAGAAATAAGTTATTCTTATGACAGATTGCTGTTCAAATACAAAAGTATTACTCAAAGTATCTTTTCTCGTGAATGGAACGAGGTAGATCCACGAGAATGATGTCACCAAATTTATCGCATGTTATTACATATGAAAAGTGAACATGTTTCTCAACAGTTAATATTTCTTTTTAATTTATGGGATTTTTTTATAAATTTATTTGAAAAATATGCAATATCTCGAGAACGGTTCATGCTAGCTTTCTAAAGTTTATGTCAATCGTTTTATAAGGAAAGATTATATAAGAAATGTCTATTTGCGTAACTTTATTAAAGGTTTTGATTTTTTGATGAATTTTTCAATATTTCACTCGAAAATTTAGGGAGGTTCTGAACATTCGATTGTGTTTAAAAACAATAGGCTTCTAGTATTCACGAATTGTAATTTTTGTACCAAATTTCATTCGAATCGCTTCATTTGTTCGTGAGGTATCGTCTCCACAGACTCACTGACACACACACACACACACACAAACATCACCTCAAAAATGTTCGATTCGTGGTCAGAGATGCTTGAAACGTGCTCTCCCGTCAAAAGCTCGAATTCGAATTTTTGACCTCGCCACAATACTTTCCTTATGCATTATATGTATATAAGGAAAGTAAAAAAAATAATTGAGATTTCATAAAATTAATTCCCTCCTTTATCGTAAGAGACATATTAATTTGCAGCTCGGATCAAAGAAAATTTGCTTAACGTTTTTTAGAAATTCTAAAAAGAGTTTTATATATTTATGACGGAAATATTTTTGTCGTCCAATGTATTTCATTTTCAAAATAATAACATCACAAGACCTTAACAAACGCCATTCTCGAGAAATTACCCGATTTTTTTATCCAAAATAAAAGAAAAAAATTAAATATTAAGAACATCTCCTATATATAAAATGAGTTAATGCAAAAGTGTTTAAAAACTATAACATATCCAAAACAAACTGTATTTAACTCACCACAGAGTTGTTGACAAACTAACATTTCTCTTTCACAATACTTGTGTATGCAAAGAGTTATTTCATTGTAGCCGAGTGGAAAATTCACTATCAAAATTCAAACGAATTTACGTGATCTGAACTTTATAGAAGATGAATAAAATATCTTTGGTACGTTTTTATCCTATAAAAAGATTTGAAAAATAAAATAAAAACCAAACTTTAAAAAAATTCAAATGCGCAAGAAAGCCCCATCGAAATATACTACAAAAATTTCTCCAAAATTGAGACTTAAATAGAAAAAAAAAAAGAAACAAATATATAAGCCATTAAAACTAACTAGAATGTGGTTGAACTCACTTTCGCAAACCAGAATTTCTTTTCAAGTAGCTTGAGATTTTTATTTATTTATTTATTTATTTTTCTTTTTTTAATGCAAATTTTACAAGAAAAATTTTGAAATATTGGTATCGTCGGTCTAATTGATTATAGTTATAGCATGTTAATCTTCATTTTAAAGGGCTTGAAAAAAATTTTCATTTGATACCAAGCTTGATAATGCACCCCCTCTGGATGGGAAGTTGACGTCACGAACACGAAATTTGTATCGCGGCTATACAGGGTGTCCCAAAAAAATTGACCTCGGCTTTTATTCCTTAAATATTGATCTTGGACATATATAATGAATTACAAAGTTGAGTGAAAAAAAGTTCAGAATTTTATGAAAGCGATTAAAATTTTCAAGGGAATTAAATTTTAAGAAATGCAAAATTTAAATTTTTATACGGCCCCCGTACATAAACATTTTCGATGAGTAAAATGTGCCCCATACACGAATAAGGTGATGTACAAAATTTCAGCATTTTATCATAAAAAAGTCCCAGAGATGTGAAAAGACAAAAATGCTGACTTAAACCACTTTTCGATGCATCCTCATGGGTTCTCAGAGGGGAAAAATCATGTCGGCAGATAGCGTTTCAGGGGTCATACCCAAATTACGAAAGAAAGCAATGATTACATAAATAAATAATAATTTTGTTATTTATTGGTACAAAAGTATCTACACTGTGTATAAATAATAATTTTACACAAAGATTACAAAGCTAGTTTAAAATCTTTTCCATCCATGCCAAAGATCCATAAGAAGCAGATATTATTTGCCTATGACGCATTTCTGCGTTGCGTCATTTGCACTCTTGCTGTAAACATTTACATTTTAATTCGTGATTAATCCCTCACCAACTTTGTTTAAACATATCCCTGGGACTTTTTATGATAAAATGCTGAAATTTTGTACATCACCTTATTAGTGTATGGGGCACATTTTACTCATTAGAAATGTTCTTGCACGGGGACCGTATAAATATATAAATTTTGTATTTTTTCAAATTTAATCCCCTGAAAATTTTTGTAGATTTCATAAAATTCTATACCTTTTTTACGCAACTTTGTAATTTATTATACATGTCTAAGATCAATATTTAAGGAATAAAAGCCTGAGGTCAATGTTTTTGGGATACCCTAAATAATTGAAACTAGTACGATTTTTGATCATTGTTCCATAAATAAACCCTCTTATGCATGATTAAGTCAATTTTTGCTCTATGCTGCCATGTTAAGATACTATAAAATTTCGAATAATTTTCAAAATTTTCGCTCTAATTTAATAAAAAATTATGTTTAGTTCTAAATTTTTTAATAACAAAGCCATATATAAAATTACGTAAAAATCTAGTTAATATGTGTAGAGACAGATAGACGAATATCACTCTAAAAATAGTCAAATCCTGTTCAGGAGGTCCGAAAACTTATATTGGCATCAAAATCTCGAAATCCAAAATTTCCGTGGTTCTTACGTTTCGAGTACCCAAAATATTCGAAAGTCATTTATAATTGTATTTGGTTTTTAAGAGAAAGACTTAGGATTTTACTAATGAGGATACCACCAGTGTTCTCTTTAATGTCTTGGTCAGATCTGGGCTTGAGTATGGGTCAGTGGTGTGGAGGCTTTTTCATTCTGTTCATGGAAACAAGATCGAAATTCTTCAAAATAAATTCTTGTCATACCTTTATTATGAGAAAACTGGTACTTTTTGTTATACCTTATCTGCTAATGTTCTACGTGATATGTTTAGTGTTAGACGCTTACAACAGAAGGAATTTCATTTTATTTTCATTTTTCAGGAATCTGTTCAATAACAGAATTGATTATATCCCTCTTTGGGGTGGGATCGGGTTTCATATTTCCCAGTATTCTACCAGGAGCATGAGTTTATTTGCTGAAAGGAATTTTAGTACAAATGTTGGTTGTTATTGTGCGATTAATAATTATTTACAACAGCTTCCCCGATAATCTTGATATTTCTTATTCATCGGAAATTACTTTTAAATATCATTTGTTGTAAATATTTTGTATTTTAATGTATTTATTCATTTGAAAGTGCTTTTAAAATCATTTTTTTGTCAATAGTTAGCATTTTAATGTATTTTATTATCTTTTACTCTGTATATTTTGTATTGTATTTTAACATGCATACTATTACTGGGACTTCATCCTGTAACTTGCATTATTTTTAATATAAAAAAATGATGATAACAATAAAACTCTGATGTGGGCAGCACATGACTGTCCCTGCAGACTCGTATTCACGTTCTCTTTATTTCTTCAATAATTCATTAAATGGAGTTTAATGGCACGAAATAACAGACATAATTATTTAAAATTACGCAGAGTTTGTACTTTTAATTGAATTTTCGTTCTCATTTGGAAACTGGACTTATTGTCAAAAGTGGCGTAGCGAAAATGCGAAAAAACTAAAATATTTCGAGAACGGCTAGTACTAGAGTAATGGGGATGGTTTTATTATTTTTATCGTTAAAAATTACGTATAAAACACGCATTTAATTGATATAGTTGAGTATACGTAGTCTTTTATTTCAGATTTTGACGATTTTTGTGGACTATTTCACATACACACAAAAAAAAAGCAGGTTATTTTTTTCCGAATCGCATTTTAAATCAGCACCATTATCTGAAATATTGGTAGTGTCATAGAAATGGGCAGCTTTAAAATTGCAGGGCTTCAGCATTTACCTAATTTGCTTATGATAAAAGATTGCTTAGTATCTTTTAAGTTCCATGAACAATCACAAATCACAAGACATTTAATTATTATTTACGTTTAAAAAGTTACTGTGGATTAACCCTTCAGCAAAAGTATAAGGGTATCAACTGATTTGTTTCTTAAGGTAAAACGGATTCTTTAGGATAAAAACACACACACACACACAAGTGCTAGAAACTAGGTGCAAAGGGATGCACTTGTGCAAATCTCATCTGGAGATTTTGAAAATAATTATGAAAAGAACATCAAGCTCTATAGTGATTTGATTACGCATCTTATTAAATATTTAGCAGTGAAGCAATTGATTAATAAAATAAAAATAAAGCAAGAAAATAAATTCTTGAAAAAACCAAACAAAATCTAATAAATGGGAAATAAAGACAATTTTTCGTTACATGCAAGGAAATCCCGGAAAACTAGCACGTGCAGTCTAAGAATGCCGTCTGAGCTGTTGAGCCCTTTGGGGTGATTATATGTATTGTTACAAAGTAGTAAATATGAATAGATAGTATGAGCATCACATTAAAAAAATTAACGTATATATCACTGTTATAAATTAGTATGCACCACTTTTTAAAAATTAGTGTGCACCACTTTTAAAAAATATTACCCCTTTGATAATTTTTGTCCTGCGCTCTTGGAGACAGAGCAACTGTTGGATTGCGTTGGAAATTTTTATAATGTGGGAATTTATAATTTACTTTTTACTTATTTTCCTCAAGCTCAATAGTCTCAATTTAGTAGTATTTAAAAAATATGTATTTATTCTATTACTTATTCTTTAATTATTTTTTTAATCTTCTAAATTAATTTTCTTAAATAATTTCTTAAATAAATTGTTCCATTTCCTAAATTAATATTACTTTTGATATGCTAATCCATAAAAACGATTATTTGCTTAATTCCCCTTAAAATTCCCTTTAATTTAATGCCCCATTTTCCCATTCCGGTTAAAATTTACATTTGTCGTATGGTTTTCTATTATTTTCCATGCGTAGTGCGTTTCAAAAATTTCAGTTGCGGTCATTTTGAAATTTTTCGTTCGCGCTGTTTTTTGCGAGATTGTTGAGCCGCCCGCCTGGACGATTTTCTCACCTTTTGGAATTCGTGAATTATTTTGATTGGCTAGCGTTTTCCCGGATCGTCTGCTTTCGAAGTTTTTGCGTATTCATTATGGCAACACGAATTTCTGTGAGATTTTCATTGCTGCCGTTTTTCTATATTTCTCTCGATATCCATTCGTATAAATATACGCTCGTGACATTTTCAGTTTAAATTTGTTGTTGAAGTCTCCGGAGTTTGTTTGAGCAAAAAGCGAGCTGCATTCGTTTATTTTGGAACTTTGCGCTCCTCATGAGGATTTTTTTTCCCTCAAAGAATTTTTTCTTCTAATACTTATATGTATTTTAATAGAGTTCCCTCGTCTTAAGATGGGGAAAATAGGACTTTCTAGAGGCCTCGAATTCCTCTCCTAATTAAGATTTCCCTCAGCACTATGTTGTCCATTGTCGGTAAGGCAAATGGTTCCAGAGCAAATGGTTCCTGCATGCCAAATGGTTCCAGGGCAAATGGTTTCTGCAAGGCAAATGGTTCCAAGCTCCTTTTTTGCCGAGAATTCCTCTAGGAAGGTCCGAATGAACAGATGTGGAAATTAGGATCTATTTAATGTCTGAGCATTTTGTTTTTGCAATGTCTCTCGCCTGGACTTCTAATCCATAAAATTCTTAGAAAACTTTTCCCGTCATCTACCCGGCATTTCCTTCTAATTGACTATCTTTTGATGGCCACGGTGGGGTGAAAATTTTCCTTTTGAACATTTCATTATTCTTATTTATTTTGGAATAAACAATGTCTATTGTTTGTAATTTAAATTCTTTGAAAGTTAAGAGTGAACAGCTTTATTCTAGACAGCAATGTTCTAACTGTCTGAATTCTATTTGAGTCTGGGGAAAAATCTTAATTTTAAAATTTAATATTCTTTTGTTAGTACTTTGTGAAAGAATTTAAAGATGTTTTAAACAAGCTTAAATTTTATACCGATTCTTTAATTTAATAAGATATTTTCTTCTAAATTTTAATTATGTCTGTGATTAAATTTTTACTTGTAAAATTTTTCTAAAAAGCCTGTCTGTGAGCAGAGTTATGTATTTGTTCTCTAAACGATCTTAGTTAATAATTCAATAAACTAATTTTCTTTAAACTTAAACTATATTTTTCTGTAATACACAACTCAGATATTGTAAAACACAACACAACAAACTGACAAGTTAGACATTCATAAACACACCAAATGCAATAAGTCTTCTATGTTTTCCAATTAGGTATAAGTTTAAATTATTTTTTTTAATTTATTTATATACGCGTGGAAGAAAACACGCAGTTACGGCTGAATGTTATAATTTCAAAAGGCATTTTTCTTATTTTTTTTTTCTTACATATTCCATGATATTAGCATTAGACTTTTTGTGATCATAATATTTTAACTCTGAAAACATTTATCGATTTTATCAAAATTGTGTTCAAAAATTTTAAAATAAAATAAAGATAACCAAAGCTGGTTAATTAAAATGTCTTTAATAGGAACACCATTATAATGACGTACTTAAAAGTTGCACAACCAAAGCGCTGCTGGACATTATTACGTTCTTCATCAGAGGCAAAGTAAATTGTAGGTAAGAAACATGGGCTCTAATATACAGGCCACAATCGCGAAACAAGATTTGCATATTAATAATTTTGAAATCGATACATTTAAAAGCATAATTTAATTACAAAATACATAAATGATAATAGATCATAAAATACAGGGTAAACCAATAGATATGTCGCCAGAAGCTAAGAAAAAACTACTATATATCCAAAAAATTATACAATGGTTTAACACGCAATGAGTCGAGAATGAGACGTCAAGCTTAACTGGGGGTTTGAACGGTATCAAAATTGTAAATAAAATTGCGGTAAATATATAGGAAAAGGGATTCATAAAGTAAAATATTACGGGGGTTATTGCAGCTAATCAAGAGAAAAGTTTTATCGAACATAGGGTGAAAATAATAGTTAATAACCAAAATAGTTTTTCTCACCGACAATGGTTTCCGTAAAAATATATATTTGCAAACTACAAGCGTCCCTATGGGTATCCCTTTGTCTGGCATTTTGGCTGAAGCAGTGTTGCAGGAGCTCAAAAACGAAATTTTAACTTTTTTATCCCTTAAACCTATTCTTTGGTGCCGTTATGTGGATAATGTGTTTATTATTCGGAATCATAGTTTGAGCGATCTCCTTGATCTTTTGGATAGTGTTAATAATTTTTACCCAGCTATTAGTTTTACAGATGAACATAAATCTAATTGTCTTTGCCTGTTTTGGACATCCTCGTCTTCCGTGACTCTCTTAGCTTTCATACTTCTGTTTTTTGTAAGACTACGTTCTCTAATTCTTGTATTCCCACTAATTTTTCTCACCCCATTTCTTCTGAAAAAGCCTCTTTTATTGCTTATTTTAATCCTGCGTTTAACTTTGTTTATCTATTTCAGCTTTAGTTACTGAAATTAACTTTGTCTTTAACCTTGGCTATGAGGTCACTTACTCCTTCTATTTCCTTTATTAAAAAGTTTCCACTATTCGCTATAATTTTATTTATCCTAATATTACTCTTGCTCTTTTTCTGACATCTTGCCGTATAAATCTAGTCTTTCTTTCCATCCGGTAATCTTTCGTCCGCTGATTCAATTTTGTCATGAATTTAAGTTTAAAACCGCACATTCTACTGTTACTACTTTATTTAATCGCATTCGTTCTGATAAATTTAAAGATATGAAAAGCTTCATGAGTCAGGTTGGAGCGTACATTGCCCCCCCCCCTTTTTGTCTCCCGGAAATAATTGTAAGTTCTATATTGTAGTACTAAGCATACCGTTGGTATTCGTTTATCTGAGCATACTCGCGATATTAAAAATAAAACACTGTGTACGGCTCTTGCCCATTTTGTTATGAATGATCATTTTCACCCTATGCTCGATAAAATTTTTCTCTTGATCAGCTACAATAACCCTTGTAATATTTTACTTTATGAATTCCTTTTCATTTATACTTACCGTAATTCTATCTGCAATTTTCACCCCGTTCAAACTCTCAGTTAAGCTTAGAGTCTTATTCTCGACTCACTGCGTGTTAAACCATTGTATAATTTTCGGTATAGTACTTTTTTCTTAGCTTCTGGCGACACATCTATTGATTTACCCTGTATTTTATGATCTACTATCATTTATGTATTTTGTAATTATATTCTGTTTTTTAAATGTATCAATTTTAAAGTGATCAATATGCAAATCTTGTCTCGCGGTTGTGGCCTCTATACAGGGGCGTTATGGGCCCCCTAAGAGGGCGGTGGATAGACCGGTACGGGGCGCCAACTACCGGGTCTGGGGTCTGGGGGGTGCTTAAAACATAATTTTGTCTTACTAAACCGAGAGATAGAATACGAGTCTACGAGTAATAGAATCTGAAATTATGTATTTAAAAAAAATAGCTTAAATAAAAATAAAGGCCAACAAAATAATTGACAGCAAGATTTCCGTTGCTAATATATATTACAATATGCATATTTATTTAATATCGCCGGAAATAAACAGGATTTATTTGATGTACGGAAAATATATCAACTATTGTCAGAATTTAACAAATGGTAAATATGAAAGTAAAGGATACCTATATCATACTAAGTGATTAAACACTGAGCAATCGCCTTAGTTTAGAGCTCGATTGACACAACTTATCAATTATCGTATCACTGTCTATGACGTTCAATAAGTCTGATTCGGATTGCCTTAATAATAATGTCTCCAAGTTGTCATTGCTTAAAGTAGATCTCAATCTTGTTTTAATAATCTGAAGCTTGGAAAAAACCCTTTTACGTGTTACTTGCGTCATTGGGATTGTCAAGAGCAGCTTATATACTTTCAACAATTCATTATACTGACGAGAGTACATGCTATAGTTAAGAAGCACACTTTAAGCAAAAATTGCACTTCTTGCAATTGCAAGGTTGAAATGTTGAGTTCTTCTCTTCGTCAAAGTCATCAGCAGACAAATTACATTCTGTGGGATCTTCTTCTTGATACTCTTCACTGATTGTCTTTTTGCTTATTAGGGGCCATACATCAACAAATGAAGTAATTTCTTCAACAAGCTTTCCATTGTCAAATCCTGGGAGAATCTCCAAAACTTGACATGGTTCAGCGCTTTGTCTAGGGCGTTAGGAGGTAAGGGCTCTTTTTTGCCAAACCGCTTAGAATCAAACCAGGCTAGATCTAGGTACAAGTTTTTGTGTTGGAGAAATCTTTTTTCTATAGTATTGATGAGAGTATCTATGACACAGTAAAATGTTGAAATTCTAAAACCATCTATACTTCTGGGGACATCTTCATGACCAACATCTTCTCCGGGAAATTGTTTCACCTTTCTCTTTCGTTTCATTCTCAATTTAATTTCAATGCAAATACATTCTAAAGACTCATCCTTTTTGGCTCTTTGATCTAAATTGGTCATCATTATCGATACGAATGTTCTTGCAGCTTGTAAAGTTTTATCAAACTTTTCACGTAATTCTTTAAGTGAGAAGTTTCAATGAGTCTCCATGCTGGAAGGAAATCGAGATTTGTAGTCTGTAAGTAATCAGACAAAGGAGTGGTTATCTTAAAAATTTTCAGAAACAACATATCTACCAATATTGTATCAAAACTTGTAAACTTTCTGAGAAGACCTTCAGCATCATTTCTTATTTTAGAGTTAAACTCTGGAGAATTAGATGTCTTAAACAAGGCAATGACCAATTCTAAGTAGACGAGCTTGATAGGGTGAGATTTTTCAGTACCATCCCAATCGTCTATCCTTCCAAATATCTTAACCATGGCATTACTGCGGCTCTGCCATCTGGTCATGCCAATAGCTTCCAGCTTAAAAGAAGGGTTTTCACCAATGACCTTTTGTAATCTTTTAAGTGACTCCTTTATAAACACTTTAACTTCTTGGAGTACATTAAAAAATGATATGGTTAGAATGAGACATTAGGCAGTGTCAGTGTGAACTAAGTTCAGCCTATGGGCATAGCACCAAGTGTGAATGTGGTGTGGAATTACTTCAGATCATCTTGCTGTCATTCCCTTAATGTGACCATTCGTGTTAGAAACTCCATCAAAAGCCTTAGCAACGCAGTTCTTGATCGGTATGTCGGCGTCTTCCAAAACGGTTCTGAATGACTGAAACAGATCCTTGCCTGTGGTGGAAACCACACATTTTATAGCTAGCAGTCTTTCTACGACTTCAGAACCCTTAACGTAGCGTAAGACATATGCACATTGGTCGTACCTTGAATCATCTACTGTAGTATCCATTAGGATGGAAAACTTCCCCGCCAATTTCACTTTTTCACATATTTTCTTTTCATTTCTTCTTACATGTATTGTAAGATTTTTACTATCATGTTTTTGCTTAAAAATATAAATTGATCTCCTCTTCCTACTGGGCTTTTCTTCCTATTTTGATTTTCGTTGGGTTTTCTGTTCTGGAGGAGGTGGGTTTTATTTTTTGAAATTACATGCTTCTCTAGAATCGCATCATATTTTCTTAACATGAGAATAATCGCTAAAAAATTTCCATGGTTCACTGAGTCATCATCCAAAGTATGAGCAGATTCTACCTTTTCCCGAAAAGGAAGACCTTGTTTACTTATCAGCTTCAAAACATCAACTACTGTTTCTACTACATGTCTTTTTTCTTTTACTTCCTATTTCCTTTTGGTCATTTGGTTCCCAAACAGAAGATCGAGCAGACTTTTCTTATTTTTCATTAGCATGAAACAATTAACAGATTCTGTGTGAGTTTTCGAGGTTTCATGCTTCTTTACTCTGATGGACATGCTTCCAATCGCTGAATCCAGAGCAAAATACTGAAGTGGATTTGCTAAATGCAACACAAATGAAACAGAACAGTTGTTGTGCTTTTCCGTTGTAAGATAACCACTGCATTCGGAAAATTTGGTTACCACTTACTTTCTTCGATTTTAAATATTGATTTTTTATCTGCAAAAGGTAGCTCTTTTTCATCAGGCTGAACTGGATGGAAAGCCATGTATAATTTAATTACTTTAAGAAACCAGGAGCAAGTCATTTGCTCCTGGTTTCTTAAAGTAATCAATTTCTTCTGTTGATGTATTAAATGAAGTTCCGTGGCTTGAGTGCGGTTTTGTATTTGACGTTTGATAGTCCTGGTTCTTGTAATAGTTCGTGTGTTGTTTCTACATTGTCTGAATTCGAGAAGGTTCTAGGAAATTATTTTACAAGACTTTGTTCATCAACTGAATCGTTCAATTGCTTTCCTCGGCTCGATACTTCATTTTCTGAGAGCGATGGCGTTGTTTCACAATCTGAGGGTTTTTGTTAAAAAAGCTGTTATTTTGGGGCATGCTTTATCAGATTCATGCAACATTTTATTTCTTTTCTCTTTCCTACATTCATGGCGCTTTTCTTTCTTTTTTTCTCTTCCATTTCATCAATGTTGGAATTCTGAAAACAATGAAAAAATAAGTAATTAAAAAAAAAGTAATTAAAAATTAAAACATAAGTAATGAAAAATAAAAAATAAATTAAAAACTAAAAAATAAGTAATAAAAAATAAAAAATAAGTAATTAAAAATAAAAAATAAGTAATTAAAAATAAAAAACATAAATAATTAAAAATAAAAAATAAGTAGTTAAAAATTAAACAAATAAGTAATTAAAAATAAAAAAATAAGTAATTAAAAATAAAAAAATAAGTAGATGGAAACAGCGAAACAAAATGACCTTGAAATAAAAATTTAAAAAACCTGACGTTTTTAAATAAAAAATGTTTGGTGCATACTGATTGTTAATAAGTATCCTTTAATCTTAGGCATTAAAATAAATACATTTGAAATAAAGTGCCCTGGTATATCAGTGAACCTGGGAGACTCGCTTTAGAGGCGGCCTCATCTTGAAAGGAAAATGGATAAAAATTTAAAAACTGAATTATTTTCCTTTTAGTATTAGAAAAATATATTCATTTGGTAAAAATATCAAATGAACTTTAACTTAAATCCTATACTAGCATATGAGCGCCCGCAGACTAAATATTTACATACTACATATTTACAGATTTTTGTATTTTTAGCATTCGAAAACAAAAATTACCAGCTCCTCCCCCGCAACTATTTTTATTCGGGTCGTCATAGTGATAACGGTTCAAAGTTCGCAAACCTAACCATAACAATAGAACGTGAAAAAAGCAAATTTTCTCATTTTTCGTTTAAATATAATTCAGAAAAAATGATTGGTGATGCTATCTTTTACATGTGGGTATCAAACTTTGTTATAAACAGAGCAATTAAACTAAATATAACACATTTATAAAACATAACCTTACCATAAGCACTAATGCTAGGACGTGAATGAAGCGACATGGACGGCCTACGGGAAATTTCTTCCTTCTCAGGGCGTCCCCTTGTCTTTCAATCTCCTCGAATAAACCAAAACTTCAACAAAACACTTCATAATGCGCCGCGGAGTTAGAACTTAGCACAAGCTCATTATTTCATTTCGCGTTTCAACAGCTGCATGCGGAGAGCGGTTAGTCGCAGTGTCACCACCTCTGTAATACAAAAGAGAGGCCGTACCGTCTTCTGCGCTGTATTTCTCGCATCAATCAGGCTCACACTGGCGTATTATTTAGATACAGTTTGGGTTATTATTATTATTTTTTTTTATATAAGCAATTCGAAAAAAATTTACATCCAGGAAGACGTAAGGGCATTTTATATATTAATATATAAAATAGTATATTAGTATATTAGTATATTAGTATAAAAAATTTACATCCAGGAAGACGTAAGGGCATTTTATATGAATAAGGGCAAGACGTTTTATTCAACTTTTTTTGGACTTTAACTAATTTCTTCCATTTTTGGAACTTAGTCGTCTTTGTGAGTTTTTGGACTTAGCCGTATTTCAGCTCACCCCTGGACTTGTGATTTTCTCGCCTGTTCAGGTGTTCCGTTTTCGGACTTGGCCGTTTTTTTCAACTTTTTTGGACTTTAACTAATTTCTTCCATTTTTGGAACTCAGTCGTTTTTGTGAGTTTTTGGACTTAGCCGAATTTCTGCTCACCCTTGGACTTGTGATTTTCTCGCCTGTTCAGGTGTTCCGTTTTCGGACTTAGCCGTTTTTTTTTTTTTTTTTTTTTTTTCACCTTTATTGGACTTTACCTAATTTCTTCCATTTTAGTAACTTAGCCGTTTTTTCATGAGTCTTTGGACTTAGCCGAAAACTCAGGCCTATTTGGACTTAGCCATATTTAGGCACTTTTTGTACTTAGTCGGATTTCCTTGCTTTCTCGGACTTTGCCAGTTTGTCGCCATAATTTACGGTATCAGGCTACCTTCTGTTTTTCTTCATAGTTTTTGTCGCCATTGTCGCCAGTTCTAATTTTCGCCAAAATGGTTTAGCTCCAGGCCTCCCTCCAAGTTTTCTTTTTCAGGGCTAGGTATTTACACCGTAGGCATTATCGCCACTCTCCCGGATTTTTGTCGCCACGCTTGGCAACCGGGCTTTTGATCCTTCGTGTATCTGACCTGCTCGGTCGTGTTTGGCACACTAGCCGGCTCGTACTTCTCGAGTCGCCAAAGTCGCCACTTCTCGATATTTGTGCTGCTCCGTGATGTCAAAATCAGACGGGGAATTCCTACTGGTAAAGAAAAAGAAAACGAAAAAGAAAGGGGACCTTCCCAAAACTAGGGTCAATATAGATACCGACGACTCGGATGACTCCGAGGTAAAGGTAATATCCTCTCCGGTAAAGGCAGCCCAAGTGGCAAATGATAAAACTGATGCTAGAGCTCAAAAAGAGTCTCAGGACGCTAGGACTCCGGACGGAGTCCAGGATACATCTTCAAAGGAATTGGCTCAGCCCAATGTGTCCAAGGAGAAAGTCATTCAAGAAATTGATGTGGAGGCGGACGCCACCACCTCAAGCAACGAGAATGCAAGGCTAGATGCTTCCAGGTATAACATGGAGGTTCTAGAGAAAGCCAACAAGATCATCCAGGACATAGTGGTGTTGATGGAAAGGGATACACAGATGAAGCGCCTGTCTAAAGATCTAGCGAGCGAACAACTTGGAAACCTAAGAACTCTCATCACCTCTCAGGAAATAAGGATGGTCGAAGCAGCAGCTCAAATCCAGCAGACGAAGGACCTAATGAACCTGGTTAAGCAGGGTACGCTGAACTCCGGGATCGTGCTGGCTCAACCTCAGACAAATCAACCAGGAGCTCGCTCCTACTCGGAAGTCACCAGGGCCACAGCTACCATTGTCCTCCACCCAACAGAAGAAGATCGGACTGCCCAGCAGGTTCAAGATCAACTCTGCAACCTGGACTGCCCCAAAGACGTAAACATCAAAAGGGTCATCAGGACAAGGGCCGGAGGCTTAATGATCCGTTGTGGTAATCAAACGGAAGCGTCCAGGCTGAAAGAAACACTGGAAGCCAACAAGGACTTCAAGGAGGGGATAAAGATCTCCCACCAGACTCCCAAGTTGGCAAAGGTGATCTTATTTCATGCCCATGTATCCTCGGATGCACATGACATAAGGGACGCAGTAGCAAGACACCTCAGGTTGGTGGATCCCGGCCTAGTCAGGGTTAAACCCCTGATTAGGGCGACGGCTGAAACCAACCACTGGCCAGTTGAGATACCTGCAGCATTTCTGAACACCGTCCTGGACAGCAGATCCATATGCATCGGCTTCAAGCAATGCCCGGTCAAGAAGTTTTTCTTTATCAACAGGTGCTACCGGTGTCAGCAATTCGGGCACACCCAGAGGTCGTGCGATTCAACATCTCCAAGATGCGGCTACTGCTCGAAGAAGCATAACACAAGGGAGTGCCAGCGAGATGAGTGCCAACCAAAATGTGTGAACTGTTTGTCTCACAATAAAAATGCGACACCTGAAGAAAAGATCCCAACAGCTCACCCAGCGTACACTAGGGAATGTCCTGCATTCAAGGCGTTCATCGACAGGCAGAAGAAGGAGGACTTCAGGGCCTACCTTCGGACTGAAGCAGATCGTCTCGATCGCGTCAGACAAGGGACAGCCACGACACAGGTGAGTGGTAAGGAGGCGCAAGAAGCGCAGGCCAGTCAACATAAGTACAACTAATCATGGAGAACGGCCCATCAACATCATCATCAACGGTTGCATCTTTGAGCTCGTCTCAGCCTACAGGTACATCATCTGACCAGGGAGATTTAAATAATGGGGTTTATGGAAACAGCATGCCCTTGTCAGACCAAACTCGGAATGGTACACCTAACCGTCCATCCAACTCGGCAAATCACGACACTCTGTTAAGATTCACACAGGTAAACCTCAGAAATAGCAGAGCAGCGACTGTGCTTCTTAATGCCTTTCTCCAAGATAACAAAATTAACGTGGCCCTTCTTCAGGATACCTACATCAACCCTAATACAGGCAGACCGATAGGCCTCGGCAATAGCTGGAGATGCCATAAATCATTGAACGATAAGGCAATCATTATAACTAATACTGGCACAACACCCATAAACATACAGAGTATGCAAGAATCAACAGCTATTGTTCTCCAAAATGGAAATGCCAGGCTATCCATAACAAATACGTACGCTCCACCTTCGGCAGACTTTGGAAAAATCCTCCTGGACCTGTCACAGTTACTCGGAGCATTAAGTGGCTCAGTCTTGGTCTGTGGGGATTTCAATGCCCACTCTACACTTTGGGGCTATACAGACATAGATAGAAGAGGCACAGACTTCACTGACTTCCTGCTCTCGCACAACTTGAACATAGTGAACGTCCTGGGCAGCAAGCCCTCGTTCCAAACCTCCTCATGTAAGGGATGGCCGGACATAACAGCAGCAACAGACGACATCACCAACAACATCATAAACTGGTCAGTCTCTGACGAAATAACGCTCAGCGACCATAATTACATTACATTCCAAATGAGGGATGACGAGGGCATGAAAAATGACACATCTAGACATAGACTGGAGACAAAATACGGTAACCACAAAAGGTTCAGGAAAATGGTAAAAGAAATTTCTAGCAAGTGGGTGGGTAAGCTAAATTTAATAAACTCGGCACAACATCTTGATCAAGCAACGGAGGAACTTCTGGGAGAACTAACAGCAGCAGCAACAAAAAATTACAGGCTCCGGCAGCGGAGATCACAGCAGGTACTTAACTGGTGGTCCTTGGAACTCAAAACTAATAGGAGCAGGATTAGAGCCCTCCGCCGTAGGTTTCAAAAAGAGCAGAATCCAGAAATAAGGGAAAAGTACAAACTTGAACATAACAGAGAAAGGGCAAAATACAAGAGAGAAATACTCAAAGCGAGGAATACATCATGGAAGAAATTCTGCTCTGACACTACTGACGCATTTGGCTCTCAATTTAAGATACTCACTAACAAGATGACACCACCCAGCTCGGTATTCAACACTTTACAGCTCAACTCGGAAGTAGATCTTCCCAACATACTGGAAGACTTTATCACCACTCTTTATAACACTGACCACCAGGCCAACACAAACATGAATCACACCATGAACAACACGGCTCTCCCAGAAGCAACTCGGGGGGAAATCTCCAGGATACTCGGTAAAATTAAAGTAAATAAGGCCCCTGGCTTTGATCTTGTAGATTACACACTGTTAAAAAGGATAAATGACACATCACCGGCTCTGCTGCATTGCTACTTCAACAAATGCCTACAAATTCAACACTTTCCGGCTCCTCTTAAGAGAGCGATCTTGGTCTTGTTTCACAAACCTGGGAAACCTACCAGTGATCCTAAGTCATACCGGCCAATCTGCCTTCTCCCTGCTCTGGGGAAAATTCTAGAGAGGATAATTCACGGAAGAATTTACCACGACTTCCATGTCAAGAACTACTGGCATCCTAATCAATTCGGCTTCAAGCCAGGTATCTCCACAGAGCATGCACTAGACAATCTGCTTAAAGGAATTGAAGATAACAAGACAAAAGGAGTCCATACTATGTTAGTGTCATTCGACATCAGCGGTGCCTTCGACAGCCTGTCCTGGCCTTCAATAATCAGCCATCTGGAATCGTCACCTTGTCCGGGCTACCTCATCAATTTAATAAAAAGCTTTTTGACAGACAGGTTCGTCACATTGGAGGAAAATGGCATCTCGGTGACTAAGCAAACCTTTGGAGGTTGCCCTCAAGGCTCCTGCCTCGGACCGCTGCTGTGGAACGTGGTAGCGGACTCGGCACTCAAAATGAACTGGCCAGCCCACACAAGGATTCAAGCTTTCGCTGACGATTTCGCACTGTTAATAAGTGGTCAATCTCTAACTCACCTCCGTAGCAATGTTCCGGAGTCGGCAAACAAGTTCAATAGCTGGGCAAGTAACGAATCTCTGGTCATCAATTGGGATAAAACAAAGGCGATGCAACTGCATTCGCAAAAAGCGCCAAAGAGAAACAGAGGCAGCGTGAGAAATTTCAAGGTGGGAATACACTCTATTACTCCGGTGGACAATATTAAATATCTCGGCGTCCTGATCAACAATAAGCTCTCCTGGGCTCCGCATTGCGAAGCCCAGGCCTCCAAAGTATATGGTACTTTCAAAATTCTCAATAGATTAACGTCGAAAAATTAGGGTGTAAATCCAAAAATTGTAAAAACTTGGTACATATGCGTTGTGGAAAAGATTCTTCTTTATGCGGCATCGGTTTGGGCCACAGATCTAAACAAAACTTGCGCGGCTATACTGACAAAATGTCAAAGACACTTTGCCCTCGCAAGCGCGAGAGCTTACAGGACGGCACCGACATCTGCTCTACAGGTTTTAACTGGGTTAATCCCAATAGACATCAAAGCTAAATACGAAATGGCATATGGCCGCATCTCTAGATTAAAGAAACAAACATTGGTTTTTGGCAAAACATTCGTCCCAGGTGATTATGAAAGCAAGATAAATCCGTGGCAAACTCACCCCGCCACATCTATTTTAATTAATCAGGAGGGTAGACCTACCAACTTGAATATTTACACAGACGGCTCAAAGATGGATTCCGGAGTGGGGGCTGCTTATGTGGTGTTTGAAGGCTCCCAGAGAACCTTCTCATGGCGCAGCAAGCTGGGTAAACACAACAGTGTTTTCCAAGCGGAACTGGTAGCAATCCTCCAAGCACTGAAGTGGGCTAATAATAGGAACAAAGCTTTTACCATACACTCAGATAGCCAGTCAGCAATTGCGGCTCTGAACAAGCCCTTTAATACAAACCCACTGGTACAAGAAATTCTAAAAGAAATTAAATCTCTAAAATATAGGTACACAATAAATTGGGTAAGGGCTCACACCGGTATACAAGGCAACGAGTTAGCGGACCAGGAAGCAAAAGAAGCCACAAAAGATATCAGCTCCAATTTAGAGCATCCTCCATGGCCAATTTCATACCTTAAAAGGAGGCTTAAGATCCTATCGATCGAAGCCTGGCAAGACGTATGGGATCATGCACAGGATGGGAGAACTACATACACCTATTTCAGATTTGTATCACCCTCTAGGCATTGGAACTGCAGGCTACTAATGCAACTTTTTACTAACCACGGGGCTTTTCCTGCATACTTGAAAAGATTTAACATTAAACAATCGTCAGTCTGCTCCTGTGGCGAGGAGGGTGATATGTTACACTACATCACAGTATGTCCGCTAACTGAAGAACATCACCTTAGGACACCAGCTCCCCACCGTTGGCAGGCTTGGAGGTACAACATAACGAAGCAACCAAGGTTGCAAGACAAGGTTAGAAAGATAGTACTTTGGCTGATGGAAAATGTAGATGATATAACGGATCTGTAACCCATGCTGCTGCGCTATAGCCTCCAAACCTTTTTCTCCTGTGAAGTGCGCTTCACCAGTCTTTGCTCTGGTCTCCTCCATCCATGTTCTTTTTGTCGCTGGTTTCGTGTTGCAGGGAGTAGTGAGGGTTAAAATAAACAAACCGCTGACTTAAATTTAAATATATAAAAAAAAAAAAAAAAAAAAAAAAAAAAAACCCTCAAGCTGGTTTCTCTCCACTGGGAGGATGAGGATGGGAATCGGTGGAAGGAAGTTCCCACCATGATTCGGAGAGAGCCTCTACTCCCGTGCGACACTCCACCATGGGAGAATCATCCTCTCCTATGTCTCCTACTATCGTAGGATCTTCTCTCCCACTTTTACTTCTCTATTTTTCTTCTGCCTCCCTGTTCTCCCTCCTAGGCTAAACTATCCTCTTCAGCCTAAGTGGGTTCCTCTACCCTCTTCTTTCTCTTAGTAAACTGTTCCTGGGGTATTGTCCCAGTATGTAATCTAATCTGTGTGAATTATAAGTGTTGTCTAACTGGTTAATCTCATTGCCGTGAAATATAGTTGTTGTCCAACGGGTTATCATTAGAAGGAGGCAAATGCCCAGCAGAGGCCTTAGTCGCAGGTCGTCGTACATACGTACTTCGATCGTTTCAGCAGGGGTATTGTCCCCGCTCCATTTTCCACCCTAGTGGTGACGGCTTTGTTTGGTCTTATCGCGCTGCCGGGGTATTGTCCCGGCCTTGCTCTTTTGGGGCGTAGTCCCCCCTTGTGAAATTCCTCTGCAATATTGTTTATTATGCCACTTCTATTTCAGATCTAATGCATTTCCCTTTCAGCTTCCCGCATCACATCCAAGTGCTATTTTATGTATGCCTCTTCTTCCCTTTTCTTTTCAGGTAGAAGAAAGAAAAGAAGCCTCATGCAGTTAGCCGTTCGCGAGTCCGTTGTACTCCGCCCTTAACTTTTTCCTTTCAGGTACTCCTAGAGTTCCTCTCACAGTAAGTCGGGTTTGCTTACCGCGCCTGTTTAGCATGTATCTTAAGTTATTCTGCTCAGCAGCCTTTATCTTTCGGTCCTCTTCGCCCCACGGCATCTGACCGCCTTTTATTAGATTAGTCACCTCTATGTCTCTCTGCCCTCTAGTGGCCTCCTTCTTTCTTTTTTCCGGGCTGTAGTATGCTTTGGAATCCCAGTCCTCACGGTTCCTTTCCCTCTGTGCCGGTTTATCTTATAGTCGTAGGTGAGGGTCTCTTCGTCCCCGGTATTTCATTCCCCTCTGGGTTTGCCATCTTCCTGGGTCTTAACGCATTTTCTGGGCAGTGCCCTCGTCCCCTGCTAAGCCCCCTATCTCTCCTTTCTTTTTCTCTCTTAGTTTTAGATCTTCTTTCCCATTAGGTTTATAATTAGGTTAAGTTAACCTGGCAGTACAGGTATAAGTCCGGGTTACGACAGCGCCTCTTTAAGTTGTATACTGCCTCTGCATAACTACCGAAGGGTAGAAAGTCGGAAACCTCAGCAAAAAGAACAAATCTTCTGGCTTGCCATTAAACTGGCAATATTCCTCGGCACTTCTGGATGGTCACTGCAACCGACATCTATCGTTTCCCGCTGCATGGTGTCCCTTCTCCCCTCATTAGATGGGGCTCTTCTTTCAGCCTAATCGGCCTCTTCTTGGGGAAGTTCCCCGGGGGTCGTCTGTGCTGCTGCTGCTTCCCGCTGCTGTTCCTGGGGGTGGGGTGTGTGTGGTCTTGGGTCCAGAAAATAAATCTTCTATTCTCGGCGTTATGTCTATCTTTGGTGCAGCGTCTGGTAAATTCCACGCCACCCTGTTTTCCTGGACCGCAGCTTGCTCGTCTGTTGGCGACTACCAGTCGTGGGGGTAACGAACCTGTTAGCCTTGATGGTAGATCAGGTCCTCACGGCTGTCTGATAGCTCCGTGAGAGGAGGGTCACCGGGACATGTCACAGAGTCCCGGTGGACCAGCACGTCCTTGCTTGTATATTAGAGTTCATGTTTGTCACCTATAATTTACTTTGCCACTGATGAAGGACGTAATAATGTCCGAAAGCGCTCTGATTGTGTAATTCTTAAGAACGCCATTAATGGTGTTTCTATTAAAGATATTTATTTAACCAATTTGGTTATCTTTATTTTATTTTAAAGTTTTTATTAAATTGACGTGTTTCCATACAATTTTGGTGTTCAAACCCCAGTATTTCTATTAAAGTTTACGTGTAATGTTATTAGAATGTTATGTAAGGAATGACTTCTAAGTAAATAAACAATTTTCCAGGGGGAGTGCTTTGGCAGTCGCTGACCCTCCCCCCTAAATACGCTCATGGTTACAGAATTACAATGTTTGCATTTTAAACAACAAAATTCACAAACAAATGCAAATACCCGTTTTCTGTATTACTGCAAGCTTAACGGTAACAGAAAAACTTGAGATGTTTAAACCAGCTGTAAAATTAAATAAAGAAAAAGAAGCAGCCAATAACTGCAAAGAACGGCAAAACAATTAAAAAATATACAAAAAAAAAAAAATGATTTGTGAGGCTATATGAGTTAATTTCTTCAAAGAAAATTAAGGAAAAATAACTGAAATCCGAAAAAGTTAATATCTATATAAATGAAATTGAAAATCTGTCTGTCTGTTTGTCCCGTCATCACGGGAGACCGGCTGAACCAAATTTGATGAAATTTTGTGGGTAGCCTGGAAATAGTCCCACTTAAAATTTAGTACATGAAGTTTCTACGATCAGTGGTTCTCGAGATATTAGTAAAAAACGAAATTTTCGTTTGTCTCATCATCACGGGAGAACGGATGAACTGAATTTAATGAAATTTTGTGGATAGCCTTGAAATAGCCTCCATAAATTTAGCCCAAGTTTCGAATATCTAAGACCAGGGGTTGGGGTTGTCGAGATATTAATGAAAAACGAAACTTTTTCCTAGGAGTTCTACTCTCTAACTCCGTGGTTTATCCAAACGAAAAGCTTGAAAATCGTTTGAAAGTGAATTAAAATTTAATCTCTGAGTTTGATGGGAAATTTTTTGCGCTAATTGGTCACTTTCTGAAAATTTGAATTGTTTGAAACATGATTTAAATGGGAAATCCATCTTCATGGTTTATTCTTCACAAGCTTTTACTGAACAATGAAAAGTATAAAGAAATCAAAATGGTTATTTAATTTCGCAGTTTATGAGGAAGTTTCTATCTTATATCATGTTGCTCAGAAACGCAATTAAATTAAATCTGTTTGTTAATTTTAATTATTATTTTTTCGATTTGAATAATAAATAAATGGATATAAAAATATATTTTAGAAAAGAACGATTTGATTTTCTTAAGCAATTTTGACTGGATAATATCAATTACGGTCTTCAAGTTTAAACGTTCCTATTATTGATATCTTCGGGGATTATTGATTCAGGGATTATTGATATTTTCAAGTTATTATGATAAAAATTGTTTAAACTCATATATTGTACGTTGTACGAGTAATCTTCTACAAATACTAGGGTATATCTTCTAATCTACGAAAATCTAAGTAGTACAGGTACATTGGCATATGTTTTGATATATATTGACATATATTGGAATCACAATTACGACTTTCTGGTATAAAGAGTACGGGGATTATTTATATTTTCAATCTATTACGTCATCTCTTTCATTTTGGCAAAGATTTTTCAGACTCATATTGTAATACCAGTAATCTTCTACTAACACACTGGCATATTTTCTAATATGCGATAATATAAGTAGTACGGGGTTGCATATATTGATTCAATTCCCTTTTTTTTTGTAAATTTGCTTACAAAAGGGGCCAGGATTTTTTATTCTTCAGATATGCCCGTGAAGATAATTTTGCATAGTGAGAACAGATATTCTTAAACTTCTCTTTAGGAGCAATAAATTTAATATTTTAACAGAATTTGCACATGATTACGAATTATAAGTTTCTTTATATTATATATTCCGTACGAAGAACGGGTATGCTGCTAGTTTAAAATATAATGTTTTTCAGTTGCCATTTTAGTAGGTTTACTTACTATAACGCTGTTTCTATTTGCTCTGCTATTCGTTCACTTACCATTTTATTTTATTTCTTTATATTAATTTTATTTTATTTCTTTATTTCATATCTTTATATTTTGCTATTATTTCTTTTCTCCGTTGTAAGTTTACGTCCATTCTTAGTATCCTGCCACTCGTTTTCCTGTCACCTTGGTTTCACCTCTTTTCATTTCTGCTTGCAGTGATGGCAACGTTTCTTCTATCTTTAACCACGTGTTTTATTTTATTGCAGATGCTATACTTGTTTTAATAAGTGAGGTTGCGCTTGAAAAGGTTGTTTTATGCTGAAGAAGACTGTTGTTTTATTCTGAAGAAAGCTGTTCCTTCTATGCCTTAGAAACCGGTTGAATCTTAAAAAAAATTATGTTATGTTCATATGAAGAGTTTATACTAATTTAGTTACGAACAGCAGTTTTTGAGCATATTTTGATATAAAATTAAGACAGAAAGAACAAAAATTAAGAGCTGTGACAGTCAATATTTTAATGTTTAGCTCACACTACGAAAGTTTGTTCCTGCATCTTCAAGTTTTTATTTGATTCTTAATTGCTTACCACATGATTAATTCTTTTCAAGTATTTACCTTCTATAAATAAATATGTATAGATATGTAATGAATTTCTGTTTTCTTTCTGTGCATTCAATATTTTACTCGCTTTTGTAAATATTACCAAAGTTATCACAAATTATGAAGATTTTTTTAGCATATTATCTTATCTATTGCCTTCATATTTCTTTGAAATTACGGAGAAAAACGTTTAAAAAAAGAACTGTACCCCAGGGGGAAAAGCTATTTAATATCCCATGCAAATCTAAACTTTAAAACCTTTCACGCACATTTATCATTTCGAAGATAAAATGGATTTTTCAAAATCGGCGTTTCTTTTAACACATGAGCGATCCTCAGAGAATGGAAACGATGCGTACAAACAATAGATATGGCGTAAATGAAACGTTATGTATACAATACGCGCTTTGAGAGTGGCGGCGGTAATTTTGCTTCTTTTGACGTTGTAAAGGATCCGACACTGTATTTTAGAGTAATAGTTATAATTTATTTTATTTATTTATTTAAAAGAATGCAAACTACGGGACAAAGTTCCAGTAACAGCTTGCAAGATAAAATACAATGCAAAATACACAGATTAAAATATAACAAGAAAGATCAATAATGTCTAAAGCATTGATTATGAAACACTTTCCAACTGACTTGCAATTTTATTTAAACATCTCTAAAATGCGATACATTCAGCGGTAATATTTTTAAAATTATCAAAATACTACATTAATTTATTATATTTGAAAACTTAAAACTTCATCGAAAAAAAATTAATTTTATTCGAATGACGTCATTGAAATATAAATCGCCTGGTTTAAACATCTCTAAAATGCGATACATTCAGCGGTAATATTTTTAAAATTATCACAATACTACAATAATTTATTGCATTTGAAATCTTAAAACTTCATCGAAAAAAATGAACTTTATTCAAATGACGTCATTGAAATATAAATCGCCTGGCTCTCTGTGTAAAAGCTGTAAATATTTCATTGATACACATTTATTTCATTCCTTTCATTAATCACAATACTACAATAATTTATTTTATTTAAAAACTTAAAACCATGGAGGTAAAAGTAATTTAACTCCATGCTTAAAACTTCATCGAAAACATCGTCTGGTTTCTCTATGTGAAATCAATGAATGTTTCATTCATATCAGCTATATTGCATTCATATCAGCTGTATTGCAGGCTCCAGAGCTAAATAATTTTGTGTTAAAGAAATTCAACAATTCTTATACAACTCATCCTACATCTTTATTTGTTTACATAAAATACATTAAATGCAAACTATTGACAACAAATGAGTTTTAAAAGTACTTGCAGATGAATAAATACATTAAAATGTAAAATTTACAATAAATGATATTTAAAAGCAATTTCCGATGAATAAAAAACATCAAGATTATCGGGAAAGCTATTATAAAATGTACAGAAATTATTAATCGCACAATAACAACCAATATTTGTACAAAATTCCTTTCGGCAAATAAACTCACGCTCCTGATAGAATATTTTGGAACATGGAACCCGATCCCACCCAAGATAGAAGAACAATCAATTCTGTTAAATTACACAAAATAGCTCGTTTATATATCACAGCATTCTAATCTTAGTAAAAATAATAATGTGTGCTTAAAAAAGATACTGGAGAACAAGAGAAAGAAATATTTTGTTACTTTCCTTATATACATAATGTATATGGAAAGTATTGTGACGGGGTCGAAAATTCGAATTCGAGTTTTCGACAGGAGAGCACGTTTCAAGCATCCCTGATCACGAATTAAAAATTTTTGATGTGATGTGTGTGCGTGTATGTGTCAGTGAATCTGTGGAGACGATAACTGACGAACGAATGGACCGATTCGAACAAAATTTGGTGCAAAAATCACAATCCGTAAACACTGGAAGCCTATTGTTTTTATACGCAATCGAATGTTCAGAACTCCCGAAATTTTCGAATGAAATTTTGAAAAAATCGTCAAAAATCAAAACCACTAATAAAGTTACGCAAATAGACATTTCTTATGTAATTTTTCATTAGAAAACGATTGACATAAATATTAGAACGCTGACAGGAACCGGTCTCGAGATAATGTACATTTTTCAAAAAAATTATCAAAAATTCGTATAAAATTAAAAAATATATATATCCTATTGAGAAACATGTTCACTTTTCATATGTAATACCTTGCGATAAATTGGGTGACGTGGATCTACCTCGTTCCATTCAAAAAGATACTTTGAGTAATACTTTTGTATTTGATCGCCAATAGTCATTTATCTGCTGTAAGAATAACTTATTTCTTCATCCATAACGCTTGGCGAGATTTTGGCGACGAATATGGAGGAATGTCGCCAACTTGGCAACTTTTTGAAATGTTGCCAAATTAACGAAAATCTCGCCAAATGGAGAAAAATGACGCTATATCAATGAAAATGAAGACTAATTGTCGAAAATTCAATATCTTGGAAAGAATATTAGTATCTACTATAAAGGAAACCTATTTTTTTTACTGTAAAAGTTGTAAATTCATTACATTATATAAGGAAAGTCATGTGTTGCCCACATCAGATTTTTTTTCTTTGTAATCGTCTAGACAGTTTCTTCAGGAAGAAAATACGTGGCATCTCAATTTTTCTTAGCGCCTTTATTGTTTTTCGTGTGGAGAGGAAACTATAAATTTTTAGTAATATATATAATTAAATTTTATGGGGGGGGGGGGGGGGAACATTGCCCCAATTTAGAAACTTAGAAGAGGCAGCTGCCCCCTCCTTCTCCCTTTGCCCTATTTCTCCTTCGCCAGTGGACATAAAGGGATTTTAGGCAAGACTCCAATAGAAACAAAGTTACAAAGAGGATACCTTTTGTGTAAGACTTTCATAAAAAACAGGTACCCTATTTGCGTTACATGCTTGATAAATTTATCACACGGATTAAGTTTTATTGATTAATGTTAGGTACGGAGTGAGGCCAATGTTAGGAGATACGTGTTTCAATTTTTTATTCAGACAGTAAATCTTGCATATTAAAAGAATATGTCTGATTATTTGTTTGTTTCTTCTTTTGGCGGCGTATTAGAAAATCTAAGAAACCCACACCTTAGACATTCGGTACAGTGCTAGTTCAGGTCAGGTTTCGAGACTTCTCGGAGCGATTTTTTTATTTGACTTCGGTTTTTAGTTATTTTATATTGAAGCTTAATGCTGATTGATTTTCATGCAAATTGGTTTTTTGGCGAATTATCACAGCGTTTCCATCTTAGCATCATCATAAAGACCAAAGAAGGTTTTCTACAACGAACTTTGAATCAATTACGTAAAACAAAGTTTGCAGACTTAAGAAAAATATAGGAAACACACAAAGATTTTAAACGGATTTCAGATAATTTTCAAAGCCAAAGTGCTTTCGGGATGAGGGGCATGGGGATGCCCGAAAGCACTTTGGCTTTGAAAATTTATGTACGTCGAGAAAAAGATGACTTCAGCGGAAGTATGATTTGCGAAGTGTCTTCGATGCTTTTGCAGTTAATATTACGCCACAATTATAATATTTCATTATTATTGCTTATCTCATGTTAAATTAATTCTTTGAAATTGTTGTAACTATGACAAACCATTTCATCTTATAACCCGTCTATGTAAAATCAATGAATATTTTAGTCATATCGCTTATATTACAGACTGCAGAGCTAAATCATTTAGCGTAAAAAAGTTTAGCAATTCGTATAAAACTCATCTTACAATCGCTTGATTTGTTTACATTTTATATGTATAGTTTAGCGTTAACATTAGGCTTCGTTGTAGGAATAAAGAAAGTTTAGTTATAATTTAAAATAAAAAATATTGTAATTGCGTTGACACAGAATGTAGATTCGCAGATAATACGCAAAAATAAAGCAATTTTTTGGCGGATGCATCATTAAATATAGATTTAAACGATCTTTACACATTATACAGCGGGGGAAAAATGGAAGCCACAGTTTATTTTGCAACGAGTCACGTGATCTCGTCATATAATATGGGTGCAATTATTATTTCAATTTTTATTTAAAAAAGCTACCCAATATATTTTGTTGAAATTTCTTTATACATTTTATAATTTGAATATTTACAAAAAATTTCGAAGCAATTTGTGAATTTTAAAACCGTTTATTTATTTATTTTATTTTTATTTTTATTTTTTTTTACTTATTTATTATTTTTTTTTGCAAAAGTAAGTTCCATAATTTTCAATGTATTTCATTTTTTCAACCAGGGTTAAATCCAAAATTAATTGAGTTATATTATTCTTTTATTAATTGGGTGATATTATTCTGTCCCACAGACCGCCTCAACAATATACTAAAATTTTATTTTGATAAAGTCGTTTTTACGGTAGTTATCGTGCAAACGGACAGACAGACAGACAGAATGAACAAAGTCATAAACACTCAAATTCATACTAGAAACAATTAAATGAATGCAAAATTGATTTACAGATAGATTAGTCCGAAACCAATTAAATGATATTCATTTTCATTCCCAAATATCCTACGGAGCGTCTCAACAACATACTTAAATACCACTTCGATAAAGTTCTTTTTACGGAAGATATTTTGCGAACAGACAGACAGACAGAATGGCCAAAGTCATAAACACATTTCAATATTACGTTGGAAAGCGTCAAAAATAGAAGGCTTCTCATAATCTTGATCAAAATCAAATGTTTTCCAGTACTGTAAAATAGTACAGAATGTTGTTAGAATCGCTCACTAACTCTCTAATATGCACACATCTTATGGATCGTCAGAAATGTCCAATGCTTCGAATTCAAAGATGCTCGAAGAGTGGGAATTCGTCGAAAACTTGAATTTAAGATATATCCACGATACTTTTCTAAATATTACTCTAAGAGAGAAAGTAACGAGCATTTATTTTCGGTTAAGTCTTTTTTACTTCTTCAGAAGTGAGTAATCTGGAAAAAATCGCGGGAAAATTTTTATTCACTGAACGTTAATAAATGTAAAAGATCTTTAAGTTTGATTTTTTCATCTCAGATGATATCTTCAAAAAAATATTGTAGTAGCTATACATTTTAACATTTTACATAGTATTATATATCTTATTAAAACGACTCAAAATTACATTATTAAATCGATTTTGATATTCTCTTCCTTGGGTGATGGAATTCTAGTGACGGAAATTTTAAGTGTTGGTTAGGCCTAACTGTACGCTTACGGAAAAACTTCGGTGAGTGTATGAAACTTTTATTCGGATTTAAGATTGAATTAATTAGCTGAAAGCTATAAAAATGAGATAAAAATCTTATATATAAAGTGTTATTAATACAAAAAGTTATTTTAAAATAACGTAATTTCCTGCTTTATTAAAATCGACTATCGTAAATAAACCCAAATCGTCGAACGTGTGTATAGGCGTGTTGCCATTCGGCAAACGATAGTAACGCATGTAAATTACTCACACTCAAAATTATGGTGTTGGATATGCTTATTGCCATTCAATAGACGAGAATAACGTGCGTTAACTACTCATACTTGAAATTTTGCGGTTTGATTAAATTCTTTCACATTCATCGAACCCCTTTCTGAAAACAGAGTCAGTTTTATAGTTCCAATTTATGCTAAAATCTAATCAGAAATAAAATAATGTATGAGAAGACATCGTATACTTTTGAAGGAAAGATTTTTTAATCATTTAGCTTTGATTTTAAAGTTTTAAGTCGTTTTGAACATCTAACAAGCGGGAAGTCTTCTCTTTTCAACAATGTTCAAGGTCAAGCAAAGTCTCTGTCTCAAGTCATTTCCATCCACAGCTATCATTGGGAGTGGGAATGTTTCTAACCACTTATATTGATCAAATAGTCCCTCAAAAGCTGCTGCAATACTAACACAATAAATAACTATTTCGTCCACTTTATATTTCCAAATGTGTTTTCTTTTCTTGAAGAACCCCATCAACTTTCAAATCAATCGCAACATCAGTTTCACTTGTTCTTACAACTACAATTATGTTATTCCTGAGTTAATCATGAAATTTTGCCGAAGAACTTCTTGTAGTTAGATTTAGTCTAAAGTCCTGGTTAGTCTTAGTAGGTCTAAAAAATTTGAATATTCTATCTAATAAACTGAAGTCTGTGAAGTCACCTAACACTTTGAAGTATACAGTGAAAGTTTATATGCATTCATATACGGATACAGAAGTAATTTTTCATTATTGTACATAAGTGTAGATTGTACACATATTGTACATAAGTACAAACTTTACATATATTGTATATAAGTATAAATTGTACATACACTTATGTCTAAAAGTTAAGTATAATTCGTAAAATGCGAAAAATTCGGAGTTAATATGGATATTGGTTCACAATCAGCTGTGAAGAATCGTGGGACGAAGGTAAATCATTGTGCATATGCAAAACAGTTCAGTCGACGTCGACATGCGCAAAGCACATGCGCACATCGGAACGAGTGTAAAATGGCCTCGAGGGACATGGCTAGTTGAGGCAGAATTTCGCAATTGCTGTGGTACGGAGCGTTGTTAACAATCAAAAAGGACGAAAGATGTCACAAAGATGCCAACTGGACATATTTTTGAAGGGACGAATTATTGGAATGCTGGAATCCGGTCGATCCCAAATCGAAGCGTCTCGAATTCTGAATGTGCCTCAGTGTGTGATCTCCAGACTGTGGCAGAGGTTCCAAACCACTGGAGATGTTACCTGACGACCAGTACCAGATCGGCCAAGGCTAATAACAGCTCGGCAAGACCGATATTTGGTGATAACTGCGCGACATCAAAGGAACCGTTCTGCCATACACCTGGGTTCAGCCCTGACAATCGCCACAGGAGTCACTGTTTCGAGACAAACTGTTTACAGGAGACTCAGACTCGTTAGTCTCTATGCCAGACGACCAGCAGTTTGCATCCGCTTGACGTCTGCACAGAAACGCGCGCGTTTACAGTGGAGTTTGGAACATCGGCAGTGGAGTGGACAACAGTGAGGCAATGTTATGTTCAGTGACTAGTTCAGATTTAGTCTGTGGACTGATTCTCGTCGTACCAAGATATGGAGAGAACGTGGAACGCGTTTTCACCCGGGAAACATCAGGGAAAGACATCGTTTTTCGTTTGGGGTAGTCATGGTTTGGGCAGGCATCATGATGGACGGCCGCACAGACCGCCACGTTTTTGACACGGAGTCGGTTACCGATCAAAGATACAGAGACAAAGTCCTGGAGCCTACCGTTCGATTGTTTCGAGGTGCTGTTGGTCCTGATTTCATATTCATGCTGATAATCGTGCGGCCTAGGTCGACGACTTCCTTCAAGCTGAAGATATCCAGCACATGCAGTGGCCTGCCAACTCTCCTGATCTGAATCCAATAGAGCATGTGTGGGATATGCTCGGGAGACATCTTGATGGCCTCCGCTACACACTAGGCTCTGTTCTGGGATTGAAAACTGCTTTCCGTGAGGTTTGAAACTCTTTGAGCACACAACTCATCCAAACCATCATCGAAAGTATGGGAAGTCGTTCTGCAGCATGCTTGGCTCCCTGAGATTCCCACACACAATATTAAACTGCAGCATCACATTGTTTTAATCATTCTGTTTCACTGAGGTTGACACTCGTATTGTGACACTTTTTCATTCAACACTTTTGTTTGGATAATAAAAGTCGTTATTATCCTTTTTATTTGCATTGTTTTCTCCTTCTATAACCCTACTACACCATTATATCGCGTTTTCTTCTATTTCGATGTAGATTTCTTGAAATTTTCACATAAACAGCAACTATGATTACCTTTTGGACATGAGTGTATATTGTACATAAATAAGTATTGTAGATAAATTTTTCATATTGTACATAGTATAATTTATGTGAATTATTATATTGCATCTGTTACTAATCTCTCCTTATTATAGTTTATTTTAGTGATTTGACTTGCATGTCCCTAGGCCGCGTTGTAACAGAATTTTGTATTCTGTATTTACGATGTGTTTCTCTGTCTGCTGTTGTACTCACCTGTATTGTCTAATTTGTTGTATTAATAAATTTCAATTCCTTATATTAAATAGAAACAAGAAATATCAATCATGCATAAAGCATTGATTATATGAAACACTTTCCAACAGAAATGCAATTTTATTTAAACATCTCTAACAAACGATACATTCAGAGCTGGTTTTTACTTTCCTTATATACATAATGTATAAGGAAAGTATTGTGACGGGGTCGAAAATTCAAATTCGTGTTTTCGACGGGAGAGCACGTTTCAAGCATCCCTGAGCACAAATCGAACATTTTTAAAGTGATGTCTATGTGTGTGTGTGTGTGTGTGTGTGTGAAAGTATGTGTGTGTGTGTGTCAGTGAGTCTATGGTGACGATATCTCACGAACGAAGGGAGCGATTCGAATGAAATTTGGTACAAAAATCATAATCCGTGAATACTGGAAACCTATTGTTTTAAAACACAGTCGAATGTTCAGAATCCCCCCCCCTAAATTTTCGAGTGAAATTTTGAAAAAATCCTCAAAAAATCAAAACCTTTAATAAAGTTACGCAAATAGACATTTCTTATGCAATTTTTCCTTAGAAAACGATTGACATAAACTTTAGAACGCTAGCATGAACCGTTCTCGAGATATTGCCCATTTTTCAAATAAATTTATCAAAACATCCCATAAATTAAAAAAAATATTAACTTTTGAGAAACATGTTCACTTTTCATATGTAATATCATGCGATAAATTGGGCGACATCATTTTCATGGATCTAACTCGTTCCATTCACGAGAAAAGATACTTTGAGTAATACTTTTGTATTTGAACGCCAATAGTCATTTATCTGCTGTAAGAATAACTTATTTCTCCGTCCATAACGCTTGGCGAGATTTTGGCAACGAATTTAGCGGAATGTAGCCAACTTGGCGACATTTTTAAATGTTGCCAAATTAACGAAAATCTCGCCAAATGGATAAAAATGACGCTAAATCAATGAAAATGGCGTTAATCAATGAAAATGACGACTCATTGAAGAAAATTCAATATCTTGGAAAGAATATAAGTATCTAATATAAGAATAAAAAAATTTTTAACTGTAAAAGTAGTAAATTCGTTGCATTATATAAGGAAAGTCATGTTCTGCCCACATCAGATTGTTTTAATTATCACAGCACAACAGTAATTTATTATTGTATATTAAAATTTGAAACTTGCTAGCTGCATAAAATGAACTTCATTAAAGAAAAATCATGTAAATCGAAATATAAATCACCTGCCTCCCTATGTAAAATCAATAAATATGTCATTCATATCAGTTATATTCCAGACTCCAGAGATAAATAATTTTGCACTAAAAAAATTCAGCACTTTTTATGCAATTCATCTTACAATCGCTTGATATGTTTACATTCTGCATGCATTATAGCATTAAAATTAGGCTTTGTTGTAGGAATATTTAAAGTTCAGTGATTATTTAAAATAAAAAATATTGCAATTGCATTTCTATAGAATTTAGATACACAGATAATACGTGAAAATAAAGCGATTTTAGGAAGGATGCAACACTAATTATAAATTTAAACAAACTTTAAACATCACAATTTGTAACACAGACGAAAAAAATGGATACCATATTTGATTTTGAAATGAGTCACGTGATCTCTTCATATAATATGGGGTAATTATTATTTCAGTTTTTAGTTTAAAAGCTACCGGATATATTTTGCTAAAAGAAATGTTTACCCATTTTATCTGATAATTTGAATATTTTCTAAAGTGTTCGAAGCAATATGTGAACTTTAACTCCTTTTAAAAAATGCGTGAAAAATTGTGTCCCATAGGATTCAATGTATTTCACTTTTTCAACTCGGGTAAAATCCAAAACGAATTGTGTGATATTATTAATGTTGTTTCCTAGATATCTCACAGACTGACTCAACAACATATTAAAATTTCGTTTTGATAAAGTCATTCTTACGGCAGTTATCGTGCGAACGGACCAGAGAGACAGGCAGAATGACCAAAGTCATAAACACTTTTCAACTATGTCGGAAAGTGTTAATGAAATGAAAACTTCATAACTGCAACATACATATCAAAAACTTGTCTACTAGTTCAAAGGGAAATAACAACCTTCACTTTCAGGCCCGACAAGACGATATTCGTTTTGCTATACATTCTCTGACCTTAAAGAAATACTGGAGAGCTCGCTATCTAATAGCCTAGCGGCCAAACGACCTTCAAATGACAACAACAACACAACGCATTTGTTGTGACACATCACAACACTTTATTTTTATTATTCCAAATTAACATTTTTTTATAAATCATTAAATATTTTATTTTACTTAATTTATTATTCCAAATTATCTTATTCAAAATTGCTTTTATTTTATATACTCATTAATAGACCAATTGATTCTTTTATTAAATTAAATTATACGTGCTGCTATCAGTTCAGGTTTTTTTTCGTACAGTGTACGCCCCTTTTAAAAATGACTCGATACGCGCACACCTTTTCAATTGGTAGATCTCGTTTCAGGCGAGACACGGAAACTTGTTTTCTTCTGTCTCACTTGACCTCCCTGGTTGAACAGAAGTTTGGTTTATCTGGCATGGCAACGGTGTGTGTGGCTTCAGCCAATCACAGTGTGCCAGGTTAGGCGGGAAATTGACTCGGGTGTGAAATGCTGATGCACGTTTTCTCTTGAAAATTCTGGTGAAGTGAAGGTCGTGATATTGGTGGGGTCCCCTTTAGGGGGGATGCCTCGTGCCCCAACCATTTATTTTATCATCTTTAATAATCTAAACTCCAGGTATACAAAAAATATTAATACTTTTTATAGTGAATCAAAACATCTCAATCTGTCAAAATATGTGATTATATTTTGGATCTGTGTCTAGTGATTTTGTGATATAATTCAGAAAGAATTGCACTTGAATCAGCCAACTGTGTTGCACAATTATCTCTTCAGAAATATGTGTATAAAGAAATTCATTAATGCACGAGTGAATGCACAATTGAGTGGCTGGATATGTATATATAGATATGTATTCCAAGTAAAGGCACCTTTTGAAGATTATGTTTTGTTAGAGCTCTGATGAGCTAAGAATTTGCTGATGATTGAAATACAGGTCTATATGTCCTTCATGAATACAAATATTACAACTATATATATATATATATCACAAGTGGTGATATAAAAAAAATTACACCTTGAGAATCTTATTTTGTGAAATGATTGCATCATTTACATCTATACTTGCACATATAGAAATATTAAAAAAAAATAAATAAATAAATAAATAAAGAACATTTATCTTGTACCTGAGTGTATTTTATGAGCATCATGGATTTTTTTAGTTTCAAGAACTATATTTTTTTTTACAACAAATAACTGCTAGCAACCAATGTGAAGTACAACAATCTTAATATTGAGTTATATTTATATTTGATTTTAGGTCCTGAAACAGGTAAGTAATTTTAGGCGCTCACATACAAGTATGGTTTAATATTTATTACACAACGCATTGTTCTTCTTTTTCAAAATTCTATTCCCTACTATACGATCCCATTCCATTAAAATTAACTATTTAATTAATTCCCTTTCATTTTAATTGTATGTGAGTGTCCGACCCAATCAGGTGTTGAGATATGATCGTTCAATTGATTATATTATTCTTTAATTAAGTCTCTTGAATGGTTGTATCACAACATCTGGTTATCTAATTTTTGGTGCCGTGTTTTTTTTTAAATTTATATGCATAGGCAGTCATGTATTTTAATGAACCTTAAAAGTAAAAAAAAAAAAATTTGATATAATTTCTATTTAATTTAATGAAAATTTTGTTTTAATCTAATTGAGATTTAACTAAAATTCTTAATGATACATGATATTTGATTTGTGATATTAATAATTGATTTTTTCATTATTTGAAGCACCAATAACTTTTGAATGATATTGTATATTTTAATAATATTGAAAATGAAGTTCTATGTATTCAATTTTTTTTAATTTGATCCTATACCTTTAACAAATCAAAAATTTTTTTTAATGTCATCGTGATTACTTTAAGTGTAAAATTATACTGTTTTTATCTTGGGTATGAGCTATTGACTGAGAAATTTTATTTTGATAAACTTTATATCCCTTGGATATCCGAATAGAATTCAATAGTACATTTTAATTTATCTTTTTGAAGCTGGACTTCAATTGTGTAAATTTCTTCAGATTTAATTTGATTTATGTTGAAGAAAATTGTATCCCTTTTTTTTTGTTTTTTTTTTTTTGTGGAGAATTCTTTGCAGCTCACTTCACTTTGGTCAATTTTTAGAGATCTAAATCAAGATAAACTTAAATAATAAATTTGCTAAAAAAAATAATTTTTTTTTCTCAGCAATAACAATAGAATTTTTAAAAATACTAAACTATTAACTATTAAATAAAATTTTAAAATATAGGTATAAAAATAATAAAATTGTTTAATTTTTTTTTTATTATTCATATGTTTTAATTATAATAGTAGTAAATATTTATTTACTACAAGACATGTGATTTTTTATATATTGTGATAAATTCAGTAGCTGGTGTTTTCTTGTCAGGTCTTTCGCATACATGAATAGGCAAGGCAATGGGCCACCTTTGCTGATTTAAAATCATTCATATTTCATTTTTGTGTAATTTTAGCAAAAGTAGTAAAATCATTCATTTTTGCTACAAATTTTGCATTGTATGTGATTTTTTTTTACTTCAAATATTCTGAGCGGCTTTTGTTTTGAAATTCTTCTCATTCATTGAAATTTTCGATGGAAACATAGGCTAGTGCTTTTTTTTGCTCTTGTTGCAATTTACTCCCAATCAGGGAATGTTTATGCAATAAACAAATACATTATTTGATAATGAAGTCATATCACAAGTGTTCATGTTTTGTCAGTTTATAAATCATAACTGATATTCTTTTTGCATTATTAATTACTCTAGATATGAAATTGTATTGTATTGTATATTTATATTTAATTGTATTGTGTTCTTTATTTAAATTAAAAAAAGTAATCTAAAATTAATTTTAATTGGTCAAATTTAAAGTATGGCGATAAATGTTAAAGTTTAAAACAAACAGTATTAAAAATATTTAAAAAAAAAAAAAAAAAAAAGTTATCTAAAATTATTAATCTGAGTTAATTTAAAATATTAATCAATTTAAAATATTAATCTAGGTGTTGTTCACAAATTTTGACAAGTTGTTTATGAAATATTTTGGTATTTTATTTGTGCTTTATAAAATAAGTAAAATAATGAAATTTAAATTCATATTTAACATCCACTTTGGCAAAAAAAACTTTGTTGATTTATTTGCAAAATTTAAATTCTAGTAAATTAATGGGCGAGTGCAGTTGCAGTTGTTGAGTGCAGTTACAGTTGTCGCAAGTTTTTTTTATTATTTTAAAATGTTAATTGATTAGTTAAAAGTAATCTTCTGGCAAGGAAGAGTTCTGTTATTTATATGATTCATGTTTATTAAATAATTAAAGGTCTGTATGTCAAAGAGTGACATTTAAAAAAAATGATTTTTAGAAAAAATATATGTATGAATTAATAATGGCCTAATAATCCCATGGAGCATAGACTCCTAATATTGTTGTTATTGTGTTTTAGTATTGAAGTTCATAAAACTTCAAAATATTGAGTTAAATGGGATAAAATTGAAAATTGTATTGTTTATATTATGTTTTGTTGTTTAAATTGGCAGAACTCGAATTAGATTATTATATGAGAAAGTTTTGATTGTTTATTTTATATATTTTCCTTGCATTAATTTTAAAACTTACCACCGAAACAAATTATTTTGATAAATTAAACTTTTAGTATTGCTGAAAGCAATTGTTTTCTTTTATATATTGAAGAATTGAGTTAGGATTTGTGTAAAATAGAAAATAAGATTTTTTTTTTATGATGAAGAACTTTAGAATATTGATAATTTAATATAATTTAATTTATGAACTTTTACAGGTTATTCAAAACTTCTTATTGAAAATTTTATTTTATAAGCATTTTTCAGAAAATTTAGCATTAAGCTCTGAAATTCTTATATTTATTTTGGTTATTTTTTTTATTGCATTTTGAAGGAAAATTTTTAAATTTCAAATTGGTAATTTTATTCAATTGTAATGTCTGGTTTTTCTTGAACATATGTGGGTATCTTCCGACTCTATCTTTTTTTATTGCATTTGATGATTCATTCATATCATCAAAATTTTTGCTAGGGCTCATTTATAGCTCCGACCCATTCTCAATATTTCAGTATTGATATTCTGATTGAAAATCTTGATAGCATCTCCGTTAAGTTTTCTTTTTTTATCAGATAATTGATACATCTCAGCTATTTATTTCATTCTTTCTTATCAGTCTTTAATTGCACATTTTGAATTATTGTCTTTATTCCTCATAAGACATAATCTCTTTGTAATTAATCACATAATCTTTATTCTCTACCTGCAGTTTTATTCGAATATGTGAATATGTGTGACTTTTGTTTTAAAAATTTATTTTTTGTTTGAAATTCATTTTACATTGTTGAATATTTTCATTTTTATGATTCAAATTTATTAATGGTTTATTTATTTTTCTAATGGTTTATTTTCAGGTTTCTGAGGTTAAATTTGATTTGTACTAATTTTGTTTTTAAATTTATTATAGTTTCAGCAACATATTGCTCGAGAATGGAAGTGTTGGAATCTTGGTACAGAATTAGTTGCCAGTTTCATCTTGCTTGATATGTTGATGAAGAGTTGGGGTCATCTGTTTTCAACTCGCGATTGAAGCAGTTTTCTTTGGTCTTTTCTGCCCTGATCAAGCAGTACAGCCTTAGAAGTGTCTCTGTTTTTCATTGATTTCTGTTGAGGAAGTCTGACATTTGGTAACATTTTCTTAAAATTTCATTTTATTGAGATATTTCATTTATTAACATAATTCATTGATTCATGGAAATTCATTTATTGACAAAATTTCATTTTATTGATGGATTTCATTTTTTTTTGTATCATTCATTTATTGGTTTCATTTTATTTGTAATTATTTCATTAATTAGTAATATTCATTTCATTGATATTTTTCATTTCTTTGATTTCAATTGAAATTTTATTATTTTGTTTTGGTAAAACAGTTCAGTTTTTGAAAATATTTTTTTTATGAATCGAGTATTTGGAAATTTTGGTTAATTGATAGTAATTGTTTTTTTTTTCTTGTAATTCATTTATTCTTACTTGAACTTCATTGGAAGATTTTGATTTATTTAAACTTTGTATTGAATTTTGAATTTCTTTTTATATTATTGAGGATTTTGTTTTATTTTTGCATTTTTAATTCATTGTTGTGGTTGACTTATGGTCTGATTTTTATGGTTCAAATATTGTTAATTATTCTCAGAGACTTAGAATTTGAAATATTATTTTTTACATTCATTGGATTTATTAAATTCATTTGTGATTCTTGTTTTATGATTTGTCCAAATTTTGGATTATAGTTCATTTACGTTAAATTTATTGTAGTTCATAGAAGTTAAAATTTTTATGGAATTCATTCTTCATCTTTATTCGAAATTTTATTTGTTTTTAATTGAAATTTAGAAAAATTTTTAGGATTTTTTTGTGGTAGTTAATAATATTATTTATAGTGATGGCAAAATTTTTTACTTTAATGGTGGTAATTAATTCTTTTATGTGGCAAAATTTAATGAAAATTTTTTTTTCTTTTATATACTTGCAACTGCACTCATTCAGATTTTTTTATGTACTCATATCGAAAACAAAAAATTCTTTACATACTTACTCATACTTATTTATATACATTATTGATTGTACTCATTTAATTGCATTTTCAATATCATACTTGTCTCAGGATAATTTTGAAACTTGTGTACTCATTTACATAATGCAGGATTGTGTTTGTTATTGAAAAGGAAATTTTATGTATGTTGTATCAGGCATTTGTCAGATTTTGACATTTTTTATGAAATTATTAGAATTTTATTTACTGTAAAGTTAAATTATTTTTTTTTCTCTTTTTTTTTTAGTGAGGAGTTGTAATGTTGTGACACATCACAACACTTTATTTTTATTATTCCAAATTAACATTTTTTTTATAAATCATTAAATATTTTATTTTACTTAATTTATTATTCCAAATTATCTTATTCAAAATTGCTTTTATTTTATATACTCATTAATAGACCAATTGATTCTTTTATTAAATTAAATTATACGTGCTGCTATCAGTTCAGGTTTTTTTTCGTACAGTGTACGCCCCTTTTAAAAATGACTCGATACGCGCACACCTTTTCAATTGGTAGATCTCGTTTCAGGCGAGACACGGAAACTTGTTTTCTTCTGTCTCACTTGACCTCCCTGGTTGAACAGAAGTTTGGTTTATCTGGCATGGCAACGGTGTGTGTGGCTTCAGCCAATCACAGTGTGCCAGGTTAGGCGGGAAATTGACTCGGGTGTGAAATGCTGATGCACGTTTTCTCTTGAAAATTCTGGTGAAGTGAAGGTCGTGATATTGGTGGGGTCCCCTTTAGGGGGGATGCCTCGTGCCCCAACCATTTATTTTATCATCTTTAATAATCTAAACTCCAGGTATACAAAAAATATTAATACTTTTTATAGTGAATCAAAACATCTCAATCTGTCAAAATATGTGATTATATTTTGGATCTGTGTCTAGTGATTTTGTGATATAATTCAGAAAGAATTGCACTTGAATCAGCCAACTGTGTTGCACAATTATCTCTTCAGAAATATGTGTATAAAGAAATTCATTAATGCACGAGTGAATGCACAATTGAGTGGCTGGATATGTATATATAGATATGTATTCCAAGTAAAGGCACCTTTTGAAGATTATGTTTTGTTAGAGCTCTGATGAGCTAAGAATTTGCTGATGATTGAAATACAGGTCTATATGTCCTTCATGAATACAAATATTACAACTATATATATATATATATCACAAGTGGTGATATAAAAAAAAATTACACCTTGAGAATCTTATTTTGTGAAATGATTGCATCATTTACATCTATACTTGCACATATAGAAATATTAAAAAAAAAAAAAAAATAAATAAATAAAGAACATTTATCTTGTACCTGAGTGTATTTTATGAGCATCATGGATTTTTTTAGTTTCAAGAACTATATTTTTTTTTTACAACAAATAACTGCTAGCAACCAATGTGAAGTACAACAATCTTAATATTGAGTTATATTTATATTTGATTTTAGGTCCTGAAACAGGTAAGTAATTTTAGGCGCTCACATACAAGTATGGTTTAATATTTATTACACAACGCATTGTTCTTCTTTTTCAAAATTCTATTCCCTACTATACGATCCCATTCCATTAAAATTAACTATTTAATTAATTCCCTTTCATTTTAATTGTATGTGAGTGTCCGACCCAATCAGGTGTTGAGATATGATCGTTCAATTGATTATATTATTCTTTAATTAAGTCTCTTGAATGGTTGTATCACAACAGCATTTTCTTACCAACTTATTTTCTCTAAAGTTTTGTGTGTGCGTTGTTTCCTGCCAGTCGGATTGATTTTTAACGATCATTGTCTCTTCTTTCCTTTCGCTTAGAAATGAATCTCCAGGCATAATTTTTTCCATTCCGGCCGTCTTCCTTCTTTTTTCGTTTATTTGTCTGCCTTTTCTCGATTTTTAATTATGTTTTTGCTATTTTTTGACGAAGGTAACTCATATGGCCTACGAAACCAGTTAGTACCTACATATTTGATTTTTTCTGTTAGTTTTAAGTGGTTTCTACTTGTTCTTTTACAACTGGATGAAATGTTTCAGGTCTCCTTCATTAATGTTTTTTATGTTTTTCCTCTATTCTGTTGTTTTTAATCGTTTTGCTATACATTCCCTTACATCTTTATTTTGCTTTTTCTTTCCGCTGTGGTTTCGTGCGTTTTGTGTTTTTTGCCAATCGGCTTGGATATCCCCCCCCCCCCTCTTTGTTTCTTTCAGCGGCGTTAGAAACGTATTTTCTTCTACCTTCAACTACGTCTACTATCCTGACTTTAGTTGAGTAAGTGTGGTCGGGATTGACGAAGAAGGCTATTATTTGTCTTTGAAACTAGTAAAGCAGTATTTTGTATATATGATACATCTACAAAGTTTTGAAGTACTTATACTGAATCTGGAGCAGGCGTTTTTAAGTGGAAGCTATTAAAAACAGTTTAATTCAAAACCATTTCAAAGATTGAAATCATTTGAAAAGAATAAAAAACCAAAATAGTGATGTTCCCGAGGTATGGCTTTAACCATTAATAAATTTAGATATTGTAGAAAAACAAGAAAATCAGCTGCTTTATGACTCCAACTTGCTGAATATCAAAAGATATTTGTATGACTGATTAAAATAGACTTAATTTACGAATGGGACTCATTTATTTCTAGAGCTTGTCTCCCTCTCTGAATTTCGAGATATTAAAAGTAGAATTTTTAATAGCTTAATAACGGCTCTTGATAGCTTCTAAACATTAATGCTCATTTACTTCCGGTTTTAAGTATTCAAAAATCCTTCTCGCATTTAATAATAGTGAACGTATTTATTATAATTTTTATAATTTTAGCATTTTAAAACCATGTAATATCTCAGGAACGGTGCGTGTTAGCGTTTATGCATTTTGTCTGATTTGCTTTTAAAGGAAGATGTACATAAAATGGTTACTTTAGAAACATTTCAACATAGTTGTTGTTTATAATGTTTTTTTTCGATTTTCGAAAAAAGTTCGAAAAATGGATAGTCTTTTCTTGATTCAATCCGCTCCCCAAAAATGAATAGGTGCGATGCTGTCCTAAAACTCTTTAAAGAATATTTTGCTTTAGGTTTTTACTAAGTAAATTACTAAAACTTGTAAATTTGTTTTTCAATAAAGCCTTCCAGCCGGAAGGTGAATCTTGACTAATGGCAGACTACAGTTGCTCCCTTCCATTTTTTACCTCACTTTGAAGCTTGCGGGCTTCGAATGGTGTTGCCACGGTGATCGGCATGGTCGGTCTTGGAGGCGCTGGACAGTGGACTGGTGGGATGGCCCCGGTCACTGGAAGACAGCCGTGAGGACCTGATCTACCTCTCGGCCCACAGGTTTGATTCCCCACGACTGGAGGTCGCCCGAAGACGACCCGGCTGAGGTCCAGGAAGGCAAGGCTTGTGAAGCAGACTATGCCGAACACTGTGTATAGACACAAACACTAAAGAAGGCAAATATGCAGTAGGACCCTTGACCGCACACACCCCATCTCACAGGACAGCAGACGTGAAAAAGGGCGAGCAGGCTACCTCGGGAGAGTTCCCTAAGTTGAGGAGGCCTGCGCGCTGAAAATAGGACGGAGTCCCGACTCCATACTGGAGAGGGGAAACTATGACGAGGATGCAAGGACGTGAGCGTCTAATGTCAGTTGCAGTGGCTAATCCAATGTGCCGAGACTTTCCAATAAGGAGAGAGCTGAGGAGGAATTTGATAGCTTTTTGCAGAGGATTCCAACTTTCTACCCTTCGGTAGTTATGCAGAGGCAGCATACAACTTAAAGAGGCGCTGTAGTAACCCGGACATATACCTGTACTGCCAGGTTAACCTAACCTAGAAAAATAAAAGGGTAAAGGAAAGGAGGCCAGAGAGGGCCGGGCAGAAGAAGAAAGGGCGCGCATAGGAAGAGAGGAGAAAGCAGCAGCCAGAGAGCAGCAGCCAAAGGCTAACCTACGAGAGGAAAAGTTAGGAGCAGTGGAGGAGATACAAGACACGGGAGGAAGATAAGGGCTGGACGGAGAAAGCTGAGAGTAAGACTAACTTTAGTGCAAGGGGCCGGAGCCCAAAAGAGAAGAGGAGCCAAACAAGCAGCTGAGGCAGTAAGAGAGAAAGGGAAGAGCTAAGGTTAAATACTATTAAAACATAACCACTATTAAACATAACTAATATTAGACATAACAGCTAAATACATGCTTAAACAAAAAGGATAACCTAAGAAGGCAGCCAGGGTGGCGAGAGAGTAAACCTACAGAAGAAAAAGGGGGCGCGCGCAATGGAAGGCACTTACCGAGGGGGTAGCTGAAAAGGAAAGCGTTAGAGGGGAAACGGCCGCGGCATTATTTCGGCCAACTGCGACCCACTTCGCGCGAAAAGGGTTATTGTGTTACTTGCTAGGAGGTCCCTGAGTCCGATGAAACTGGAGACGCCTGTTCCTGAAAAGAAAAGGGAAGAGGCATATTTCATACGGAGGATAACCAAAATACTAAGAGATATGACCGGAACTGACTTACTAATGGTGGCGACATCATATGCTGGAACAATAGCTTTGGGCTGAAATAAAAAGCATTAAGTGCTGAAAGGGAAAAAAAAGTTATTTACTGAAAAGGAAATAGGTTTAAGGGAAGCCTGAAAACAAAAGGCTTGATGACACAACAGGAGAAAGTGCTGAGACAATTCCTCAGCCGCACGATGTACACTAAAAGGCTAAGAGACTGAGACAGCACCTCAGCTACGCGGATTACACCGGCTTCAAATGAAGCAGCAAGTGATAACAGGAGGGGCTAGCCCTCTAAGACGGAAGGAACAGCTCCTGTGAGGAGACCCTGGGTACTAAAACATGACAGGAGTTCTGTAGGCCTAAAGATGCATTACTAGAATAAAATTAAAAGCCACACTTATGTGGACAGACACTAAAAACACAGCTGGGACAATCCCCAGATAAAGCCAATGGTGGGGCGAAGGGAAGAAGAGAGGTCGAGAAAAGAAAGAAGTGAAGGAAGAGGATAAAAGATGTCCTGCAAAGTAGGACGCCTCTGGAGTGAAAGGATCTTCCAGAGGTGGAGTGCCGGGCCAAGGTAGAGGTTCTCTCCTAAATCAGGTGGGAACTTCCTTCCACCGATTCCCAACCACAGCCTCCCAGTGGAGAGATACCAGCTTGAGGGTTTTTTTTTTCCTTAGTAAAACAACGGTTTTTTTATTTTGACCCTCACTACCCTGGTGGCACAAGACCCTTGATGGTGGAACGACATGAAGACAGATGGAAATAAATTGGATAACCACAAAGACGATGATGGTTAGAGATTCTGAGACTGAGATTGGAAGATGCTACCATACAGAAAGGCGCAGCAGCTGGGATCAGATGTCTGTGATGTGATCTACGTTGTCCATGAGCCATTGGATAATTTTCCTAACCTTTGATTGCAAGACTGGATTTTTGGTAATATTATACCTCCAGGCCTGCCATTGGTGTGGTGCTGGCGTCCTCAAGTGATTTTCCTCAGCTAGCGGATAGGCCGTTAAATAATGTAGTAGGTCACCCTCTTCGCCGCAGGAGCATACTGAGAATTGCTTGATTCTAAATCTATTTAAATATGCCGGGAAGGCTCCGTGATTCGTATATAGTTGCATTAGCAACCTGCAGCTGTAATGCCTTGAGGGTGAAACGAATCTGAAAAATATATGAGTGCTTCTCCCGTCCTGCGCGTGGTCCCACTGTTCTTGCCAGGCTTCGACTGATAAGGTCTTAAGCCTTCTTTTCAGGTGGGATAATGGCCACGGAGGATGCTCCAAGTTCGGGATTAGATCTTTTGTGGCTAGTTTGGCCTCTTGGTCCGCCATTTCATTTCCTAGAATGCCTACGTGAGCCCTTACCCAGTTTAAGGTATACCTACAGCTTAGAGACTTAATCTTGGACAGAGTTTTGTTGACTAGTGGGTCTGTGTTAAAGGGCTTATTCAGTGCCGCTATAGCTGACTGGCTATCTGAATGGATTGTGATGTTGTTATTCTGATTTCCAGCCCACTGCAGTGCCTGGAGGATAGCTACAAGTTCCGCTTGGAAAACACTATTATGTCTGCCCAATTTGCTGCGCCAGGAGAAGATTCTTCGAGAGCCATCCATCACAACATACGCCGCCCCTACTCCCGTATCCATCTTCGAGCCGTCGGTGAAGATGTTAAGTCTCGTGGGTTTACCAACCTGATTTACTAAAGTAGTTGTTGCTGGGTGATGTTCCCAGGGGTTAATCTTACTTTCGTAGTCCGAAGGGACAAATACCTGACCAAATGCTTGAGTTTGTAGTTTAAGCCTCGATATGCGACCTAGTGCTGATTCGTATTCTGCTTTTATTCCTATCGGGATAATGTCTGTTAAGACTAGCAGTGCAGACGACGTGGATGTCCTATAAGCTCTCGAGCTTGCCAGGGCGAAGTGCCTTTGGCATTTTGCCAAAATTGCTATGCAAGTTTTGTTTAAGTTCGTAGCCCATACCGAAGCTGCATATAGCAGAATTTTTTCAACTACGCAGTCATACCAAATTTTTATGAATTTAGGATTTATTCCCCAAGTTTTTGTTGAAGTTCTGTGGAGTAGATTAAAGGTTCTGTACACCTTAGATACCTGTGCTTCGCAGTGCGGGACCCATGAGAGCTTATTTTGTAAAAGGACTCCAAGGTACTTTATCGTTTCTGATGATTGGATATAGTCAGTTCCCACTTTAACTCTCTTCCAAGTTTTACCGCGGCCCCCGTGTATCTTAAGTGTTCTGGATTTTCCCCAGTTGATTACCAGAGACTCCCCTTTTGCCCATTCATTGAATCTGTTGGCCGACTCTACTACGTTACTTTGTAGATTTGCTAAGTTGCTGCCCTTGATAAGGAGTATGAAGTCATCTGCGAAGGCTTGGATTCTTGTGTGGGCTGGCCATGGCATCTTGAGGGCCGAGTCTGCCACCACGTTCCACAGCAGCGGTCCGAGGCAGGAGCCTTGAGGGCAACCTCCGAATGTTTGTTTTGTCACTGAGATCTTGTTCTCTTCTAAAGTGACGTATCTGTCTGTTAGGAAACTTTTGATAAGGTTGATTAGGTATCTTGGGCAGGGAGATGCTTCAAGATGGTTGACTATCGATGGCCAGGACAGGCTGTCGAATGCGCCACTGATGTCAAAGGATAAGATCACTGTGTAGACTCCTTTGGTCTTGTCTTCCTTGATTACGTCCATTAGGTTCTGTAGGGCATGCTCTGTAGAGATCCCTGGCTTGAAGCCAAATTGTGTAGGGTGCCAGTACCCGTTCACGTGGAGATGGTGGTATATTCTACCATGGATAATTCTTTCCAAAATTTTCCCAAGTGCTGGAAGTAGACAGATCGGTCGATATGACTTAGGATCGTCGGTTGGCTTTCCTTCTTTGTGGAAGAGGACCAAGATTGCTCTTTTAAGAGGAGTCGGGAAGTGCTGCATTTCTATGCACTTGTTGATATAGCTGTGTAGTAGAGTCGGTGCAGAGCCATGAATTCTTTTAATGAGATTGTAGTCAACCAGGTCGTGACCTGGAGCCTTGTTAACTTTAATTTTAGCAAGAATCCTAGACAGTTCCCCTTGACTTACTCCTGGGAAGCCTGTGTTTTCTTTGTTGTATTCAAGGTCTGTGTTGGAACGGTGGTCCGTTGGCCCCGGTCACTGGCCATTGGACTGGACGCAGTGCTGGTGTTCGACGTGCTGTCGCAGTGATAAATTATTTTTCTATCAGTATGTCTTCTAGTGGGGCGGGATTCTTAGTTGACTACCAACAAGAAACACTCGACCACATACTGTACGACTTTCTCAATAATGTCTTCGGATATTTAATACCCTCCCATAGCCAACCAGGTACTGAGACCTATTACTAATATAATACGTCTGAGACATGCTAAGACGGCAATTGCAACCTTCTCTCAACACCACTGAATTAGCTGACCAGTTGCAACAGTTGTGGCAGAATCTTTCACAATGGGACATAAGCAATTTAATGGATTTTATGCCGCACCAAATATCGGCTTATACAGCTTCCAGGGAAGGATTTAATCCTTACTAAACTGCCATTCTAATTTTTGGCATATCTCCTCAAACGATATATACATGTCGAAGTTGTAACTTAATATCTTATGGATGCATATTTTTTTGGCAACAATGTGTATGACTATATTGCTTATTGAATATGTTATCAATATTGATAATTGTCAAGATAGAGTTGCGTGAAATATAAGTTAATTGGGTACTTCGAAATAGTTTGACATGTTGTTATCCAGAAAAGCGCCAAACGTACAATTCAACGTTAAAAACATTGTGTCGTGGATATTATACATCATTTTTCATTGCGAAAGAAAGAAATGCATTGCATTATATAGGAAAAGTCATGTGCTGTTCACATCAGATTTTTTTTAATTTTTGCTTTAAGATTCCATAATTTCAGAAATAGAGGCACAAACAACGATCGGATCCTATTATCAGATTTTGAATTGCCGATTGAGCCCCATTTGCTTGGAGACTCCTAAGACGTTTGGGTCCCGCTCAAAGTGAGGAAATAGCAGAAAGACATGAAGACAGATAGGCAGAAGAACAGATAGATCCTACCTATCAAAATTTCATGAAATTCGGTACAGTCTTTCTTTGGTGACGATGGGCAAACCGATGTATTTAAAATTTTATTTATATAGCTTTAAATATTTACAAAATGTCCTGTATTATATATATATATTATTTCCTTCACTTTTCCATCTATACCCTTCATTAGTAACAAAATCTACTCAAAGCTCTATTAGTCTGATTAAATGTCTATTTAAATACATATTGATTGAATCTCACTGTAGCAATTCATCGTTAGAACAACATCGTAGGTCACTTGCCTATGCAATGTACACTGCTTTGGAAAGTCAATGACTTCGTGATGTTGTCGGCAAATATGGCTGGAGGGAATCGCAGCTCCATTTATCAGAGTTATGTCATTTTGTCACTCTTGAATTCGATTTAATAACTAACTCTTCAAACAATGATCTTATTCACTCCACATGTTATAAAACGCGTGGAATGGTTATATGAACATTCATTGAAAGCTTATATGTAGAGATAAGCATCTGTTAATAGTTGTTGTTACATATGGCTTTATTGGAAATCAATCCATTACATAACTGGCATCTCACAGTGATACAAAGGTAGAAATACAAAACAGAGAAAACTAACAAGAATATTACAAATTAAACAAACACAAAGCCCAGTGAGAAGAGATCGAAGAAGGTGTGGCGATTGTGCGTCGCCGGGCCCCGAACCAGGGGCCCTTTGCTTACAAGACCGACATTATAATCACTGAGCAAAAGCTAGCTTCTCCTCTGTTCTTATAATTCGGGTACAGGCTCCAAGCACCTTTGATCAGATGTCTTTGCTACCGCACACTCCCTCCGCTGATGATGAAGGCCGGGAGGCGTGTCGCCTCGGCGTGACGGTCAGTCGTGGTCAACCAGGAAGGGAGCAAGGCTTCTGACTCCGTGTGGTGCTGCCATCTCGTGTTGAGATGGTGAGATCGTTGGAGAGGAAGGTTTTTTGCGTGCTCGTATGTCCAGGGTAACCACTGTGGCGATTGGGCGTCGCCGGGCCCCGAACCAGAGACCCTTTGGTTACAAGACCGACATTATAATCACTGAGCAAAAGCTAGCTTCTCCTCTGTTCTTATAATTCGGGTACAGGCTCCCAGCATCTTTGATCAGATGTCTTTGCTGCCACAAAGGGATTGCGCCCTCGGGGACAGTTCATATAAGTTCTAGTTTCTCAATGCAGTCTGCAAACAGCACCTCATTTGTTAATAGTGTGCTCGGTTTAAAATATTACAAGTTTCGGGGCCCCCCATGCGATTGCAAGTAATTGTTAATACTTAAAAATCCTGCTATGGGAAGTACATGAATACGTACTTCCCATAGCATGATTACGTACTACAATGAATTGATTTCTTCAGTTTATTAATCACATGCACGATCTGTGGAGCAATTGAATCTGAATCCATGCCATACAGATTTCCATTTCGTACTGTCCTTATAATAGATGTCAGGGTATAAATTTTAAGAGACTTATTCATTGAAGGCCTTGTCGGACGGTAAAATCCATCCTTATTGAAATTTATTTTCGAAAATCGAAAAAAAAAATTTTTTTTTAAAGAATTACTTGTGTTAAAAATGTCTGTTGAATTGGTCATTTTATATTTAAAATTTTATTGAAAATGCAATAATATCATTAATAAAATGCTAACATGTTCGTCATCAAGATATTCACGTTTTAGATCTAAAATAAAAGTAATTAATGTGGGTAGAACAGGACTTTCCCCATATAATGCAACGAATGTACTTCTTTCATAGTGACAATATGATGTATAAGATCTATGGCACAATATTTTAACATTGACTTGTACTGTTTTTCAGGATGATAAGAGGTAAAACGTATACTCAATTTAACTTATATTTCACGCAACTCTAAATTGATAATTATCAATATTGATAGCATCTGTAATAAGCAATCTAGTCTATATTTCAGCAATTAATTCATCAATTTGGCGTCATTTTCGTTAACTTGGTGTCATTTTTGCAATTTTAATGATATTTTCGTCAATCTGAGGCGAAATATCCCCAAGTTGACAATATTTACTTAAACTAGTTCCCAAATTCGCCAAATCTTTTGCCAAGCGTTATAGAAAAATGGAGAGAAGACTATTTCTAAAATTATTGTTGAGGAATTGTTAAACGTCAAAATGCAAAACTATCACCCAAAGTATCTTCTCTCATGAATGGAACGAACTAAATCCACAAGAATGACGTTAATAAATGTATTTCATAACGTTACATATAAAAAGAAACATATTTCCTCAATAGTTAATATTTTTTTAATTTGATGTGATTTTTTTAATAAATTTATTTGAAAACTGCAGTATCTCGAAAATGGTTTGCGTTAGCTTTCTAATATATTTGTGAATCGTTTTCTAGTGAAAACTTCCAGAAATTAATATATATTTACCATTATTGAAAGTTCTGATTTTTTGCAGATTTTTACAATATTTCATTCAAAAATTTATGGGATTTTCGAACATTCAATTACTTTTAAAATCAATAGGCTTCCAGAATTCATGGAACGTAATTTTTGTACCAAATTTCGTTCGAAACGTTCCATTCGTTCTTGAAATAATGTCTTCACAGATTCAGGGGCATACACACACAGAGAGACATCACCTAAAAGCGATCAATTCGAGTTGATAGAAGTTTGAAACGTGCTCTTTCGTCGAAGACTCGCATTTTAAATTTTAACTCCGTCACAATAAATTCTCTATATATTATAGGGAAAGTAAAAATTCTGACACAAAAAAATATATAAATAAATGGATTCCATTATAAGTACACCGTTTCTAGGCACGTTTAACCATAAATACTCATCATTGTTACTTTCCTTATATACATAATGTATAAGGAAAGTATTGTGACGGGGTCGAAAATTCGAATTCGAGTTTTCGACGGGAGAGCACGTTTCAGGCATCCCTGATCACGAATCAAACATTTTTGAAGTGATGTCTGTGTGTGTGTGTGTGTGTCAGTGAGTCTGTGGAAACGATAACTGACGAACGAATGGACCGATTCAAACCAAATTTGGTACAAAAATCACAATTCGTAAACACTGGAAGCCTATTGTTTTTATACGCAATCGAATGTTCAGAACCCCCCTAAATTTTCGAATGAAATTTTGAAAAAATTGTCAAAAAATCAAAACTGCTAATAAAGTTACGCAAATAAACATTTCTTACGTAATTTTTCATTAGAAAACGATTGACATAAATTTTAGAACGCTAACATGAACCGTTCTCGAGATATTGCGTTTTCAAAACAATTATCAGAAAGTCATATAAAATAATAAAAAAAATATTTCCTCTTGAGAAACATGTTCACTTTTCATATGTAATACCATGCGATAAATTGGGTGACATCATTCTCGTGGATCTAGCTTGTTCCATTCATGAAAAAAGATACTTTGAGTAATACTTTTGTATTTGAACGCCAATAGTCATTTATCTGCTGTAAGTATAACTTATTTCTTCGTCCATAATGCTTGGCGAGATTTTGGCGACGAATTTGGCAGAATATCGCCAACTTGGCGACTTTTTGAAATGTTGCCAAACTAACGAAAATCTCGCCAAATGGATAAAAATGACGCTAAATCAATGAAATGACGACTAATTGTCGAAAATTCAATATCTTGGAAAAAATATTAGCATCTACTATAAGAAAAACCTATTTATTTTACTGTAAAAGAGGTAAATTCATTACATTATATAAGGAAAGTCATGTGTTGCCCACATCAGATTTTTTAAAAATTATAACGAGTTGTTTGTTCTCTGTGTTTTAAAAAAGTTACTTTATACGTGGGGAGCAAGTTTCTCAGAAATCAGATAACTTCTAAATCGGCATGTTTGATTTAATCAGTAAGAATAAAAAGTCAATTGAGTTTTTGCGAGGTTGTGCTAAAATAAAACTCTCATTTAAGCTAACATTTTCTATACATGATAGCAATTTATAAAGCTATGTGTGTGTGGGGTGGGGAGAGGGGGGACGTCGCGGAGGACCTCGTGCATAAAACAATTGTTTGCTTAAAACCTTTAACAGTATGCAATCTTTCATGTTAGTTTTTACCTATTTTTAAGTGGCTGTTCGGGAAAAAAAATATTTCTCGTACTCATATTATTAATACGTTCGTAAATAACCTAATGGTCAAATTTCATGAAATTTGTTTGGGTAGTATTAGAGCTAGACGGTATACATTGTTACGACGTATCCTCTCAAATCGTGGGTGTACTCTTAGAATACGATAAAAAGAATTCGAATTTCTAGATATGTAAATAACGCTTTGATGTAAAAACAACAATAAGAGTAAACAGGAACAATATACAGAGAATATCTCTATAACTATCTTTCCCGATCACAAAACAACTGCCAGATACAATAAAACAGCCATTAAACGCTCAACACATTTACGAAATAGCCTATTTTTTCCTTAAAACACTGACGCATCCCAAAATTCATCTTGACTCGTCTAAATGAACGGTAACTCTCTTTTATACATTTCATAGAAATTTCTAGAAAGTGGAAATAAAATGGCTAGTTCAAGAAATAAGAAAATTCGAGTATTCTTCTAAATTCTCCAAAAGTCGCCAGGTTGGCGATATTTCGTCAAATTTAGCACCAGAGGTCAGGAAAATCTCACTAAGGTCATCATGTAACCTTGACATTCAAATAATAGCGATGGCTGCTTGTAAAAGTTTTTCTGCTTGTGGGGAAGCAGATCGCTGTGAAGCATTTTACGTATTCGTAACACTATATACATGTTACAGCCGACGCGGTGATTGAGCGGTGAAAGGCAAGCGTTTTCTCGGGCTGGCTCGGCTACCGGGTTGTGGGTTTGAGTCTCATCTGCGAGCATGGATGGTGTGTTGTTGGACGCAGTGTGTTTCGCCTCCACTGGTGCGTCGGGGCAACGTCATGTGATGGCTACATGGTCCACGATTCTGGCCGATGTATAGGCGAATGATAATGTACCAAGTGTCTCGCTATTGGTAAAATATGTATACATATACAGGGTTGATAAAATAAAATTGGCCTGGAAAAGTCTTCTAATAATCTGCTTGCTGTTTAGATTACGTTTTCACGAAATTCCGAAAAACTTTTCCGGGCAAGTTTTATTTTATACCTTGTATTTATACATACAGGATTGCCAAAATAAAACTGACCCGGAAAAGTTTTTTCGGAATTTCGTGAACACGTAATCTAAACAGCAAGGAGATCATTGGAAGACTTTTTGAGGCCAGTTTTATTTTACCAACTCTGTATATATATATATATATATATATATATATATATATATATATATATATAAATATATATATCATATATTGTATATATATATATTATATATTGTATATATATATATAGCTAGGTGTTAAACTCTCACTTTTACACCCGAAAGAGAAAACCAACCTATCTTACTGTGTTATTAATTACACAAATCATATTTTTAATTATACCAACTCTACACAAATTTTTGAAAGATTCAAATCATTATTACTAATTAAAAATGTTAATGTAATAAAAGCATATAAATATCCTGTACCATCAGGACGTAAAGTATACAACTACAATCTTTTATCAAAACAGTTGAACAATTCTGTATCTTGTTTGTGTTCTGAATCATGCTATCAACCCTTTATCGACCAACATCATGGACATGTAATCACAGGAAATCTCAATTTAATCAAGGAACCTAATCTCAAACAGTTTTTATGCTATGGATCCAAATACAGACTTACATTACTATATTATAAAAAGAAAATAATTCAAGCTTTAGCCATTGATCTAGATAAATATATATATAAACTATCGGGTAAATATCACTGCCCTTTTGAATCCTTTAAGAGCTGAAGTACAAGTTACCTGGCATGTAAAGCAATTGCTTCAACAAATTCCTATAAAAAATATACCTATAATTACCAAGACATCTTAAAAGAGATCAGGTTACTATAAGACAATTTTGTAATCACTTATGTTGATAAGGCGTCCAGTAATTATGCGTTTATTTTCAAACATTTTATTTGGACGAACTCAAACTACAACTCAATTCCTCAATTTCATTAACTCCTATACACACTAATATCTCTGCTCATGTCTTCGGACGAGCCGGTCGTTCTGGGTTTTCGACACACTAATATCTCTATTATCAGTAAACAAATTATTGCTTACTACAAACTACTTAAACAAAAACGCAATCTTAATTCTCCTTACCTGATACTTATATCAAAATTCCATAAATCACCAATTACTCTTAGAACTGTTACTATAGGATTAAATTCATACACCAATGCTGCGGACAAACAACTACTATTTATACTAAATCAAATTTATTATCATTTATTTTACTACACAACGAACACATATAATCAAAAATAGTTTAGAACTGATTAATAACTTAAAACAACTCCCTTACATACATGATGTAAAAACTTTTGATTTCAAAGGCCTCTTTAATAACATTGATATTCATGATTTATTTAAAGTCATACTAAATTTATATGAACAATTTACTCAATCAAAAATCATCTCTATTCCAAAATTCAGAACATTGTTAAAATTCATTCTGTTCAACTAGTATCTCTCTCAGGGTAATTGCATATACAAATTAAATAAGGGAATTCCACAGGGAGGATTCTCATCCACAATACTGACCAACCTTTATCTACATTTTTACGAACTTCAGTACCCTTTCAACAGTCATATCATGTACGGATACATTGATGATCTAATTATTATTAAAATTACTAATGATGACACAATGTTAAACTTTCAGTTTTATCCTCCTAATATACAACTAATTGAAAATGTATATACATCACAATGGATCAATTACCTAGACGTTAGTTTAAAAATTCAAAATGAAGACACATTAAAATTTAAAATGTAGGACAAAACTGAATTATATAACTTCAAAGTAAATAAACTTCAACATTATTCATCCAATTTATTAAAATCAGTATATAAAAATATAATTAATAATCAGTTATTAAGAATAAAAATGCTAAGTACACCATGTTACTACAAAGAACATCTTATTAAATTCATGAACACCACTATACCAAATACATACCTGGGAAACCTTATTTTTTCATTTATTAAAACACAGTTTAATTTTAAATTCAAATTATTTTCATTCTTGTTCCAATTACAGCAACACATAGACAAATCAAACATTTTAGAATAAAAAAAATCTTAAACAATTTATCATTTCCATGCTTCACTTCCAACTGTTGCACTCTTAATCTATCAAATTAACTATAACCTGTTTTGAGTAGGAAAAAACTTAGTCAATATCACTTGCTCTACAATGTTAGAAGAACATGGGGAAACTCAATTTATGTTATTATTATTATTATTATTATTATTATTCTTTTTCATCTTATACATAACATTGCATTCTCACAAATACACAGCCATATTCTGGTATATTTGATTATTTTATTTAATTATTTTTATATTTATATCTGATACATTTTCTACTTTCTTCTACGTCGGCCCATGTGCATTATTTCTGTAATGCAATTTACAGTAATGTACACAGAAACGTAGAATCAGCATTAACGAACCAGGTATGGCCCTGGATAAAGTATATGGTTTCGGAAATGCTTTTAACTTTTTTCAATTAATTCATTTTCAAAAAAAATTTTGGAAGCCAAAAAGGCCTAGCTACACGTGCAAAAATTGATTTTCTGTTTTGCAACTTTTCATCTTATACACTATTCTTGCTTTACACAATGTATGTTTATGCAGGGAACAAGAGGATTAGTACCGTAAGTACCTGTATTACTTACACGAATTATAACACAAATAAAAATTGAATCTAAGGGTGTAGTTAAAGGATATTAACCAATCTTTACCACATGCCATTCTTTTTCAATTCCTTAACTTATACATGGAACAGGGAAAAACGGGTATTTTATACCAATTTAGTATATGTTTTATTTATAATGTTTTATTTATAATGTTGTCTTTATTATCTTCACAGGCTTGTCGTATAGTCACTATTGATATCAAATAATCACTTCAGACCATCTAATTTGCATTTTTGCTATACAGAACTTTTCAATAAATGATCAATCTCTGGTATATTTAATACAAGTAAATTAAAATTCTTCAATTATATATATATATACCGGGTGATTCAAAAGTTCGGAGCACAAGTAAAACACTATAAAAAAATATTTATGGGTCGGAGAGACATGCGGTTTGCAGATTAATATTCACCGTGGTGGGGGGTTTTGTGTGGCAAGTACCTGTATTACATAAACGAATTGTAACACAAATAAAAATTGAATCTAAGGGTGTAGTTAAGGGATATTAACCAATCTTTACCACATGCCATTCTCTTTCAATTCCTTAACTTATACATGGAACAGGGAGAAACGGGTATTTTATACCAATTCAGTACCTGTTTTATTTATATCTTATTTATAATGTTTTATTTATAATGTTGTCTTTATCATCTTCACAGGCTTGTCGTATAGTCACTATTGATATCAAATAATCACTTCAGACCATCTTATTTGCATTTTTGCTATACAGAACTTTTCAATAAATGATCAATCTCTGGTGTATTTAATACAAGTAAATTAAAATTCTTCAATTATATATATATATATATATACCGGGTGAATCAAAAGTTCGGAACACAAGTAAAATACTATAAAAAAATATTTATGGGTCGGAGAGACATGCGGTTTGCAGATTAATATTCACCGTGGTGGGGAATTTTGTGTGGCATGAAAAAAAATTAGTTCAAACTCTCGACACTCGGGGGGCTGCGGCAGGTAAAGCCATAGAGATGACTGTAGTGCATGGAGGTGATTGTACACACGACTGGCCTACGAGATACCCAGATCTCACACCCGTGAATTTAGGTATCCCCCACACCGAGAAATCACAGGGTGTGAGATCTGGGATCTCGCAGGCCAGTCATGTGTGTAATCGCCTCCATGTATAAGTAATTTCCATGGCTTTATCTGCCGTAGCCCCCCGAGTGTCGAGAGTTTGAACTAATTTTTTTCAAACCACACAAAATCCCCCACCACGGTGAATATTAATCTGTAAACCGCATGCCTCTCCGATATTTTTTATAGCGTTTTACTTTTGCTCCGAACTTTTGAATCACACGGTATATATATATATATATATATATATATATATATATATATATATATATATATATATATATATATATATATATATATATATTATATATATTATATATATATATATATATATATATATATATATATATACATATACATATATATATATATATATATATATATATACATATACATATATATATATATATATATATATATATATATATATATATATATATACATATATATATACACATATACATATATATATATATATATATATATATATATAATATATATATATATATATATATATATATATATATATATATATATATATTTATATATATATATATATATATATATATATATATATATATATATATATATATATATATATATATATATATATTTATATATATATATATATATATATTATATATATATATATATATTTATTCTCTTTTTAATTTTAATTTTATTTTGTTTATTATTATTATCGCTAACGCATTTCTATAGTTTAACTACAAGCCCATCTATGTCTTAATATGGCCCTCTTTGGATATTGTTTTTATTTATCTAACCCTTTCATTCCTTCTTTTGATTGATTATGGTATGTCTTCACATTTCGCATTATGGAGTATTTTGGTTTGAGTTCTCTCATCGCTTTTATGATTTTTTCTGCGGGTTATTGCTCTTTTTGGTAGATTTCACACTCGATTATTCAATCGTTATATATGTGTGTATAGTGCTGACATCTCTCGGCAGGCATTAGAGTTTATTGTGTTTTTTGTGTATTTTTTTCTTTTCTGTATCTTTTAGTTAACCCAGACGTCAATATCTTTTATTGCTTATTTTTACATTTTAATCTAGACAAGTATTTCCACTATATGTGGCCCTCTTTTGCCCGCAGTTGTAGGGATTCAGTCAGACACATACGTATTAACAGTTTTGTATATCTTCCATTCCGGATGAATATAAATATTTGTCCACACTTCTCTTATTTATGAATATTTCGTATGAAAATCTCTTTTCTACTATGCTTGTTTTGTTACTCTCCAAAATTTCGATTCAATTCTTATGGTATTAGTTAAAATTTGAAATTCGTACCTGACAAAATAGTTTTTGGGGGGGTTTATATTGGGAATTTTAATTAGAATTCGTGATGTAAATTTTCTTCATTACCTAGTGTCCGGTCTATTATTATCATGAATTGGGATAATTATAGATCGACAAACATTGACCAATTAAGCGTTATAGACGATTTGGAAGAATACCATACCTTCTCTCAATCTAAATCATATTCCTTCAATAGATGCAACAATCTTAGGTGCAAAACTTGTCCTTATGCTGACCCATTACAAATTAATAATAATTCCACTTCACAAAAATTCTGCAAAGTTTTTAATTGCATATACAAACTTAATTGTACTATTTGTAACTTATCCTATATTGGCCAAACCAGCAACCCTTTACAACTGAGAATGAATGTCCACAGGGATCATATTAAAAAATTTGACCATAAAGTCTTTAATGATCTCCCTACCAAAAATCAATTTGAATATCAGCACTTTGCTACACACGGATTTAAAAATGTATCCCTTCATATTTTAGATATTAAAATTTCACTCACGGATAGATTAGTATTTGAAAATTATTACATTAAAAAATATAAAACTCTCTTCCCCTATGGCTTAAATCAAATTTATAATAATAATAATGTTGTTAACAATAGTTTTGAATACAATTCTCATAAATCTTCAGTATATAAACATCTTTTTCATTATTCAAAGTCATCATCTCCTAGTAAAAAGCGATATAAGCGTGGCAAAGGAAAAAGTAACTTAAGTAAAACTATTGATTACAAAGCAGACATTTTGAAATTACAATATAATTATTCTCAAACTTTCAATTTTCTACCTGTTAGAACATGGTTATATAAAGTCAGAAAAAGCAAATTAAGTATTGTTTATACTCATTTTTTAAAATTAAAATTAACTCATGAGCATTTTAAACATTTATTTTTTGATCTGCTTCTTTCACGTACACATTTCTTAAATTACCACCTACTCCATTCACCAAATCCACATACTAAAATAGCTTACTGTGTAATCTCTTTTAAACACCCTATTCTTAATTCTCTTAACTTCAATAATTTATTTGCAAAACATAAGCACTTGTTACCAGTAAATGATATCAAAATACAAAAATCATTCAAATATAATTTACCAATTGGTAGAACTATTTACAATTACAATGAAGTTTCTAGGACATTAAACTCCGATGATCTTACATCATGTGTATGCAGCAATCAAAATCTTGCCCCTTTTGTCAACTCCACTCATGGTCACATTATTACTGGGGATCTCAGTATAGTTCAGGATGATATACTCAGGGATATTATGAATAAAGGGTCTAAATTTCGCATTCCATTCTGCCATCACCCTAAACAACTTCTTCAGTCTCTATCATTTGATTTTGATAAATTCATATATCAACTTGCTTGTTCACATTCTATTCCTATTGAAGCATTCAATCTATGGAAGTATACGACCTTACATCTACTTAAAAATGTTATTATAAACACTAAATTAACGAAGCCTAGGTATCCTTATAAACAACTCCTATCTGCTATCAAAGAACTACAACAACATTTTGTCATAACTTATGTAGATAAAGCTTCTAATAATTATGCCATCATTTGTAAAAAATATTATGTTTCTCTGTTACAGAATTACTTAAAAGATAATCAAATTTTTAAACCCATTAATAATCAGTCTATCCAAATCAAAACTAAAATGCTAAAATTATATACACAATTAAATATTAATTGTAAGTTTTTTAAATTTCCTTATGTTACTTTGGTTCCTAAATTCCACAAATCACCTCTCAGTTTTAGAACAGTCACTTGTGGACATAATACCTTTACCACTACAGCTAGTAAGTACTTGCTTAACTGTTTAAATCGAATTAATGAATCTCTTAAATTCAGGAATTCAGGATATTTCATTTTGAACAATAGTTTTGATTTAGTTAATCACCTTAGCAAGTTACCACAAATTCTTGGTTTCCAAACCTTTGATTTTAAAGACCTATTTAATAATATTGTCATTAAAGATTTACATAAAGTTATTATCTCTCTTTATCATGACTATATATCTTCCAATCATGATGCTTTTAATGTCAAAAATTTTCCTATGCTCTTGCACTTTGTGTTATACAACAATTATATTATCCAAGGTGATAACATTTATTTACAAACATCTGGTGTACCACAAGGTGGATGTAGTAGTAGTATACTAGCTAACTTATATCTTTATTATTATGAATGTCATTTTAACTCTAATTCATATATTATATATAGATATGTTGACGACTTAATTTGTATTATCATTGATGATTCCTATCCCATTAATATTGATTTTTACCCGTCTAACCTAGAATTAATTCCTAATGAGCCTTGCGTTAGTCAAACAGTTAATTTTTTAGACCTCAATTTAGATACCCTCAATAATCATGTAATCACCAATCTATATGATAAAAAAGATTCTTACAACTTCACTATCAGAAAGCTGCTATCATATCAATCTTGTAATTCTATTCAATTGTTTAGAAACATCATTTTAAACCAGCTATTTCGAATACATCGACTTTCTGATCCTCAGTTTCACTTTCTCCACATCAATAAACTTAAACGCATTTGTCAAAACTACCTATATCCGGAAGTATTTGTAAATAATATTATTAATAATTTCAAATATACCACGTAATAATTTTACACATGCATTATTTATCTTTGATTGGTTAACTCATTTTTGAAAATTCACCCATTCTTATCACCTTACTTACCACTTGGCCTGAGTCTAATACTGTTTACTATTTTAGAATGTCTATTTTCCACTTGTCCTGAGTCCTATACTGTTTACTATTTTCGAAAGTCTCCATACTTATTATGTATCGTTCAATTGTATTCATTCCCACTCGCATTGACGAAGTCAGGTGAAATGCTCGCCCACTCGCATTGACGAAGTGAGGTGAAATGCTCAGTTACTAGTTTATCTTACACGTGCTGCTATTATTTCACATTACAGTTCGTGGAGGTATTGTTTTTCAGCTTTTGTATAATTCAATTGATTTATTTTTCTAATTCCACTAGCCAGTAGACAGCTCCAATGGTGTCTATAGTTAAATACTATCGCCATTGTCAGAAACTGGCTATTCTATCGGTTTTAATTCGAATTGTATGGCTGTCCTGATGAGAATGCAATTTCGAACTGACCGCCATTTTTTGTGTGGTTTCGATTGATTGTTCTCTATTCTTGATCTCTTGTCTTGAGCTGATTATTATTGCCTATTCTCATTTTTGCAGAGTTTTATTTTTATTTACTTTTATATACTTTTAATTGTGATTTTTGAATCCTAATATTCTTCTCATCCCCCTTTCCAATGTAGTGATATGTAACCGTCTATCTTTATCCTTAGACTTGGCTTATAGTTACTCATTTGTAACAGATATGCTAGAGATGGGTTTTTTTGTACATACAGTAGTTTATGCAAAAAATTTTCGATTAAAATCATTTAATTTTTATTTAGATATATATATATATATATATATATATATATATATATATATATATAAAAATTGAAGGATTTTAATCGAAAATTATGCATAAACTACTGTATGTACAAAAAAACCCATCTCTAGCATATCTGTTACAAATGAGTAACTATAAGCCAAGACTAAGGATAAAGATAGAAGGTAACATATCACTACAATGGAAAGGGGGATGAGAAGAATATTAGGATTCAAAAATCACAATTAAAAGTATATAAAAGTAAATAAAAATAAAACTCGGCAAAAATGAGAATAGGCAATAATAATCAGCTCAAGATAAGAGATTAAGAATAGAGAACAATCAATTGAAACTACACAAAAAATGGCGGTTAGTTCGAAATTGCATTCTCATATATATATATATATATATATATATATATATGCTTGAATATATATATATATATATGCTATATTTTACTTGAATTGTATTTTTATTTTTTTTATTTTTACATAATTCTTATTATTACATTTCAAATATATATGTGTATATATATATATATATTTAGTACATACATGTCACAAACAAGTGGCACCCTCAAAATAATGAATTCGTGTTGCACAGTGTTCTAAACGCATCCATTCATGGAAAATTTCTGCATAGTTATTATATGTACATACTTTGCATACTTACTACTATGTATGTTAAGCAAAGTATAAAGCATTTTGTTTTTTCAAAGTAGAAGGCACGATCAAGATACCAAAGCCACACAAAATCCCTAATACAAATTTCATAGATTTCTGATGTCCCTATAAGTAAATGCCACACTACATCAGAATCCACACACCTTAGTCCAGTCAGTCTCTTACTAGATTCAGGATGACCTAAGCAGTCAGCGCCGTTGAACGACTGTGTAATGAAAATGAGCAGCAGTTGTCTATCCAAGAATATAGCTCAGAAATTTCGCACATAAAAGAGGATGGATACGGAGTTAAATTTGCCTTGAATAGAATTAACAAGAAAGATCAATTATGCATAAAGCATTGATTACGAAACACTTACCAACTGAAATGCAATTATTTTAAACATCTCTAAAATGCGATACATTCAGTGCTTTTATATTTTTAATTATCACAGTACTAAAGTAATTTATTTATTTGAAAACTTAAAACTTCATCGAAAAAAATGAACCCTATTTAAATGACGTCATCGAAATATAAATCGTCTCTCTATGTAAAAGCAATAATTATTTCATTCATATCACTTTTACTTCAGACTCCAGAGCTAATTAATTTGGCTTGAAAAAAAATTCATCAATTCTTATACAACTCATCTTACTATCACTTGTTACTTTTTTATATACATAGTATAATAAGGAACTTATTGTATGTACTATGTATATATAAAAAAAATAATATGATTTCGGAAAAGCGCCAAATGTAAAATTTAGCGTTACAGACACTGAGCCCTTTTCATAACTTTTTCACCAATAAAGATATAAATTCATTGCATTATATAAGGAAAGTCATGTTCTGCCCACATCAGATATTTTACATTCTGCATCCATTGAAATTAAACTTCGTTTTAGAAATAATCAGTTTGATGATCATTTAAACTTAAAAATATTGTAATTCCGTTAGCGCAGAATATAGATGCACAGAAATTACGCAAAAATAAAGCAGTTTTAGGACGGATGCAACACTAAATATAAATTTAAAAGAGCTTTAAAAATCACGATTTTTACATTGGGAAAGAAAGATGGATGCCATATTTTATTTTGAAGTGTGTCACGTGATCTTTTCATATAATTTGGGTGCAATTATTATTTTAATTTTTATTTAAAAAACTACCGAACATATTTTGATGAAATATTTTATAAATATTTTAAGGGATAATTTGAATATTTCCTAAAATTTTCGAAGCAATTTGTGAATCTTTACTTTGCAAAATGTTTGAAAAGTTAAGTACCATAGGATTCGATGTATTTCATTCTTTCAACCCGGGTTCAATCCAAAACTAATTGGGTGATATTATTTATTTACATTCCCATATGTCGCACAGACCGTCTCAACAGTATACTAAAATTTCCTTTTGATAAAGTCATTTTTACGGCAGCTATCAGACAGACAGACAGAATGAACAACGTCATAAACACTTTTCGACTATGTTGGAAAGTGTTAAAAAGGAAACTGCTTAAGATAGACCTTCATTGAGTTCACCTAAGAAAATCCGTCATAAATCAGGTATCTCATTATAGATTCCTTTAGTGCGTTATATAAAACATGCATCGAAAAGCGACTGGCTTCGTTCCAAATATGCAAATTAAATAAAAACGTTCGGTAAAAATAATGCGCTATCGTCTACAACTTACACCGCAACAAGATCATGTTTTGCAAAAAATTAGAATATCTATCTTTAACGTGGTCCAGAGAATAGGCATGGATAATTCACAACGGTGGCGCGCTGTTGGGAGGCTCGTGACTGGACAATTCAAGGTGGTGAATCGAGGTGGCGATTTTCTTTTGTGTGCACCCCCTATCCTTTCTCGATTATTAGCACAAATCTAAACGAATGATAAGATAACAAAGAAGACCCGTGTCGGGCCGCACGACGATCACGACTCCTTCCAATCACCTGTACTTCAAGATCCTTTGCACATAGCTTTACTGGTCGGGCGTAATCGCTGACCGACAGTCGCTGGCTTATTCTATGAGCGGTTAATGTCGACATCGGCCACTACTGTGAAGCAAAAGCTACATACGAGAGGTATGTTTGCACGGATATCAAAAGTCTGTGTTCCTTTGAGCTACGGAGCTAGAACAACAGGAATTGCAGCGGTGTCATGTGTTGAAGACCCAAGTCGTCCGACTCATCCAAGGACTTGAGCAACCAAAAGGATGGCCGGGAAAAGCGGTGTCAAGTGTGTGTGAGTGATTTGGACCTAAACATAAGAGGCAGATATTTTCTTCACGAATCGAGATTAACCGGCAATCGGACAATAAGCAGTACTTGTCTAGAGAAAGCAAGGAACAAGCAACCAGTCCAGTAACATTGCTGAACGCTGCGCGAGTGAGATGGTACGTAATGTCTTTACATTGAAAGGTCGACCATCATGGTTGTTCAGGAGTCACAGTGACGATTCAAAAGTATCGCGATGACGTCCTCAGTATCTATGTCAGACTTATGTAGCTGCTGTCCGTCCAGATTTTTGTTTAATAAACCGCAACGCTCGTATTTGTGGAAGGACGTATGGAGTCAAGTTATACAGAACGTATGGAGTGTTCGGTATATTCATCGAACATGTTTAGTACACACTTGAGAAAACTATTTCTGCCTGCCTACCCCCTCTTACCACCCTCTAAACGCTGCAAACAGCTCTTATATACGAATGGCAATCATTACCCTCTGTCTCTCTGTATCACTTGACTGGAGGGGGGCAAATTATCAGTGCCAAATCTGTATTTGGATCCAAGGGGGCCATATTTCATATTAAACATCACTTGTCCCCTCTGCATCATACAGAATGCTTATTATCTCCATATGCATCGTTCTGCTGTAGCAATTTAAGGGTCAATGAAACCTCTACATGCACATGTTTTGTCTCATTAAAGTTTGTATGGATAAATAACTCACAGAGTATTTTCTTGTCGATCGGTGCAGAATTGATGCCTGAATTTCTATCTCATGCTTTACTTTTAAAGGACATTGTATTCTAAATAATTCACATAAAGTAATCACAGGCAAAATCAAAGAACTTAATTTAAATTTAATTTTACAAGATATAGAATTCTCCTCAATTTGACGTCATTTTCATCCTTTTGACGTCATTTCTGTTAATTTGGCAACATTATCAAAAAGTCGCTATGGGGGGTGACATTACACCCAATTTGTCGACTGGCGTCTCAAACAGACAGAAAGAACATGCTAAGAAAATGACTTTTCTTATATAGAATAGGGGGGAAATGAGTCTGCAGGGAAAGCCGTGCACTACCTACATCCTATTTTTATTGCATTCAATGCAAAATGAACCAGGTAAAAGTTCACAATCCATTACTATTTTCTACTCGACAGACGTTTGTTCGAGAACATTATTTTGTTGTCACGCCTTCCAATCGCGTCGTATCTTTTATCTAATTCCTGGTGTTGACCCCAGCAGTTACGCATTTTGTCCATTTATCTTGCAAAAGACAAAATTCAGGCAAAACTTGCGTTAAGTTTTTATGCCTTCTCAAATATGTCGAAAACCAGTGGACCGTTTAATGGATAAGACGAGAGCATTTTCCTTTTTTTCTGAAATCGTTATCTCGCTTAAAAGTTTCAACGTATATCGAGGAAGAGATGCTCTAAAAATCAATGACTCTGTTAAAAGCACATGATATATATGGCTTGCAATATTACTTTCCTTATATACATAATATATAAGGAAAGTATTGCGACAGGGTCGAAAATTCGAATTCGAGTTTTCGACGGGAGGGCACGTTTCAAGCATCCCTGATCACGAATCAAACATTTTTGAAGTGATGTCTGTGTGTGTGTGTGTGTTTGTTTGTGTGTGTGTGTGTGTGTGTGTGTGTGTGTGTGTGTCAGTGAGTCTGTGGAGACGATAACTGACGAACGAATGGACCGATTCGAACGAAATTTAGTACAAAAATCACAATCCGTAAACACTGGAAGCCTATTGTTTTTAAACGTAATCGAATATTCAGAACCCCCCTAAATTTTCGAGTGAAATTTTGAAAAAATTGTCAAAAAATCAAAAACCGCTAATAAAGTTACGCAAATAGACATTTCTTATGTAATTTTTCATTAGAAAACGATTTACATAAATTTTAGAACGCTAACATGAACCGTTCTCGAGATATTGCACATTTTTTAAAAAGATTATCAAAAAGTCATATAAAATAAAAAAAATATATTTCCAATTGATAAACATGTTCACTTTTCATATGTAATACCATGCGATAAATTGGGTGACATCATTCTCGTGGATCTAGCTCGTTCCGTTCATGAGAAAAGATACTTCGAGTAATACTTTTGTATTTGAACGCCAATATTCATTTATCTGCTATAAGAATAACTTATTTCTCCGTCAGTAAAGCCTGGCGAGATTTTGGCGACGAATTTGGCGGAATGTCGCCAATTTGGCGACTTTTTGAAATGTTGTCAAATTAACGAAAATTTCGCCAAATGGATTAAAATGGCGCTAAATCAATGAAAATGACAACTAATTGTCGAAAATTCAATATCTTGGAAAGAAAATAAGTATCTACTATAAGAAAAACCTATTTTTTTTACTGTAAAAGTAGTAAATTCATTGCATTATATAAGGAAAGTCATGTGTTGCCCACATCAGATTTTTTTTTATTTATTTAAAAGATTGCAAACTACAGGACAAAGTCCCAGTAACAGCGTGCAAGATAAAATACTATACAAAATATACAGATTAAAATATAATAAAATACATTAAATTGCAAACTATTGACAACAAATGAGTTTTAAAAGCACTTGCATACGTATTCATATAAAATATTTACAACAAACGATTTTTAAAATAAAATGTTTACAACAAATGATTTTTAAAATAAATATTTACAACCAATGATTTTTAAAATAAAATATATACAGTAAATGAGTTTTACAATAAAATATTTACGATAAATGATTTATCTTGAGCAAGTACGCTTGTTCGGCTTTGTGAGTCTGTTTTATGATTGGAACAGCCCATAAAGAAGTCATCTTTCGCCGAAAATACGAACCACCCATCTTCAGCAGGCCAGATCGCATAATCTTAGGTCGGACGGTCTGCGTCGAAGAAGAAAAAATTACATAATCTAAGGTACTAGATGTTTCGTCTATGGCTAAAGGGAACTCTACATTCTCCTTCTTCGGATTTCTGGTCGATCGAATTGGAACTTATGATCTGTAATATCCTCCCTCTGTGTTTTTATACAGAATATCATCTATTCGACGCAACTGTCAGTGAAATGAAGACAATTAGACTGTTATAAATCGAAAAGAAGTAGACTTCCGGTATTATTTCGACTTCAGTTAGTTACTCAATCACTGCATTTAACTTACAGGGTTATTTGTTTGGGCCAGTGTTTCTTTCGGGCGTATACCGGGGACATTTTATAGTACCCACCTAAATGTTAATAAATTCAGGCTATAATGAAAAAAAAAAGTCTTGTTCCTTTTGAGGCTACAAATTTGGAACAGAAGAGGTGTAAATCGAACAAAAAAAAGCTGTTATCGGTGTGCGAATGGGGCTTAGATAATTCTCAAGAGGATCGAGTCGATTATTTTCAGAAAAAATTTTTGTAGTGGTCTAAATATATATATATATATATATATATATATATATATATATATATATATATATATATATATATATATATATATATATATATATATATATATATATATATATATATATATATATATATATATATATATATATATGTATGTATTTTATTGCCTTTACGCAGTACGGTTTTTATTACTCTCTTTGGCAATAGCAGATCACTTTGTTTCTGCGTAGGGCAACATTGGTCTAGTCATATATTGCTCGTCATGGTTGTACTTTTGAGGTATATTTTAAGGAATTTATATTTCCTTTATTTTTTTCCAATCGTTATGCTTGTCGTCCATATAACACAAGTTTATAGATGAAATCTATCTTGTATTTCAGAAACAAACATTTTTGTGTTCATTTCGAAGGGATATATGGACTTGAAAAATATTTTTTTCGAAATGAACTATTCTTAAGCCTAGAGCTCTTCCACGTGCAAGCTTTTATTCTTGATTTTTTTTTTGTTTTCCTATTTTCATTCCTCACCTTTGAAATTTGTTGATTGTCTTTGTCTTTATAACCTGCATTACGTTTTATAATTTCCTCTTTATGGTTGAATTTCTTTTATTTCATTGTATTTTGTAGGCAAATTTAAAGATAGTGTATTATGAGTTACTACTTACATTCTACCATTGGATTTACAATTATATATATATATATATATATATATATATATATATATATATATATATATATATATATATATATATATATATATAGTAATTGCTTCTATATATGTAAATATATTAGTTAAAATTTGCATATATATATGTAATTAAATATTTATATAGGGTCAATATAAAACTTTCCACTCCTAAAGTCTAAAGTTTCATTCGCCCCTCCCCTCCGCTCCCCTCTCCCTCGGTCCAAAAGTCCTGAGGGAAATTGGACGTCGTTATAAAGGGGTATTGTCTCAGTAGAGAATCAAACAAACCACCTATGTACGGCCGACTTTGAACTCAAAACATTGAGCGCTATCCTTTTCTTTTTAAATTTAAGGTGGATCCTAAAAGCTTATTTCGAAAATCTATTTGAAACGAACTCCAAGATGGTTTTTAAAAACCAAGTATGAATCCTACCAAAGCTTAAATCGTTTCGGATTTCTACAGAATGGCTCATCATTTTGGAAAAAAGAAACAAAGGGGAAAATAGCTCTTTCCCTAAATACCTATTTCATAAAAAAGTAATTATAACATAGCGAATGAATGCTGGGATAAACCGTTTTCAGTCTTTATAGCGAGTAGGAGTTTCTTAAAATATACCGATTATTCCAATAGTCAGTAAGTATTCAAAAACGGCACCTTTGAGATAATGAGAGATGATTTTAGAAAAATTATAGTAATGGGAATGGTTTAGGTTGTGTTTGAAAATATTCATTTCATATTTATATTTTGATCTTCAATAAATAGGAGTCATGAATTAATAAAAAGTTTAACTCTAACAAAAATCATATGTTGTCCACATCAGTGTTTCTTTCAGGGCTTTTGGCCGGGAGGGCGAGTTTTTTATTTGCCCTATATAAATGTATATCTAAAAGCTCCATATAAATAGAAACTCGGTAGGTAAACATAAAATATTTCCGATGGGGAGGGGGGAGCGGAGGAATATCTGAAAGAAACACTGTTCCATATCCAATTTTTACTCGTCATTGTTTTTATTTTTACTTTCCTTGCAATACATGGAAATGTATAAAGTATTGGAATCATGCGGAAAATCGCAACTCGAGTTTTCGATGGATCTACGCGGTTTTAAACCTCTAGAATACGAAAAAACTATTTTTAGCGTGTAGTTCGTGTGTGTGTCTGTGTGTCTGTCTGTGCAATGTATGTATCCACTCTAACTCAAAAACTAATGCACCAAATATCGTAAAATTTGGTAAGTGCCATTTGGGTGTGACCCTGGTGCTGATTAGTTTTTGTAGGATTCGGGGAAAACAGAACCCGTGCTTTTCTTTTTTTTTTTTTTTTTTTTGCGAAATAGCCCTCAAAAATCTCATGTATCCACTCTAGCTAAAATACTATTTGACCAAATTTCACAAAATTTGGTAGATAAGTTTCCTGTGGGATACTCAGGTGCTGATTAGATTTTGGTATGATTCGGAAAAGAACAGCATGCCTTTTTTTACGAAATAGCACGCAGAAATCGTCAAAATCTAAAATACAAGACTACGTATCCTCAAATATATCAATTAAATGCTTGCTTTATACGTAACTGGAATTATTTTCAAAAGTGCGTATCGAAAATGCGAGAAAACTGAAATATCTGGAGAACGGCTTGTCCTAGTGTAATGGGGTTGGTTTTATTATTTTTGTCGTAATAAATTACTCATAAAACAAGCATTTAATTGATATATTTGAGTATACGTAGTTTTTTATTTTAGATTTTGATAATTTTTGCGAGCTATTTCGCAAAAAAAGACAGGGTTTTTTTCTGAATCGTACCAAAATCTAATCAGCACCAGTGTAACTCACGAATTACTTATCTACCAAATTTTATAAAATTTAATCTATTTGTTTTTCAACTAAAGTAGATACAGGTAATTTTTGCTTGCCATTTTGCAAAAAAAAGGTGGATTAATTTATCTCGAATCGTACTCAAAACTAATCAGCACCAGGGTCACCCACAAGTGACTTACATACCAAATTTTATGAAATTGGGACCATTAGTTTTTGAGTTAGAGTGGATACATACATTGCACAGACACAGACACACACACAGACGTCACGCTCAAAATATTTTTTCCGTATTCTGGAGGTCTCAAAACGCACAGATCCGTCAAAAACTCGAGTTGAGATTTTCGACATGATTCCAATAATTTCCCTATATATTACAATATATTGCAGAGAAAGTAAAAACGGACTGAACTCTCAGTCGAAGGAAATTGGGGCACTCAAAGCAAATACTTGGTCGGAAATTTATTGTTTATGGCTTACAATATTTTAAGAGATGGCTGGATTCTCTTTCCGATAGAATTGGGGGTTCTGCCAGTTAAATATCTGATAATTGTCAATCTTCAGGTTCAAAAAATGGATAAATAAAAATAACTTTATAGTTTCTGGAAAATTTTGTTTGGAATAAATTCTTCGCGATATCTTTTCAGATTTGTAGGATGACAGGGCCATTTAATATGATTAATGGAATTTTCATGCATTTTCATAACGTTCATGTGTCATACTTTACAGTTTTGTATTATGCTTTTGTTTTATTCCGCTCGAAGACTAACATTAGGGAACAAACCAGGTCCATGCCTGGCAACAATCTTGATTTAATCCAAGAGTATGGTGATGCTAAAGTTTGCCAATTAAATATTTTAACGTTAGGTTTCAATGAAAGGGAAAATATTATTTCCATTCTAGGTTCTAGGTGAAATAATACATTTTTAATAAATAAAATTATTCGAGTTCTTAATGACGGACGAACATTGCTGAGAAAGTTCGTTCATTTCCACGTAGCATAAAAAAACTACTGTTGAAACACCATCCACTGAATAAGCGACGGCTTTCTACATTTCAACGTTTTTACTTTCCCTGCAGTACACGGTAATGTGTAGGGAAAGTATTGGAATCATGTCGAAAATCGTAATTCGAGTTTTCAACGGATCTACACGTTTCAAGGCCTTTAAAATACGAAAAAAACATTTTTAGCGTGACGTCTGTGTGTGTGTCTGTCTATGTGTCTGTCTGTGTGTCTGTCTGTGCAGATTTTGTATCCACTCTAACTAAAAAACTAATTGACCGAATTTCATAAAATTTGGTAAGCAAGTCACTTGTGGGCGAATCTGGTGCTGATTAGTTTTGGATACGATTCAGATAAAAGAACCCGCCTTTTTTTTGCGAAATGGCCCGCAAAAGCCTGTATCCACTCTATCTGAAAAACTAATGGACCGAATTTCACAAAATTCGGTAGATAAGCCACTTGTAGTTTACCCTGGTGCTGATTAGATTTTGGTATGATTCGGAAAAAATAACCTGCCTATTTTTCAAAATAGCCCGCAAAATTCGTCAAAATCTAAAATAAAAACTACATATGCACAAATATATCCATTAAATGCTTGTTTTATACGTAATTTTTAACGAAGAAACGAATAAGAGCAACCCCATTACACTAGGACTAGCCGTTCTTGAGATATTTTAGTTTCTTCGTATTTTCTCTACGCCTCTTTGAAAATAAGTCCAGTTACCAAATGAGAACAAAAATTGAATTAAAAGTAAATTAAATTTAATTAAAATAAAGAGAATGTGGATATAAGTCTGCAGGGAAAGTCATGTGCTGCCCACATCAGATTTTTTACTTTCCTTATATACATAACGTATATACATAACGTATTGTGCCGGGGTCGAAAATTCGAATTCGAGTTTTCGACGGGAGAGCACGTTTCAAGCATCCCTGATCACGAATCAAACATTTTTGAGGTGATGTCTGTGTGTGTGTGTGTGCGTGTGAACGTATGTGTGTGTATGTGAGAGTATGTATGTGTGTGTGAAAGTATGCGTGTGTGCCACTGAGCCTGTGGAGACGATATCTCACGAACGAATGGAGCGATTCGAATACAATTTGGTACAAAAATCACAATCCGTAAATACTGGAAGCCTATTGTTTTTAAACGTAATCGAATGCTCAAAACCCCCCTGAATTTTTGAGTGAAATTTTGAAAACGATCATCAAAAAATCAAAACCTTTAATAAAGTTACGCAAATAGACATTTCTTACGTAATTTTTCATTAGAAAACGATTGACATAAATTTTAGAACACTAACATGAACCGTTCTCGAGATATTGCGTTTTCAAAAAAATTATCAGAAAGTCATATAAATTAATAAAAAAAATATTTCCTCTTGAGAAACATGTTCACTTTCCATATGCAATATCATGCGATAAATTTGATGACATCATTATCGTGGATATAGCTCGTTCCATTCATGAGAAAAGATGCTTTGAGTAATACTTTTGTATTTGAACGCCAATAGCCATTTATCTGCTATAAGAATAACTTATTTCTCCGTCCATAACGTTTGGCGAGATTTTGGCGACGAATTTGGCGTAATGTCGCGAACTTGGCGATTTTTTGAAATGTTGCCAAATTAACGAAAATCTCGCCAAATGGATAAAAATGACGCTAAATCAATGAAATGACGACTAATTGTTAAAAATTCAAAACCTTGGAAAGAATATTAGTATCTACTATAAGAAAAACCTATTTATTTCTGTAAAAGTAGTAAATTCATTGCATTATATAAGGAAAGTCATGTGCTGCCCACAACAGATTTTTTTATCTTCTCTCCCCCTCGGTGTTCCATTGGATGCCTGATTATAATTTTTACCTTTAATTTATACAATTGTTTTATCCAGCTATTATTCCAAAATTGACTTCAGTATTTATGAGCAAAATTATTTTTTAAAATATGGGAATATTTCTTAAACTTTTACTTAAATGAAGGAAAATATAAACAAAAAAGATCAATCATGCATAAAACATTGATTGTGAAACACTTTCCAACTGTAATATAATTTTATTTAAACATCTCTAAAATGAGATACATTCAGCGCTGATATATTTTAAATTATCACATTACTAAAGTAATTTATTATACTTCAAAACTTAAAACTTTGTTAAAAAAGACGATGCTAGTTACACAAAATGAATTTTATTCAAATGGCATTATCGAAATATGCATCTTCTGCTTCTCTGTGTAAAATCCATGAATATTCCATTCATATCACTTATATTCCAGATTCCAGAGTAAATAATTTTGCGTGAAAAATTATTCAGCAATTCTTATACATCTCACCTTACAATCACTTAATTTGTTTACATTATAGCATTAAATTTAGTCTTCGTTGTAGAAATACTCGCAGTTTAGTGATCATTTAAAATAAAATATATTGTAATTGCGTTGGAATAGAATTTAGATACACAGATAATAAGCATAAATAAAGCGTATTCAGGACGGATGCAACACCACATATAAATTTAAACGATATTTACACAGCGAAAAAAAATGGATGACATATTTTATTTTGCACTGAGTCACGTGATCTCTTCATATATCTTGGGTGTAATTATTATTTCAATTTTTATTTAAAATATTACCTAACATATTTTGCTGAAAAATTTTTTACGCATTGCATGTGATGATTAAAATATTCCCTAAAATTTTCGAAGCAATTTTTGAATTTTAACTTAACTTTAAATATTTTGAAAAATTAATTCCCATGGGGTTCAATATATTTCATTCTTTTAATCCGGGTTCAATCCGGAACTGATTGAGTGATATCATTTATTTTCATTCCCATATGTTCCACTAACCGTATCAACAACATACTAAAATTTCATTTTGATAAAGTCATTTTTGCGACAGTCATCGTGCGGACGGACAGACAGACAGACAGAATGACCAAAGTCATAAATCCTTTTCAACTATGTTAGAAAGTGTTAAAAAAAGCCTTGGAAGAGATTATTTTTGTAACATTCATGGTATCGTATGTTTTTAACATTATGGCATTTATTAAAGGCATTTAATTTAGAGCTCTGACATGAACCATTCTCGAGATATTCTTATTAAGCATCATTGATAAGGTTGGCTTTCCATATGCAATGTTATGCAAAACGTTTATTAACATAATTCACCTAGATTTCTACATTCATTTTACATTTTGTGATGATTGTCACAAAACTGGGTATACAGACCTTCCATTGTTTTTCTAGATAAATGTCCTTTATAAAATATGATAACTGAGAATATTAGTTTAAAAAGTTATACATTAGCTTTGTGTATTTAGCGGCATGACAGACCTGTTGCTAACATGAATGAAAATATTTTTTATCAAGTGAATGACATTGAAATAAAATCTTATAAAACCTATATTATTTTGTATTCCACTGAGTTTCATACATGAACAATCTGGAATTAATTGAACACATTTGTAGACACATTTGTTATAGAGTTCAGTTTGTTTGAAAAATTGGATTTAAGTTGGAAGCAAGTTTGTTTTATTTCATTTGAACACAGAAAACAATGGGGTGACACAAAAAATTGAATTGAAGTTCTTGACAAATTTATAAATCCTTTTACAGTTAAAAAAACACAAGACTAAAAAAATTTAAATTTGGATCTGTAACAATTTTAAAAGTCCCATATTATGATCATTTAAATAAATCTGATGTAATATAAGTTCATCATTTCATAAGTAAGATAAATGTTTTTATTTTCCTAACAGCATTAAAAATATGCTTTTTATTAATTTTATGGTCTAATTTAAAGCATTTATTTGCTAATCTTTAAAGATAGCTTTAAATTAAAGTTCTGCCCTTCACGTTTGTAAGTTAGTGCAATGATGTCGGGGGTCTTAAGTTGAACCTAGTGCGGATTCAGTGAGATATTGAGCACCGATTTCAAATTAGGAGGCTAGCGACCACGCAGAAAGTTAACTTGGGAGAAAAAAAAAACATTAAGAGACTAGCCTGGGGTAAAAAAAAAATAAGGGAGGTTGTCAGTCAGATTGTCAAGTTGCACATCAATTTGATGTTAGAAGAAGGAGAATGCAGGGTCTACTTCAAAGATAAGAGCTTGCAATTCAGTCCCAGTAACTCAATTGGGAGAGGGTCGGCTGGTTGAGTGTTGGTGAGTTGCACAGCAAAGTTTATAAAAAGGCATCAATTGCACGGCTAATGTTAAATCTGAAAATGGTCAGTTGCACGGGAAGTTCTAAACCTGGCAAAAAAAAGGTTATTTACACGGACTTCCTTCTCTCCCTTCACTTTTAAATGGGTTATGATATATTTTTATATGCCCGGGGCTATGGGATTATGAGAAAGCATATGGTGAGGCTTTAGAGAACACACACACACACACACACACACACATATATATATATATATATATATATATATATATATATATATATATGTGTGTGTGTGTGTGTGTAAATTTACATCTTTACAAAAAATAAATCACAATTTTTCATTGATGCAAACTTTATTTTTTTATTGTATAAAATAGTATCTTCCTTTGAATGTAGGATATTTCCCTTCTAATGGATGATACTTCCAACGCATCTCCATTTCCATTCATATCGAGTCTCATATTCTTTATAAAATTCGTATCCCGAGGAAACAAGTCATTTCCCCCTGTCTCACTTAGCAGAATTCCCATGGCACAAAGTGATGCAAATACAAAATGGTGTCAACAAGAAATGAAGCAAATACCGTATGACAAGGGCATTCCTATTTTTCAAATGAACGAAATTGTTTCGTCCCCAAGCAAAGAGACCAGTTTAAGGCAAGGTACTTTAAACATAAGGTAGGTCAGAGAAAGGGGGTTGCTTTTCGACCGGGAGAGCAACTTGAAGCGTGACGTCACTGACTTACAAGTCAGGAATAGGGGACATAGCGATACGTGTATAAATTTTTAAAAGTTCGCGTTTATAATTCGAAAAGGAGATAAGATCATTCGTAATAAAATTTTAGAAGAATGAAATTAAATGATTCTACTCATACATGCATAGGGCTATCATTAAAATATTATAATATATACATTATTTATAATAAAACCTGAAATATATCATGAAAAGTGTAGTAAATATAAAAATTACATTTCAGGTGTTTTTATACAGATATGAATAAATATCTAATCATCGGATTTTTAAAAATATAGTATCCATTATCTTAAACATTGATAATGCTTCTACATGTAATATAAATATGTATTTCAAAAATATCTAATTGCGTAAAAAATCCCACATACATATAACATATATTGATGACTATGAAATATCATCAATCTAGTAGTTACATAACTATATATTATATTAAAAAGCGTAGATCGGATCTTGGGAAAAGGGGGGAGTTGACGGTTGAATGGATGGTCAATGGCAGTAGATTTATTTTATTTACTCAACAAAAAGACGATGCATTTTGTAAGCTAGTAGAATATTATGACTGTTGGCTAAGCCACTGGATATGTCAGTTTTCACAAAGAAATTTTAAGCATGCAAAATTGATGTTATTAAACTTTATAGAGTTTTAAATATATAACCTATGTACAGTTTTAAAATTGTAAAGCAATGTTCACATGGATCATAAATAATAAATCAATACATACCGTTTTTATGCTATGATACTGCTTTTACACCATTTAGAGCCTAGGTTCCCAAAGTGGTCCAGGTGGACCCCCAGGGGTCCATAGGAGACCACACGGGGGTCCACGTAGACGTGAAAAGAAAACAGGGGTTCACAAGTTATAAGGGGGGATCCACGAAAAATTTTCTAAAAAAATCTTCCAAATTCAAAAATTTGGCTTAGATTTACCTATCAACGTAGGCAGGTAGCATCATTCACTAGGTAGGTATTCAAAAATATTCGAGACTCAGGTAAAACACAGAATTGAATAGAACAATAGATAATAGTCCAAGTGTACACCACATGTCGAGACTTGCAAAGTGCCGCCCGTACGCTCGCTCGTCCGAGATGCTTGTTTGGACCTGCAAAGGGATGAAATGCGACTTGCTTGCAATCTAGATTAGTATAAATACGAATGCCAAGAACAAAACGTTACTCATTTGTTTCCGGGATTTTGAACATAAAAGTGTGACTGTGAGTGAATCGAAGTCAGTGTTTGCAGTGCCGGAAAAAGTAAGTATCTGCCTATTTGTTATACATATTTTTATTATATATTGTAATTTATCAATCATATTATATTTGTTTTACTATTTGAGTGTAATAGGTAGTTATGTAGTGAATATTAAATATTAGAGATTATTCAAAACTTCTATAAAAGAACAAAAAGCCAGGGAAGATTAAACTTTAGGTACCTAGGTACGTTTTTGTCGAAAAATATTTAGTTACGCGACGACGGCGATTCATTAAAAGAGCGGTGTTTCCGCGGGCATTTTGTTTTTTTTTATTGCAATAATTCTATTCTGTTGTGTTATAATAGCCATATTCTGGTAAAATCGCCTCAAAAAAAAATTTTTTTTATAGGTCACAACTGATACGAAAAATGGCTGAATCTAAGAAGAAATGTCGACAGTACAGTATTGATTATTTGAAATTTGGTTTTCGTCCATCAACGGCAAACAAACGATTGCCCATGTGTCTTTTATGCAACAAAGTTCTGAGCAATGACTCTATGAAACCATCGAAACTCGAAGACCATCTAAGAAGGTGGCATCCTGAAAACATAGGTAAAGATCTGAAATACTTTCAAACATTGAAGGAAAAATATGAAATGAGACCTACCGTAAATAGTATGTTTGCTTCAATGTCTCAAAGTAACGATGATGGCTTGCGGGCATCTTACAATATTTCGTTGCTTATAGCGAAATCTGGAAAACCGCACACCATCGGAGAAGAGTTAATTTTACCCGCTATTGAAGAGGTTTTAAAAACTGTTCTGCACAAACCTCCATTTGACGTACTCAAAAGAATTCCTTTAAGTAACAACACTGTACAAAGACGTATTGATAAAATGAGCTCTGATATAGAAAGCTTCTTGTGTAATTATCTGCAAACCACTCATTTTTCTATTCAATTGGACGAGTCTACTTTGCCTGGTAATGAAGCATTATTATTGGCATATGTTCGATTTGCTATGGACGAAGAAATCCATGAAGAGCTGCTATTCGCAAAAACTTTGAAGTCGGACACTAAAGGCGAATCGATATTTAATGTCCTGAGTGATTTTTTACAGAAAAATCTATTCCATTTACAAACATTATTTCGGTGGCAGCAGATGGAGCTCCTGCCATGTTCGGGCGATATCGTGGGTTTATAAGCCATCTTAAAAGAATAATACCAGGACTAATTGCAATTCACTGTGTCATCCACCGACAACACCTTGTAGCGAAAAATTTGAGTGATATATTGCACCAATCGCTTCAATTTGTTATTAACGCAGTTAATAAAATAAGAAGCAATGCTTTGAATACCCGTTTATTTGCACTATTGTGCGATGAAAATGATGAAGATTTCCAACGACTGCTCCTACATACTGAAGTACGCTGGTTGTCGAAAGGTGCATGCTTATCAAGATTTTACTCACTTTTCGAATCAGTGATAGAGTTTCTGGAAACTAAAGCACCAGATTTAAAAGAAAATCTGATCAAATATAAAGCGGACATTGCGTACTTAACAGATTTGTTCAAAAAATTCAATGAAGTTAACTTGCAGTTACAAGGGGACAGCCTTAATTTAATAAAAACAAAGGGTGTAATTTCGGCTTTTCTTGGTAAATTGAAATTAATGAAGCAAAATATTAGTCGGCGAGAATTCTCCCAGTTTCCGCACTTGTCACAGATAGAATGTCTTGATGAGGATATTCAGACATACGCTCAACATTCAAATACCCTGCATGATGACTTCAAAAATAGATTTGAAGATATTCTGACGATGGAAATACCACCATGGATCATAACCCCATTTGATGAAACGGAAGAGGCGAATGTGGTATTACAAGAGGAGCTACTTGAGCTCAGCACCAACGAGGAACTGAAGGTGAAATTTAAAAAAGGCTATCAAACATTTTGGCTGCAGGCAGAAATCCCCGAAAATTATCCTGGGCTGTAGGAAATTGCGAGAAAATTTTTGATAGCGTTTCCTTCGTCATATCTTGTCGAAAGAAGTTTTAGTGCCGTTACCAACCTGTTAACCAAAAAAAGGAGCAGATTGAACATCACAGAACGGGGAGATTTGAGATTACTTCTTACAAAACTGAAGCCAAATATTGATAATTTGCTGTCAATTCATCAAGTACATCCGTCTCATTAAAAGTATGACTATTTTATATTGTTGATTTACATTTCAGAGTTCATTGTTGATTTTTTGTCAATTGTTGATTGTTTGTAAAAATAAATGTTTATAATTTTGTATAACCACAAGTATTATTTTAATAAATAGGACACAAGAAATTGTGCTGCTTTTTTTTTCTTCTTAACACCCCCAATTTGGGGTGATATTTTTCAGGAGTTTTGGGAATACAGTAGAAATGTAGCAGCAGGGGGTCTACCGAAAATAGTAAAACTTTGAAAGTGATCCACGAGAAAAAAAAGTTTGGGAACCTCTGATTTAGAGGCTTGTCTTTGCTTTTTTTCTCTCTACTAATTGTTGCAGAATGTGAATGAATGTTCTAGTTCGTGAAAACAAAGTTATGGCTTTTAGTGATATAGAAGGTGAAATGTTTGCTAACTTTCACTGCAAGTTCTTACTGACACATTTCTTTTTTGATATATATGCGCCATGCATTTCTAAGAAAGCATGCTCCCACTTTTTTATTTCTTCTGAAAAATGTGCCGTTGGCTTTTAGTTTTATTGTAAATAAATTTTTTATGCATTATATTTCAACTTTGATGATTTTAGTTTTGCATTCTAAGCTTTTTACTTATCAAAACGAAATGTCCCATAACTTGAGATGATGTGAATATAATGTCAATATTATGATTAGTAAAGAATGGCGTTTCATGATTATGTATATTAATAATAAAATAAAATTCTTAAGGCATTTAAAATTAACTTTACATACATTTTGCAATAAACTAAACCGTGTAAATTAGCTTACAAAATGCTAATGCCCCCCCCCCTCCCCTTCTTCAAAAAAAAAAAGAAAGAAAGAAAACTCCATAATTGCTAGTATCAGAAATATAAATTATTTTTATATATTTTAGACACTGCATATGAAGTCGATTTTATTTTATTAATTTTATTTTTTGAATTATTTAGAGGACCACCTGTTTTACGTATCAATGAAACATGTCAATCATAACTATTTTTTATATTGCTACATTAAAATCATTATTTTTAACTGCGGTATTAATGGTATGTGAGATTTTTGTGAATTGGCTCCTTGTTTTAATCGTTTTAACGGCTTCAAATTAAAAAAATTAGCCCGAAAATCTTCTTCAAAATCTTCATCAGAAAAGTGACTCGAACAGACAGTTGCAATAGCAATGGTTATTTTATCCTTTCTTTTGCACTTCACAATCCATAATTTTTGGAGTGTAGGATCTTTTGGAAATCTAAGAAAAATGATAGATCCAATTGACTTCTTATAATAATTTGAACACAAAGCAACCGCGCAGCAACCAGGCATTTTTGCGCTCACAAAACACAATTTATATACAACAATTAATCAAAATTATATTTTATATACGTGAAAATACCAATATATATACATCTATAATACACACATTTACACTTAAACTTCACTTTTACGATAGAATTACAAATTATATTAAAACAACGACTGACACAGTTTATGTTTTCCATAGAACTGAATATACTACTGGGAGAAACTGGCACTTCTCCTTCTAAACCAGTGACGTCACGTACGGCGATAACGTCCACGCTCTAGAATACTGTCAACAGCGGCATTCTGGTCTTTTGATCTCTGACCCTCCTTGGGTTTAAGGCATGCAACTGACCAATATAGTAGTTATCTCCGACACCCATACAATTGACCATCTTGATAACAGAAGAGATTATGACGGCTTGCCCGGCTGGTCGGTGTGAAGATCCGCGGTTCAACCCTTTTCTAAACATATCTCTAGACATAAAATTCCATGCCGACATGTTCATTCATTCTCTCGTTGTTTAGAGACGGAACAAAAGTGTTCTAAATACATTCAATGCAGTGAGGTTTTGAAATTGAACCGTGCTTTTCCTTGAAAATATTGAATCTATCTATCTATATATGCTAATTGCCAAGTATTCGTCTGTCCGTCTGTCTCTCTGTCTGTCACGCTTTTTCAGGCACATAGTGAATAGATAGACATTTGCAATTTGGTACACAACTCGGTCTTTCGATAAAACCACCTGGAAAAATCGAATTTTTCGAAAACGTTCTCTAAAGGGGGTGCTCCACATCAAAACATTCGAAAAGTGAAATGATGGGAAAACATGCTTTGCGATGAGATAGAGACTCCAAATTTGGTGTATGGATAAATCGTTCGAAAGGAAGGAAGTGTCCAATTTCAGATTTCCAATATTTTCTACTTAAGGGGGTGCAGCACACCAAAACGTTCGAAAAGTGAAATGATAGGAAAGCATGCTTTGCGATGAGATAGAGACTTCAAATTTGGTGTATGAGTAAATCGTTCGAAAGGAAGAAAGTGTGCAATTTCAGATTTCCAATATTTTCTACTCAAGGAAGTGCCGCACACTGAAATGTTCGATTTACCGAATAAATGAGAAAAGGCTCCTTTAAAATTCGATAGAGGCTTGAAATTTGGTATATGGGCTAATTATTTGACGAAAACACCTAAGGCGAATATAGTTTTCAAAAATGTTCGTTTAAGGGGCTGCTCCAGAGAAAAACGTTCGAAAAGTGAATTAATAAAAAACCATGCTTCGGAATGAGATAGAATATCACATCTGGTGTAAGGGTAGATAGTTTGGAAGGAAGAAAGTGCACAATTTCAGTTTACCAATATTTTCTACTTTAGGGGGTGCCGCACACCAAAATGTTCGATTTTCGAAATAAAGGAGAAACACCCCTTTTAAAACGTGATAGAGGCTTGATATTTAGTATATGGACGAATCATCTGATAGAAATCCCAAAAAGAATAGAGTTTTTCAAAAATTTATATCTAAGGGGGTGGGTACTCCACACAAAAGCATTCGAAAGATGAAATGCTAGAAAAGCATGCTTCGCGATGAGATAGAGATTTCAAATTTGGTTTAAGGGTAAAAAATTAGAAAGGAAGAAAGTGTGCAATTTCAGTTTTCCAACATTTGCTATTGTAGGAGGTGTAGAAAAACTAAACACTAAAATGTTCGATTTGCTGAACAAATGAAAAACGCCCCCTTTACAATGTGATAGAGGCTTGAAATTAAGTATATGGTCTAATCGTCTAACAAAAAACCAAAGATGAATACAGTTTGACAAAAATGTTCATTAACGGGGTGCTACACAGAAAAACGTTCGAAATGTGAAGTGATAGAAAAAACGTGCTTCTCGATATGATAGAAAAAGACGTCAAATTTTGTGTACGGGGTAGATAGTTTGAAAGGAAGAAAGTGTGAAATTTCAGATTTCCAATATTTGCTACTTTAAGGGGGTGCCGCACACTAATATGTTCGATTTTCGGAATAAATGAGGCCCGCTTTCTTTTAAATGTGATAGAGGCTTGATATTTGGTATATGGGCCAATCATCTGATAAAAAACCCGAGACAAACAGAGTTTTTCAAAAATGTTCATTTATGGGTGTGCTTCACAGAAAACAGTTCCAAAAGAGAAATAATAAAATAGGGGAGCCTCGGGATGAGATAGACTTTAATGTGGTGTACAGGTAGATAATTCGAAAGGTAGAAATGCGCATATTAAGTTTCCTAATATTTTCTTCTTTAGGGGGTTCTGCACACCAAAATATTCGATTTGTCGAATAAATGTGAAACGCGAATTATTAAAAAATTTATATTATTTAGGGGTTGCTTATTGTGAGACCGTTGATTTTCAACGGGTATTCGGTTAGTAATATTGAATTGGGTAATTAATTGGAAAACAATACTTTCTCTCTAAAGGAAGTTATGAAAATATTGCATGTTTTATTTCTTTAAATATTGATCCTAGACTTATACGTGCAATTACATACTTTTTACATAAAGGGCAAAATTTTATGGACATAGTCTCATTTATGTATTTATTTTTTACTGTTCAGCTTCGTTATTTAAAAACAAGAAAGATCAATCATGATTAAAACATTGATTATGAAACACTTTCCAACTTCAATGCAATTTTATTTAAACAAGTCTAAAATGCAATACATTCCTCGGTAATATTTTGAAACTTATGACAATACTGCATTAATTTATTATATTTGAAAACTTAAACCTTCATCGAAAAAAATGAACTTCATTCAAATGACGGCATTGAAATATAAATTGCCTGGTTTAAACATCTCTAAAATGTTATACATTCCTCGGTAATAGTTTTAGAATTATCATAATACTACGATAATTTATTATATTTGAAAACTTCATTGAAAACAACTGAAATTAATTCAAATGACGTCATAGAAAAAATAACACGCCTGGATCTCTCTATAAAAACACGATTTCATTCATAACTTTCTCCCATTCATTTCATTCATCACAATACTACAAAAATCTGATGTGGGCAACACATGACTTTCCTTATATAATGTAATGAATTTACTACTTTTACAGTAAAAAAATAGGTTTTTCTTATAGTAGATACTAATATTCTTTCCAAGATATTGAATTTTCGACAAATAGTCGTCATTTTCATTGATTTAGCGTCATTTTTATCCATTTGGCGAGATTTTCGTTAATTTGGCAACATTTCAAAAAGTCGCCAAGTTGGCGACATTCCACCAAATGTGTCGCCAAAATTTCGCCAAGCGTTATGGACGAAGAAATAAGTTGTTCTTACAACAGAAAAATAACTATTGGCGTTCAAATACAAAAGTATTACTCAAAGTATCTTTTTTCATGAATGGAACGAGCTAGATCTACGAGAATGATGTCGCCCAATTTATCGCATGATATTACATATGAAAAGTGAACATGTTTCTCAATAGGAAATATTTTTTTTCATTTTATATAACTTTTTAATAATTTTTTTGAAAAATGTGCAATATCTCGAGAACGGTTCATGTTAGCGTTCTAAAATTTATGTCAATCGTTTTCTAATGAAAATTTACATAAGAAATGTCTATTTGCGTAACTTTACTAGTGGTTTTGATTTTTTTGACTATTTTTTCAAAATTTTATTCGAAAATTTAGGGGAGTTCTGATCATTTGATTGTATTTAAAAACAATAGGCTTCCAGTGTTTACGGATTGTGATTTTTGTACCAAATTTGGTTCGAATCGGTCCATTCGTTCGTCAGTTATCGTCTCCACAGACTCACTGACACACACACACACACATACTTTCACACACACACACAGACATCACTTCAAAAATGTTTGATTCGTGATCAGGGATGCTTGAAACGTGCTCTCCCGTCGAAAACTCGAATTCGAATTTTCGACCCCGTCACAATACTTTCCTTATACATTATGTATATAAGAAAAGTAATAATTTATTTTATTTAAACATTTTGTTTAAGACCATGGAGCTACAAAAAATTAAACTCTATGCTTGAAACTTCATCGAAAAAAATCGTCCTTCTCTTTATGAAATCAATTAATATTTCATTCATATCAGCCATGCAGACTCCATGGACTAAATTATTTTGTGTTAAAAAAATACAGGAATTCTAATACAACTCATTCTATATATTTTGCTGTTTACATTTTACATAGGTGAAAAATAGGCTTAGTTGTAGAAATAATCAAATTTAGATGAGCATTTAAACTCAAATATATTGTCATTGCGTTGCTTTAGTATGTAGATGCACAGAATTTAAGCAAAAATAAAGTAGTTTTAGGACGGATACAACACTCAATATGAATTAAAAATAACTTAAAAAAATCACGATTTTGAAACAAGATGGATGCCATATATCATTTTGAAGTGAGTCATGTGATTGTTGGTCACGTGATCGTTTCATATAAGAGGTGTAATTATTATTTTAATTTTTATTTAAAAAACTACTGAATATATTTCACTGAATTTTTTTTTATATATTTTATGGAACAATTTGAATATTACCTAAAATTTTCGAAGCAATTTGTGAATTTTAAATCCGCTTAAAAAATGTTTGAAAAATAAGGTCCCATAGGGCTCAATGTATTTCATTTTTTCGACCCGAGTTCAATTCAAAACTAATTGGGTGAAATTATTCATTTATATTCCCATGGGTTCTACAGACCGTCTGAACAACATACTAAAATTTCATTTTGATTAAGTCATTTTTACGGCAGTTATCTTGCTAACGGACAGACAGACAGACAGAATGAACAAAGTCATAAACACTTTTCAACTTTGTTGTAAAGTGCTAAAAATTTATACTTTAAATGAATAAAATAATTTTAATATTTAACACTATCTAAGCAGAGAATAAATGAAATCGTGGTCGTATTGCATTTGTTGTTATGCATGCATGCTTAATTCAAATTAGGGTTGCACCGAATATTCGGTTGGTATTCGGTATACTACCTATTCGGCATTAAAAAAATGTGAAGTTGATTAATATATATAAAAAAACACTTGGATGAATATTCAATTTTGCAGTATTTTTTAATTTCTTAAGTTTTACACCATAAGAAATATTGTTTAAAAACATAAACTAATTATTCTTTGTAATCAAAGTTTAATAGAGGTAAGTTATGGTACAGGAACATTAGGCGTTCTGCATTTTCAGATTGCAGCCTATTACATTTTGGTTCATAAACATTCCCTGCTTCTTTCTGAAAATAAACGTCCACTATCAACGCTGCTAGCTCCTGCAGACAAGTACTTTCTTGCTATCTTTGCAAGTATGGGGCAAATCTTTACAAGTATGGCACAAAATAGAAACATTTTCTATTTTAAATTGGCATAAAATAAAAATATTACCTTTAAAAAAATTTAAAACCGAATATTCGGTTAGAATTTTGACTGAATATTAAGTATTCGACAAAAGATGGTATTTGGTACAACCCTATTTCAAATCATGAGTTATTCTTTTACATGTTTTTATATATTTATTTTTAGACAGGTATAATTACACTAAATGAAAGTTGTTTCAGTTAATATTACATGGATTAAAATTATTTTAGTCCAGAACTTCCAAGTTATGCATACACAGAATACATTCTAAGAAAGCATGATGCTGAACAACGTGCTCTTTGTCAGCCTTTAATATCTAATCCTAAAAGTAATATATACATACAATACCACTAGGAAGATATATAAAATAAAATAAAAGTTAAAGCTAAATATAATTCAATGTAAAATAAAATAAATGAATCAAACAGCATTTTGATACAAATTTGTTTTAAGTTAAATATCATTAAATTTTCAAAAAAAAAATGGCAGAAAATGCCTCTTTATAAATTAAAGACGCATTTTATAAACATTGGATGCCATAACAGAATTATTGTAAAAAACAATCACCAAATTTGAGACCATACTAATTACGGAAAAAAAATGCCCATTTCGTGAATTTAAAAGTTTCAAAAGGCGATAAACTTAAAAAGTAAAAGCTTTAAACTTTTGTTTTAAAATAAAAAAAATCTTAAATAACAAGAAATATTATAAACTAAAAAGAGTTTGTTAAGGTAATGAAGTGCATGTTTTTCAGTATCGTGTTTTCATAGCATTCTGCGCATGCATTAGCAGAAAATACTATGAAAAGATTGTAGAATCATTAAGTGAACTAAATCGTACAAGCAGAAACAGTATTCTGCAAATAATATCAAATTAATTAAAAAAAGTAAAAAAAATTATACTTTAAGTAAATAAAATAATTTTAATATTTAACACCGTCTAAGTGGAGAATAAATGAAAACGTGGACAGAGATTGCATTTGTTGTTGCATGTTTATTGCAAATCCTGTAAAATCAAATTATTCTGTTACATGTTTTTTTATACAGTTTAGTTTTAGATACGTATAAAATTACACTAAATGAAGGTTGCTTCATTTACTATTATATAGATTAAAATTATTTTAATATAAACACTAACCAACACTAATAAATAAGTATTTTTTCTTGCAGGTGGGTTATAAATGAAGCAACTTTCATTTAGTGTAATTATACCTGTCTAAGTCTAAATATATAAAAACATGTAAAAGAATAATGTATGATTTTACAAAATTTGAAATAAACATGCATGCATGGCAGCAAATGCAATCTCGGACCACGTTTTCATTTAATCTCCACCTAGACAGTATTAAATATTAAAATTATTTTAATCATTTAAAGAATACATTTTTTATAATTAATTTTATGCTATTTTCAGAATACCGTTTCTGCTTATACGATTTTGTTCACTTACTGGTTCTACATCTTTTCATAGTAATTTTTCCGAGCATGTATGCACATACCATGATGCTGAAAACATGCACTTTTCCCGCTTGCTTTTAGAGCAATATTTAATGCTAAAAGTAATATAAGCATACAATAATGCTAGGAAGATATATAAAATAATATAAAAGTTAAAGCTAAATATAATTAAATAAGATAAAATATATAAATCAAGCAACAATAAATAAGATAAAATATATAAATTAAGAACCCAACACACGAAGATATAAACCGGACGGGAAACGGAAAGAATAACTGCACCGTATAGTGTTGCCAGATACGCAGAACACATGCTTCGTCTGCCGGGGTAGAAATGAGTTGAGGAAATTGATCCTTGCTGGAAGCTTCTAGAACTGCATGACGTCACGTCCTATCACCGAAATCAAGTAGCATCGGACGTGGTTAATACTCGGAAGGGTGCAGATAAACATGAAAGGAGATCCCTGACCACCTGTGTTCGAAGACAAAGCTGATAGGGGATTAGGAAGAAACCCCAAGGGGAGGGAGGTATATAAAATAATATAAAAGTTAAAGCTAAATATAATTAAATAAGATGAAATATATAAATTAAGAACCCAGCACACGAAGATATAAACCGGACGGGAAACGGAAAGAATAACTGCACCGTATAGTGTTGCCAGATACGCAGAACACATGCTTCGTCTGCCGCGGTAGAAATGAGTTGAGGAAATTGATCCTTGCTGGAAGCTTCTAGAACTGCATGACGTCACGTCCTATCACCGAAATCAAGTAGCATCGGACGTGGTTAATACTCGGAAGGGTGAAGATAAACATGAAAGGAGATCCCTGACCACCTGTGTTCGAGGACAAAGCTGATAGGGGATTAGGAAGAAACCCCAAGGGGAGGGAGGTATATAAAATAATATAAAAGTTAAAGCTAAATATAATTAAATAAGATGAAATATATAAATTAAGAACCCAACACACGAAGATATGAAACGGAAAGAATAACTGCACCGTATAGTGTTGCCAGATACGCAGAACACATGCTTCGTCTGCCGGGGTAGAAATGAGTTGAGGAAATTGATCCTTGCTGGAAACTTCTAGAACTGCATGACGTCACGTCCTATCACCGAAATCAAGTAGCATCGGACGTGTTTAATACTCGGAAGGGTGAAGATAAACATGAAAGGAGATCCCTGACCACCTGTGTTCGAAGACAAAGCTGATAGGGGATTAGGAAGAAACCCCTAGGGGAGGGAGGTATATAAAATAATATAAAAGTTAAAGCTAAATATAATTAAATAAGATGAAATATATAAATTAAGAACCCAACACACGAAGATATAAACCGGACGGGAAACGGAAAGAATAACTGCACCGTATAGTGTTGCCAGATACGCAGAACACATGCTTCGTCTGCCGGGGTAGAAATGAGTTGAGGAAATTGATCCTTGCTGGAAGCTTCTAGAACTGCATGACGTCACGTCCTATCACCGAAATCAAGTAGCATCGGACGTGGTTAATACTCGGAAGGGTGAAGATAAACATGAAAGGAGAGCCCTGACCACCTGTGTTCGAAGACAAAGCTGATAGGGGATTAGGAAGAAACCCCAAAGGGAGGGAGGTATATAAAATAATATAAAAGTTAAAGCTAAATATAATTAAATAAGATAAAATATATAAATTAAGAACCCAACACACGAAGATATAAACCGGACGGGAAACGGAAAGAATAACTGCACCATATAGTGTTGCCAGATACGCAGAACACATGCTTCGTCTGCCGGGGTAGAAATGAGTTGAGGAAATTGATCCTTGCTGGAAGCTTCTAGAACTGCATGACGTCACGTCCTATCACTGAAATCAAGTAGCATCGGACGTGGTTAATACTCGGAAGGGTGAAGATAAACATGAAAGGAGATCCCTGACCACCTGTGTTCGAGGACAAAGCTGATAGGGGATTAGGAAGAAACCCCAAGGGGAGGGAGGTATATAAAATAATATAAAAGTTAAAGCTAAATATAATTAAATAAGATGAAATATATAAATTAAGAACCCAAGACACGAAGATATAAACCGGACGGGAAACGGAAAGAATAACTGCAACGTATAGTGTTGCCAGATACGCAGAACACATGCTTCGTCTGCCGGGGTAGAAATGAGTTGAGGAAATTGATCCTTGCTGGAAGCTTCTAGAACTGCATGACGTCACGTCCTATCACCGAAATCAAGTAGCATCGGACGTGGTTAATACTCGGAAGGGTGAAGATAAACATGAAAGGAGACCCCTGACCACCTGTGTTCGAAGACAAAGCTGATAGGGGATTAGGAAGAAACCCCAAGGGGAGGGAGGTATATAAAATAATATAAAAGTTAAAGCTAAATATAATTAAATAAGATAAAATATATAAATCAATCAACGATAAATAAGATAAAATATATAAATTAAGAACCCAACACACGAAGATATAAACCGGACGGGAAACGGAAAGAATAACTGCAACGTATAGTGTTGCCAGATACGCAGAACACATGCTTCGTCTGCCGGGGTAGAAATGAGTTGAGGAAATTGATCCTTGCTGGAAGCATCTAGAACTGCATGACGTCACGTCCTATCACCGAAATCAAGTAGCATCGGACGTGGTTAATACTCGGAAGGGTGAAGATAAACATGAAAGGAAATCCCTGACCACCTGTGTTCGAGGACAAAGCTGATAGGGGATTAGGAAGAAACCCCAAGGGGAGGGAGGAGGAATGGTTATTTTTACGTATGACAAATGGTAATTATAACGTAATATAAACGGTATTTATAACGTATGATAAACTGTATTTATAAGGTATGATAAACGGCAATCCATGAAAATGCCTTCGGGAAAAGGGTTCGAGAACAAAACTGAAAGAGAATTTGAGCAGGGGGGTTAAAGAAGGGAGCGATAATGGTTATTTTTACATATGATAAATTGGTATTTTTAACGTAATAAAAACGTTCATTTTAACGTATAATAAGCAGTAATACATACGTATCTAAAAGGGTATCTCTACAAACGGTATGTTCATACGCATGATATACGGTATTTTTATATACCGTTTACTCATAACGGTATTCTAACCGGTGTATTACCGTTTATCGTATAGCACATACGAAAATATAACATATAAACGGTTATAATACCGTATATGTGTTACTTGCCTTGCCCCCCCCCCCCCCTCCCGTCCGTTAATTTTTAAAATCGGTTGCTCTCGGAACTAGAAGATTCGGTTCATTCGCCGTAAATGATGATCATCTCACAGAATTCAACAATACTGAACACATAATTTGAAGTCTAGTTTTGTAATACAGTTGGTCATCGACGCAATTGAAATATTTGCATAAAATAAATAAAAAATAAAAGTAAGAGTTTTAGTAACTAGTATTTGGAATTGAAATTGGTTTGTGGATGGCCAGTAAAAAATTGATTTGTGGATTTGCCGATGAAAATTTTAATCGATGATAACTATGTCAATTTGATCGTATTACGGTAAAATTTTTGCCCATTTTACTAAATACAGTATGGGTTATATTTTTGTAATTTGACCTTTTTCGTTAGAGAGGCTATATAAAAGTTTTTATTTTTCAGAAAAATACTGCACATCATTTAAATTACTATTTCATAACTTCCTATACTATTTATAGCATTTTTGCAATTGGAACTATGTGTCTACAATTAACGGTTCAAAAAAAACTTCCGCTGTTAACAAACTGTATATTTAGTAAGAGCACATATTTTATTTGATAGAAATTACTTAAAGAGGAATTACTTAAAGGTGTTTTTTTTTTCCAAACGCATTCCAATTGAAGCAGAAATATCGATAACTCATTGCAGAACAATTTTTGTAGCATTTCTCAGGTGTGGGGGGCGATTAACAATAGGGGTGGGATTAACGAAAGGTGTTTTCCAGGTAGATTATTTCTAATCTTTTGGAAAACCCCTGTACGTGTTGTGTATATGTCGGTGTATATTATCAGGTTTTAAGTTGTACTGTTCTATAATGGACAGATAGTGCCATGACGGAAAAATAAACCAATGAGGTTGTGTAGTTCGTAAAGGGTTCGTTTTGGATTGACAAGTGCACAAAATGTTACAAATTCTTGTTTAGTTTGATCCAGTTTATTAGTGAGTTTGGGCTGCCAACGATGTCTGTGCCAGAAATAGAAATGTCCAGCTCCTTAAAGAACGAAAATGCTGTTGTTCAGGGTAAGGTTTTTATGTATTTAGCAGAATATTGTTTAACTGCATGTTGAATACTATTGTGATATTCGTAATTTAAATTATAGGATAATTATGTAATACCTTTCAAATCTGGATGGGAAACACTTTCGTCTCGTTTGATAATATTCAAATTAGTTTTGTAGTTTCGTTTGTTACTTTTCACGAAATGTAACATTTAAAAAGACACTTTATGCACATGTGCTCCTTAGATTACGTTGAGTAGACTGTGTATATAAAGTATTGTTTTCTTGAAATTTACAAATTAGGTATACTTTTAAAAAAAATTATCTTTAAAATGTATGAAGAGCCTGTGTGTATATAACTTTTTTCTATTTTAACACCCTCAATTGTTCTCAATTTTAACACTCATAATTATTCATTTCTGTCAAACGTATAATTTATAGTTTACTTTATAAAACGAAATTTATATGAGATTGAATAGACAGACGTTCGATAAGTTCTAGAAATTTCAATTGATTTCAAAATCTAGTAATTCTTCCGTAGATATTTACTAATGGAAAAAGCACAAAGCCTTCGTACTTAATAAAGACAGACATATTGTTACCGTTTAAAATAACCATACTAAATTTTTATGTCATTCGCTTAATTATTTCAAGCGATATTTCGCTCCCTGTAAAAAGGTAAAATATTTAATATCTCAAGAATGACTTATTATATCTACTGTCAAATTATTTTTGATTAAAAATACAAAGCTTTCAGTCGTTTAATGATTTTCACATTTTGAATAGAAAACGAACAATATCCCAAGAGCGAAATATGGTAATCTTCTATATAGGTCGCTTTTAAATAAAATAAATTACATGTAAAATGACTATTTTTGCAACAAATGTTATCATAAATTTACTTCTATAATTTTTTTTTTTTTTAATTTTTAAAACAAAAAAACAATGTTTGAAAAATGGATGGTGTTCCCAGAGTTAACGTGTTCTCAATAATAAAGGGGTCTTTATTTTTGAAAAATTGTAAAGAATTCTATTCGGTTTGCTCTGTTCAATTTATTGAAGAGATATGGCTTTTTATATGGGAAAAATTAAATTGCTAATATATCGAGAAGAACTAGTGATATTTTTTTAAATAATAGCGTCCAGTTATTTCCTAATAAAAGTATTATAAAACGCACACTTATTTAATATAGTTCCTTTGTTTAACTTTTTTATTAATTTCTGTATTTTAAACAAGGCGTTACTGATTTTAAATAACTTTTTTTTAAATCAGTGACTTAAATATATATATATATTTTTTTTTAAATCATCAATCTGAATATCTTTGTGGGGAAAAGTCATTAACAAACTCTATTTAAGCCTTAGTTTAAAACTTTTAATGCAATCAGGCATAAAAATCGCTGAACTAATAAGAAAATGTGAAAAGTCTCATTTTCTGGACGAACACTGAATGAGCACTTCAGTCCAGTTAAATAACTCAAAACAGGTGAACGGACATATGCATCTTACATGAAGCGTAAAAAAATCCACAGACTAGCCTTTATGGCGTCTTATTATCTTCTTTTGTCTATTGTCACCTACCTGACAGAGAAGAAAGAAGGCTGACTTCTGTAGGAACAAGTCTTTTCAGGACTTGGCAGGGAAAGCCGGTAGTCAGAAATGAAATCAAGAGGGGCTAGATTGAAATTCAACTCAAGGGGACTCAACAGTTTTGGAAGAGGGGCCCACTAAAACACTGTTACGCGTTAGCATTCCTAAGCCTAATAGTTATTAATACATATGTCAATCCATATAAGTTACTAACAAATAATCAATTACATATTTATATTTGTAAGCTAAGAGTTGATTAAAAAAATCCATATAGCTACTATACATCAATATTAATATATAATAATTACAATTGATTTGAATATTGGCATTAACTACTAGTAAGAAAGCTGTTAATTGAAGAAAATTTCAGATAGTAAATACAAGTTATTAACACGTGACATTAACTCTTAATTACTTATCAGTTGATTTTGACTCTGATTATGTATAGCAGTGAACGCCGCAATAATGCAAAAGTATCCTAAATAGTATTGTCTTAATTATTAAAATTTTAAATATTTTTAAAATAAATATATAAATAAATCATGTATATAACCATAAATTTAGCTAAATTAAAAAAAATTACAACGAAGTAATTTATAAAAAATCTCATAAAGAAATTTTTATGCAAAATTTGGATGACACGTTGGGCGAGATTTCATATGATTAGTAGAAATGTAATATATTTTTCAGGGGGGGGGGGGGGCTGAGTATACCTATTAGGGGGCTTAGCCCCCTCTGGCCCCTATCTAGCTACGGCACCGTCCCTACTTATTTTGGTTTTTATTTTCTGCCCATTCCGATTATCCGGGGGGAAAGTGGGGGCTATTGAGTGACTTGTCATACAGTGAACATGGGAATCAGCCAGGAGTAGAAAAAGCAGTTAAACTTGTAGTTCTGTTTAAATTAATGAATATAAAATATACTTAACCTTTATTGATTATAACAACATATTATTATTTAGAATAATACATAAATAATTGTTTTTTAATATAATTTATTATTCATCCATTTATGTTTTTAAATACAAAAATCTGGAAATATTTTAGATGAATAAAAAAATCCGATATTTTTTTTAAGTCGTAATTTTTTTTTAAACTCGGGATTTAGATTAAAAACATAAAATGTCCCAAAGCGAAGCATGTTATCGTCTTATAAATAATGGTATTCGCTTAGAGTATATTAAATTTATAAAATAAAGTAAATATTGAGAAGTCATCTCAATTGAAAAATCAGAATATAAATTTTTAAACAATTATTTTATCTTCCAATTCATGTGAATGCAAAATTGATTTACAGATAGATCAGTTTAAGTTGAATGGTATGATCCATAAAGTTAGAAAAAGTGAGTCCCTTTTCTTCCATGATATGACAAGAAATTGAAAACTTTGAGAACAAGAGATAAAAAACAAACATTGAAAACAAGAGATAAAAATTGAAAACAAGAGATCGAAAACATTGAAAACAATAGATAAAAACTTTGAGTTACTAAACTTAATAAATTGGTTTGTTAGAGGGTCTAATGGTGTTCTGTTAGGGGTTGGTATAGTAATGTACTAGCAGAATACCCGTTGAAAATCAACGGTCTCTCAATAAGCAACCCCTGAATAATGTAAATTTTTGAATAATCCGCGTTTATCCTTTATTCCGAAAATTGAACATTTTGGTGTGCGGCACCCCCTAAAGTAGAAAATATTGAAAAACTGAAATTGTACACTGACTTTCTTCTAAACTATCTACCTATACACCAAATTTGAAATCCCTATCTCATCCTGAAGCATGTTTCTTTCATCAATTCACATTTCGAATGTTTTTCTCTGGAGCACCCCAAACATTTTAAAAAAACTATATTCTTCATGTGTGTTTTCATCAAATGATTAGTCCATATACCAAATTTCAAGCCTCTATCAAATTTTAAAGAAACCGTTTCTCATTCATTCGGCAAATCGAACATGGTGTGTGGCACTCCCTTAAATAGAACTTATTGAAAATCTGAAATTGCACACTTTCTTCCTTTCGAACGATTTATCCATACACAAAATTTGAAGTCTCCATCTTATCGCAAAGCATGCATTTCCATCATTTCACTTTTCGAACGTTTTGATGTGGAGCACCCTCTCTTCAAAACATTTTCGGAAAATACGATTTTTCCAGGGGGAGGTTATCGAACGATCGACTCGTGTACCTAATTGTAAGTCGCTATCTATTTCGGAAGTGCCTAAAAAAGCGTGACAGACAGACAAACGGACACTTGGCATTTAGTATATACTAGCCGAATACCCGTTGAAAATCAACGGCCTCTCAATAAACAACCCCAGAATAATGTAAATTTTTGAATAATTCGCGTTTCACATTTATTCGGCAATGCTATTTTATCATTTTCCCTTTCGAACGTTTTTCTGTGAAGCACACCCACAAATGAATTTTTTTAGAAACTATGTTTGTCTTTGATATTTTATGGCATGATTGGTCCATATACCCATTATCAAGCCTCTATCACATGTAAAAGGAAGCGTGTCTCGTGTAGTTTATTTCCTCAGTTGAATAATTCCTCTAAAACAAAATACACTTTATGATTAAAATTTCTTAATTATTATGTATAAATTACATCCTTTTAAAGTAATAGAGATATATCATATTACGCTACTTGAAATGTAGAAGCGATTTAATTATACAGTATTTCTAGTTCTACCAGTATTCGGCCAAATACCGAATATCAACTAAACATTAACTGTATCCTTAATGTCGATCCTAGCATGCCAAAGTAAAAAGAAACTGTAAAAGTGACGGTTAAAGAGCGTTCGATTTTTCGAAAGTTAAAAATTCTCTGTCTCAAATAAGGAAGAAGAGAATAGGAGATTCTCTTCCGGGATCTCCTTATTCTCCTCAGCCCGTGGGGCATTAACTCTAACCTCAAAATCCAGAAATCAGCGATCCAATCCCTTCGTGCGCCTGAAGCGATGGTATAGACACTAAAAGAAAAGCACAGATTACTTTTAAACAGATACTCTAGATACTTTGGCTATAAACTGCTTTTAATTTAAAATTTTAAATAAAACGATATATAAGATAATTTACAAACATATAGATTGAATGGATCAGAAGCAGCCTTTTTAATATTTGTCAGAACGCACCGAATGCACTTTACAACCACTTACGTTTCTCTCAGTGAACCTCAGAGAGCCTCATAAACAAACGACAGAGACTCGGGAGTTTCTGCTTGAATTAAAATACTATTTACACACTTTGCTATAGGTAAATTTTGACTTCATCTTCTAGCTACAGTGACACACTGTTTTGAAGGAATCCGAGTTGAGAATGAAAATTGTTTTCCTTTAACATTTTTTCGACGGAATATTCAATATCCATACTTTACTTTTAGTTGAGGATATCGCCCGTCCATCTTTCCCGGAGGTAGATCTATTTGATGCCGGTGAGGGTCCCCGGCTGAAGGGCATTCTAAAATCAAGAACGGGAGATGAAGAAGGACCGGAGATTGCAGAGGTTCGTGTCGAGTCCATCGAGGCCGAAGGGAGGCCCGAAAAAAAGAGAGTAGTCTTCCGTGAGCAAACCAAAGATGACATCCGTTACTACAGACCGGAGAAGTGAGTATTAATCTGGAAACATATCGCACCCTCTCAATTGTTTATACATTTATTTTTCAAAGCTACTTTGAGTACGTGAGTGGTAACCGGGAAAACAGTCCATGACCTTCGTTCAGTTTTTAGAAATTTTCCCAGTGTTTCTTGCCGAGCATAAATGCTGAAATTATGAAAGTTTCAGCTTTAAAAAAAAACATGGATAAAATAATTAGAAGTATTTCTAGTATTTTTATAAAGTGAATGCGTTACTTTTCGATACATATAAAAATGCCTCTGTTTTAGAGATTTAAAAAAAAGTAAACCTTCCTTCTTTCAGCATCTGTGGTTGTCAAAAAACGGCGGAATGAGCGAGCTGTGGACTATTTTCCATAAGTTCACGCGGGGAAAAAAAACGAGCAGCTGGGTGGAAAATAGCTTAAACCGGTTAACTATTTTACGATTGATTCTAAACTAGTGCACGTGCTAATACTAAGCACGACAATTTTGTTTAAAAGGGGACACCATCCACACGAGCGATGATGTTTTACTCTAATACCACTGGTGGTTTCCTTACCCTACACTCCACTCAGGCGAGACTTCGACAACGTGGTAGCTGAATCATTCACGGGGTAAGGAGATTCTGGTCTTTGGACACGGATTGCAACACTAAACCTGGCTCACAATAAGGCTCCTAAATATACAGGCTGGCGCAACAGCGACCATCTTGACTCCCAGGTGAAGCGACGGCTGTACATGGCGAAATCAGGTTTAATTTCTTGTCTTTTACTCGAGATCTCGAGAAAATCAAAGCATTCTAGCTTACTTTCTTGAGTGATTGGTACAATTTTTTGAAAGCAGAAGCACCTATTTTACGGCTAAATTACGTATCAAATTTGAAATGACGCAGGCAGACTATAACTGACTGAACCAGTTGGAAACAAAATGGCGGTTGCGTCAACCTGTATACATAAGAGCCTCTCACAAGAGTTCGTTTGCAGTGGAGAATCTAATTCCTAGTTTCTCATGTAATTTAAGCACCCCACACTACAGTCTGAATGAATGTGCTCCTTAGAGTTCCGGGATTTTTTTCTAACAATTATCGAAATAACGACATTCACTGGCAACTGTTTTATTCTCCGTGTAGTTCACAACTCAAGATATATCTGTAGAAAACAAAACACCACAAAAGGTTTCCCAATACCAAAAAATATATATTGAATATCCGTGCTCAGCGTAATTAACGGGACTTAAAATATTTTTTTTTTCGACTCAAACCGTCCGACCTATCCCAAAGTGTAGAGGTATATGTTTGGTCAGTCGGGACGGTTCCCCCCAATTTAGACCGGCACCCAGTGGGAACGACATCCACAGGGACGTACACTCCTTCTCCTGCCATCAACTTCTTGCAAGTACTTTCAGACCCACAGATTTAATGTTCCCATTCTCCACGTGAACATAGGGATAATTTAGTAAGTATCGTGAGTCGAATTCGGGTCCTTCGAGTGCAATTCTTGTTCCTTAATCACTGGGCTGTCCCGCTCGTAGTATAAAGCTAATTCAAACTCAAAAAAATTTGATGTGAGCAACTCATGACTTTTCTTATATAATGCAATAAATTTACTACTTTTACAGTAAAAAAAGTAGGTTTTTTTTATAGTAGATACATATATTCTTTCCAAGATATTGAATTTTCGACAATGAGTCGTCATTTTCATTGATTTAGCGTTATTTTAATCCATTTGGCGAGATTTTCGTTAATTTGACAACATTTCAAAAAGTCGCCAAGTTGGCGACACTCCGCTAAATTCGTCGCCAAAATCTCGCCAAGCTTTACTGACGGAGAAATAAGTTATTCTTATAGCAGATAAATGACTATTGGCGTTCAAATACAAAAGTATTACTCGAAGTATCTTTTCTCATGAATGGAACGAGCTAGATCCATGGGAATGATGTCACCCAATTTATCGCATGGTATTACATATGAAAAGTGAGCATGTTTCTCAATAGGAAATATATATTTTTTATTTTATATGACTTTTTGATAATTTTTTTGAAAAATGTGCAATATCTCAAGAACAGTTCATGTTAGCGTTCTAAAATTTATGTTAATCGTTTTCTAATGAAAAATTACATAAGAAATGTCTATTTACGCAACTTTATTATCAGTTTTGATTTTTTGACGATTTTTTCAAAATTTCACTCGAAAATTTAGGGGACTTCTGAACATTCGATTACGTTTAAAAACAATAGGCTTCCAGTGTTTACGGATTGTGATTTTTGTACCAAATTTCGTTCGCATCGGTCCATTCGCTCGTGAGTTATCGTCTTCACAGACTCACTGACACACACACATACACACACAGACATCACTTCAAAAATGTTTGATTCGTGATCAGGGATGCTTGAAACGTGCTCTCCCGTCGAAAACTCGAATTCGAATTTTCGACCCCGTCACAATACTTTCCTTATACATTGTGTATATAAGGAAAGTAATAAGTCTGAATTTTCATAGGACTGTAACAGGTACATATAATTCTATAAAATATCTGTTGAGAATTCATTGAAACTTCATACAATCTTGTTTTAACAATTTTACCGATTGCCTGTGTGATGACAATGTATTTCCTGTTCAGTTTTATTTCACTGAAATTCAATCCTTTCATTTTTTGACATATTTCAAAAGCAGTGTCACAATTAACTGTATTATTGGATATCTGAAGTCAAACACAGTAGCTCCCCTAACATCTGAGCAAAGGGATTGTTCTGGTTTAATCAGTTCACAAACTTACTCCAATCCCGCGTTTGTTTTCGAGCGGCACACGACAATCGCATGTGATGTGACAGTCTGGGGAGCCATCTCGTGGACATCCGATCTCCTCTAGTTGTGTTGTAAGAAAATCTTATACTGCGCGCTTGTACGTTGATGATATTTTATAGCCGATTGTTTTGCCTATGCTATTAAGCCGCCCAGGTTCCATTTGCCAACAAGGCAACGCTCGACTATATACTGCACGACTTTTTTAATGTCCTCGAGGTTTTAATACCCTTCCATGTCCATCCAGGTCCCCAGACCTATCACCAATAGAACACACCTGAGACAGCCATTGCGGCCTTCTCAGAATCCCACTGAATTAGCTGACCCGTTGCAACATCTGTGCCAGAATCTTCCACAGAGGGACATAAGCAACTTAATCGATTCTATACCGCACTGAATATCGGCGTGCATAGTTGCCAGGGGAGGATTTATCTCTTACTAAAATGTCATCTTCTTGTTGCCACCATTTCTTAACATAACGTTTTTCTGCTCCCAAATCCTAATCATTTACATATCTCCTCAAACGATACATACATGCCGAGTTTCACCGTTGTAGCTCAATTTCTTATGGGTGCATATATATATATATTAAGGTGGGTGGCTCCAATAGAGCCCAGCACATCAACCAGAGGTCTATTGTACTATCCCCTGAAATGAAAAAGTCCCTAAGAAAAGAGATCAGTAGCCGAAGCAAAAATCAGCAAGCACTTGACAGGAATGTCTTGCAACTCCCAGGGCTCGATCCCATGTCGATCCAAGTGTTTGAACCTATGGGCAGAACAGAGTATATACATGTGGGTGTATATCATACAGAAGGAGGGACGCCCATGGCTATGTATTGGGAGAATAAATAAACTGTAAATTACTCAAAACTGCCTTCTGTACATATTAAAAGGAACTTCATCTCCAGTATCTGCCATTTTTTAGGGGTTCAGCAGTAATTGCAACTCATTGGTAAATTGCAACTCATTTCTAATTATCCAATCATTACCAACATCTCACTGTTTGGATTCCAATGCCTCATTTCCTAACTGTCTGCAATGTTAATGGACACGGAGCACATTTACGTTCCCTGATTCACTTCCTAAATCCCACATTTGTTCAAATTAAGCGATATGAATGTTTGCGTAAAGCGTAATCTCGTCATTTAATAAGGTAACTGTGTAGTGCAATTCAGAATTTTCTTTAAATACTTCCTGTCACTCGCAATGCTCTTATGAAAGCGCTGACAAGCTACATTTAGTTTCGGTGTGATAAGAATATCCTCATAAGCGCCCCGATAACTTCGTAATGAAATGTCCCAGGAGTGTACGCGTTAGGTCTATTTAGAGGAAAGTTATCCTGCCTGCGCGAATGGAAAGGATTGCAGGGCCCCTAGTAGAGAATTAAAAAAAAATACGATTGATATTCTTTTTATCTGGCTTTGTTGACGATGTGATTTCCCAATTTTTTTAATTCTCCACTAAGAGCGTCGTAATCCCTTTTATTCCATTGAAAAATACCACTTCACTATACCAGATAAACCTAACGTGTACACTCATGAACTTTTCCTTACAAAGATTTTGGACTTTCCTAGCAACCCTGTATATCTGCCCCGTGAGGGGTCTGAACACTCATTGATTATCACACTCACTTTGATGGTGTACTCACTCTGACACACTCACTTGACACACTCACTCTGACACACTCACTCTGATACCGATGAGGGGCCTGAACACTCATTTTCTCACAGCAGTTCCCTGCTTTTAAGAATAATTGAATCAGTGACTGGAAAAAGGGAATGAGTCCAAAATGTTTAAAAAATAGACATTTTGCTCTTTCTTCTAAGATCTGCGCATAAAGGGAAGGAGCCGTTTCATTATAACGCTATTAATGGTTTGTGAAAGGTATAGTTCAACCGAAAACGGGAATAAGTCTAGGGCAGAGTTTCTTTTTCTGTTGGTATAAAAATTAAAGTGAGTGGGGGAAAAAGATATAAATCCAAACAATTTAAACTTCAAATGCAAAATAAATAACATTTTAAATGATATGTTTAAAAATTTAAACCATTCGTATTAATCTGCTTCTAAAATCATCGATGTAACTCGTATATTAAAACAGATGGAAGTGAAATAAATAGAGTATCATACCCCCCCCCCCCCTCCTCTTTTTTTTTCACTTTTCCAAAAAATCGAGTGGAATGGATTTATTCCATTTTTACAATCAGTGAATCAATCGTGTAAATTTTTCCAACAGTACACATTATGAGCGTATAGCAAAAATGTTGCAAAGAGATTGAAAATAGAAATACGAGTATCCTTTAGAAAATCCTGGAATATCAAAAAAGTGTTTTACAAATTATTCTACTGTTATTAACACGTTCGAGACCGTGTCGGTCCCTGGGGTCCGACACCGGATTTTCCGTTCGGCAAACGTCGGGCTTTGAGGACCGACACTGAATTTTCTGTTTAGCAAGCGTCGGATTCTGTGGGTCGAATGTATTGAATTTGATAAATAAACTTAATTTATAAAATATAAAAAGCACATTTACAAAATTTAATTTCTATAACATTAAAAATACACTTACAAAATTGTAACTTATATAACATAAATACACTTCAGTGTATATATCTCAGTATGCGCAAAAGAATCTCTATTGCGTTGAGTGCGTAATCTTCTGTCTATACTCTGTACACTCAAACATCCACTAAGAACTAAATCTCCATTGGCTGAACGGAAAGTATATTGAAATCGGCTCCGTCTTGAACGTGTTAAAATAGCAGTATTTTCAGGAAATACTGTTGTGGATCCTTAACATCTCGTGACTTTTATATTTTAAGGGTTGACAAGACTGTAAGTAAAATGTGTTAGAATACTATTAACTCAAATCAACAGCTTAATTCTTCAATTCATTCGGACTCCTACCAACTTATATTCTGAAAAGATTCTTCTTCTTCGACCCAGACCGTCCGACCTACCAGAAAGGTATGAGGTATCTGTTTGGAACGGCCGGGAAGTGCCACCTAATTTAGACCAGAATCCAGTGGGGGAGGCATCCACAGGTACCGTACTCTCCTTCCCCTACCACCAACCTCTCGGAAGGACTTTCGGACCCACATGTTTAACGTGATGATACTCCGCGTGAACACAGCGGCAGTTTTAGCAGTGGCGGGAATCAAACCCGGGCGATCCGAGTGCAATTCCCGCGCGCTAACCACTGGTCTGTCGCGCTCTATTTCGAAAAGATTGTAACCGCTTATGATACACAACACTGTATAAAATTTTCTTGCACATTGCACTAAAAAGTGGTGCTAGTTGTCCACTCATTTTCGTGCCACATTATGTAATTTTCTTTAGGAAACTCAATTCAGATTCCCGACTTTGTGGTATAGTATATTACATGAAAATAAGAAGGCATTGCATCTATAGACACTTTTTAGTGCAACGCTGCAAGGAAAGGTTTGACAGTGTAGGTACGCAAGAGTATAGAAAATGAATGTATGAGAATGTACAGTGGAGACTCAAATCTCAGATATTTTCAATGGGCAAATTTGAATGATAAACCTATTTTTTCTATCCGCAGGAGAAAAAACAAAAGAGTCGGCGACGGCTTCTATGTTAATGAGACCGTAGCCACTATCGCGGCCGTCATTATTATAGCCATATTATTCATTACTGTCGTAATATTCATCCAAGTCATTCAACAGAAGGACCAGGACGTCATCGTCATAGTTCTGCTCATCTTCCTCATCGTCTTCTGTATCATATTATGTTTCATCCTATGGAAAACGGTAAAAGTCTGCAATCATACAGACAGGAAGAATCGCCAATGTAAATCGTATTTTGTGTAATAAAGTATTCTATAGATTTTCGGTTTTTACTCCTGAATTGACTGTTTAATCCCTATTTTGTTGTTGTCGTTTGGTATGTGAATTTTTCAGTTATAATACGCAAAACACCAAGAATAAAATCTTGTAAAAAAAATTTTCCTAGTTTTTTTTTTATTGCTTTTACCGTTAAACAAAATTTCTTTTCTTCCTACAAAAGATTCTTACTCTCTTTTAAAGCCTTTAAAAAGTACTTACACTTAATTTGTTTCAATTGAAGACCCCCAAAGGTACTTGAAATTTATCAGGAAGGTATCAAGTTTTTAAATTTTTCTCGAAGTTGGTCATTCAACTTTATTTTTAAAGGATTGCCAGTCATGCGTCCCAGTTAAAATGATAGTTGGTACCAGTTAGCAGATTGATGTCAAACAGCACTCCTTTCGTATATTTCGAATGAGGAAAAGTTGATGCGTGTTGTATGTGGCCATGGTACAAGGTACCAAGGAAAGGATTTCAATATATTTTGATTTTTGAATTTCTTTTTTACGTTATATCTATCTGATAGATTAATAGAATACAGCTTATTTCGTTCGAATCGAAACAAAATCGACTAAGTTATCTACGATGAAGCGTTTAGATATAACGTTTGCAGTCACTCCACAGGACGAGCGTGATGTCGGCGCAAACCATAAATGCATACTGACGTATAGCACAGATATTTGTGCACACATCTTGCACATCTAAAATACACGAAAAAACACGCAACTCGTGAAGTTCTTAGTCATTTTACAAAATTCGAGAAGTTTCTAGAACTCACCAAATGTTGGTGAATTTTCCCCAAATTGTCGCCAAGCCAAACGAATTTATGGCCGAGGTCAAGCGACCCAGACCTTCAAATTATAACAGTGATTTTCTATTAGCTATTTGTAACAAAATGATGTAATTTCCTTTACATACTTCTGTTTTATCGTTGTGGCATTTCTTGCACGATTTACTCTATCCCACACCATAAGATGTTTCGCATCGAAAACATTGCTACTTATACTAAAGAGTTACCTTCATTGGTTACGATAAAATTATCGTTGATCATAAATCACAGAACGGAAAAGAAATTAGAGCCTTACTCTTAAAATAAAATGAAAAAATAAACTAAAGACAAGAATATATATGGCTTCCTGTTATTACAGGGAGCACTAAGCTATTTTTAGCCTGTTTTATTTGCACTTCGGAGCTCATTCTTGTTAATTATTCTCCATATGAAGCATTAGATGCAAAATAACGCGAGTGCATTCATTTTACTGTCACTCTGAGGTTTTGTTGTTTAATGAAAGAAAACAGAGTGCGCCATTTGAAATGGAAGATTTATTCTCTCTCGCGAGAACGGGGAAAAATATTAAATATACGGCACTTGTCATTCTCTGAGGAATCTAAGGCATTTGTTTTCTTTCTTACATTAATGCGATTTCTTTAGCACAAAATAATACACCGAAGGATATTTATTTGAAGTTATATGCAATTTTCAGTGAAATTATAATTTTCTTTTAATGGCATTAAATCAACGCTAAGTTTCTACAATATATCAGGCTAAACAAAAATATCTCAAGCATATCTTAGCGTAAGGAAGGGGATTTGTTATCAAAGCAAACATTTAAGTTAAATATATTTATTCTTTCATATAAGTTTTTATTTTTTCTATTTTTGCTACTTTTTCTTAAATAAGCCCCTGTTCTATTTATCTGTTTTGTATAAAAGTCTAATTAGTACAATAGCGTATAAATAATATGACAATTCAGGTCCTAAATATCAAAGAATTGATTTCGAGCTAAAGTACATACATTGAACAGAAATAAACACAGATGTGACGCTAAGATTAGTTGATTTATATTCAAATTAAAGATATCCAAGACGCTTAAAACCAACGACACCTTAAATTACAATTTTCGACACTATCCTTTTCGACACCTTTCTTTACATTTACTATGCATTCGTTAATATGCACTGTAAATTAAATTTTGATATAACTAACATAACCTTTATGTAAAATAAGATACATTCGATATATCGTACAAAACATATCGATTACACATTCCATCCTGAGAATATTTAAAATCAATGCAATTCTATAAACCTCGTTTTCTTAAGAAAACTATATTCTCTCCGAAAAATGGAAAAGAAAGCCGCCATTTTTACGTTTCTAAAAAATTTTCATTATTATAACGAAACACTGCGAAATGAAATGCAGTCTTAATTCCAACACTGTTTCAGAACAAAAATGGCGAGACAGATTATCTACGTTGTTTCAATCATTTAATTTCACATTTTGATAAAAGAAAAAGACCTCGTTCTGTATGCTTAAAATGCTCGCCTACAAGGTGTCTTAAAGTGATTTGAAAAGATTCAACAACTTTACACATATATTTGAGTTTTCGAAGTTGATTGCACATCTTACATTGAATTTTCGAAGTTGATTGCACATCTTACATTAAGTTTTCGAAGTTGATTGCTCATCACAACATATCATATATTGGTTTGAGACAAGAAAAGGGCGAAAGAATAAAACCAAGGAGGATGGACGAATTGAAACTAAAGCTCGAAAATAAGATTCAGGATAGAAAACAAAGAAAGTAGCATGTGGATGCAATGCTAAAATTACAAAACTAAACCTCATTTGAATGCTCCTTTAACATAATTACCTTTGATAAATTAAATTATACCATTCATTCATAGACAATTGAAGCTGGCGTTTCTATTGCATCACTGTTCTTTCATTCTTCAAACGATCTTACATAAGCTATATAGTAGAATATGAATAATTCAAATGCAAAAAGAGGAAAATTAAAATTCATGGGATTTTGTTCCATTAAAATATGAAGACGCCATTGAGTTGACAGTCGTCAGAAAAAATAATTGCGGGTACGGTCCTTGTGGGTCTAAATCTGGTAATTCTCCTGACTATCCAAACAGTTTTCTCACAATTTCGAGTAGGGGCGCGGTAGCGCGCTTTCGTGCGTTAATACGCTCGGATGAAGTGCGTTAATAGCCACTGATTAAGAGCGTATTAACGCACGAAAACGCTCTGGCATTTTTTACTTTGTACGTCTTATAAGAAGCTTTAATAAAAGACCCTCAGTCTAAAGTTTTGTCCTTAATCTTATTTATTGAAATCAGACGTGATACCAACTTATTTATTAATATAAATTAAATTTTAATATACTGTATTTTTTGTATAGTAAATAAATATTTACTCAATGAAAAAGTCATAAAATTTAAACATATTATATTTTGAAATATAAATGACTACTAAACACATACACAGAAATTAAAAATATAAAATCTAAATTTTATTATATAGTATTTTATAAAATGCAATTGAAAGACCAGCTTCTGTCATTCATGCATCGCAACGCCAATAATACTCCCTACTTTTATTTTTAAGGAAAAATCGAAGAAAAGTACAAGGAAGTTTTAATTTGTTTTATCGATAGAAATAGGGTGAAAAAAAACAATGTGTCGTAGTGTTGTAATTAGAATTTCTGAATATGAGACTAATTTTCATAGTTTTATCTTTGATTATAGTTTATATATAGACTGCAAATTGTGTTAAACATTTTTATTACAAAGTTTAATCAACAATAAATGACAATTAAAAAATAGACTACATAAAAGTATAAATGCACAATAGACATCCGCTAGACATTCGTGAAGAACCTGGAGAGCCCATACAGCCCAGTAAATGCTTTTTGGTAAAGTTGCGAAAACACTTATTCAAAAATTGTGACACTTCTTGCCGAGAGAAGTACACAGCCATGAAGTTAACAGTAAAATGTTAAACCTTACAGTAGCTATTGAGGAGTGTTAAAAAGTATCTTACACCTGCTTAACTTTGTTCTATCTTCTAACAGTCTTTCGAATTTTAACAAATTTATAGAAATACTTTTAACAAATTTATAGAAATACGCACTAATATTCTCATTTTCGAAACAAGTAATACAAGCAACAGAAAATAATTATTGTTGCAAAATGTAACCTCCTTCATTATAAAAGGAGTCAGTAATTACACCAACATAAAACATCGGACGTGGGCAGCACATGACTTTCCCTACAGCCTCAAATTCATTTTCTTATGTTTTATTTCATAACGCATTAAAACGAGTTTAATTGCAGAAAATAACTTAGTTACTTTTCTGATGTTATATCCAATTTGCATTTTTAATGCATCTTCGTTTCATTTGTCAACTTAATGCAACAATGCAGTTTCACTCCTCAAAATTTACCGAAAAATAAAAATATCTCTAGAACGGTTCATCCTAGAGTCATGGGGTCTGTCTTATTTGTTTTGCTGTGTGTGTGTGTGTGTGTCAAAAGTACTTAATTACAAAAGTATTAAGAACAAAGAACAAGTCCTTAATTAATACAAGTGCAGAGTCCACTTCGACGACAATTTCATCCCAGTAGATCGCATCGGCTGGCCAGTTCGGAGATCCAGGGTTCGATTCCCGGTTGGGGCAGAAAGGTTATTGACAATAGGCGCCCGGACAAATCAACGCTGTAGGTTAGTGCAAGAAAATAACCCTAGTACAACCTGTACGGATTCAGTGGACTTTATAAGATTGAGTGCCGATTTCAAATAGAGAGGATAACGATCACGCAAGATACTCACCTGGGTAAAAATAGTAGTAGCAGGAGGCTAACCTGAGGTAAAAATAGCAGGAGGTGGTCAGTCAGATGGTCAGTTGCTCACCAATCTGATATTAGAGGATGGAGAATGCAGAGTCCACGTCGACGATAAAAACTTGCAATTTCGTTCTAGTAGCTCAACGGTAGAGAGTCGACTGGCCAGTTCAGAGATCCAGGGTTCAATTCTCGGTTGGGGCAGCAAGGTTCTTTACATAAGTATTTAATCATACAAGTACTTTATTAAAATGACATAAGTACTAATAAACAATTGCTTAATATATTTCAGTAATTTTAGTCATTTATTTCAGATTTTCACGATCTTTGCAAGCCATTTAGCAGAACAAGATCGGTTCTATTTTTCCGAATCATGCCAAAATCTAATCAGTATCAGGATAACCCTCAAGGGACGTAACTATTAATATTTTTATTTAAATATATCACGTGAGTCAGTACAACCACATGAACAAGCAATTCACACAGAATGAGCTTCATATCTTCACTCAAAAAATTTCCTCGAAGAAATGTCTTGAATTGTCTTACAGAGGCTATCGGTATTGGCTCTTTCAATTACAGCTATCAGTTCTAAATCGAGCTCTAGACGGAGAGACCAGAATCAATACTGGTTTCGATTTTGTTATTGTGTCTCAGTATCGAATAATTAATAACGACACGTACTATATGTCGGTGAATGTGTCGGTGCCATGACGAAACGTACTATATGTCGGTTTTGTGATTATGATCATTCCTGAAATTAACAAAAATCAGTACATAAACTTTACCAAGAAAGATCAATCATGCATAAAGCATTGATTATGAAACACTTTCACACTGAAATGCAACCCTTTCTGGTAGGTCGGACGGTCTGGGTCTCAACAACAACAACACTGAAATGCAATTTTATTTACATTTCTCTTAAATGCGATACATTCAGCGGTGATATTTCTAAAATTATCACAATAGTACAATAATTCTCTTCTAGTACTCTTCATATAAAGGGTTTAATTATTATTTTTTAATTGTTATTTAAAAAAATTACTGAATATATTTTGCTGAATATTTTTTTATATATTTTATGGGATAATTTGAATATTTCCTAAAACTTTCGAAGCAATTTGTGAATTTTAAATTCGCTTAAAAATGTTTGAAAAATTAGGTCCCATAGGATTCAATGTATTTCATTTTTTCAACCCGGGTTCAATCCAAAACTAATTGGGTGTTATTCATTTACTTTCCCATATATCCCACAGACCATCTCAACAACATACTAAAATTTCATTTTGATAAAGTCAGTTTTACGGCAGTTATGCGAATGGACAGACAGAAAGACAGAATGAACAAAGTCATAAACACTTTTCAACTATGTTATAAAGTGTTAAAACAGGTCAAAATCTTGAACTCTGAAATTTTCAAGAAAGATACTTTTTTCACATAATAAAAGAAGTTGCCTGTATCATCTGCAGCAGAAAATTGAAGCTACGCACAGCGGCGAAATTCGGTATAGGGGTATTCAGATCTTCGCACAATGCGCCTCGTAAAGTTTTTTTTTTCTTTTTTTTAAATTTGCATTAGTTTAAAAGTTAAAAACATCTAAAACAGAAAACTCCAAAATTGTGGGTTCAAATTCTTTTTTATTTCTAGCAGACGATTTTTTGAGCGCAAGAGATTCGAAATCAAGTATTGAACGAACAAATCCAGATACATGTCCGCAGCTGATTCTAATTTTTTGAATTTTAGAAATATCATTTCTAATTTTTTTTTAATGTAAGATTATTTAATCAATATAAGCATTCTGCCAAAATTTCGCATAAGTCGGATGTAAAATTTTGAAAATAACGTTTAATCTTTACTTTTGCTTTCCGATAAAGATTTTTTTTTCCTTTTTGAAGACGTTTTTATTAATGAATTATGATCGGATAATAAGCTGCTTATATTTCAGATTTCTGTTTTAAAATGCTTTTTGAACTTCATAATGCTTTTTGAAATATTCATAGTGTGCCATTATGTAAGTAGGCGTATCGTTAAAGCGTTGTTAGGTTTTCGAGAATTCGCCGTATGTTTAGGAGTCATTTTATTCAGAGGCTTACATTTTAAATCCCATTCAACGCTTGGTATTCATACTAGTTATATATATATCGAGCATAATTTGAATTTATTTCCCTTGCCCTAGTACAGACACTTCGTATCTGTTAGGTATCTATGTTTGATTAGACGTTGACATGAGTTAGAAAAATAAGTTCTTATAAAATATTATTTCGTCGCATCAGTCCTGATGAGTTGTCCCACGTGATGTTGACGAATAATGATCATTCCGCCAATATACATTTTCACAAATCCTTTGATCTGGCACTCAACATGAACTGCATTACCAGTCACTTTGGAAAGTTTTCTATAGATAAGTACCAATGACGGATGGTAGAATTCATAAAGGTGCCATAAAATAATACCATTCACTACTTTATTGTGCTTCAGTAAATAAAGAAATATACTTAGGAAATATGAAGAAAAATTAGTAATCATTATAAAACTGTTCGAAATAATCAGATGTGGGTCGGGATTTGAGCGCTTCGGTGGTCATTTAAGGCAGACAAAGAGAACATACTTATCTAGGGTGAATAGAAACTCTGTGTACAAACATGAATAGGACATGGGGAACGCTAAAACAAACCTTTTTCGCTAATGAATGGATGTCACCCTTTAACGATAGAAGGCGCCGTTGGGCTGTGTGGCAATGGTCTATTTTTCGCCATTATTATACGTAACGTGGACTTTGCATGGCACATCGCACGACATCTAAGGCGGTCGACGTGCATCGACCGTATAGGATTGCCGATGGAAAGGGAAGAAAAATTATCGGTAAATCTTACGGCGACTCTTCCGTTTCGATTGTGAGCCTCGTACGATAGATAGGTGATGGTCATACTACGCAGACCGTTCGACCTACCCAATAGCCACCACATGGATGAAATTTTGGACATACAGATTCACCTGCCTATATTTGTCGTAAACATGAAAATAGTTTTGTGCGGCGTCAAAGAGTGGAAGCAAGACCAGCGTGTTCGACTACCCTATCCCAGACCGAATGCATGCTGGCCATCTCACCCTTCTGTGAATCAGACCGTCCGACCTAACCGAAAGTTTAAGGAATCTATTTGGACGGTCAGAACAGTACCACCCAATGCAGACCGGAACTCAGTGGAGGCGCCATCGACAGGGACCGTACCCTCCTTCTCCTACTATCAACCTTTCTGACTTACGGATCCACATATTTAACGCGGCCGCATTCCGCCTTAACATGGGGACATTTTGAGGAAAGACGGGAATCGAACTAGGGTCATCGAAGTGAAATTTTCGTGCGCTAACCACTGGCCTGTCCCACTCCTTTATCTCACCATTCCATTCCATTGTACGGCCCAGACCGGGGGCTCACTAAATAGATATAGAGCTCCTTTAATTCCCGACTGGGAAAAAGTTTGACCACCTCACCTTTCGTAAAATGGTCCGTTTTGCGTGTACGAAGTACTGCGTTGCGAATAATGATGGCGAAAAATAATCAATTTACGAGCCAACAAACAGCGCCCTCTAGCGCCAAAATGTAATGTCGGCAAGCATACATTCATTAACGAAAAATGTTTTAGTGTTCCCTATCCCCCATTAAAGTTTTTACAGACAGTTTCAATTACACTAAACACTACAAACCTCTATGCATATTTTAGACACAGCGTTTCTTAGTTCAAACTGCCGCTAATGTAATAAAACTAAAATAACTTCGTTAAAAGTAGTATACAACGCAAACATTTCTTGCTTATGATTTTCTTTTATTAGCGTTCATCCATTTTTTGCTATATTTCTCTCTTTTTATTCATCATAGCTATTTTTAATCTATTCGTGCCATATATATGCATTATTCCTTTTTTTCTTCATTTTATTTTGTTTCGTTTTTTCAAACCCCGTATTCGCATTATAGACAGAAATATTTTCATGATCAATGTTTCACAATTCAAGATCTTACTGTAACGAATTTGATAAACTAACTACTTTAGCATTTTCAAAAAGCATTTTGCATTTATTATACACGATCTGCACACTTTTAATGATACTTACTTGTAGTCAAACTTCCTACTACGTAACACTGTATTTAACGCAAGTATATTTAACTTGATATAAACCGAACTAAAAGTTTTTGCCCATACGCCATTTAAACTTTTTTAAAATTCTAGATATAAAAAAATAAATAGTTTATTTAAAAATAAGTGGAAACCAACCAGTGGCGTATACAGGATTTTTCCAGGGAAGTGCTAAAATATATTGCATTCAAAATTTAGAGGTATACTTATATAATTAGAGATTACTAATTTAAAAATTATTTGGACCCATCAGACTCAACTAAAGGGTCTTTTTCCACAGTTCCTTGCCCCACTGCTGTATACTCACTTATAAGCTGAAATTGCATGATAAAATTTATTATTATTATTATTATTATCATTATTATTATCAACCTTGAAATATGTATTGCTACAAAGTAAATTTGAATAGATGTTATGAGCATCACATTTTAAAAATTAGTGTGTGAAAGTCCCAGGCCGTCCGGCTCGTCCAGAGGACTTAGAGCAACAAAATGGACGACCGGAAAAAAATTAGTGTGTGTAGCGCATTAAAAAATTGAGTATGCACCGATTTTTAAAAATTAGTATGTACTACCTTAAAAAATATTCCCCCTTTCATAACAGAATTCTAACCTTCCTGGAGGCAGAGCGACTAAACTAACAAATTGGACATTCATTAACATACCAAATGCAATAATCCTAAGTTTTCCATTTAGGTATAAGTTTAAATTGTTTTTATTATTAATATGCACTGAGAGGAAACACACAGTTGTTGTTTGATTTTCTAATTCCAAAAAGCATTTTTCTTATTTTATTTGGCTCTCATATTGTCTTTTAATTAAATTAACAATTTTCCAGGGGGATGCATTGGCACTCCCCCCCCCCCCCAAATACGCCCATGAAACCAATTAACAATACAATTTTTAAAAATACGCATATACGCATGTTTGAACATAATAGAGTCACATGACATTCAATGTAGCTAAATCACGCATTCCTTAACAAAGTTATCCAATTATGCTAAATCTGAAATCTATCCGAGAATAATCGCAATTTGTTCTAAATGTGTATACGCAAGCGATATTCTACTAATATTTTATTCTAATGACCGGTATTAAATTCTTTACATTCGAATTCACGATATCGAATAAAAAGTAAAAGTGCAATTTTTTTTTTTCAATTTTAACAAAAATTGAACTTTTTTAAACCTCGTGTGCATAAACAGTGGGCTGTGCCCAACATTGGAACATTTCCCAAAGTATTATGAAAATATTTTTATATCTATGTCAACCAGTCTATTAGTCTTTTACAGTTACGGTAAAAAGTGGTTAGAGAGAATATTACCAACAGCATTGCAGGGAACTTACTAAGAGTAGCTCCTAAAGAACTTGTAAATATCATAAATATTAATAAATCTTTGTGAAATGCATGTCTATGTATATCCTATGACGCTGCGTTCGTGATCTAAAATCCTGATCGTAGCTGATCTAAAATCCAACTGATTGCACGACAGATGGCACTAAAGTCCATGTGTGTTTAAAGAAAATTGGCGCTATTGTAAACAATCTTCTTACTCAATATTCTACGGGGGTGGTTTACAAGAAAATAGTACAGTTGTCGTAAATTTCGATAGGGGGGACTTTTTTCACATTCAAAAAGTGTATTACACTACGAACCTCACACTTGGCGGGATCTTTAATTTTGTCACACATTTCAAAGTCACACTGTAAACAGTAAACGATCGTTGCAGCTCGCTGTTAGCATCAAACTGGCACGAAGAAATGGGAAGATCCATGATGCCGGGGGGGGGGGGGGACTGCGTGATGTATGGGGGGAGAACTGCGTAAATTTCGAAATTGAGTTTAGGTTTTTATCACTTGTCTTTTACGAGCATTACAACTCATCATACAAATTTTGCATTATCAATCAATTATTAACCAATTAAACATTAAAACAGCTTGAAAGTATTTAGATTGATAGCAGGTTGGCTGGTTTATACCATGTTATTTTTTAATATCATTTAAAAACAGTAGTTGATAGAAAAAAAATTAATTTTTAGGAATTGGCAACACGCAGAGCATAATGAAAACATTTTCCGTATTTAAGGTTACCTAAATCCGCTGAAAACTATAAAAAGGGTACAGCTGTCGTTATAATGGCTATATACCACGTTATCTCAGAAGTAAAATGACCGACAACCGGACCCTTGTTTTGCAAATCATCACATGCATTATCGTAAACTGGAAGATTTCTAATGACTCGTTCGTAAAACAAAAATGTGAATTTCTGAATGGATCGATAGATGCATTAGATGTTATTCACGTGAAAATAAATTATCTATCATGACGGTAAAAGAATGTGCCTTGATTTGGCCTGAAAGAAGTCTTATACTTTCCAAATATCTTACGATGTCTAATATCCCCGTATAATCCCTTGGAAGCATTTTTATTTTGTCCCGTATCGACATCTTATTTCGCCTTCTTCCTATTGCCAAACAAATGATCTAATTCGTTTCCCTTCTACGACCTCCAAGATACATTCAAAATGCTGATTGGCTGACGAGAAGGATCATTCCCTTTGACAACTCAATCCATTCTTAAAAGGAAAACCAATCAGATTAACGTAGATAAATCACTGCATGTCCTTTTTCCTTAATGGTCGTTTATTTATCACTTTGCTTTTTATCAGAGGACATCTTAATGTAGATAAGGTCCTGCATAATTCAGAAGAATTGGCTGAATCTATATTTTCCTCGGCTAAATCTTTTCCTGTGAATACAGAGTCGCCGATAAAGTTGTAAGTAGGGCCAATACGTTTTGAACGATGGTGGCTTAGAACTATGAAAGTAAAGAATTGATATAGTAAAGTGGTCAGGCGCTACTAAATGAGACTGGCGACAGCATTTGCTATTGATAACATTTGGAAGTCAGCACTCCTATCTCGAAAACTGTAAAAGATGTAGAAAATAAAAAAAATAATAAATAGAATGGATACACGTCAACTTTAATAAACTTTTAAAATTAAAGACAACCAAAATAGGTTTAAAAAAAGTCTAATAAAAAAAACCTTTTCTCGACGTACATAAATTTACAAAGCCAAAGCGCTTTCGAGCATCGCCATGCCTTTCATCAGCGGCTCGCCTCTGATGGAGGACATGGTGATGCCCCGAAGCGATTTGGCTTTGTAAATTTATATACATCGAGGAAAGGAGTTTTTCTTAAATAACTTTTTTCAGCCTATTTTGGTTGTCTTTAATTTTAAAATAAAATAAAAAAGGTCTTAAAAAATTGTAGAGCATCACCAAACGAAAATAAAACGTCAGTTCATTTAATACAAAAGTGCTATTTACATAACTTCAGTTTATTTACATAACGCTATTCATGTTATTCAGTTTATTTACATACTATTTACATACATTATTTACATATTATTTACATACGCTATTTACATAACGCTATTTACATAACGTCAGTTCATTTAATACAAAAGTGCTATTTACATAACTTCAGTTTATTTACATAACGCTATTCATGTTATTCAGTTTATTTACATACTATTTACATACATTATTTACATATTATTTACATACATTACGCTATTCAGTTTATTTGCATAACGCTATTTACATAACGTCAGTTCATTTAATACACACAAAAGTGCTGTTCGCATAACTTCAGTTTATTTACATAACGCTATTCATGTTATTCAGTTTATTTACATACTATTTACATACATTATTTACATATTATTTACATACATTACGCTATTCAGTTTATTTACATAACGCTATTTACATAACGTCAGTTCATTTAATACAAAAGTGCTATTTACATAACTTACAGTTTAACAATGGGTGAATCATGTGGAGAAGTTGTTTCAGTGGAATGTAAAATAGCCTTTTCTTCTAAACTCTGATCGAACAAAATATAGATATAAGGATTTATTAATTTAACGCAAATATATTATATTGCAAGTAATGATTAAGCTGTTAAAATTATATTCATTGCAGTATATAGGAAAAGTCATGCGACCTACCTCTCAAAATCTCTTGAAAGAAGCGAGAAATTTGGAGTGAAATTGTACGGGATTATTTCGATTGGCAACAATGATAAATCATATTTATTCCAGTAGGGAGGAGAACGATTATGTATATATGAGAACGAATTTAACAGAAGTATCTCGTTTAAGGGTCACAGAACTCTTAAAATGTCAAAAAGTGTAAAATTGTATCCTATTCAATATATTATATCTTATAATCTTATCAAAAACACACTTTTGGTTTTTAGTAATAAATCTACATTTTATTTTAATGTACAAGTTTTTGATACATACTATAAAGAAATATTTTTATAGAGAGTTTTAAATTGTAAGCCATTTGTCGAACAAATATTGGGTATGGCAGTATACATGCATTATTCCTCAGAAAATTTAGCATACAAAACAAAACTTTTGGCATTTAATTAAGCTTCAAGAACAATTGCTTCTTTCAAATCCAAATTAATTTTTATTTAAAGTACATTTCTATTTAATGCAAAGTTACACTTTCACAAAATGTTCTAAATTTCAATAACATAACTTCTTATACAAATAAGAAAATATGAGAGTATTGAAGTTTATTTTAAAGCATTTTAAGGTTATTTTAAAGAGAAAATTTCATTAAAAAAAAAGGTTTTGAGAAGGTTCGGAGTTACCTTACACGCAATGTAAAAAAGAAATCACTTTCTGAGAAAAACAATTTTAAAATGTACTTTTGTTTACTGTTAGAACCTGAGACATTTAGGGTTTAACTCTAGTAATTATAGGAACTTTTTTTATGCAGCTATTTTTAAATGTTTAGGAACATTTGTGCTTTGATATGTATTTTTTTTTTAAATACTGAATATTTTGAAGATTAAACAGTCCCATGACCCCTTAAATAACGATCTGACAACAAATGCATTGCAAAACAAAATTTATTCTCTAAATGGAAGGAGCAAAACAATCAAGGAGGGGGACTAATTTCCCTATTAGATATTTTTTCTAGGGAGAAAACAATCCCATCTATAATACTATGGAAACTGTTGCTCTATTTGTAGATAAGTATATGTCACATTAAGAACATCATAGCGTGTCTCTAGTATACAGTTGCATCTAAAAAACAATTTCTTAACTAGAAAACGCCATACATTAATGCACTATCCTTTCACTTCACTTCATCTTCTCTTCGCTTTTTTTTTAAACTTTATGGAGTATAAGATAATATTTAAATATACAAAACACTTGATAGAATTATGAAGCTAGAGAAATCCCACTCTTTAGAAAAAAAGACTCTAACTTAATATTGTTTATTTTTTCCATTCGTTTATTCTCTTTTTTATATATTTTATTCCTACTCTCAACCTTTAAAGAGGCGCCCTAATCTTTAATAGATTTTCCTGAATTTCCGGTAACGTGCAATATTCAGAATGAATGTTTTAGTGACAGTGACAGGCAAATAAGTCATATCTTCCCCGGGGAGGGGGGGGGGGATAAAATCTGACGCCAGCAATGCATCACTTTTCCGACAGAATTCAACGAATTTTTCACGAGCCATCGTATGGCACACTGTTTTTGGGATTGATTCGTAAAATGAAATGAAACGTTTCTCTTAGGTACGTCACGTAAATTATTTCGAAATGTTTAAAATGACCTATATTTTGTATATAGATGTACTAATGAAATTTTAATTAAAAAATTTTAGTTAAAAAATTTTAATTAGAAGAATTATTTTCATTTAAATTTTTATTTGTTTTAATTAGAAGTTTTTAATTAATTTCCTATATTTAATTCGTAAACTTTAGATACGTCGTGATTAAGAGAGATAAACGTGATAATCCATATTTTTAAATCACTTAACATTTACAGCCACTACCTAAAAATAGCTAAAAGGCCAAACGAGTCTTAAGGGAATTATTCTTCATAAAACATAATTTTTTTCTCAAAACATCTTTAAACATTATTTAACATTATTTATTATTAAAAAAATTTAATTTATAAAAATATCAATTTACGGCACTTATTAAAACTTTATGAAAGCGGACCAAGTAATGACGTCGATATACTATTTATAATACTTTTATCGTGATATATTTTAATTAAAATTTTGTCTCGCCGTATTTATTAAAATACGTATTTCACAATATCTTTCACTTAGTGCAGATTCAAGACGTGAGTCATTGGTTCACGTTTTGGGACTTTTATCAGGAACGTATTGGCACGGTCTCTTTTATATATGTCCCGGCCAGTCAAAATCGTCTCCGCTTTGGTGGTTGGTTGGTTGGTGTCGTGTCCATAAGAGGTCAGATTGAACCATGTGCAGATATTACTGCCTTAGCGAGATCCACAATCTTCTCATTATAAAGATTTTCCTGGAAAGGGAATTCGCCAATGCGTTGCAAAGCCGCAAGAATTGCTGGACAGTCAAATATGTGTTCCAGTGTAAGCTCTTCACCTGGGCAGTTTCTACAGTATTTGTAGGTTGCCTCTTTCGGCCTCTCAAAACATTCCCATCTTAGCTTTGTAAAGAATCTTGCTTCCCCAACCAAGAGTCGAACTACAGATCTTCGTACTCGCCAGTCGACAGTCACGCTCTACCGTTGAGCTTCTGGGAACGAATTGCAAAGTCTTATCGTCAAAGTGGACCCTGCATGCTCGACTCTCTAATGTCAGATTGGCGTGCACCTGACAATCTGACTGACCACCTCCTGCTATTTTTACCCCAGGTTAGCCATCTGCTACTATTTATCATCCAGGTTAACTTCCAGCATGGTCGTTTACCTCCCAAATAAAAATCGGCGTTCAATATACCAGAGTCCACTGAATCTGTGCTAGTCGTTCTAGGGTCACTTTCAGACCTATGACATCTTTGCACTAACCTACACGGTTGATTTGTTCGGGCGCCATTATAAAGAACTTTACTACCCTAACCGAGAATTGAACCACAAATCTTTATTGGCCAGACGACGCTCTACCGTTGAGCTACTGGGACGCAAGCTCTTATCATCTGCAGCTTCTTTGACACAGGGCAGTCATTATGAAGCTCCGCTTTATTCTTGCCTGAATATAGTGTTTTGTCCTTAATACTTCTCGCACAATATGGTTATCCAAGGTGCATTGGACATGCCATCTCTGGTAGCATCTTAGTTACCCAGCCTTCTGTCACGTGACATCTCAATTGCATTATTTTTGCGGTGTTTTGCGGTCCATCGTTTATAGCTAGTATCATAAACGTGGATCCTTAGCTAAAGTCTATCTGAACATCTAAAAGTCTGGTTCTTTGTACCATCTACTTGTGTTTTTATAACTTAAACTTCTCTAGACATTTGAATTTATTAGTTCATTTCTTTAACTCATTCGTCATTTTCCCAGCTTAATTTTCACAATATTGGTTTGTAAAACACTGTACTGCTCCAACCGGTAATCTAACCACGCATCTTCATATTGAAAGAATTGCAAACTCTTCTCGTTGAAGTGAATCTGCAAGTTGTTTCAATAATTATTTCAAATATTATTTTTCTTTTCCTTGGATGGAAGAGATTTCGAACGAGTTAGCGCTATTAAAATAATCGAAGCATAAAAATAGAATAGGTGACACTGCACCTACGATATCCTTTTAAATAAGGATTTATTTTATTTGTTATTTTTGTACGACCCGTCAAAAATACCTCATTTTGATAAATATAAACGGCAAAAATGAAACGAAATTAACTGAAGTGTGGCTCAACTTGGCTTTTTCGTACCAGAATCCATTTTTAGTAACTTTCTTTTTCCAAATTTTTGATGAAATTTTTTGAAAAATTGGATTCGAATGATTGCAAATATAGTGTGTTACCCTTCACTTTAAAGGGCTTGAAAAAAATCTTTTGAATGATACCATACATGGTAATGTGTCCCCGGTCGGGGGGGACTTTACCCCCACCCCACCCTAAAGGGTGCAAATGACGTCATGAACAAAATAAATCTATTGCGGCTATTTTTCACAACAATTGCTGAAAGTATTAAGTCTCGTGATCCTTAAGCTATAAACAAACTCTTTTATGCATGATTATGTCAAATGTTGTCCTATGCCGCCATATTAAGAAATATAAACATTTGAATCAATGTTAAAGTTTTCACTTTCATTAAAAAAAGTCTATCTAGTTATAGATCTTTTTACTTTCCTTATATACAATAATGTATAAGGAAAGTATTGTGACGGGGTCAAAAATTCGAATTCGAGTTTTCGACGGGAGAGCACGTTTCAAGCATCCCTGATCACGAATCGAACATTTTTGAAGTGATGTCTGTGTGTGTATATATATATATGTGTGTGTGTGTGTGTCAGTGAGTCTGTGGAGACGATAACTGACGAACGAATGGATTGATTCGAATGAAACTTGGTACAAAAATTACAATCCGTAAACACTGGAAGCCGATTGTTTTTATACGCAATCGAATGTCCAGAACCTAAGTTTTCAAGTGAAATTTTGAAAAAATCGTCAAAAAAAACCTCTAATAAAGTTACGCAAACAGACATTCCTTATGTAATTTTTCATTAGAAAACGATTGACATAAATTTTAGAACGCTAACATGAACCGTTCTCGAGATATTGCACATTTTAAATTATCAAAAAATCATATAAAATAAAAAAAAATATTTCCTATTGAGAACTATGTTCACTTTTCATATGTAATACCATGCGATAAATATGTGACATCATTCTCGCGGATCTAGCTCGTTTCATTCATGAAAAAAGATACTTTGATAATACTGTTGTATTTGAGTAATACTGTTGTATTTGAACGCCAATAGTCATTTATCTGCCATAAGAATAACTTATTTCCCCGTCCATAACGCTTAGCGAGATTCTGGCGACGAATTTGGTGGGATGTCGCCAACTTGGCGACTTTCTTCAATGTTGCTAAATTAACGAAAAACTCGCCAAATGGATAAAAATGGCGCTAAATCAATGAAAATGACAACTCATTAACGAAAATTCAATATCTTGGAAAAAATATAAATATCTACTTTAATAATAATCTATTTTTTTACTGTAAAAGTAGTAAATTCATTGCATTATATAAGGAAAGTCATGTGCTGCCCACATCAGATTTTTTAGAACAAAGCCGGATATAAAGTTTCGTGAAAAGCCATTGATATTTGTGGCTGCTATGGTGTACACAAGAAATCGAATACAGACTGACTGACAGACGGACATCACTCCATAAATAGTCAACAGTGTTCAGAAGGTTTTAAAACATATATTGGCATTAAATTCTCGAAATCGAAAATTTTCATGAAAACAATATTTTGTCAATACTACGTACGTATGAGAAAGTAAACATCAAGTTGGCGGAAAACGTAGCATGCTGTCGGCTACATCGGATGATTCGTTCCGTTTGCTTGTATCTGGATGTTTTAAAGCGGCCTCTATTTAAACCGGGACCGTTTGGTCGTCACGATACATTTTCAATAAAAAATTAATTTCTTTAGCCAAAATTTTATTTCAGAATATTTTTTATCGGGGTACGTAAGCGATTATATCTTTCGCTTTTTAGTGAAACTCGAGAAAGCCTATTTTAATGAAGCGGAACTTTTGCATTCCATTATTAAAGAACTCCGACAATTCAGGAAATGATAATTTCCTTCAAAACGTGAGAAGAAATTACCTATTACAATCGATTTAAAACGTACAAAGAGGTGTAAAATATTTGCAAAATCAGCATCTATGAAAACAGGCGACACATCCAGGCCCGTAGCCAGGATTTCATTTCGGGGGGGGGAGGGTCTGAACCTTATGCTTTAAACCGTAATGGACCTTTACCTTTCTAGCGTTAACTTTTTCAATTAGTGCCGAGCTGTGACCCCCCCCCCCTTCGCCCTCTTTCCGCTGTTTTTTACTTTCCTTATATACATAATGTATAAGGGAAGTATTGTTGTGAAATGCTTGACCTCGTTTAATAATTATTTTCTTTCAAAATTTAACTTCCCGCAAATTCTAATTCACTTTCGATTATAAAACTTGTTCTTAGAAATTTATTCCAAATTTGATAAAGCGCCATTTCTGTATTCGGCCCTTTTGGATATTTCCCGCCAGTTTCGGTAAACCTTGGCGTAGTAATTTGTCACGCGCTTTAGTACATGTACTTCGTATTTGCATTTCATATTCCTTAACATTGGAACTCTTTTTCTTTGCGTCATGAACGCGTAATAACATTAAAGTTGCTTGAGTCTGTTTTCGGTGAATAGTTTTAGTTGGCGATGTAATTCCAAAGCAGTCGGACGTGTTCTTGCCCGCGGGGCAAAGAACAGAATGTATTTTAATAGAATGTATCTAAAGTTAAATTAATAATGAAGTAAATTGTTTAAGTCGCGTTTTAATGTAATTTCAAAGAGTCACGAGATTTGTTCATCATAGATTGATTATTTTGAGATGTCTAACCGGCGCAAACCACTATCGGATCCGCCGTTGTATTCGACGAATATTGTTCTGTAATGTCGGAAATCCAAGTGTAATTTCAAGTATCATCGTCAACAAATTCGATGTCTAATACTTCTTGATGTATATGATTTGGAACATGGTAATTTCTCATCAAATAAAGAAAAAGGTAAATTCAAAAGGTTTGAGTCATCATTGCTTGTCTTCTACTATCATCACGCCACCATCAGCTCCAATCGCTGTGTACAACCCTTGTCACATCAGCGCGGATCTCCCATCTTCTCCGATGCCCGAGAGAAACCGCCCGCAGCGATCGCGCTCCAATTGCTTGTGCAATCCTATTACAAATGCCGTGAATATCTTTTTACAACGTATGATGGCCGTCACGTTTTATAACAAATGGTGACCTCAACGTGTTCATAACATGGAATGTATTTTTTGGTTAGTCTTTGTTCTGTACCAGAACAAATCCTCGTTTGCGGCGGGGATATGTTGTGAAATGCTTGACCTCGTTTAGTAATTATTTTCTTTCAAAATTTAACTTCCCGCAAATTCTAATTCACTTTCGATTATAAAACTTGTTCTTAGAAATTTATTCCAAATTTGATAAAGCGCCATTTCTGTATTCGGCCCTTTTGGATATTTCCCGCCAGTTTCGGTAAACCTTGGCGTAGTAATTTGTCACGCGCTTTAGTACATGTACTTCGTATTTGCATTTCATATTCCTTAACATTGGAACTCTTTTTCTTTGCGTCATGAACGCGTAATAACATTAAAGTTGCTTGAGTCTGTTTTCGGTGAATAGTTTTAATTAGCGATGTGACGCGGACGGGGTAAGACGCGCTTTGCCTACGGAGGCAACAGAATGAGAAATCTAATTCGTAAAGTTCTAAGATATTTTAAATTAAATTAAATGTAATTAAGATTTTATCAAGTAGATCTTTTTCGGAGGTGAGATGATCATTTGAGGAATATTTATCAATTTGATTCTATGAAGTTTTGTCAACGACTTTGGTTTTTAACGTCAAGTTGCTTGTTCCTGTTATGAAGTAAATTATGCTTGAAGTAAATAAATCTATTAAGTTTAAAAGCCAAGATTGTATCGTCTTATTCTTCAAATGCTTTCGTCACCTGCATCCCGAGGTATTCATCAAAAGTGTTTTCTCGTCGACTATCTCCAATTCCGGAATAATCCGTCATCCCGAAGTGTCCGAGTTCTTCTCGTAGTTTTCGATTTAAGAACATACCACACAACGCAAAGAAGTTCAGCCATGCTTCATCACCACCCAGCGACCACTTATTCCGATTATTGCCGGTTGTGATTCCCTTGACTTGCGGGAACCGCAACAAGTGGTGCCATACCAAGTGCCACCACAGTATTGTGACGGGGTCGAAAATTCGAATTCGAGTTTTCGACGGAAGGGCACGTTTCAAGCATCCCTGATCACGAATCAAACATTTTTGAGGTGATGTCTGTGTGTGAAAGTATGTGTGCGTGTGTGTGTCAGTGAGTCTGTGGAGACGATATCTCACGAACGAATGGAGCGATTCGAATGAAATTTGGTACAAAACTCACAATCCGTGAATACTGGAAGCCTATTGTTTTCAAACGTAATCGAATGTTCAGATCACCCTAAATTGTCGAATGAAATTTTGAAAAAATCATCAAAAAATCAAAACCTTTAATAAAATTAAGCAAATAGGCATTTCTTATGTAATTTTTCCTTAGAAAACGATTGACATAAACTTTAGATATTGCACATTTTTCAAATAAATGTTTCCAAAAAATCCCATAAATTAAAAAAAATATTAACTGTTGAGAAACATGTTCACTTTTCATATGTAATATCATGCGATAAATTGGGTAACATCATTCTCGTGTATCTAGCTCGTTCCATTCATGAGAAAAGATACTTTGAGTAATACTTTTGCATTTGAACGCCAATAGTCATTTATATGCTATATGAATAACTTATTTCTCAGTCCATAACGCTTGGCGAGATTTTGACGACGAATTTGGCAAAATGTCGCCAACTTGTCGACATTTTTAAATGTTGCCAAATTAACGAAAATCTCGCCAAATGGATAAAAATAACGCTAAATCAATTAAAATGACGACTAATTGTCGAAAATTCAATATTTTGGAAAAAATATAAGTATCTACTATAAGAAAAACCTATTTTTTTGCTGTAAAAGTAGTAAATTCACTGCATTATATAAGGAAAGTCATGTGTTGCCCACATCAGATTTCTTTTTTTTTCGATTTCATTTTTCCTCTTGATTTTTAAATATTACAACTTAAACTTGTTACACCTCAATTATTTAATCTAAGGAAGTAAAATTAATTACTACAGTATTTTTAAATTAAAAATTTATTACCACAAATACCTATAAATATAAAAACTTTGAAGGTGGAAAGTTATAATTTACTTATTTTATTTATATTTCACTTATTCAAATTCCAACAGTGAATTAACTGCCATTCAAGCTCAATCGCAGATTGACATTTTTTATTTGCTACAGAAGCAATCTCCTCGACTTTTTTCCCTGCCATAATATTTATGACCTTATCCGCTGGTCAAAATTGTAGGAACTTTTCCCGATGCGAGGATTTGAAAACGAAAGTTGAGCCGAAAGTGACTTTTGTTTTAAAATCTGTAAAAAATATTTGAATTTGTCCCTGAGAGTTGAAATTAATATATTTTTACTCGCAATTGTCTGCTCTTTCCGGTCGTGTGATTTGTTTTTTTCTACGACGTCTGGATGCTGAAGAAAAAAGGGGAAAGAACGGTCGAAATCGCATAAAACATTAAATAATAAAAAACAAGAAAGATCAATCATGCTTAAAGCATTGATTATGAAACACTTTCCATCTTCAATGCAATTTTATTTAAACAAGTCTAAAATGCAATACATTCCTCGGTAATATTTTGAAACTTATCACAATACTGCATTAATTTATTATATTTGAAAACTTAAACCTTCATAAAAAAAAATGAACTTCATTCAAATGACGGCATTGAAATATAAATTGCCTGGTTTAAACATCTCTAAAATGTTATACATTCCTCGGTAATAGTTTTAGAATTATCATAATACTACGATAATTTATTATATTTGAAAACTTCATCGAAAACAACTGAAATTAATTCAAATGCCGTCATAGAAAAAATAACACGCCTGGATCTCTCTATAAAAACAGGATTTCATTCATAACTTTCTCCCATTCGTTTCATTCATCACAATACTATAATAATTTATTTTATTTAAACATTTTGTTTAAGACCATGGAGCTACAAAACATTAAACTCTATGCTTGAAACTTCATCGACATAAATCGTCCTTCTCTTTATGAAATCAATTAATATTTCATTCATATCAGCCATGCAGACTCCATGGACTAAATTATTTTGTGTTAAAAAAATAGTGGAATTCTAAAATACAACTCATTCTATATATTTTGCTGTTTACATTTTACATAGGTGAAAAATAGGCTTGGTTGTAGAAATAATCAAATTTAGATGAGCATTTAAACTCAAATATATTGTCATTGCGTTGTTTCAGTATGTAGATGCACAGAATTTAAGCAAAAATAAAGTAGTTTCAAGACGGATACAACACTCAATATGAATTAAAAAGAACTTAAAAAAATCACGATTTTGAAACAAGATGGATGCCATATATCATTTTGAAGTGGGTCTTGTGATCGTTTCATATCATGGTCACGTGATCGTTTCATATAAGAGGTGCAATTATTATTTTAATTTTTATTTAAAAAACTAATGAATATATTTCGCTGAATTTTTTTTATATATTTTATGGAACAATTTGAATATTACCTAAAATTTTCGAAGCAATTTGTGAATTTTAAATCCGCTTAAAAATTTTTGAAAAATTAGGTCCCATAGGGCTCAATGTATTTCATTTTTTCGACCCGGGTTCAATCCAAAACTAATTGGGTGATATTAATCATTTATATTTCCATAGGTTCTACAGACCGTCTGAACAACATACTAAAATTTCATTTTGATTAAGTCATTTTTACGGCAGTTATCGTGCTAACGGACAGGCAGACAGACAGACAGACAGAATGAACAAAGTCATAAACACTTTTCAGCTTTGTTGTAAATGTTAAAAAAACTTCAAATTTTAAAAATCTGTTTTCACTTGTCACCTTCCCCCCCGCCTCCCTCGGGTCTCCGATTGCCAAATTTCGTAGCTCTGCGATGCGCTATCGCTGAGCCTATAGTGTATAAGACACACAGACAGACATTGCCATTTATTATAAAGAAGTGAGATCCTAGAAACACTTCAAAATAGCATGAAATACTAGGGGGTAATATAAGCGCCGGGTTTTCAAAATCTCAATGGGGGCCCGCGGGACCAACTCTCAAGGCCCGTCTATGACAAAACAGAGCAAAATGTCATTCATCTGCAATTCGGTTCTGCGTGGGCCGTGGGGTCTCGAGCCCCGGAGCGGAGCCCCCCACGAAACCGGCGCTAGTGAAGGATAAAAAAAAACTTATCAAGTATATACCTCTCTTAGCGGCGATTGTAAACTAAGCCAAATTTTAGGGGGCGATAGTATTATAATTAAGGCGATTCCACTGCTGCTAAAATGCGAACGCAATAACTATAAACTGCCTACAGGCAGCATGTTAAAAAACAAGTAATGGAATATTTCATTTTTGGAGCTAAAAAGGTGCTTTACATTGATGTAAATTGGGAATTGACACAGAGTTGAACGTCAAGTTTCATTCGTGACTAGAGATTTCTTTCTTTTTTTTTTTTTAGATTTCGGGGGGGCTTCAGCCCCTTGAGCCCCTCCCCTGGTTACGTGCCTGGACCCATCCATTAAATGCGACAAAATAATAATTAATTTATAAAATTAAAGGGAAACCGTTCGACGAATGACGTAACTGCCATATATATTTTTTTCCTTTTAAGAAGACTCAGTAGAAAAGGGTTATTGCGTCTATAAACAGGTTATTAAATGGGATATTCTAGGTCTTTATTGCGCTATTTATACCTTCGTTTGGGCACTTCACTGGGTACCTTACATACTGCTAGGTAGCTTTTCTTATGACAGAACGTTAGTACATATATATTCTATTTGAATCCATAACTATTTAAATAGCTCTTCGCCGACGGAAAAAGCTTTTACACGAATCGCAGTTTTAGCGATGCTCTATTTATGCGATTCGTTAAATACGTTGATAAATATTTATGAGCTATCGCAACTTTGTGCAGAAATCTATTTTCCACATCTTTATAATCTCTTCTGGAAATGTCACCTTTTACTTTCGCTGCAACGCATGGTCATGTGAAGGGAAAGTATTGGAATCATGTCGAAAATCCGTCGAATTTTCGACGGATCTATAAGTTTCGGGAACTCTAGAACACGAAAAAACTATTTTTAGCGTGACGTCTATGTGGGTGTCTGTATGTGCATCTGGTGTGTCTGTGTGTGTATGTCTGCGTATCTGTCTGTGTAATGTATCCACTCAAACTCAAAAACTAATTGACTAATTTCATGAAATTTGGTAGATAAGGCATTTGTGGGTTACTCTGGTACTGATTACATTTTTGTTCGATTCGGAAAAAAAGAATCCGCCTTTTATCGCGAAATGGCCCGCAAACCTAAAGATATCAGATCTAAAATAAAAGACTACATAAGCTCAAATGTATAAATTAAATGCTTGTTTTATACGAAATTTTAGACAACAAAACGCATAAGACTAACTCCATTTCTCTAATGGGCCATTTTCGAGATATTTAAATGTTCCATTTTAAGGAACTTAAGACGTTTTTCACTGTAGTTAAAACACTATTTAATGAAACTTCTTAAAACTCAGTAGTTAAGTCCCTTGATGGCTATACTGGTGCTATTTAAATTTTAAAATGATTCGGAAAAATAGAGACTCTTTTTTCCAAAATGGCAAGCAAAGATAGTGAAAATCTGAAATAAATGACTAAAATTGTTTAAATATATTCTATTTTTTTTATTTAATATTAACCACTAGGTCATTAGGCCTCGAGCTCTCCAATACCTGTTTAAATATATTAATTAATTTGTTATATATATTAATTAATATATTAATTAATTTTTTAAATATTAATTAATTTGTTTTTCAGTTAAATTTTGACATCAAAGCGAATAAGACTGAAACCATGACTGTAGGATGAACCGTTCTCGAGATATTTTAACTTTGGGGGGAATTTTGAGGAGCTGAAGAGTGAATTAAGTTGCCAAATCAAACGAACATGTATTAAAAAGGCAAATTAGATATAATATCAGAAAAGTATCCATGTTATTTTCTGAAATTAAACACAATTTAATGCATAATGAAATAAAAATGACAAAATGAATTTAAATGTGCAGGGAAAGTCATGTGCTGCTCACATCAAATTTTTTTCTTCTAACGCTCATTTGAGGGGGAGGTGGGAAACTTTTTAAAGGCATCATTTGGCAGTATGTCCAGAAGTGGATATACTGCCAAACAATGTTTTCTTCTAGATTTTAAGTTGAACTGCATTATGGGGGTACATTATTATCACGCATTTCCTTGGGATTTCTTTACTGAAAAGGAAAAATTCGTAAAAGTCAACTGTTTGCTTTTAGGAAACATGAAGATTTACAATCCAAAAGACTCTTGAGTTTTTAAGGGCCCTTGAAAAGGTTTAAATTTTATAATAGGTCCTCAAAAGTCCTTGATCTTTACATTAAAATTTTTGGTTTTATCTGGTCACACAGTTTTTCTTCAGGCTCTGATCATCCAAATAGTTTTGTTACAATCAATTTCAGTAATTTTTTTTTTCTCTCATAAAAAATAATTAACTTGTTGTTTCTTTACAAAAAAAAAAAAAAAAAAAAAAAAAATTGCATGTTTGATAGTTAAAACTTTTTCATCTTTTTGTTGCATGAATTTGGCAAAAACATGTAAGATATAAGGCTCAAGAAAAATAAAATTTAGGTCCTTGAAAAGAGCATTTTTTTATTTATGAAAAATTGTGGGAGACTTATGCACCTACCTACAACTTGTGTACACTTACAACTTTATGGTGTTGCGATTTCAATTGTGAGCAGTGTAAAATCCAGGTTTGAATGTCGAATATGACTAGAGAACACTGTGCCCACACATAGGCTCCTATTAGCTTCACTATAATCCTAAGAGCTTCACTATAATCCAATGCAATCCATTCCGAGATTAAAGAACATCAATTTAAAGAAGTTTTCCTACTAAATTCTTTGAGTAGTAAGAAAACCTCCTATTTCCTACGATGCAGTTTGATTTCTGATTCCTATTGGGCAGTTTGGTGCATATTTTATGCAGTAGAAGGTAATGAAATGAAGAGTAAAAAATTCTTTTACACCGATGATTTTACAAAAATTCTTGTGAACATTTTAAGCAACTCATGTGCCATCTGCTCATCTGATTGCCTATGTCTTTACAGACGAATGACATAAAACACGAAACTGTGGTCCAAAGGCAATCAGTAGCTGATCGAGTAAGCAATTTCATTCTTTAACCTTTTGCTAACGGGTGGGACAGCGTCCATTTCAAACGAAGAACCTCTCAAAAAGACAGGTATTTGACATATCCTATCGCAAATAGTTCGATCCACCTTTGCAGGCATTGGTGCCCATGAACGCTAATATCTGCAAAGGGGGGAATCGAAGAAAATTTTTATTAAATAAAGTAGGTTTTGCTATAATAATTCTTTCTAAAATTTTGAAAAATGTGTGGATAAAAAATATTTCTAGTTAAAACAGCCTGAAACAAAAAAGTATAAGCTAGAGATGTCAGCTTTATAGATACATTTTACAGAAATTGCTGAAAGATAAGTTACTCATTATCTGTTTCGCTGTTTCTAAAATGACCACGGATTACAACGTATTGTGTAGACAAATTTGAATTGCGTTATTATTTGTTTGAATTCTATGAAAATTCTTTCTTGTTATTTTATAAATTTAAATGGTCCCTCTCTTCATATTGAGTCCTTTAAATACCTAGTTTAATCACTTTCTTACTACGTAAGATGAAACGTAATTTATAAGTTCTCTTCTATATTTGCATGAAATGCTTTAAACGTAAAATAATTTCCTTTCTAATTTCAGAGTTTTGTTCTTGAAACTGGGTGAAAAATGTATCTTTCTTCACTATAGCTTCTGAAAGTACTCGATAGTTCTTTCCAAAAATGCCGGTAAGATTTATTAATAATATAAACACCTTGATTTATTTGTCTATTTCTCTATCTAACTCTGAGTAACGCTTGGCGAAATTTTTGGAGAGATATCGCCAACTCGGCGACTTTTTTTAAATGCTGCGAAATTAAAGAAAATGTCGCCAAATCGATAAAAATGACCCCAAATTGATAAAAATAACCCCAAATGGATAAAAATAACATCAAATCAATGAAATTAATAGCTTTTTGAAAGGGAATAGTATTGTAATGATGTTTCAATAGCGTTTGTTTGTGAAGTCCAACCATTCCACTTGGCGACAAATTTAGCGACTTTTTAAAATGTCTCCAAATTTACCAAATGTCGCCAAATCGATAAAAATTTCGCCAAATTGATAAATATGACTTAAAATTAATGAAATTAATTGTGTTTCGAAAGGGGATAATATTGTGATGATATTTCAGTAGCGTTTGCCAGTCAGTCCAAACGTCCCACTTGGCAACAAATTTGGCGAATTTTAAATGTCGCCAAATTAACGACAATGTTGGCAAATCGATAAAAATATCTCCAAATTGATGAAAAATGACGGCAAATTGATACATTAATTGTGTTTTGAAAGGAGACAGTATTGTAATGATGTTTCGGCAGCGTTTTTCTGTTAGTCCGACTGTCCCACTTGGCGACAATTTTGGCGAGTTTTTAAATTGTCTCAAAATTGAACAAAATATCACAAAAATTAACGAAAATGTCACCAAATCGATGAAAATTCAATATCTTGGAAAGAATATAAGAATGTACTATAAGAAAAAGCCATTTCTTTGTTCGTTCGTCCGTGACGTTTGGCAAAAAATTTGGCAAAGAATTTGGCAGGATATCGCAAATGTGACCAAATTGATAAAAATGACTCCAAATGAGAGGTAATATTTTGCAAATTCTGAATTCTATCATATGACGGACATACCTTCTAGTTGTTAATAGTCACATAAATCGAGGGTTCTTTAACTATAAATTTGTCCGTTGCAGCCTTGTTTATAGCATGAGTCAAATTTTCAAAAAGAAAAAAAAAATTGAAGCCGGCTGCGTGGTAGGGCTATTATTAAGAATATTAACTTCTAACTAATAAATTGACATAAAATGAGAAAATCCCCCCCCTCACAACTTAATACATATGAAGAAGATAAGGGTAATTAGAAGAATTTCTGTATTGCCTGCATTCAACTTTTACCGTTTCATTGTGTGAAAATAGAAAATATATGCGCATGCAATATCTGATATTCTATTGAAACATCCATAAAAAGCTGTCCCTTCTCAACTCAATAGTTCGGTCAAGATATTTGCTTATGACATTAAGAAACGAAACATATCTGTCCGATAAAACCTATGGCCATGTATCGTTGCCTGACAGTCTTCGTACTCATATTTTCAGAACACGAGCCTAAGGAACCCATAAAAATATCTTGATTCCTATAACATCTTGCATTTTCGCTCAGTGTTGCAATTATTTGTAAGCTACGGAATATGGAATAAGGTACAGAGCAGATTCGAAAAGATCTTTATGGTTAAGGCAATATTGTATGGGTGGGTATTTATCTTGTGGCCGAAAGCTCTTTCGGATAAGTACATGCGAACCTTTAGTAATAATCTGGAAAAAAGCAATGAAGCTGAGAATAATAGGTCGTCCTCATTTCCTGTGAAAATTCTTACTATAGACAGGAAAAAATAATTTATTTTATTATTAGTTTTACTAGAATCCCATAGTAGGGAAAGTATTTTAATGGGGTTAAAACATTCAGATTAAATGAAGTTAGCCTTTGCGCACTCTAGAACGTGAATCGAGTATTTTAGTCATACATTTATATATGTGTGCGTGCAAAATATATATCCACGCTAACTCAAACATTACCCGTCAGACTTTTTCAAGACTTGATAGCCGGGTCACTCATGCGTTACTCTAATGTCAATTGGATTTTATTAGAATTAAAATTATAGTACTTTGTTTTCGTTTGTTTCTTATACACTGTTCCATAAAATCCTTCCTAGGCTATTTTAAAGAAATCTCTATATTTTTTTAGTTTGTATGTTACCTATTTTACAATATAACGAAAGTATTTCTGTCCTGAAAGTGTGTAAATTTAAATTTTTACAAAATCGTAAAGAAATTTCCTGATCTCATTTCGAATATTTTTAAAATTGCGTTTATGTGATAGAGATAGAGAGAGATAGAGAGATAGATAGAGAGAGAGAGAGAGAATGAACTCAAGAAGGAATCTCTCATCTTCACAAAATTTTATATTCAGAAACATTATATAAAAAGTAAGAACTATATAAAATGTCATAACTGAGTTGCGTGACTAAAATGCGCTATTTAACATTTAGGATTTCTATAACCTTTGTTTTTGTTTTCGAAAGGATATTTGAGGAAATGACAATCGTTTTGGCCTTTTCCCGCCATACTGCGTATAGAATAATTTGAAAACAATACATCGGACTTCGTGAGGCATGATAAAGGCTTTCTTCTTCAACCCAGACCGTCCGACCTACCAGAAAGGTGTAAGGTATCTGTTTGGACGGCCAGGAAGTGCCACCCAATTTAGACCGGAACCCAGTGGGGGAGGCATCCACAGGGACCGTACCCTCCTTCCCCTACCACCAACCTCTCGGAAGGACTTACGGACCCACATGTTTAACGTGATCGTACTCCGCGTGAACACGGCGGCAGTTTGGACAGCGGCGGGAATCGAACCCGGGACTACCGAGTGCAACCTCCGCGCGCTAACCACAGGGCTACCGCGCCCATTGATAAAGGCTTTGGAATACTATGCATATTAACACAGATAAACGTAAACACAGATGCGACTGATGAGAATCACATGTGCTTTATTAAAAGTTTGTTTGGCCGTTAGTATATTTAAAGACTAATTCCTTTCTGAATACGTGTTCTTTGTTTGCATAAGCTCTTATTTGTTATATCCCCTCTGAAGATTGATATTAAGGAAGTGCAGTCTCCTTCATGCCAGCCCGAGTCATTTGAATTAAAAATAACTTTACAGCAGTAGATTGGTTTGATCACACACCTGCGATAATATCCACTTAGGATTTTCTTTATATATAGGGTGACTTCTACAAAACGCTCTTCTTTGAAGGTATCACTCTTATCAATGCTACCCTATTGTCTTCACCTTTACTGAATACGTCGGGCATGGGATGATTAAAGTTTAGTTTTAAAAATGAAACAACTGGGGGGAGGGGGCTATTTTAAAATACTTGTACTGTTTATATAAAAGCAAACTTCGTATAACTACATCACACAGTGAAAAATTAGCGTGTCACACCTAATTTTGTACTGCATGCTGTAGTTATAAATATCATTATTTTAGCGGCTTAATTATATCATTATTTTAATATCATTATATATCATTATTTTAATATAATTATATATCATTATTTTAATATCATTATACATCATTATTTTAATATATATGTCATTATTAGTTATATATATTATTATTTTAACGGCAGTTTTGAGCATATTTTGACTAATCGTTACCAGTTGTTTATTAAAATAAACAACTGGATAAAAATTGTAAAGGGACGATTTTACTAGCTTTCGGTGATTTATTTTTATATACGAATTTACATCTTTTTGGTGATAGAAATATACCACCATGTGTCTTCGTTTATAAGTTAATGCAGAAGTATACGAATTGGGAGGTTCGCTCCTTCTGCCTCGGGTGATTTTATTTAAATCGACTGATGTCCCTGTAGAAAACATTTTATAAATGAACGATTCAAGATCGGGCCTTAATACGAGTTAATTTATACTCACCTACAAAATACACATTAAATATCATTGATATTTAATAAATATCTTCCAATCTGTAAACATTGAGCGAATGAGATGATGTCGAAACGTAATAACTGTTATAAAACGTTTATTTTCGTGACTGAAAAGTGCTAAATAAGGTCAAAAACGATGCCAATTAGTGAATCGTGCAATATTGAATTTAGTAAGCCAACTGTTTTAACCACAGTTAATATATCAGTAGAAAAGCCTTGTACAGAAGATAAAAATTTAAAATAACATCATTAAGCGTAATTTGGCCTATTTCGTCTTTTTAACTTCGGTTTCTTGGTCTGGCTAGAGCTAAAGAAGTAAATCCAAGGTATCTTCGAAACAGCTGCATTGTTTATTAATATGTTCTTAGTTGTGTTCTTTTATTTTTTCCTCATGTTTATTTCAATTTCATTTTAAATATTCTATTCGTATGAATATATAATTCTTTCATTTTAAATTATTTTAAAATATATCCGTTATTTCTAAACTGCCCAAGATATCGCTCTAGAATGATTGCCATTATTTTTTAATGAAAAAAATATATAAAAAACGTTCGCTTTAAAACAACATTTTGATAATGAGTTGTCCTCTGAATGAATAAAGGAAAAATCTGATGCCAGTATGTTTAGATATTCTAACAATGGCATCCAATTTTGGTAGAATTGCAAAATGAATTTCGAAAGATATCGCGTCCACACACACACACACACACAAGGAGGATACGGTCCCTGTGGATGCCTCCCCCACTGGGTTCCGGTCTAAATTGGGTGACACTTCCCGGCCGTCCAATCAGTTACCTTACACCTTTCTGGTAGGTCGGACGGTCTGGGTCTCAACAACAACAACAACACACACATACTGACATTCACAGATACATGCACGCACATAAACGCATACACATAGATATTACCACAAAACAAAAAAAAAATTAGAAAACTAAAATTCAAATTTTCGACTCCGAATAATATTTTCATCTCATTATGATTACTTTATAATGTAAAGTGATGAGAGTGAAATAAATTTTCTAGAAAATTCTCTTTTGTACGAATTACTTTAAACATTTCCAAAATCACATTTTTTAGAAATATAAGTAAGATTTCGCGTCATACGACTGTAGGTTACTTATCTAGAGGAAAGTGTAACTTATTTCTGAAATCGTTAATCAAGTTGTGAAAATCACATTTTTTCTGGATTTCTTTTATTATCATATCTTCTCTTTTATCCTTCGCGAAATGTTCTCTTATTCCACTGTCTGCAGAAACACCTGAGAAGGAAATGTGTCCTGTTCATCACTCGGCGTTCATTCGATAGCTTCTATAAATAGTTCTATTAAAGCTGGAGGCTCTACAGACCAGAACAGGAATAAGATGTCCACACGAATCCCTGGAGGTTTGCTCGGTGAGACGAAATACTCCTTGTCCACGACGAGATTTGCTTCTTCTCACAAAGAAGAAATGATGTAGTGAAATAGAGAGGCGTTATTTATTTGTTTTACATTATATTCCTTACGGTATGAGGTTTCCGTGCATAGCTGGATAAATAGATAAATACAAACTTCCAAGATAATAGTATGGATTTCATTTATTTCTCAACTGTGATTCTATGAAATCGATTTATAATTATCTTAAGTGCAGAACGTGTTAGAAATAACCATGGACGTATGTAGGATTTTTTTACAGGGGGGGAGGGGGCAAAATTGATTGCACTCGAAATTTAGAGATTACTATGAACCTTGAAATATGCATGGTTACAAAGTAAATTTGAATAGATGGCATCGCATTTAAAAAATTGTTTGTATAAATTATTGTTTGTAAAATTAATAATAATAATTAATTAATTTGTAATATTGTTTGTAAAAATTAGTATGCAACCATTTTTAAAAATGAGTGTATACCACCTTCAAAAAATATTCCCCCTTTCATAACATAATTTTAACCTTCCTGGAGACAGAGCAACTAAACTAATAAATTGGATATTCATAAACATACCAATAATCGTAAGTTTTCCATTTAGATATAAGTTTAAAATGTTTTTATTAAAACACACAGTTGTGGTTGTTGTTTTTGTTGAGACCCAGACCGTCCGAACTACCAGAAAGGTATAAGGTAACCGTTTGGACGGTCGGGAAGTGCTACCCAATTTAGCTACACTTGGGAGCTACACCCTTACTTTAGCTACATTTGGGGCTACACCCAATTTAGCCAATATACACTTGGGAGAAAACACACAGTTGTGGTTGTTGTTGTTGTTGAGACCCAGACCGTCCGACCTACCAGAAAGGTATAAGGTAACCGTTTGGACTGCCGGGAAGTGCTACCCAATTTAGACCGGAACCCAGTGGGGGAGGCATCCACAGGGACCGTACCCTCCTTCCCCTACCACCAACCTCTCGGAAGGACTTACGGACCCACATGTTTAACGTGATCGTACTCCGCATAAACACGGCTGCAGATGTGGCAGCGTGCAAATCCAGCGCCAAACCACCGGACTACCGCACCCGAAATGTGCCAACAGCACGCGGTGTTCCCAGGTGGTCACCCACCCAAGTACTAACCGCGCCCGATGCTGCTTGACTTCGGTGATCTAACGAGAACCGGTGTTTACAGCACGGTAGGGCCGTTGGCGCCACACAGTTGTGGTTAAATGTTCTAATTCAAAAAAGCATTTTCTTATATATTTTTTTCCTCATATTGACTTTTAATTAAATTAACAATTTTTCAGAGGGGGTGTTTTGGTACCTCTCTGACTCCCCCTAAATACGCGTATGCACATAACATCTGTCCTTTTGAGGTCTTTGGGGCATATGAGGTCCTTTCTTTTAGAAAATACCTCTCTTCATGTCCTCTTTGATTGGTTCCTATGCTTATTAACCCTTTGAGGACCATGGGACATATGTGTCCCATAACTTCAAAAATCATTTATAAATCATTGAATGCGAATAATTATTAAACACTTTTTTTTTTTTGGTCAGTATTAAGATTCTGATATTTCAAGAACAAAGAAAAAACATTATTTAGTAATTATCCACATTCAACGATTTATAAATGATTTTTAAAGTTATGGGACACATATGTCCCATGGTCCTCAAAGGGTTAATAAGATTGATAGCTTTGATAGTGATAACAATACTGACTACCAAAACGTGAGGCATCAAAACCTCGGAACCAGGATTCGATCCGTAGATCAGACAGTATTGACATAACAGCGGGTTACTCTCTTGCGGATGTTAAATGGTATTAAGTTCGGTGTCCCCCATAATATGTACTCGTATTTTTATAGGGCAATGGTTTTTGAGAACCACTTCAGCTATCAAGTGCCTAAGAGGCTGTCCATCGGTATATCCAACATTGGTTACTTTATGGTATTGACTACTTTTGCTTTTATTTTTACTTTCCCTATATACATAATGTATAAGGAAAGTATTGTGACGGGGTCGGAAATTCGAATTTGAGTTTTCGACGGGAGAGCACGTTTCAAGCAACCCTGATCACGAATCAAACATTTTTGAAGTAATGTCTGTGTGTGTGTGTGTGTGTGTATGTGTGTGTGTATGTGTGTGTGTGTCAGTGAGTCTGTGGAGACGATAGCTGACGAACAAATGGACCAATTCAAACGAAATTTGGTACAAAAATCACAATCCGTAAACGCTGGAAGCCTATTGTTTTTATGCGCAATCGAATGTTCAGAACTCCCCTAAATTTTCGAGTGAAATTTTGAAAAAATCATCAAAAAATCAAAACCGCTAATAAAGTTACGCAAATAGACATATCTTATGTAATTTTTCATTAGGAAACGATTGACATAAATTTTAGGGCGTTAACATGAACCGTTCTCTAGATATTGTACATTTTCCAAAAAAATTATCAAAAAGTTATATAAAATAAAAAATATATATTTCCTATTGAGAAACATGTTCACTTTTCATATGTAATACCATGCGATAAATTGGGTGACATCATTCTCGTGGATCTAGCTCATTCCATTCATGTAAAAAGATACTTTGAGTAATACTTTTGTATTTCAACGCCAATAGTCATTTATCTGCTGTAAGAACAACTTATTTCTCCGTCTATAACGCTTGGCGAGACTTTGGCGACGAATTTGGCGGAATGTCGCCAACTTGACGACATTTTAAATTGTTGCCAAATTAACAAAAATCTCGCCAAATTGATAAATATGACTTTAAATCAATGAAAATGACGACTAATTGAAGAAAATTCAATATCTTGGAAAGAATATAAGTATCTACTATAAGAATAAAATTTTTTTTAACCGTAAAAGTAGTAAATTCATTGCATTATATAAGGAAAGTCATGTGTTGCCCACATCAAATTTTCTTTTTTTTTATTTTTAGTTTCCCAAGCATGTAACATACATGCGACGAAGTGCCATCTAGAATTCCCTAAGACAAATTTTCTTAAGATGCCCTGTCATCTTTCCCTTAGCAGTATGGCCATATAGCTACTTCTTCAATAAAAATTGATCTCTTTATTATTTTGTTTTCCAAGATTGTTGCCCGAAGTTTTTTAAACTGATACTAATTGATTGTTCTCGGCCTAAAAATGTTCACTTTTTAACTGAATATCGGATCTTTTTCCAAGTTGGGTTTATTTTTCAAAGATCAATTTATATGTTAAATAGGACACTGACTTTTTGGAATAAAAAAACATCAAACAAAGTATTGTGCGAATGATGCAAAATGATAGTCATGTGCATAAATAACTCATGAAAAAATCTTTTAGTGTCAGAATTGTTCTTGAAGTTAAAATGTCCCACATGCACATGACTTTCAACATTAGCGGAAATTGGGATCTTATGATAAGTTTTCTTCTTATTACCAATTAAATTAACCGCTCCAAATTTTATCCTACCGCTTCATTCTTTCTGGATATCGCGCTCATTGTGGGAAATTTAAAAAATTATTCTTCGCGCAAAATTGTTATCGAAACAGAACGAAAGAAGGACGATCTATAGATAGTTAACTCTGCAAAACGATGCTGGAAAAGCAATCGCAACACATTTCTTCTCTGGAAGGCACAATTAAAGTGTTCTTATTTGTAAAGTACTGTTATATTTATTCGAATAGATTTATGTTTTTCTCATTTGAGGATTCTGGGTGTTAATGGGTTAAAGCCCAAAGAAACGTTTACAGAAACAAGCAAACGCATGCCAACAAAAATGATATGTTCTGAAAAGTCACTAGAAAAATTTAGGATCGCAATACCATTTCATATAACAACATTCATGAACCGATTTCGCATATGTATTGGTTATTTCATGCTGATGAACCCATAAAAAAGCTAAAACGATCTATGAATGCTGTTTTCACCAATGGGAACGCTATCTTTGCTTTGGGAAACGCCACATATAGGCAGTTTCTGTGAGTACTCACAATCACTAGACAAAGCACGCTTCAAGCATCCCTGAATTCGAGTTGAGCGTTTTCGAGGTGATATATCTCTCTCTCTCTCTCTCTCTCTCTCTCTCTCTCTCTGTGTGTGTGTGTGTGTTGCTCGTGCGTCTGTGAAAATGATTAACAAACGAATGAGCACTTCAAAAGAAATTGGGTACAAAAATTACAATTTCTGAATACTGGAAACCTATTGATTTAAAAAACGTCAAAAAAATTAGAACCTTCAATAATGTTACGTAAATAATCATATATAATTTTTATAAGAAATGATTGACACAAATTTCAGAACGCTAGCATGAACCTTTCTCGAGGCATTGCACATTTTTAAAATACATTTTTCAAAAAAATCACATAAAATTAAAAAAAGTATTAACTATTGTGAAATGTGTCACTTTTCATATTATACATTATGCAGTAAATTTGTTAACATCATTCTCGTGGATCTAGTTTATTTCATTCACGAGAGAAGACACTTAATAATCTAATAATATCTTTGTATTTTAATGCCTAACAATTCGCCAACAGCCATTTATATATAAAAAATGCTCTTTTCTCCGTTCGTCTATAACGCTTGGCGATACATTTGGAGAACTCATTTGTTGAAATATCGCCAAGGCTCCAGATTGACGAAAATATTGTCAAAATTGCAAAAATGAAGCTAAATTGATGAATTAATTATTAATTTTAATATATGAACTATATTGTTTATTGCGGATGTTATCAATATTGATAATTGTCAATTTAGAGTTGTGTGAAACATAAGTTAATTGGGTACCTCAAAATGGTTTTACATGGATTGCCATCAAGAAAAGTGTCACATGTACAATTCAACGTTAAAAACATTATGCTGTAGATCTTATACATCATTTTTTCACCGTGAAAAGGTAAATTCATTGCATCATATAGGGGAAGTTTTGTGCCTACCACATTAGGTTTTTACAGAGTTATTATAGTTTTAGAGGAACCGTCTTGTCAAGTTCAAGAAGATTGAAAATGTTCTGTTTTTCAAGTTTGAAAGTGCTAGCTAGGACCCATAAGAAGTAATGTGAAATCAAGTCTGAAAGTGCTAGCTTTCAGAGAAGGAACGTAGGAATCAAGTCTGAAAGTGCTTCTAGGAATCATAAGAAGTAATGTGTAGCCTTTTAAAATCTCTACAAGGATATATAATTAGATTTTGAATAAGATTCTTTAGTTTTCGCAATAGAGTGGTTATTATTTTGATCTTTGATATTTTGAAAAGATGGTTCTAATTTCGATAGTCTAATATTTTGAATTGTTTTGAAAATGTATAAATATGACAAACCATGCACAATAAATAACTGTTATTCACGCAATATAATAAATAACTGTTATTCACGTATTTAACAATAAATAACTGTTATTCACGCAAAACCATTTCGGCTCCATCGGACTGAAGTGGCTGCCGAACTTTCAAATAGGATCGCAACAGAAATATTCCTCCCAATAAGCATATATATAAACTGTAAGGAAAAGGCACTCAGCTGCGCTGAAAGATAAAGAATGAGCGGGATTAAGATTTTTTTTTCTTATTTAATATAAATTGAACGCTTCAGTATATGATATTTAGCTTTTGGATTGGATTATTTTGGTACTCTGTTGTTCTTTTTTAATATATACACGAGGATTACTTTGACCAGGGTCATTATTCCAAGCTTCATCGTTCGTATATCTGCGTTGATCGATAGAGATCGCTCCTATAGCAAAGCCGCAGATTAAGATTTTATAGCAAAGCCCCGCTATCGAAGCGCTCTTTATCGATCGACGCTGAACTATAATCGGCTAGTTTAAAATTGGGCCCACAATTAGATTAGTTTAAAGTGTTACTATGAGCAAATATGCATACTCGAAGCTCCAAACTCATCCTCATGATTCGAACCGTCACCTCCGAAAGCAGAGGCCGGAGCACTAATTTTTGACGTCTTGGCTTGTAGGCCCACTGCGAGTAGGTCTTCCAGATCGCGATCGAAGCTTTTGCTATTTGTTTCCCTTTTAATTCTCTGTTCGATGTAAAGGAATCATAATTTATCAGTAAATCAAATAATATTCATGAAATTTGGAAGTATTTTCGATAATGTTCATTAAAATGGGTGATTTAAAATATTAATATTGCTGTACATTTCCTTAAAATAAAATATTTATAATGACTCATTCACTGTAGGAGCAAAGATGAAAGGATTCCATTCAGTTAGTGTTTTAATAAAAGTTTGAAAAAGAACCCTGTATATTTATTGCTTAATCAGGCATTTTATTTGAATAATTCTTCAGTACATTCAGCTAAAGTATGCGTGCTTACAGATAAAGTATGCAGAAACTAAAATGATTACTGAATACTATATCTTTAAATATCATAAGATAATCATTAAAAAGAAACTCAGAATTTAACTTTTAATATGCTTACGTGTTTATTTATTTTTATTTCATTTTATTTTATTCATTTTTTGTTGTTATAAATTGTAAAATGATTTAGAATTAAGATAAAATACTAGTTGAATGTCATTCATTAACCTATGCACTATAAATTGTAGAAATTCAGGTTTTCTAATATAGCACATCTTATATTCCCTTTTTTACTACCAGACATTAACAAATTGTAAACAATTTTGCTTAATTATAGAGTTTGAAATACCTCAGGGGCTTTGAAAATTTAATAAAGCTGTATAATAAAACTTTTTGGTATTAATATTTCATTTACAATTCCATTGAAGTGAAAATGTAAGAAAGATTAAATTAGCTTTGTATTATTAAAATAACATTAACTATAATATAATGAAATATACAATGGTAACTTGAAATTGTAAGTTAGTTACTTTGCTTTTTTCCAAGTTATTTTAACAATTTTCAATAACATAATAACTCGCTACATAAAAAATAAAATGTGCCCAACCTAAACACAAATGACTTCCTAACCTATTCTTCTAAAATTTCAGCATGCCATAACAAATAATAAAAAATATACGTGCAATATATTAAGATACTATATCTTTTATATGCAATTACTTACTTATCAAACAGTTAAAATATGTTATTTGATGTGTGAAATATTCCATTTTACATTATTTTACTTTCATAACTTTAGTGTAGCATTTTTATTGCTACGATTTCTTACTATTGACAATATCTTAAAAAGAGAATGACATTTTTTTATCTATATAAATAAAATTGAAAATACATGTATCTGTCTGTGTGTTTATCTATCTCATCATCACGGTAGAACTGCTGCATCGAATTTCATGAACATTCTGTGGGTAGCTTTGAAATAGCCCTACTTAAAATTTAGTCCATGTTTCGAGTTTCTAGGACCAGGGATTGTCGAGATATGAATAAAAATCCCACAATTAAACCTTCCATAAAAATAGAATTATGCAGATGATATATTTTCCACAAATTTATTAAGAAAATTATATCATGATGCTTAGCAACGCAATTAAATCAAATGTGTTTATTAGGCAGACGATTATTAAATTTTTTAAGATTTAAATAATAAAGAAATCAATATAAAACAAAATTTTATAACCATTTTTATACAATTTTAGCGCTTTTATTTTAGTTTATATTGATCCAATTTCATATATATTTTATAATTTGTTTTCAAACGAGAATGTTTTATTCAGATCTGCTTGAAGATAATTTTGTATAGAAAACACAGAAAGGAGAATTAAATGAAATATTTTAATAGAATGTTTTGAGTAAGAATGTCATTTAGAATACTGCAGGAATTTGCACAGATATTAAATCATGGGCAATGTCGGGTATATCTGCTATTAACAGTATACATAAAATTGTATGTTGTACATCTATCTGTCTGTTTATTATCTCAGCACGGTAGAGATCACCTATTTTCATTTCATTAGAATTATTATAAAATTTCAAAAATTGAGACTCTAAATATTAAAACTTCACATCAAATTCTGAATTTTAGGTTTCTTGTATTATATGGTCAGTATGAAGAACGGACATGCTGCTAGTCTATTATAAAATATTAAACAACTAACAACATTATTAAAGTAATTTTAAAATATTTGCAGGAGACTGTATAATTTATGTATAATGACACATGTATAATAGCTGTATAATGACACAAGCTAACTTGATAAAATATACATTTTAAACATTGAATGATTTTAAATACTTTACAATTACTTAGCAAAGCTTAATTTTACAAGTACCTGGGCAGTTCTTAATTAATATGACAACAATAAAATTTTAAAACAAACTAAGAAAACTCTAAAAGGTTTGTTGACGTTATAATTAGCAACAAAACAATTTAGAATCCAGTTAGCGTTAATTGAATAGCAATAATTTGATTGCCATATATTTAAAATTCTATATAATTTTAAATGACATGATAATAAGCAAAAAATGGTAAGCACTTACTTCTAAATAGCATTTTTCGTTTTTCACATTACGGTAATAAGGTAATTAGTAATCCAATGTTATAAGGTATGTAGTCGAAGGTATGCTGGTCAAAATGTTTATTAAATGATGAACTAACATATAAGACATTCAAAAATACGATAAAAAGACCGTTATGCATCCACACGCGCGAGCCCACGTACTGCACTGCACATACGATACTTCTCTGTGTGGGCTACTCTACTAGGGGAGAACTTTCCAGAAAAGTTGAGACGGAGGAATTCGAATTCGAAGGCCAGAATTGGGCCTACAGGTCATACGTCACGAGGTACAGGGGGGGAAAGTAGTTCGGCCTTTTCTACCGGGGGTGACGTTCGAACCCGGCACATCTGGACCTAGCGGCCAGTGAAAAGATAATCGCTTGGTTCGGAAAGCTTTGTGTTTCAGAAAACAGCTGGCTTTCTCTTTCAAATAAATAAACATGGAAGTTTTCTCTCTTTCTGTACACTTTTGTATGTATTGACAAAATGTTTGATAGCCACGAAATGGAGAGGAACACTATTCTACTTGAAATCGAAAATATATTTTTGATTTAACAGAATTTAAAGTGTGGTATGTGCGTTTTCTAATAAAAAGATTGAGGGATTTTGTATGAATGAAAATTTTTCTGGGAAACTTGTTATTCTTATACAGTTAAAGCTTTATAAAGGGATGCAAATGTAAAACGGTCCAATGGCAAAAATTAAATTTTCTCTACTCAGTTTCATTTTATTAATTAAAATTGGTGAAAAAATAATTAAGTTGGAAAATATAACAGCATGAGGATATACCTATAAATAATAATAATAATTATTATTATTATTATTATTATTATTATTTTATAGGCATTTAATTACTTTCCTCACTGAAGAAAAGTATTTGATTTTACGTTAAAATACTTCGACTAAATTAAAAATTTGGACGTTTTGCAAGATTCTAATTACTAAACAGCATTGCATTTAGCATTCCGTCTATCTGTCTTTCTGTCTTTTGATGAATGTATGTATTCAATTTTTTTTTCTAAAGCTATTTTATTAACTGAAACTAAATTTAGCATAGAGATAAACTCTAATATAAATCTGAAAACATCATAATAGTTTTTGCGTAGTATCTACATGCGTATTTCTAAAAATTTATTTTGAAATGTCTCGTTAACTTCTCGACCCAGTGAAAGCAAATGTGGTTCAAAACTAGAATGCTACATAAGATTGGGATACCATTTCAGATAACAGCACACACGTCCTTATTTCGCTCTTTTTATATGCTCATCTACAAAACATTGTCGATACCTGCAATGGCAGCGAGAAAACTTGCCACGTACTATAGTTTTACTTACTTTCCCAGGGATCGACAGATTCAATCCTACCACGCAGCCGGTTTTAAATTTCATAAAGATTGAGCTCAAGATGTACGAGGTTGTAAATGCCAAAGTTCATACTCACCATTCTATGAACTCGGTCATTGATTTGTTACCTGAATGTGGACTTGGCCACTGTAGCCTCGCGTAAATTGAGTTCAATCTTTAAGAATTGTAAGTATGAACTTGACCGTTGAAGTTTTATTAACGACCTGTATTTCTTGTTGATAGTACGTTTAGGACTTTTACAACAAGCAATTGAAAATAGCGTTAAAAAATTATACTAACTCCGACTTTTATAAATCGGAAGACATGGACTGCGTATTTATTTTCTCAAAATAACGAAGAAAGATAACTCCTTTAGCATAAAAATTTTCATCAATGCATAAGAAGATAATACAATTATTTGGTTAATAAGATGCCCGTCAGGTACCGTATATAAGATTCTTGGGAAAATCTTTAAGCGCCCCTAATCCCTATTGGAATCCAAGGTCTGTCCATCGAGAAAGAATAGATCTAATTCCTTCTCGATAGGTCTGCCTAGAGTGGCTATGCCCTAACGATTGCAGTTCCAACAGTGGAGAATGGAAGAAATTGGGAACACGAACTCTCTAACAGCGCAAGATAGAAAGAAAATGTCAATTATAAAACTGCAGAGCATTGCTTAATAAGTATGAATTGGCACAAAATTGGTTACAGAAAGTATTTATTTAACACAATATTGTTATAGGCAATTTGTTATCCCATTCAGGTATAAATAAAACTTGCACAGTTATCTGGTGTAGAATTTATTCAAAATGCCCATCGTCAGTGACAATATATACTTGAAATTGATAAAGAGTATTATCGTGTATTTTAAGTAGTTTTGCAGAGGGTCACAACGTTACGACATCTTGCAACCGATGGAGTATGACGGGTATTTATTTCCTTTCATATACCACTTTGTTCGTTCCGGATGCCGATTCCTACTCATTAAACAACTCGCTACAACTTTGTAATTAACATTTTTCTTCTATCTCGTCTTGTTGTAGAGTTTCTGTTTCTTGCGTCTTCAATTCTCCGCTAGGGGTTCTGCAATTCCTCTTATTCAATGACTCATAGTCACTTTTCTATAAATAGATCTGAAGGACCTCACTTATAGGACCTTTCATTCCGAAGAATCATTTGGGTAACAAAGATTTTAAGAACTTTCCTAAGAAAGATGTAAATAGATGTAAGATAATGTAAAGAAAAGATATTGTGACGATGTCAAAAATATTTCTTTCTGTTTTTAATGGTTCTAAATATCCAGATCTCTGGCTGTCAGTATTATATTCTACCCCATGAGTTACAACGAGAAATTACTTTGTCTTCTATATCTGAAATGAATACTGCATTGTGCTTTCTTTTACGTTCTATCTAATGATACTTATAACGCAAAATTCACGCTACACCCTTTACCTTCCAAATATATCTTCTATCGAGTTAAATATTTTTCTATAGGTCTGCATCTGCCCTACCCTTCCACGTAGCCACAGAGCTATTGACTGCAGATGTTGGGAAAACTCGATTTTATGTCTGATGTTTGAAAAATAGTAAATACTGGGAGGATTTCTTTTCAAATATTTCAAACGCCCGTCACTACGCTATGTGAGAAAAAGTTATTTTCCGCTTTTCCTAAGTCGTTTACAAAAGTTTCTTTGATAAGTCCAGTGAATAGCACAAAAAAGGAAGAAAAAATATTTATTTTAGTGAAGAAAGTTATTTATTTTTTAAGAGAATACTTCTATAAATTTAAAGCAAATAAGTGCTCATCACGTACTGACGCGATCACGTTTTAGAAATTTATTTAAGGAATCCGTTTCATGTCTGTCTATGTCATTTAATAAATGATATTTTCTACTTGTTTTTACTGTGAAAATAAGCATTTTTGAATAACGATGTGCTCGCTGAATTTAAAATGAAACTTGCGTTTGAAAGTCAAAAGAAAATGAAAGTATTTTAAAGATACATTTGAAAAGAATCCCCCATCTACTATAAGAAATCCCTCATCTACTAAAAGAATCCCCCATCTACTATATAAAATCCTACATGTTTACATCTACCGAGAGTGGTGACGCTTGTTACGTATTTAGAGCTAGTTAATAGCAAAAATGGGATATTTTATTCGATTTAGGTTGCTTTAAATGATCATTTAAGTAACTGTAATGAGACATTTCATTCGACGTTCTCCCATAAATGGCATTCTAATTGAATTTTTACCTTCCCTACAATACATGATGGGGCGTTAAAATCTTTTTCTTCCAGTGAGAGCAACTACCCTTACTTACCGTATCTGTAAGATAAATTACAAATAGTCTATTGATCAAAAACTCTCGGCATTATTTAAAATTCCTTCTTTATTTATTTATAATGCAGACTGATATTACGCATTATTCAGAAAAATGATCTTTATCAATTACAAAATAGTGCATTCATTTCAAACAATGGGATACCTTTTCTACTTGTGAGACAAGAGTTTTGTTACTTTGAGAGACCAGAGTGGTGATTAACCTTATTAAGTTGAAATCAAATTTGTTTCGACTCATGGACATGTAGAAACGCGCACATTCCTCCATGCTGCATGGAATACTCATTGATACCATTGCTGCATGGAATACTTATTGATACCATTGGTGCATGGAATGAACATGGAATAAACACTGCATATGAACATGACCTTAACCCGGCTGTCTAAACACACACTACTCGAACTTTAATAACTGTCGGCTCTTTCATCTCCAGATATTTCACCAGTCCTGTGATTAAGCAACTGATATCGTTAAAACTCTGCTCATTTGCTCGTTCTCCGTTTTTGCTTTCCCTGTAATGTATGGTAATGTATAAGGAATGTATTGGAATCATGCAGAAAATCGAAACTGGAGTTTTCGACGGATCTACACGTTTTGGGCTCTCAAGAATACGAAAAATCTATTTATAGTGTGCCGTCTGTGTATGTGTCTGTTTGCCTGCGTGTCTGTCTGTGCAATGTATGTATCCACTCTAACTCAAAAACTAATGGACCGGATTTCATAAAATGTGGTAGGTAAGTCCCTTGTGGGTGACCCTGGTGCTGATTAGATTTTTGGTACAATTCGAGATAAAAGAACCTGCGGTTTTTTGCGAAATGGTCCGCAAAAATTGTCTGTATCCACTCTCACTAAAAACTGATTGACCAAATTTCACAAAATTTAATAGATAAGTCACTTGTGGGCTACCTTGGTGCTGATTAGATTTTGTTACGATCCGGAAAAAAAGAACCTACTTTTTTTTGCAAAATGGTCTGCAAAAACAGTCGAAATCTAAAGTAAAAGACTGTGTATGCTCAAATGCATTAATTAAATGCTTATTTTATATGTAATTTTTGACGCTGAAAAAAAGACCAAGCCCATTGCTATAGGACTAGTCGTTTTAGAGATATATTAGTTTTTTCATATCTTTACTACGCCGGTTTTGAGAATAAGTTGAGTTACCAAACGAAAACAAAAGCTGAAATAAGCGCAAATTCAGCATCATTTCAATCAATTATGCGTGTTATTTAATGCAATTAAAAACAATTTAATGAATTATTAATGAAATAGAGAGAAAATACATTTGAGTCTGCAGGTAAAGTCATATGCTGCTCACATCAGATTTTTTCAGTTACCTTCGGGCCTCTTCTCACCACTCGATTCCTACCGTCGTTTTTATTGTTTTTATTTACCTAATTTGCCTATGTTGTAAGAGCAAGTTTCTTTGTTCCTTATTTATAGGTTATAGTAATAAAGTGACTAGGGCTCTAGTTAGAGATGGATCCTCAACGGATCGCCGCTTTTTCGTGTCCCTTCTTATACTTCTTGCTTTCTTGGTTTGGGGGGCTGCGACTAATGTAGTTTCGAGGACTATGGTGTGTTTCGTTGGAGATTATGGTGCAGAGTTCACTTCAAAGATAAGAACTTGCAGTATCGTCAAAATAGCTCAACGGTAGAGCATCGGCTGGCCAGTTCGGAGATCCAGGGTTCGAGTCCCGATTAGGGCAACAAGGTTCTTTACAATGGCGCCCGAACTAACTAATCCTGAAGGTTAGAGCAAAGATGTCGGAAGTATGAAAGTGATTCCAGTACGAATAGCACGGATGTAGTGGACTCTGGAATATGCAGCGCCGATAAAAAAGAAAAGGGTAACGACCACTCAGGATGCTAACCTGGGTAAAAATAGTAGTAGCAAGATACTAGCCTGGGTTAAAATAGTAGTGGCAGGAGGTAAAAATAGCAAGGAGGTGATCAGGCAGATTTTCGGTTACCCACCAATCTGACAAAGAGTGGAGAATGCAGAGTCCACTTCAAAGATAAGAACTTGCAATATCGTTCCAATAGCTCAAAGGTAGAGCGTCGGCTGGCCAGTTCGGGGATCCTGTGTTCGAGTCCCGGTTGGGGCGGCAAGGTTCTTTCCATTGATGTGTTTTGGGGGTGATCTGGTGGGGTGACCCAGGTCAATGATCGCTCAGTTGGGACCCGGGTACGCTATTGCAACGACGAAGACTCTTTTCCCGTATAGCTTCGGATAGGACGGTAGATCCTTGAAAGTTATGATATCTCTGGTCTCTCTTTTATCTCACATATGGTAATATATACGATAAATATAGGTATAAGTACGAAAACCAGAGTTCAAGTTTTCGAAGGATCTACACGCATCGGGATCTCTAGAACAAAAATACACTATTTTTAACGTCTCGTTTGTGTGAGATTCAGCAACTTACGCATCCACTCTAGCTCAAAAATATTCGACGAAATTTTGGTAGATTCGTCATTTTTGAGTGAAGCTTATTCTGATTAGATTTTAGTACAATTCAGAAAAATAAAACGGTTATTTATTTTTGCTTAATGGCCCAACAGCGTTAAAAACTGAAATAAATATGCTTAAATATATTAACTGAGTACTTGTTTTAAACGTACTTTTTGGCGGCAAATCAAATAAGAACAACTCAATGACTCTGGGATAATCATTTCACAATACATTTAAATTTTTGGAACTTAATTAGTAAATAAGTAAAGTTGACAAATATAAATAAATATGTATTAAAATTGCAAAATGTATATATTTTCAAACAAGTGTCCGTATCAGTTTGGGCAATTAAACTCAATGTATTATGGCAGAAAAAAGGAATTTGAATCTGTACAGAAGTCATAAGCTGATTCATAAGCGATTTTTCATTCTCAGGTGCAGTTAAAGGTAAATATCCCTAATTTATTGTAAAAAGTAAATGCAGTATCTGTGAAAATAAAAATTTTCGGATAATATTTAAAGTGGACTTTCTATAGCTAAATACTCTATTTATAGCTAACACTTTCTATAGCTAAATGCACTGTAAAATATTCTGCAACCTTTGCTCTTTTTTTTTTTTTCAGATACTTTGTGTATCATTTAGGCAACTATTAGAAAACCGCAACGACAGGCGTTCATGAAAATTCCAGCTTCATTTCTGAAATATTCATCTATTCATCTAAGGATCATCTGCCAAAGCGTTATTTCTGTGTGTATATATATATACAAGAAGGAAGTATAGGATGGATCTGAAATGTTATTGATGGAAGGATACAGATGAATGATATACATGACCACAAAAACAGCGAAGCAGAACACGTACAGGGGGAACTGTGATATACAGTCGCATATATTGAGACGGGGTGTCCAAATTACTACTTACCACGGCTCCGCCTCCGTTTCACCCATACTGGGGGCGGACGATTGTGACATAAAACCCAAACGTCACTTCGCTTCCCGTGCATCCAATTTTCTTTCTTTACGCTATAATGTTATTATGGTTATTATGCTCGATATAATATTTTAACGAAGTATCAATCGAATAAGTATTATATTTTATTATGTATAACAACGCAGATTTCCTTTTAACAATAATCTAACATCATTTCAAGATTGTTTTATATCAAATTTAAGTATTACTTACAAAAATATCAAATTCTTATCAATCGGGTTGTTGTTGTTGAGACCCAGACCGTCCGACCTACCAGAAAGGTGTAAGGTAACAGTTTGGACGGCCGGGAAGTGCCACCCAATTTAGACCGGAACCCAGTGGGGGAGGCATCCACAGGGACCGTACCCTCCTCTTATTAATCGTGTATAAAAGTACACACTAAAAGACTGATGTCCTCTCCCGGCCACACACTAAACTGTCGTAAGCCCTAGGGTTGGCTGTGTGGTCTGGGCCTTCAACACTAAAAGACTGCAACGGCCCTACCGTGCTGAAAACACCGGTTCTCGTTAGATCACCGAAGTCAAGCAGCATCGCATCGGGTGCGGTTAGTACTTGGGTGGGTGACAACCTGGGAACACTGCGTGCTGTTGGCACATTTCGGGCGCAGTAGCCCGGTGGTTTGAACGTTGCCACAACTGCCGCCGTGTTCAGGCGGAGTACGATCACGTTAAACATGTGGGTCCGTAAGTCCTTCCGAGAGGTTGGTGGTAGGGGAAGGAGGGCACGGTCCCTGTGGATGCCTCCTCCACTGGGTTCCGGTCTAAATTGGGTGGCATTTCCCGGCCGTCCAAACAGTTACCTTACACTTTTCTGGTAGGTCGGACGGTCTGGGTCTCAAAAACAACAACACTAAAAAACTGCATTTTTTGTTAAACCTCGAAAAGGCTAGATGAACACAATGAAGTTTTTGCTGTTTATAAAATATCAGCAAGCTGCCCAGTGTTTTTCTGGCCAAAAATTTGTAAAGATATCTATATGTGAAAATTATATTGCATCTGTAACTGATCCATTATTTGCCAATCTTTATAACAATTCATACTAGCATCTTTTTACACAAACCACCCCATGCCTGGTAATAAATAGTTACACAATGCAGGCATACAGACATATAGAAATATATTTTAACTAATTTTGTAAGTATTTTTGGACAAACATTCATTCAACAAACTTCAGTTCTTGTAGAAGTAAGTAATTTTGTTGCAATATTCAGTTTCTATTATCATTTATGTTAAACAAGGCTTAGTCCAGCATTGAAACAATCAATGAGTTGCGCATTGCTTTTATTGTATAACTTTTGCACATGTCAAGGATGTGTTTGAAAAATTAACTGAATGATCATCTCCGTTAACAATTGTTTATCAGTTATCAAGTCACTCACCAGAGAAAAAACAGCATGGTTATTCTGCACGATTCTAGACAGCATTTCAAGCAAAACACACGTTCTGTGTATCGTGTGACCACATAACATTGATTCAGAAAATCCTTGGTCATTCTGGTTATAACTGCACTCTGACCGAAACAAGTTTTTAAATGACAGTGGTTATGAAAATGTTTTCGAACTCTCTGGTCATGACTGGCGGTCACCTGTCATAATTGTAGAAACTCTTCAACTGTTTCCCAAATATTATCAGTTTTAATTAGATTTTGTCCAGTGGTATTCAGTCCATGGAAGCAATGCAAGCATTGCTTACCTAACATCAGTTTAAAAAATTAAAATATGTTTACTATGATATTTCAGCAGAATTTGTGAAACGGTGATTGATGATAGATCATTGGTGATCAAGCTCAAATTAATCTTAATTAATAATAGCAAAGATACACTTTTTTGTTGTATCTTAAAAAGTTTTTTTCAAATAAGAAATAAGAACTCCACGAAAATGTCAATAATGCATTTGCAAAAAAAGTAGAAGATTGGAATTTATGTACAAATATGTTCAACAGTACAGTCAACCCTCCCATAATACGATTAACACTGGAATAACTGATATTTTGAACTACCTAGAACGACGTGCAACGGTCAATTTGACCGCCATAGAAAAAGTACAACATACCTTTAATTCAAAACCAAAACTGCATAGTTACAGCATTTAGGATGGTAATTCGACACATTTTTTGCAAAGAAAATAAGAAAAGACATAAAATTTCAATGGGCTGGAATTATTCGTTTTGAAGGAATCGTTTCTCAAAGTAGTTATGCTGTCAAAATGACCGCTTCCGTCGTTCTAGTGTTAATTCATACCGCTTTATATTATGAAACTCAGATTAGTGCACATCAGATTCATTCGTGCCATGTTATATGGAAACCGCAGACTGCGTTATAAGAAACTCAAAATAATTCGTACTGTATTATACGAAAACCGCATTAAGTGGAACTCAGATCATATAAATCAGACTGATTCATTCTACGTTATATAAAATTGTATTTTTCAGTACCATGTTATGGTGAATATGGTTATGAAATATAAGTTTATAGATACAAATGTAAGGCAAATATATTTTACATATTTCGAATTATTTTTATTAAAACTTTATAAGAAAATTAAAAAACAATGTGAAATATAAACTTGATAACTTATTTCCAACAAAAATTCTAATAATATTCATCACCTCTGTTAAATATTAGTTACTGGCCAATTTCTTTTAATGTCCTCTTCACTTTGCATATCTTCATTTTCGTTTTCAAATGTAGTTTTAATTTGTAACGCTACCAAAATCTCTCTGAAAGGAGCTAAACAATTTTGTAATTATCTTTCAAACTTTGCACTTCGCACTGATGAAGGATCATTTTCAATAAAGTAATTATCTAATTGTTTACCCAAACCCAGTTCCCTTTTCACATCACTTAAATTGAAATTTGAAACCCATTCTTTATCCATATTTTCGTCTACCAATGCATTTACCAATGCATTTGAGGTGAATGTATTAATGTTTTTTACAGGGGATAACTGTGGAAATATGGTGATGTACGTGGATGAAAAAAAGGGGGAATTCCACATTAATTTCGAACCGTAAAAGTGTAATAGAAAAAATCATGCTATAGGGAGACTGCTTAAACTGAGTGGTATTATAGAGAAACCGCTTTATAAGACTACAGCGTTTTATGAATATTGCCTTATGACAGGGCTGTCGCAATTTTTGCTCCACATTATATAGAATCCGCATTATGAGAGTACCATGATATAGAAGAATTAACTGTAATATATTTTTCTATTGTTTTTATATACCAGAATTAAATGTTGTGCTTGCCTAAAGCAAAATATCGCTGCACACCACTGATTTTATCATTTCATTTAAAAATGAATTCAGTAACCTTGTACGTTCATATATGTAACATGTTACAATTTTGTTTTAATTTTTATAAAGAGTTAATTTTGTAGAAATATTTTATTCATTTTAGTTTTATGGCTGACAAGGGAGATAGCGTCTATCCAAATAATTTGTAAATAAACAAAGTATGTTTACTTTGTCTAGTAAAGCTGAGCGTCAAACGGGATTTTCAGGAGTGACGAATCTCTCTGTCTACCCACATTGACGATATTCTATTGGAAATGGAACAGAAAATATGCACACAATTTATACTTGAGCTACAGCAAGTCTTTGATAGACATGTCTAAGCTATAAGGAATTAGTTGTTTTCTTAATAGTTAATAGGAAATTTGACTTCAAATATCCTGATGTTTTAATTTATTCAATTTCACCTTACATTCATTAATATTTATTTATTATTTGCTTCAATTTTTTTGTATAAATTAGAAGTAGCATAGTTGTTTATAATAAAGAAATTTACAAGTCTATGTATTAAGGTCAAGGTAAAAAATTCTTATGGAATCCAAATCAATCTTGAATGAAATATACGAATATATATTTGGAGTTGTTCTTGATTAAATTTTTATCAAATGAAAAAGTAAAGCTTGATAGGTGGTCTATTTATTTTCTTGTATATTTTCTTTCATTTTTATATTCTAATTAAAATAGGGTTTTCCGTGTATTTTGTTTTTCTGCATATAATGTTTGTATTACAAAACCGGGGTTTCACTTCGATAAATTTGTTAATGTCATTAATTTATTTTAATTGTAATTCGGTTATTACCAAAAAATTATTTAAAACAGTATTGCATGCTTCTTAAACCGCAATCTAGTGCAGAGGCACTGATAGGTACGGCCAAAAAATACTTTGCTTAGGGGCTCAGGAGGCTTCATTTATTTTTATCCACACCATCTGACCTACCCGAAGGTGTAAGGTATATGTTTAAATGACGGGGAGTGTCATCCAATTTAGACCAAAAACCAGTGAGGGCAGCATTCACAGGGACTGTATCTTTCGGAAGAACTTACAGGCCCACATATTTAGCATTCCCGTACTCAGCATGAACACACAGACAGTTTGGGCAGAGCTAGGAATCAAACTTGGGTGATCCGAGTGCAATCCCCCTGCACTAATAACTGGAGTGTTCCGCAAACCGGACCCCTTTTACCTAAACCGTTTGTAAAAATAGATCAATAACTTGTAAAATACGGAAGGGTGCACATTTGTTGTATACGCCCAAAATATCTGACGGCGGCTATGTTCAGGTCCATTCAGCTGTACTAAGGAATATTTATTGTAATAGACTAAATGTTTTTGTATGCAAATTTGAAGTTTACTTTATAATAAATTAATTTAAATTGTTTTCATGTACTGTACAGTGACCATTTTGTCTAATGCTTTAGGAAAAAAATATATTTATCGTCCAATATTTTGTTTTAAATTAATTTTTTTATTTCTTACCTCATTTCGACAGCTGATAATCCGGCAATCTTAAATGTAACCTAGATAAAATATATATCATGAAACTTCATATTTGCAAATTTTGGACTCCGTTTTTCAGTCTCCGAAAATTATTTTTACATGACTGTTATCATGACTGAACCATCTTCCTCAAAATTAAAAACTAAATAATCAAAGACTTGTAAAGTTACTTGCTTTTTAAAAAGCAGTGTAAAAAGAATTAATTTTCAAATCTATTAAAATGAAAAAAAAATGGAAAATTTACTGATACACATCTATCTATGTCTGAAAAGATTTGGTATGAAATTGATATGATGTTTTTAAATAACAATCTCAGGATGCATATCATTTTTTTTAAATCATTGTGCATGTAAATTTTTAGTGTAGTTTGAAAAAAACATTTGACATTCTTACTTTCATCGATTTACACATTTTTGTTATCCCTGTACACAAAGCATAATTTTTAAATAATTTCTGAACAAATATTTGTGTACAATATCGCTAACATTCTAAGTGCTCATTTGTTTAACGTAATATGAAGTAAGGGATATTTATATTTTGTTTTAAAGAAGCATGTTATCAACATGGAATAATTAATACCTGCAATGGCAGCAAGAAAACTTGCTTTGCTATATGCCACAATAATGTGAATTTCTATGGGGACTGATATATTAAGTGCTACCATGCAGCCAGCTTCTAATTTATTAAAAACTAAACTCTTGAAAGAACTTTGCCAATAAAAATATTCCCAAAGTTCGAATCAAGCTCTCATTCAGTGTGCAAAATAAGGGGCGTGACAGTCCAGTGGTTAGCTCGTGAGAATTGCACTTGGAGACCCAGGTTCGATTCCCGCCACTGCCAGAACTGCCGCCGTGTTCATGCAGAATGCGAACATGTGGGCACGTAAGTCGATCCAAGAGGTTGGTGGTAGAAGGAGGGTACGTTCCCTGTGGATGCCTCCCCAATGGGTTCCGGTCTAAATTGGGTGGCACTTTTTGGTCGTCCAAATAGATATCTTATACCTTATTGGTATATCAGACGGTCTGGGTTGAAGAGGAAAAAGAGTGCAAAATAAGGGAATATTTTTCATTAGCAAACTGCTAATCAAAATTTCATTTCTATAGCAGTTTCGATATTTTGACTTGCAGTTCACAACTATTATTTCACTAGTTCTTAAAAAATGTACCTATAAACATATAGAGATGCCGAGTTTGAAATATAAAAGAAAAAACCATGAATATTACAGGAGCTATGCATGTATACGGAATTTTTTTTTACCATTATGAATCATTTTTTGTGATTTTTAAAATAAAGTCTCAAAATGCGGTTCAAATTTATTTTTACATAGCAAAACACAAATTTTCTATCATAATTTGAGATGCGATACTGCTTTTTTTCACTCTGCTCTCATTGCAGATAAGGTAACTGCATCCATGAACATATAAAGCTGACATAAAAGTGTAAATCAAATCTCAGATTCACAACAGCATTCCTATGAAGTAATTTAGATTATCAATGCTTTAAGTGATATATTTATCAATACTTTAATGGCATATTATACTAAATATTGTGGAGTGGGGGCCATTGGCCATTGTTTATAAAATGCAGTGGGTGAAATATTAGGTAATTGTGAAATATTGTAACCACATACATGAATTTTGCAATTCTATTTACTAATTATCATTTGTAATTATGGCAAGACAGCATTTAAAACAGAATAAAATATTTAATATTTATGTTTGCAAGCAATTAAATATGTTGCAGAAATCTTGAAAATAAGAGGAACTTGAATTCAACACAAAACAATACTGATGGTTAAAATGATTTTAAAAATGCGAGCAAGATAAATTTACACAGAATCAGATGTTTTAAAATCCACCTAATCCAAAGAAAAATACCCAGCTCGCTGAAATATTTCAAAAATTACATTATGTGCTCAAATACGAATAGTACAGGGTGTTTCTAAAGTCTCGCAACCCACATTTCGTTTGATATTTCGCAATACAAAAAAGACAATATGAAATATTCACAGTAAATAGTTTAATGTCGGCATAACATCGTGCGTTACAACAAATGTTGAAAATGACAACCATTTGCTGCCAAGCACAGCTCTATTCGACGACAGGTATTTGTAGCCACACGATGTAGCATATCGGTGAGAATGGATGCAGTGATGTTGCGGATGTTGTCCTTTAAGGCTTCGATTGTCTTTTAATTGTTTGCGTATACACGTTCTTTGAGATAAGATCATAGAAAGAAATCAGGGGATCTGGGTGGCCATAGTCCACGTGAAATGACCCTATCACCAAACACTGATTCAACAACTGCAAGGGATTTTCTTGAGATGTGTGCGGTGGCACCGTCTTGCTAAAAATATCCAAACTGGCATTCTTCGTCCGTTAACTGCTCAAAAAATTCCTGAAAAATGGTAATGTAAACATCAGAGTTCACAGTGTTCTCAAAGAAAATAGGACCGATTATTCACACACTTGTCTGCGATGATAACCTACGAAGACTTTTTCTGGGGCTTCTCTGTAGGTTTGCTTCAATCTCGGACATTTCATGGGCACTCAGATTAGGCCTACCACTTCGTCGTCGGTCATTAACAGAACCAGTTTCCCTGAATTTTTTGACTGCACGAAGTATCGATGATTTATTCGACATATTTTGTGTTTCAAAATGTTTGCGAAACGCTGAACGAACAGTTTAAGAATTAGTCTTCAAATAATGATCCATAATAAATACACGCTCCTGTAAACTTAGCGCCATTTTAGAACTATGTGAACTGACTCTGTACTAACAACGCCATCTATTGTGCATTATATGATGTATAAATAGCGCGAAATTGAAACATCTGTATATTTATGAGAGATATCAACCGAAATGTGGGTTGCGCGACTTTAGAAACACCCTGTTTCGATAATTGTACATACGTAAATAGAAAAAGATGTCCACCCGTAATACGATGAAGACAAAATAATTAAATCTCCGTGTTTTAGAACATAAATGGCAATTAATGAAAATCCTCTTTCTGAAATACATAAAATAACTTTAAATTGTTTAAAAAATTATATCCAGCTTAATAGCTTGAATCTCTTATTGATTGACATATCTCACTACGTGTATGTGTTACGTCATATTAGCCCCACTTTCAGTCGTGCCCAGTATGTGGGGGACGGAAGCGCAGTCGTAGTAAGTAGTAATTTGGACACCCCGTCTCAATATATGTAGCATGAATCTCTCCTTCTTGAGTGACATACCTCGGGACGTATATGTGTGACGTCACATGGGCTGCACCTCCGTTCCTACCCAGTATAGGAGTGACGGGGACGGAGCCATAGTAAGTAGTAATTTGGGCACCCCGTCTCAATATATGCCTCTCCAACCCATAGATATTTTTTATACCGTTTTACTTTTGCTATATATATATTATATATATATTTCTACCTTCTATCTTTTCCTTAGTCTTGGTCTATAGTTACTCATTTGTAACATATATGCTAGTGATGGGTGTTTTTGTACATACAGTAGTTTATGCGTAATTTTCGATTAAAATCTTTCAATTTTTATTTATATATATATATATATATATATATATATATAATCAAAATCGCACATAGATGAATTGAAATATCCATGGCCATACATCTACATGATGTCAGACAAAAATATCCAGTGAACTAATATCAAATCTGAGACGCTCTTCGTTCGGTGCCACGTGCTGTATTTTCGAGCCATTTTTTCGAACTTGTATTTGTCAACACATGTTTGTAATTGCCTTGCGCGTACAACATGACTGAGGATGCAATGTCCATTAATATGGAGTACAAGAATGTTGTAAGAAAAGCCTCGTTTAAGACGAAATCAAGTGTAAAAGTTAATAGAGTCAAGTCTGCTACCAAGAAAAAGCCATATGTCCCGGGGGCATATTTTCAAACTGACATTGGAGTCAGCGATATGGACATTTATGCAACTGGAACTTCAACCAAGCCATCCCAACAGGAAGACGACTACATTACTGCTGCTTGCTTTGAAGCTGATTATCTCAAGACACTGGGAATACCCAAGGCTGAAATACCAAGAAACTCCTTCAATTGGAAAGTATTATCCCATCTCATCTGCTATGACTATGTTATTGCAAGACTTGAAGAGGAACTCGAGGACGAGGAACTGGAATGCAACCAACGAAAGTCTCTTCTGAAGATCAAAACAGGTAGTATCTCTGATGCTTCTCTATTGCTGCAATCCCCTGACCCTAACGTGTTAGTCCTACGTGAGACCTACAATTATATCTATGATATGCTCAAAGAGAGAAAGGAAAAATCTGACGACGACTTGTATATCACATACAAGGATGAAATGTACAAGAAAATAGAGGGGTTTATCACCCCAAATAGTTGGAAAAAACCTAAACTTTCGACACAGCCTGAGGTAGTTGAAGCTCAAACTAAAAATAGATTTGCCGAGTTAACGGTTGAGGAAGTTCAATCTCAAAATAATAATGCTGATTTAACGGTTGAGGAAACCATTGTGGCTGATGCACCCCCCCCCCCCCAAGGATAGAGTCTCCTCCTTCTCTGTGGACTCCTCAAACAATTGGGGAGCCCTCATAGAGGAGCTAAACGGAATGTTAGGTTCTATAGTACAGGGACTTCTTATGGAAGAGTGATTCGAATTACTCCTGGGTCCATTGAGGACTACAGGAGTATGCAGAGTTATCTGACCCTTAAGAAGATCCCTTTCAATTCAATCAGATTGAGAAATGAGAGACCAACGAAAGTAGTTATAAAAGGCCTCCCGTCGAATACCGACATAGAAAAAATCAAAACTGCCCTTGTAAATGAAGGACTTAAAATCATCAGAGTTTCCCAGCTTAGGAGTAGGAAGGACGAGCCCCCTCCCTATTTTTCTGGAAGGCCTCGAGCCTACAGAGGAATGGATGAGGATGTATGAGATTAAAAGCATCCTCTGTATGCAAGTAAAGATAGAAGTATTTAAAAGTAAGGGTTATAAAATGTGCTATAATTGCCAGCTCTTCAATCACCATAGTGATCAGTGTACCCTCCCCCCTCGTTGTCTGAAGTGTGGCGGAGACCACCCGAGCAGAGAGTGCACAAAAACTAGGGAAACCCCTGCAAAATGCTGTAATTGCGGCGGTGACCACCCCGCCAACTTTAGGCACTGCCCCCAAAACCCCTGGAGTCGTAAAATGCTCCAGGCCCCTGAAAATAACAATCAAAACTCAAAAACTATCCCCCCCAGTCTTGGTGTGGAAACCTTCCCATCTCTTCCTTCAAAAAGCATCCCCCCTGTTCAGGAAGTGCAGGCGAGTGCTGAGACGGTCACAGGAAAAACGGGTGAACACTTGGCTCACGCATGACCTGACACAGGCCTTGAAATCCCTCAGACCTCTAACGCATTTCTCGACTCCTTGAAATTTTTCAAGGAGGTCGAGAAATATTTCGGCATAAACAACCTACAGGACTTCCTAAATTCCATACTTAAAGTTACAATCTCGGATGATGATCCTATGGCAAAAACATTCTGTGTTATTAAAATGATCGCCGACTTAAAACGCCCTAGCCCCCCCCCCCCCAGAATTAAACTTTAATTCAGGGACTGCAGCATTCAACATTGGAATACTGCCTCTTCACCACGTGCTCACCGGCTCCTTGCAACAAGTGCTATTGCACCACCTGAGTCATCACCGGCCTTATCTGGACCCAACTGACGCCCCGCCCATTCTGGGGCGCTCTATTGTCTTATCGAGGAACATTCAAATAATGTCAAAGGGTCATACATCTTAATTGGACACCGAAAATAAAGGCGCCTTCACGTATTCCGAAATCTACTGATATCAAACTATATCTCTCGGAATGGCGGTGGCTTCCCCCAGCCAGTAATTTGTCGATAGCAGGGCGCCTGGAGCAGAGCTCCGTATCCCTAGTCAAGTAACATATATGTGGGTCACAGTCTTTCACTGAACCTAGTCCTTCAATAGGGGCCAATAATGATGATGAAACAAGTTAATAGTAAACGAAGAATGCTGTAAACAGTGATCTTATTGTAGAGTTTTGAAGATAAGGAGGGTGGGGAAACAGGCGAATATCCCCTACACGGATGCAGAAGAGATTCAGTCAGGAATCAGCATGGGACGTCTAAATCGGGATTTAGGATAGCTCTGGGTCTTTTTGGAAATTCACGGAAGTCGTAGTCGGTCATATTACAGATCAGTTCGTTGGGGATCCTAGCGAGGTTATCATAGAAATTGTTAAAGAGTTTTCGTATCTCTTGCTTAATAGTTTTAATTTTGAAACCGCGGTGTATTACAAAGTTTTTCAAGTATCTTGGGGCTTTTCTGATAGAACGTCGGATTTTGTTCTGAATGATTTGGACTTTTTTTACATTAGATTTCGCTTAAGCTTTCGGGTTGGTCGTGTGGTCTGGGTTTTCAACATTAGATTTCGCTGCGTAGCCCCAAATTGGGGAGGCATAGAGAATGATGGGGCGGATAACTGATTTGTAAAGTAGAATTTTGTTTTCAATGCTGACATCATTCGAGTACAGGAGGGAGGTCAGTTCTGATTTTACAAAGTTTATTTTATCTTTGAGTTTTGCAATGTGGGGTTTCCATGTTAGTCTGCTGTCAAGAGTAACACCGAGATATTTACATGTCCTCTCAAAGCAAACTAGCTGATTGTTAATTATGATTGGTTGGGGTGGAAGACGTTAATGTGAGGAAAAAACAGTTTGACATTTATTAGGGTTTATTTTGATGCGGTATTTCTCTAACCAGGGTTCGAGAGTGTCCATGTGATGTTGTGAGTATCGCTGTAGGTAGTTGGTGTGGTGGTGTGTGGCAAGAATGGCAGTGTCGTCCGCATACAAAGTATAGTGTTGTTGGTTCTAGGGATGTCGTTTATGTAAATGTTAAAAAGAATGGGACCAAGTTTACTGCCCTGAGGGACTCCAGACAGGATATGTTTGGTGTGTGAGTGTGTCTGGTTCAGACGGACATGAAAAGTTCTGCCGCTGAGGTAGGAGTATAAAATATGGGCAAGAGAGTGTGGCATACGAAGCTGAATGATTTTGTATATGAGCCCGATGAACCACACCCTATAGAAAGCCTTAGAGACGTTAATAAGTATACCTCCAACTGCTGACCGGTTTTGGAGTCCATCAGAGATGTACTCCACCACGCGGAGCAGTTGGTGTGTTCTAGAGTGAAGCTGTCTAAAACCAAATTGTTCAGGGATGAGAATGCTGTTATTAGCAAGGAAATTGTTGATTTGGATGGCGATGAAATGTTCAGCCAGTTTGCCAAGAGAGGACAGCAAACTAAGGAGACGATAACTTTTTGGGGAGTTTAAATTTTCATTTGGTTTAAGGAATGGAACAATGGCGGCGTGCTTCCAGTCGCGGGGGAAGTAATTGAGATCGAAAATGGAATTGATTAAAACAGTGATGTAAAAGATTATATTAATAGTGCAGGATTTAAGAGCTTTGTTTGAAATATTGTCAGGGCCGGGGCTTTTCTTGTTTTTGAGAGTGTTGATGTAGTTAACTATGTCATTGGGGAAAATGGGGGGAAGCATTTGGAACACTAAGGAACTGCTTCGCGGTATCCTCGGCTTCCTCCATGAAATTTGGGCAGAAAATATCTTCGTGTGGTGTGAATTGTTTTTCATATACATCAGCGAGTAGATTAGCTTTGTCTTGTTCTGTGTAAGCAGTGGTATTATTGTGAGTGAGTAAGGGAATATTTTTGTGCTTTTTAAGAATACGTTTTAAATAAGAAATCCCAAAGTGAATGATCAGTAGGGGAGAGAGATTCAACGTATTGCTTCCATTTGGCTTGTTTATAGTTAGAGATTAAAAGTTTTATTTGTACCGTCAGGTGATTGTATCTAGTTCTGTGGGCAGGATTTCTTGTGTGTTGCCAGTGTTGGCGAGAGCGGTTTCTGAGTTTAATGTGGCTAGTGATAGAATATGGGAGTTTTTGGTAGAGTTGTGGAATGTAGGTGGAAGTACTGTCGGAGAATGCTGAGCTAAATGTTTGGGTTAGTGTTTTGATCGCCCTGTCAACATCTTCGGTGGAAGTGATGGTTGGGAAGAGGATGAGGGACTCGTTTAGAAGTTTAACAAAATTTTTCCAGTTAACTTTAGTAGGGAGAGAGGGGGCTGGAAGAGGTGTATTTAGTTGCAGCGTTAATAAGATTGGTAGATGGTCCGAGGTAAAAATATTAAGTACATTTACAGAGGCTGGGAAGGGACAATTTTTTAATAATGCAAAATCAATGGTGGTAGGGTTGGTGTGATTACTATGTCTGGTGGGGAGGGGAGGAAATTTAATGTCTAAATTATTATCAATACAAAAGTTGTTACGTTCTCTTCCTATCCGGCTAGTCCTGCGTGCATTCCGTCTAGGATGGTGCGCATTGAAGTCACCTGCTAAGATAGTAGGGGATGGGGGTTTAAGTATGAGGTCAAGGTCGTTATAAAGGGAGTTAATTCTGTTGTAAATGGAACCAATTATGAGTTTTTGCTGCCTAGGAAGTAGGATTTTCACCAATGTGTTTTCAAGACAATGTGTGTTTGAACTTGGGAGATGTGTGTGTGGGATGTGATTTTTGATGTAAACGGCTGTTCCACCATAGTTTAGTGGCTGACCTGCGGCGCTGTGTCTTAGTGTGTAGTAGAGAGTAAAGTTTTGAATTTTTAAACGGTCTGGACGTTTTGTTTTAAGTTCCTGTATTAGAATGATATCAGCGGGGTTGTCAGTTAAGTGGTTTCTTAGGTCGTCGATTTTATTGCATAAGCCGTTAACATTTCAGCAAAGGATATTTAATTTGGATGGGTGTCTATTCATGATTGGTCGGATTTATTTGGGCACTGAAGATAGATTCAATAGCACAGATAAATACAAATAGTCTGTTGAGGGGACCATAAACTTTTCCATATCGGTGATAGCTAATGTGATTTTATTTATTATGTCCTGAATATTGAATTTTGAGAATGTTTTTGGAATTGCAGTAATTAGGTTCATAATTTCACTGATTCCTCCGAGGGAGGGCGGGCTTTCTGCTTCCCTGTGAATGTCCACAACTTCCATTGGGAGGGTGGGGGATGGCAGGTTTTGCTGGTTAGTTTGATTATATGATTGGTTGTTTTGAATGGATTTGCTAGTTTGGTTATTTGATTTGGTATTATTGTTTGCTAAAGAATTATTAGTTGATTTAGTTTGATTTTCAGGTGGGAGAGCTACAGGAGTTGGTGAAGCATGCTGGTTATTTTCAACAGGAGGCAGAGCATAAGGAGAAGAGGTGGGCTTAGCTTTTTTGACAGTGGAGTTGGAGCTCTTTGCAAAATAAGGCTTGTTTTGGTTCTCTGTGAGGCTAAGTTCACGGATTTCTTTTTCTTTCTCCTCAAATTTTCTTTTCCTATACCTTTCATGTATGACTGAAAATGGTTCTAGCTCAAGGCAGGCCGTGCTAGTGGAGGGCTCTGAAGGAGAGGGTGTGCAGAAAGGGTTCTGCACTGAAGTAGTTGGTGGGATGGGAGCAATTGAATTTGATTGTTAATAGGTATGGATGATACTAGAGTTAGAGTTTTGATGGGAAGAGGGTCCAGGTTGATTGTTTTGAGTTTTACTGCTGAGGGTACTTGCAGTTTGGATTTTGGGGGAAGGTCCTTTGTTGGTTGGTGCTTTTGGGCATCCTAAATAGTTGGTCGGGTGGGGTCCTTTACAGTTTATACATTTTGCTGGGAGGTCTTTTGATTTGGTACATTGTTTGGTTTGGTGGGGCTCTGCACATTTTAGACAGGCGGGGGGAGGTTACAATTGTCAGAACTATGTCCCCATGATTGACAGTTATAACACTGACACCAGGGAAAGAGATCGTAACCTGTTATCTTGACAGTGAAGCCAACCACTTCCTTTAGTTCATAAATTTCATCAAAGTTATCGGAGTTGTAGACATTCACAGGGAAGATTGGAAGTCGCTCTTTCGTTTTGAATTTCCTTAGTTGGGACACTCGTTGGATGTCAAATCCCTTAGATACTAGGTCCTCTTTAATTTCTTGGCCATTAGTGTCAATGGGAATTCCTTTTAAGAGGATCTTCTTGGGCCTTTCTGATTTTATGTTCATACTATGGAATTGAATTTTATTTTCTAACAAGCATTTTTGTAGTGCTCTATACTGTTCGACATTTTTTTGTTTTAGTCTGACGTACTCGCCTGCCATCTGGAGGGGGGTTTTGAAAACTAAGTCTTTGGTGGCATTGTTTAAGAGTGCCTTCCAGTTTTCTATCATCTTTATGTAGAAATGTTCAGGTTTAGAGGGCTGGGAGGGGGATTGGTCATTACTAGAGTCATAGTCAACAGGACGGTTAGTATATTTGGTATTGTTTACATTAGATTTTTCAGCATCAATTGACTTGGCTGTATCATTGATTGCATTAAAATTGTCAACATTCTTTACACTAGGGTTATCAGTTGTAATCAAATTGGAATTCTCAACATCATTTGAATTTTCATTAGTAAGTAAGTTAAATCTGTTACTGTTTCAATAGCTGGTTTCAATTTTCAACTTTTTGAGTATCTTCAGTATTTGAATGTTTAACATATTTACGTTTGTTACTTTGGGTGGGGATGTCACTATCACCGTGTTCAAGTTTATTAGCATCTTTGAATTTTAAAAGGTCATCAGTTAAGTATTTAAAATTGGGTCCAATATTAGCTATATTGTCAATACAATGAGTCAAGTTAGCAGGAGAAGTACTAGAAATCAGTAAGAGAATATGATCGCACATACCTTTGAATCCAGATTTCAGCTCGTGGAGCTCACCAGGTTGTTGATCGCTGTTTTGGGTTAGGAAGATCATTAAGGAAAGCTTGACGAGGTTCTCAATTATTGTCTTTTTTTCAATCAGTAATCCATTACGTCCTAAATCTCTTAGTTTATTCAGCAAGTCCATAAAATTAGGATCCGGAAGTTCCTTTGGCGAATTTACTAAATGGTCGTGGTAATCCAGCAGATTTTCATTGTTAGCACAGACACTGGATACCAGTTTCTTGATATATTCACCCACGATAGAATTTGAGCTAGCAATAATACTATTCACAAGATCAGTGGAGTCCATGGTTACCGTCTCTGAGCACGTGGAAGAGTCATCTACAGGCGAAATGGCGCTGGACACATCTGTCCTTGGGAGATCCTTGAAAGCAGCCTCCAATTCAAAGAATGGCGGTGGTTTGCTGAAATTGGACGTGATAATAAAGCTGTTTCAGCTGACGCCACGCCGCCAAGCTGCCACCTAGCAACCGTTGCTGGTAGACATACATTGCATGTTTTTTGGTTGCGTTTGTAAATATACTCATGTGCATAGCGTTATAAAAATTTATTTTTGTTATTATGCTTACCGTCTGTGGTGTTTTCATATCCAGAAATCGTTCTGATAGAGACCGTAAATCTTTTTAACACTTTACAACAAAGTTGAAAAATGTTTATGACTTTGTTCATTCATTCTGTCTGTCTGTCCGTTAGCACGATAACTGCCGTAAAAATGACTTAATCAAAATGAAATTATTAATCTATTAGTTTTCCATTTAGAGTGGTTACAGGTAATTTTTGAGAGCCATTTTGCAACAAAAGACAGGTTCTTTTATCACGAATCGCACCAAAATCTAATCAGTACTAGGGTCACCCACAAGTGGCTTACCCGTAAAATTTTATGAAATTTGAGCCATTAGTTTTTGAGTTAGAGTGGATACAATTATTGCAGAGATAGACACACAGAACCACAGACACACACGCACACACAGACGTTACTCTAAAAATAGTTTTTTCGTATTCTAGAGGTCCCAAAACCTGTAGATACGTCAAAAACTCGAGTTACGATTTTCGACATGATTACAATACTTTCCATGTATAGCAGGGTAAATAAAAATGCCCAAGTGTATGTGAAGGTCACTTTATTTCAGGTAATTATTACTCTTTTTTATCGTCACTCCATTTATTAAAAGGAAATTAAGAATTGTTTCTTCTTTAAAGTGATGAACGTCTATGTTGTCAACTGCAGTTATTATTTAAAATGCTCGCCAATGATACATGAAACGAAAATAAGCGTGTGTTTGAAATTTTGAAGTGTTAGGCATTGAATACGTATTAAGTTTTACACTTTCACACATTGAATAAGCCGGCCACACAAACAGCAACCATAAGCCTTCGGGTTGGTCGTGTAGTCTGGGCTTTCTACACATTGAATACGAATCTTTGTTTCCTATTGATGCAATCTTTAGAACATATCGAGCTTTATATTGATCATTCATATCCTGAAAATATTTAGATAACATAAATATTACTTAATGTCTAAATAAATATTCTTGACGCAACGTACGACGTGTATACCAATGGGCGATCCATGGATTGTATGTCTACTAGCAAGCGTTGCCAAAGCTCGTTACTAAGGGAATGCCACGTGGTTGAAACAGAAATGAATTTCACATACGTCACGCTCCCGTAGCAACCATTTGAGCAGACGACTGCTTTGTACAAGCAAAATCTAGAACGCCATGAAACAGTATTTCAAATTTTATTTTTCGCAGCTAGATCCTGAATATAAAAGCTTACATTAAGCTAAAATCAACGAAATTGGAGGTGAAGATCCTTATGATTGATGACAGGAAAGTCATATTTTAATGTTTTTGAAAATCAACATGGTAATATTTGGAAACATTATTATATGGAAAGAAATATTTCCACAAATCAATATCTTGTCAATTTAAAGAGTTTTGATGTAACTTCATGGTCATTGAAGTCTCATGTCGGTTTTATGTCATGTCTGTCACGATGAGTTTTTAATTTTATATTAAATAAGTAGACAACTTGATATTTTGAAACTTCCCTAGGAAATAGCTATGATATAGATATACATATGTGAATAAAATTCCTTTTCCTAGAAATATTATCTTCTATGTCAAATGTGCTATATTACACATCTGATATCATGTATGTAGTAAACGAAATTAACCTACAGGTATTTATCTACTACTGAGTTTAGTGATTTTGATTTGATGTTGATTTTTTTAAATTTTAGATTTATGAAACAATATAAAAATTACGGAGTTGATTGCTAATAAATCAATGATTATATAATCAAATTATAAAACTAAAAAAGTTTACGCTTTTTTTTAGATTTATTAAACTTAAATTGAAAAGCATATTGTGCCATATAATGTACTCACCATGAATAAAATGCTCACTGCAAACTTTCCTGTGCTTCACATTTTCAGTATTCAAATCTTCTCTGTTGATGCTTGAAAGTCATTTTTTGCTTCTTTTAACAGACAAGTCCTTGATTTTATTCCCTTTATTTTCAATTACTCGAGGGAATGAAAAAAATGATCCATTGCAATCACGTACGGATCGTTTGCTGCAGTTAATTACGGTCCAAATCGCCATTATCAAATTCAATTACTTTATCTTAAAGAAATTATGATTATATATGATATCGGCTGGATATAGTTTTAATAAAACGACTTTTTTTAAAAAATTTTACACCAAAACCTATATTTTACACATAAACCTAATGCAAGTTCAACGTTTGTTTGTACAAAGAGAACTTAGGATTTTCGCCGCTAAATGGACGTGACGTTACGTGAATCCTCCGCACATAATGAAAGGGAGTATAGAAATGACTACTCTCTACGGTTCCTCCTCCGTCCCACCCATACTGGGGGCGGATCATTGTGACGTATAACCCAAACGTCACTTCTCGTCCCGTACATGTACATCCTATTTTCTTTAGGCCATTATTTAGCAAGATATAATTTTTTAAACAATTTAAAGTTATCTGATGTATTTCAGAAAGAGGATTTTCATAAATTCCCATTTATGTGTTCTAAAACACGGAGATTTGATTTTTTTGTATATATTTTGTATATTTTGTATATATTTTTTAAGTAAATTAAAGAGATGTAATGCAGTTAGTTATTGCAAAAATGTGAGAAAAGATGGAAAATACTGCTGCACATGATGCAAATGTATTTTGGGAAGTATTAGATGAAAAATCTTTCAAAATTATATCATAATAATGGAGTAGTAAGGCGGAATGCCAATTATGCAAACCAAAATGTACTGTTATAAGTAGGAATTTCGAAGCCACAACAAATTTTAAACTAAAGGTGAGATTTTAGTTTTATGTAGGAGTCCCTCGAATTAACGAGTATGTATGCTAGACCCTTGGCATTTGTTGCTATATTATGTAATAAGTTTTATTGCTGGCAAAAATTTGCTATACTATATTTTTCCAGAAAAAAGCTTCCTTGAAACATCTCTTTCTTGAGATCTGCTATAAAAAGCTCAGATGATGACTGATTTGAAGTTAGAATCATATTTCGAAGGGATTGGGGGTTCACTATGGATGTCTATCCCCCTCCCCGCCCTTCCAGTTCTTTTTTCATTTCCGATTAAAAAATTATCATTTTGCGTGAAATGTCTATATCTCAAAATTAGCTGTAGATAGAGCAGATGATAACTGATGATATGGATTCTGCATCAAATTCTAGAGGGTGTAGGGTGGTTCACTAAGAATTTGCACTTCCGGTTTCATTTCCACATCTGGTTCAAAAATTTTCCATAAAACATCTAGTTTTCAGAATTGGTTATAGATAGGGATAACAACTGATATGGATTCAGCATCAAATTCTGGAGGAGTACGGGGGTTTACTAAAGATATCCACCTTCATTTCTTTTTCCACTTCCGGTTAAAAAAATGTTTTTTGACACTTTATTTCTTAAGATTGGTTATAGATAGAACCGAAATGGTGACTGATATGAATTCAGCATTAAATTTGGGAGATGGTTGGGGATATACTAAAGATTTCCATTTCTGTTTTTGTTTTCATTTCTTTCTAGTTTTATTTTTTTTTCACTTTCGATTCAAAACAATTTCCTTGAAACATCTATTTCTAAGGACTGGCTATAGATAGAGCTTAGATGATGACTGATATGGATTCAACATCGGAGGAGGAGGATTCACTAAGAGTTTTGATTCACAATTTTGGAGATGTCACTACCAGTTTTCCTGAAAATTCCTATGACTGTAAGAAATATGTATGAAAAAGAGCAATAAAATGCTTAATAGTTACGTCAAAAATGAAATATACAAACCATTTGTCACCATATGACGGTTTCTTTATAAATTTCTTGTTTATTATTACATCTTTGTCTGTTATATAAAATGTGTTCTCCCATACATTCATTTATTACTTTCCTTATATAGTACATAGTACAATGTATGAGAAAAGTATTGTGACGGGGTCAAAAATTCGAATTTGAATTTTCGATGGGAAAGCAAGTTTCAAGCATCCTTGAGCACGAATCAGACATTTTTTAAGTGTATCTCTCTCTCTCTCCCTTTGTGTGTGTGTGTGTGTGGAGACGATAACTCACGAACCAATGAAGCGATTCGAAAAAAATTTGGTACAAAAATTACAATCCGTGAATACTGGAAGCATATTGTTTTTAAACGCAATCGAATGTTCAGAACCCTCCTAAACTTTCGAATGAAATTTTGAAAAAATCAAACCTTTTAAAGTTACGTAAATAGTCATGTCTGATGTACTTTTTCACTAGAAAACGATTGATACAAACTTTAGAATGCTAGTATGAACCGTTCTCGAGATATTGCACAATTTTCAAATATATTTATCAAAAAATCACGTAAAATAAAAAAAATATTAACTATTGTAAAATATGTTCACTTTTCATGTAATATCATTCGATAAATTTGTTGGTATTCTCATGGATCTAACTCGTTCCATTCATGAGAAAAGATTCTTTGCGGAATACTTTTGCAGTTGGAGGCCAATAGTTATTTATCTGCTATAAGAATAAATTATTTCTCCATCCATAATGCTTGGCAAGATTTTGGCAACGAATCTGCGGAATGTCACCAACTTGAAGACTTTTTAAAATATTGCCAGATTAAAGAAAATGTTGCTAAATTGATAAAAATGATGCTGAATCAATGAAAATGATGACTAATTGACGAATATTCAATATCTTGGAAAGAATATAAGAAACTATGAGTACTATGAGAATAAACAATATTTTCGTCCGTAACGTTTGGATAAGATTTTGGTGACGAAGTTTTCGAAATATCTCTAACTTGGTGACTTTTTAAATGTTTGATATAAATTATTCGTCAAATTGATGAAACTGATGCTGATTCAATGAAATAACAACTAATTGATAAAAGTTCAATATCTTGGTAAAAACATAAGAATACACTATAAGAATAACCCATTTCTCCATCTGTCCGTTCGTAACGCTTGACGAGAAATTTAGTGGGACATCGCCAACTTGGCAACTATAGTGCTAAATTAACGAAAATATCGCCAATTGATAATAATGTTTAGCAAATTCTGACTTTCGTCGTATGATGGGCATACATTCTAATATATAATAAATGCTCTTTTCTCGGTTTGTCTGTAACAATTAGTGATGTATATGGCAAACTTGGTGGATAATGTAGTAAAGTATCGCCTACTTGGCTATATTTTGCCCCAGGTTGACGAAAATTTCGTCAAAATTGCAAAAATGACGCTAAATTAGTGAAAATGACGCCTAATTGATGAATCAATTATTAAAATATTTTAATACATGGACTATATCATTTATTGAGGATGCTATCAATATTGATAATTGTTAATTTAGAGTTGTATGAAGTATAAGTTAATTAGGTACTTTGAAATAGTATTGCATGTTGTCATCCGGAAAATCGCCAAATGTACAATTCAACGTTAAAAGTATCAACACAGTACCATCGATCCTATAGTTCTTCCGAAAGATACAGTCCCTGTGGATACTGCCCCCCACTGGGTTCTGGTCTAATTTGAATATTAATACAATTGTTGTTGGAAAAAAGGGTACTTATCGGTTATAGGGACCATGGGTTACCGACTACTTTTCCGAGTTATCGCCAATACGAACGTTGGCGATATAATCCGATACGAGAAATTCACTACAAACACAATGATTACAATTTTAATATATAATGGGGTTTGATCAACTTTACTTAACAACAAAATATTGTGTTACATTGAAATTTGTGGCGGCCCAAACTCAGCTAACATGAAGTCAAACAAGGCAACACATAGCGATCAAGCCAAATTCTGGTTTATACTGGTTAATTATATTATAAATAGGTGGCTGTTTTCATATTTCGTGGCTCACACCGGCTTTCAATATTTGAAAGTAAACCATGGGTATAACTTCGTGGATCTTGAAACCAGGACTCATAGGCAGACCATAGAGACTCTGGGGATCCACAAAATGGCGTAACAAAAAGCATAGAGGCACTGCGAGGTAGCACTTCGACTCATATCTCACAGAATTTTTGTGACAAAGCGTTACTTGTAGTGATAAATTTAATGACATTTTATCAGCACTAGCTGAGTTTGGGCCGCCACAAATTTCAATGTAACACAATATTGTTTTCTTAAGTTAAGTTGATCAAGCCCCATTATATATTAAATTGTAATCATTGTGTTTGTAGTGCATCTCTCATATCGGATTATATCGCCAACTTTCGTGTTGGCGACAACTCGGAAAAGTAGTCGGTAATCAATGGTCCCTATAACCGATAAGTACCGAAAAAAGTTATTAAGTTTATATTTCACATTGTTTTTTAATTTTCCTATAAAGTCAGTAAAAATAATTCGAAATATGTAAAATATTTTTGCCTTGTATCTATAAACTTATATTTCATAACCATATTCACCATAATATGGTACTCTAAAAATACAATATTATATGACGAAGAATGAATCAGTCTGATTTATATGTTCTGAGTTCCACTTAATGCGGTTTCTGTATAATGCAGTACGAATTGTTCTGAGTTTCTTATAACGCGGTATGCGGTTTCCATATAACATGGTACGAATTAATCTGATGTGCACTAATCTGAGTTTCGTGATATAAAGCAGTATGAATTAACACTAGAACGACAGAAGTGGTCATTTTGACAGCATAACTACTTCGAGAAATGATTCCTCCAAAACGACTAATCCCAGCCCATTGAAATTTTATGTCTTTTCTTATTTTCTTTGCAAAAAATGTGTCAAAGAAACATCCTAAATGCTGTAACTATGATGTTTTGATTTTGAATTAAAGGTATGTTGTATTTTTTCTATGGCGGTCAAATTGACCGCTACCCGTCGTACTAGGTAGTTCAAAATATCAGTCATTCTAGTGTTAATCCATTATACGAGGGTTGACTGTACTATTCAACCTATTTGTACATAAATTTCAATCTTCTACTTTCTTTTACAAATGCATCAATGACATTTTCGAAGAAATTAATAGTTCTTATTTCTCAAATTTGAAGAAAACTTTTTAAGATACAACAAAAAAGTGTATCTTTGCTATTATTAATTAAGAGTACGCTTATCCCCCGATTTACACGGCACTTGTTTTACACGATTTCGTTTTACACGGTTTATAAATTAACAGATTTCAAAAAATTGATAAAAATGTATATTCCGCTCCATACGCCTATACAAAGATTTGATGACATTTTTGAATTATATTCCTTTGGTAACACTGATGAAAACAACAGGGGATTCCCGGTGTTGTAAAATACACATTTAGGGGCATCCCCGTAATGGGGAATCCCCGTATAGGGAAATCACCGTAATAGGGGAATCCCCGTATGTATTTCACAACAGTAAAGCTATCTGGTTCATGCAAGTACATGGTGCAGAAACATTTTAGCAGCAAAGCTTATATTATTGTGCGTTTATCTTTTGAACTGGTAAGTTTTCAACATTTATAGTTTTTCTTGCATCTTTATAGTTTGCGTAAATTTGTTAAGGTTCTATAACATAGGTTCTCAACCTTTTTTTGCCCACCGCCCACTTTGAGAATATTTTTTTTCCTAATGCCCTCCCCCCCCCCTAATTTTTTTACTTGCGAATCTGAAACAGCTATTGCTATGATTTTATTTAAACGTGTAATATTATATATTATAGTCGTTAGATAGGATATGGCCCTATCCTATTTCTGAGTTTAAAGAAGACTGTTTCAATGAGAAGAATTAAAACGCATACTTAATTATATTGAAAAATATTTTTATTAACATTCAAAAGACATTGAATTTATAACTTATCTAATGAGAAGGTTGAATTTGATGCATTTTAAGGAGTTTGTTAATATCAGGCTCGATTTTACTTAAAAACAACCGTAAGTCGCCGCGTTCAGTAACATGGAGCCGATTTCTCTTTTTAGTTACCAACGTTGCTACAGCACTAAATCCCCGTTTAGCTAAATAGGAAGAAGGGAATGCTAGCAGAAATCGTTGAACAATCGACCATAATCCTGGGTACAGTTGCAAAATCGACTTCTGCAGCCAAAATTCTTGGTAGCCATTCTTGAATTTAATTTTTAATTCCTCATTTGTCGTCAGTTCTTTTAGTTCTTCTTCTAACTGGGATGATCCTGCTGTGTTGACATTTGAAAAAGGATCCAAAACCCAGTCTGGTATGTTCATGTTTAAAATGTCCTAGAATCGTTCCTTGAAATCACTGTGGAGGTTTTCCAAGTGTTGAAAGTAAACAAGCAAGTCGTCGTGCTTGAATGATACTGCTGATAAATTTGGGAAGTTATTGAATTCACGTCTGCCGGTATTTCTTTTATATAATAGCAGTTTGGACACGAAAGCAGCAACGCTATTTTTTGTCTTAATCAAGTTTAAGTCGTCGCCTTGAAATTGGAGATTGACATCATTAAACAATTTATACAGGTCTGTCAAGTACGCAATATCGTTCTTTGATGAGATAAGGTTGTCGCGCAATTCCGTGTCTTTGTTTCCTAGGAACTCTATCACAGACCCAAACAGATTGTAAAATCGAGTCAAACAAGTACCTTTTGACAGCCAGCACACCTCTGTGTGAAGCAGCAATCGATTGAAATCTTCATCATTGACAATGCAAAGCTGACTAAATAATCTGTCATTCAACGAGTTACTTCTGATTTTATTAACTGCTCTGATAACATATTGCAGTGATGTATGGAGGCGTTCACTCAAATTTTTCGCAACCAAATGCTGGCGATGAATTACGCAATGCACACAAGCACGTCAGGAACTTTATTTTTTAAGCACGCTATGAAGCCTTTGTGCCGCCCTGTCATAGCCGGTGCGCCATCCGTAGCAACTGACAAAATATTATTAAAAGGAATTTCCTTTTCGTCACAAAACTTTTCCAGTGTATTAAATATGGTTTCTCCTTTTGTATCTGTTTCCAAATTCGTAGCAAACAATAGTTCTTGACATATTTTCTCATCTTTGATAAACCTCACGTATAACAATAACAATGCTTCATTGGTTGGTAAAGTGGACTCATCCAGCTCAATTGAAAATTGACAAGTCTGCAGATGATTGCACAATGATTCTCCAATGTTTTCAGCCATCTCATCAATTCGTCTTCGCACAGAACTATTGCTAAAAGAATTTTTCGGATAATATCTGCAGCTGGTTTATGGAGCACAGTGGTTATTACTTCATTTACTGCTGGTAAAATTAAATCTTCCCCAATAGTATGTGGTTTGCATATTTTAGCAATCAACAATGAGATATTGTACGAAGCTCGAAGTCCCGTCATCGTCTTGCTTAGAAGCTGATGAAAAAAGTTTTGATACAGTTGGCTGAATTTCGTACTTCTTTTTCATGTCTTGAAAATAGGTCACATCTTTGTCTTTCTTATCCGGGTGTATTTTATTAAAATGATCTTGAAGCCTAGAAGACTTCATCGCTTCATTTGAAAATGTTTTTTGACAAATAAGGCACATTGACGATGACGGATTTGTGGGATTTTCGATAAATCCGTACTTAATATAATCCACACTATACTACCGCCTCTTCTTTTTTGCTTCCGATATGGTTTTTACTTTACAGATACGTGAGTAGTATTAGTGTACTTTTAAAACCCTGTCATCAATTGCGCGCGATAATGCCAATGAAAATAAAATTAACAATCACTGCCTTTATATAGGTTGGAGACATATAACACGCATCGACAGGAATAAGATAAACATGCAGTGACTCGTTTATAACACCCGGCGCCGAAGTAAAGCGCGGGGGCAAGGGTGATGCGGCAGCAGAGTGTGGGTTAGAACAAGCACAGATAATATTGTCAATTCTTGCAGGATTGCAAAAATCACGTTATTTAACAAAAACTTGTTATAACTGAATTGCTACAAGCATATTTTTTGCTATTTTTTATTAACAGGCTTTTGTTAACTTCACCTGTATTTATATATGAGATATTTCACGTGAAATTGGAAGATTTGAAAATTAATTCAAAACTAAAATTAAAATTTTTTATATCATCCAATTTAAGGCCCCGCTAACCGTTCAATCGAACTCAAATCCGCAACAATCTGCTCCCTAGATGTCGCTTGTAAAAATGGCATGGTTGCAAGAATTCAGCTTTTAGCTCTGTTTTCACAGTCCCTTCTCCTAATTGAGCTGCCCATCATCGAAATGACTTTCCCACCCAAAAGTAAGCCTCCCTTTGTATCCTATTTCGGGACGCACTAAAGCCATAAATTCCCTTATCCAAGGTGAGGGAGTGTCACGATACAAAGCCTGTGGGCACAGGACATTGCATTGAATAAACCAGTTCAGTTTCAGCCCTCCGAACAGAAAGAAAGAGTTTTGAACAGTTCTTGTCTGATGCCATATCGTACTGATGATTAGATTATTTTATTGGAAATTTGCGTAAATTTTCAAATAAAGTTTAGTTGAAAGTTGGAGCCAGCAGCAGAATTACGTTAACAAATTTCACAAAACTTGGTAGATAAATTACTTATAGGTTACCCTGGTGCTAATTAGATTTTGGTACAATTCGGTAAAAAAGAACCGGCCTTTAATGCAAAAATCGTTAAATTTAAAAATAAAAGACTACGTATATATCAAGTAAATGTTTAATTTATGCGTAATTTTTGACGACGAAAACAATAAGGTGAACTCCATTGCTCTAGAACTAGCCGTTCGTGAGATATTTTAGTCTTATCACATTTTCACTACGCCACCTTTGAGAATAAATCCAGTTACCAAATGAAAATGAAAATTGAATTCAAAGTGCAAATTCGTTGTCATTTAAAATGATTATGGTTGTTATTTTGTGCAAATAAACTCGATTTATTGAAGATATAAACATATGTGAATATGAGGCTGCAGAGAAAATCATGTGCTGCCCACATCAAAATTTTTTACTCTCCTTTTTTTAATCAATGCGAGGATGCCTATGTCTTTATTGGGTTGGAATTATCCCTGGAAGCAGAAATATTTTTCAAATAAAGAACATTTTTTGTTGTCCCCTTCTCTTTTTCTTAGTGAATACAAAAGAAAATTGGTATTTTTCTGTTTATGAGTAGGATTTTTTAACACTTCAATTGTATATTACTTCCCCTGCAATACATGGTAATGTATAGGGAAAGTATTGGAATCGTGTCGAAAATCGCAACTTGAATTTTCGGATTTACACGTTTCGGGACCTCTAGAAGACAAAAAAGCTGTTTTTAGCGTAACGTCTGTGTATGTGTCTGCGTGTTTATCTGTGCAATGTATGTGTCCACTCTAACTCAAAAACCAATGGATCAATTTCATAAAATTTTATAGGTAAGTCACTTGTGGTGGGTGACCCTGGTGCTGATTAGATTTTGGTACAATTAAGAAATTGCCATCTTTTACGAAATGGTCCGCAATAATCGCCAAAATCAAAAATAAAGGACTACGTATGCTCCAATGTATCAATTAAATGCTTGTTTCATACGTAATTTTTGACGAGGAAAAGAATAAGACCAACCTAAGTGCTATTACTCTAGGACCAACCGTTATCTAGATATTTTAGTTTTTTCGTATTTTTGTTACAAAATATGTCCAGTTACCCAATAGAAACAAAAATTGAATTAATAAATATTTGTACTAATAAATATTTGTAATAAATACGCTATAAATATTTCTTTCGTGTTCCAGAGGTCCAAAACGTGTATAGATCCGTTGAAAACACGATTCCAATACTTTACCTATACATTATATACCATATATTGCAGGGAAAATAAAAAATCTAATGTGAGCAGCACATGACTTTGCCTACAAATTAAAATTCATTTTCTTCTTACTTTCCCAGCAATACATGAAAAATATTGGAATCATATCAAAAATCGCAATTCGAATTTTCAACGGATCTACACGTTTCGAGACCCATAGAACACAAAAAAACCATTTTTAGCGTGACGTCTGTGTGTATGTCTGTCTGTGTAATGTATGTAACTACTCTCACTGTAAAAGTAATTGACCAAATTTCAAAAATTATTCAAGGTAAGTTACTTGTGGGGATCTTGGTGCTAATTAGATTTTGGTATGATTCGGGGAAACAGAACCTGCCTCCTTTTGCGAAATTTTGCGAAATGGCCACAAAAATCGCATGTATACACTGTAGCTAAAAATACTAATTTCTCAAATTTCACAAAATTTGATAGATAAATCACTTGTAGGTTACCCTGGTAAAATTTGGGAAAACAGTACCTGTTTTTTTTTTTTTTTTTTTTGCAAAATGGCACGCAAAATTCATTAAAATAAAAGTCCACGCATTCTCAGATATATCCATTAAATGTTTGTTTTGAAAGTAATTTTTGACGATAAAAAGAATAAGACCAATCCCATTATTCTAGCACGAAGTCACTACTTTAGCCGTTTTCCAGATATTTTAGTTTTTTCGCTTGTTTGCTACGCCGCATTTGAAAATATGTCCAGGTAACACACACACACACACAAAAAAAAAAAAAAAACGAAAATTGGTATTGTTTTGTATAATTCAATTCAATTTAATGAATTATTAAATAAATAAAGAGAAGATGAATTAAAGTTTATAGGGAAAGTCATGTGCTGCCCACATCCAATATTTTTAATTTTCTCTACAATACATCGTAATATATAGGAAAGTATTGGAATCATGTCGAAAATCTCAACTCGAGTTTTCAACGGATCTACACGTTTTGAGATCTCTAGAACAAGTAAACACTATTTTTAGCGTGACGTCTGTGTGTGCAGATTTTGTAATCACTCTAACTCAGAATTTAATTGACCGAATTTCATTCTATTTTATAGGTAAATGACTTGTAGGTGACACTGGTGCTGATTAGATTTTGGTACAATTCGGGATAAACGAACCTGTTTTTTTTTGCCAAATTTCCAGCAAAAAAATGCCTGTCAATGTGTATTGTAATTATTGAAAGTCCTTATTTTTTTTTTTTTAATTTCATACAAAAATGGGAGAAGTTCTTCCTAACCGAGTTTTAAATCATCACTAATCATCGAGTGCGATAGTTGTATTAAATGATTTCCAAAACGCTTCATTCGTTTATGAGATATCGCGGCCAAAGGATCACACAGATTTCTTCAAATACGTTCTATTCGAGTTCAGGGATGCCTGAAACGTACACTTCCGTCAAAAACTCGTATCTGAATTTTAGGCCATGTCACAGTACTTCGGAAATAATTTGGTACGATTATCACACTCGATGATTAGTGGAAACCTATTGATTTAGCTGTTAGGAAGACCCCCCCCCCCCCCTCAATATGATTCCCTGTGTATTATATATTATGTATATAGAGAAAGTAAAAATATAGTGTGATGAACTAAAAAGGAAAATAATGCACACTTGCTACGGCTACGGTGGGCTGAAAGTCTCAAACCTCCTTTTGTAGACAGTCTATATATTCTATAGACTAATTATGTAATGCTTTCAACAAGAAATACTGCAATATTGATAGAAAAAAAGGAAAGGGAAAGACAAATATTTCTCTCAAAAATGAAAACAGTTTTGCATCGGCAGCAGAAGCGCATGAACGGAAATAAGCTAGAATCCTGTCCAAAACTAGTTTGGAATCTTTTACCAATTCTTGGAAAAACTGTATTCCTTCTGGAATGTCACCCCCGAAAACCGCAAAAGCAAAGAGCTGTTGCTCCCCGAAGTGGGGAACTATAGAGGGCTGTGCCTTTCTTGATAAATAGCTGTCAAACAATCACTTTCTCCCCCTAGTTGTTGACTGCATATAAAGATCTATTGCTGACCGACAGAGATTGTATGACCCACAAGCACGCGACTTACAGGGTTGCCGTAAACTTAACTTCATTCTGTTTCACATATTTGTATTTAAAATAGTTTATAGATTATTATAAATCGATCTTATAATGATAAAATTATAATATTTGCTGATATCGATAGAGAAATGTATTACTATTTTATTTACGTATGCAAAATATTCAAAAAAATTTTTTAATTTGTTACAGAAGCCCTTAATGGAAACTTCCGTTGGGATGTTAACTTTTAAATTCATTTTTGAAACACTTTAAATTTAAATATTTAAAAAAATCGTATGATAGATTAAATATATGTGTTTATCCTTTAATATCGTGAAGACAGTTAACATTTACGGGCAAAATTCACGGAGGAATCTTCTAAACAAATTTTCCCATTGGTTAACATGGAAGCAGCTCATAAGGGCTAGTGAGGTATAAGTCCCCTTAATGTAGATCTGAATGTAATGGAATCTTTAAATTCAATTTTCATCCACTTCCCGAACTACCGAAATATGTAAATTTTCGCACACGTGATAAAAATGATTAAAATACATACAATAACAAAAATTAACCAATATTAAAGTTTACTTTAGTTAGTACGTGATTAGCGTGTTTTTTAAGTCTTTTTTAAACTATATTTATTTAATCTGCCCACTGCCCCTCTGTACCATCTCAACGCCCTAATTTTCTCTGGGTCTTCTACTGCCCCCCTGAAAGTCTCAAACGTCCATGAGGGGACGTTATCGCCCTCGTTGAGAACCTATGTTCTATAATGTCAAAGGATTTGAAGAAAAATCAAATGAAAAGATAAGTTATTTCTTTAGAAACTAAAATTCAAATATTAGACCGTCTACGTAATAGAGAAAGAGTAACGGATGTTGCTAAATTTTACTCCATGAATGAAGCCACAATAAGGACAATAAGAAAAAATGAAGACTCCATTAGAAAAGGTATAGCAGCTGAAACCTGCAGCAGTATGAATACGACTTCATATGTTAGAGATGTTACAATGGAAAATATGGAAAAAGCCTTAGTGATATGGATAGAAGACCAAATTCAAAAGCGAATCCCGATCGATACCAATGCTGTTACAAATAAAGCTTTGAAGATTTATCAATCACTTAAGAATCAGTCGCCGTCGACTTCGTCCGATGAAAAGAAGGTATCTTTTTCCGCAAGCCATGGGTGGTTCGAGAGATTCAAACAAAGACATTCTTTACATAATCTGAGAATGAAAGGTGAAAGTGTATATGCTGATTCGGATGCGGCACAACAATATCCGGCAAAACTTGCTGAAATCATTGCCGCTAACTCCTACGCTTCTGATCAGGTTTTCAATGCTGACGAGTCCGGATTATTCTGGAAAAAAATGCCGGAAAGAATCTTTATAGTTAAAGCTCATAAATCAACTAGTGGTCATAAAGTAGCGAAAACTCGTATACCAGTTCTTTTCTGTTGCAATGCTTCTGGCAATTAGGTATATCTTAGAACAAATGGAGAATTGTGAATCTTTTACTCTGATGGATGCTTGGAAGAAATTTGCAAATTTAGATTGTGTTAAGCATGTTGGACTGTCATACACTCCGATCAAATAATCAACAATCAACGCCTGCTGGAAAGCAATAGCCCCGTTCACATGCAAGGCCGTATTTTCCGGCCATGAAACATTGGGGTGAGAAAGGGGGTATTTTCCGGGATCCATTCTAGACCCGTTCACATGTGCAACCCCCATTACTCCCGCTTAAAGGGCTAGGACCAATTTTTCTTAAATGCTTTTGACATTCATTTTTGGTAAACAATATATCTTTTTCTTTTCTTTTTTTAATTGCTTTTTTAAAAAGCGTATTATTTTTAATTCATTATCCCATGTTATTATTTTATCTATTTAATATGACAAATGTGCGGAAATGAGAAACAAAATATATATAAATTAAATCGAAATAATGTATATATAAATTAAACTTGGATCTTTATAAACTAAACATCAAATTAAAAATAATATGCCAAAATTAAATTTAATATATTTTTAAAACTATAAATATATGCTTATTGTAATATATATATATATATATATATATATATATATATATATATAAATGTTTTATTCCATGAAACTGTTTAAAGAATTCATTCTTAAAAGTCGAAAAAGAAAGTTTTTCTCATTTAATCTTCGTTTTTAAGCTAAATTATGACGTATAAACTTGAATTAGTGGAAAAAGTGTAACACCATTTTAAGAAACTTTATTCAAGACAAATCGATATAAGAAGTTGACATAGAGAAAAAAATATGCATATTTATACCGAATACATTTTAATTATTACAAAATCGGTATAACTCATTTTTTATTAAAAACACATAAGACCTTACTGCATGGCCCTGATACAAAAAATCTCATATACCACTAATACCGCAATTAAAAATAATGTTTTTAATATAGCAGTATAAAAAATACTTATGATGGACATGTTTTATTGATATGTAAAATAGGTGGTCCTCTAAGTAATCCAAAAATAAAATTAATAAAATAAAATCGTCTTTATATGTAGTTAGTATCTAAAATATATAAAAATAATTTATATTTCTGATACTAGCAATCATTCTTTTTTTTTTTTTAAGGGGGGGGGGGAGAGCATTTTGTAAGCTAATTTACACAGTTCAGTTTATTGCAAAATGTATGTATGTAAAGTTATTTTGAATGCCTGAAACATTTTACTTTGTTATTGATATACATAATTATAAAATGCAATTCTCTACTGATCATAATATTGGCATCATAATCACATCATCTCAAGTTATGGAACATATCGCATTGATATGTAAAAGCTTAGAATACAAAACTAAAATAATCAAACTTGAAATATAATGTATAAATAATTTATTTACAATAATTAACAACATATATTCATTTAAATATAAACACATTATACTCCTTTTTAACAATATAAAATAAAAGAGTATTAAGATAGATTTATCTAATATACATTCTCCGTATATAAAACTAAGAAAATCTTTGTATCATTTGTTAAAAACTACTTAGATAAATCCAGAAAATTTGCCCAAGAAACAGAACATTATATTTTAAAGTTGCTGCTTCAAAGGAAAATCAGCTGACTTACGACTTCTAACTAACACTTAATTGTATACGTTTTGTAATTAAGAAACAAACATTTCTATAAAAATTATCCTGAAATCGAGGAACAAATATTTCTAATTCATGAATAACAGTTAGCTCAAATAAACAAAATGTACATACCCGCATCAGTCTTTTTCAGTAGGATTCTCCGTTCATTAAATTCTGATGTATAATAAGAATCAATCCGTTTAATTCGTAAATAAGTCCGTGTAATGAATGCAAAATAATCTATGTAACAAGCTATAAATTCATCATTATTGTACAATCTTCAGATAGAATTTGTAAACAAGGTCCACGCGGTATCTCAGTATCCGCCATGTTTTTCAAGAAATCGCAGTTGCGCGAATGGAATTGTGGGTAAAAATCCCCAATCTACCCCCTTCGTTCCCTCAAATAAGAAGGAAGGAAATCATACCTCCTTTCAACCCTCTTTCGAACCGGTATTTTCCCCGCTTGGACATGTGAACGGTGACACAGTCGAAATGCGGCTATGATACCGGCTTTAAATTGTGCATGTGAACGGGGCTAATATGGCCGGATGTTGTTGAAAGTGGAAATGATAAATCACAAATAGAGCATGAATATTCTCAGATCACTGAGTTGGCCCATTGGAGGAGAAGGTTTTGAAGATTTAGCTCAGGCAGATATTGAAGAAATAATGGCTGATGAAGAATTGAATGAAGATGATTTAATTAACATGATTCGTGTAACAAACAAACATGAAGACAATGATTCTGATGAAAGGCAATCTGAACCAGTTGCGTTCACAGCAAGAATCATAAGCGTAGGACTTGATTTGGGAAGAAAATTGGGCAACCATTTCTTACAATATGACACAAATGTTGATCGAGCTCTCCGATTCCAGCGAGACCTTCGTAAATGCTTAAATCAATATGAAGAGGTCTATAAAGATTTAGCAAAAAAACCTACGCAATTGTTAATTATCGATTTCATGACAAAGTCTTGTCAACCCGAGATCTTGCCTAATTCGTCAACCATTGAGCCAGAATCGCATCAAGAAAGCTCAAGTAATGAAAGTGACATCATACCTATCAGAAAGAAAAGACTGACAGTACATGAAAGTGATGACAGTGATTAAACTTATAATTAATTTTTAAGGGTTTTTTTGTTCTTTGTTCCTAATGTAAAATAAATAAAATATGTTATATTATTACATTCATATGCTTGTTGTTTTATAAACTAAGTATAATTTTAAGTTTTCAAAGATGTCTTACTTTTGTTTTACTTAAATAAATGACTGAATCATGCACATTTTGGGGTCATTTTCGTTTTACACGATTTTACTTAGCAAAATCCAAGATTTCAATTTACACGGTTTTGTGCAGTACCTATCTTCCGTGTAAATCGGGGGACAGGTGTAATTTGAGCTTGGTCACCAATGATCTATCATCAATCACCGTTTCACAAATTCTGCTGAAATATTATAGTATTTTTTTTTATTTTTTTAAATTGATGTTAGGTAAACAATGCTTGCATTGTTTCTATGGACTACATACTACTAGACAAAATCTAACTAAAACTGATAATATTTGGGACTGGGAGTAAGGATCAGCTTGGTTTGTGCGCGAGATAGTTCAGGGAGCTATGGTAAGGAAGATGTGAACAAGATTGAACTGTGACTGAGATGTGACATTTACGTTGATAGGATTTTCTTTCAATTATTTTTATATTTAAAAAACTTCATTTTTTGGTATTTGGTAAAATATGAAATTAGAAAAAAATCTTGAAATTTCCCAGAGGGGGTAAAGCCCCCTCTGGAAAAGTTCAGCGGGGGCTCGTGCCCCTCTGCCCCCCCCCCCCCCCCCCCGTAGTCGGCACCTATGTTGCTGATATTTTATAAACAGCAAAAACTTCATTGTGTTCATCTAGCCTTTCCGAGGTTTTACAAAATATGCAGTCTTTTAGTGTATACTTTTATACACGATTCATAAGAGTTTGATATTTTTGTAAATAATACTTGAATTTGATATTAAACAATCTTGAAATGATGTTAGATTATTGTTAAAAGGAAATCTTCGTTGTTATACATATTAAAATATAACACTTTCTTGAAATTTCGTTAAAATATTATATCCAACATAATAACAACCATTATAGCGTAAAGAAAGAAAATAGGATATGCGGATACTGGACGCGAAGTGACGTTTCGGGCTATGTCACAATACCTCGCCCCCAGTATGGGTGGAACGGAGGAGGAGTCGTAGAAAGTAGTCATTTCTATACTCCCTTTCAATATATGCGAATCTTCCCTATTAGATGAAATTTTTTAGGTGGCTTTTTTTTTTTTCGATCGTTTGAGATCATGCCGACTGTCCCAGTCGTAGCAACCATCTCAATTTGCCTCAAATGATAAAGTTATGAAATCTACTTCGTTGTTATTTTTTATAATGTAAAAAGTAAATAATAATAATAATACAAAATCTAAGTATTCTATTTATCTTAGAGCTATGGAATTTGATATTTTAGACTCACTAGATGACCTAGGGTAAGTTAACTATTTTAGAAGTAGGTATTTTATTTTTATTTCTACTATCAAAGTTGTTAGAGCGGTGTTTGTTCTGTTGTTAGATATTTCCGAAATGTACTTGTAATATGTACCTGTAACAATTTAAGTTTTCTATAACATAAAGAGTATTATGTATCCAAGATTGTGCAATTTCACAAGTTATTAACTATGCAAGGATACTGTTTAGATCTTAAACTTGCTAAAAGATTAATTGCCGGCTTCATAAGATATATACTTAACAATCAGTTCTATAAACATCAATTTACGAATCAGTTCTGTGTTAAAATCAATTTTTAAAAGTGGTTTTGTCTATTTTTTTGAATGAGCTTTGTTTTTTATGCTGAGTAGCGCGTCGCTTTGGATTTTTGTTGTTTTCCAACCCAATCGGCAAATGCAATCTTCTATACCAAATTTTAAGTTCATAACTAAAAAAAGCAATGTTTCAATAAATTTTCAAAATATAAAAATACAAAAAAAATGTTAAGATTACAGGAAAAGTCGTTTTATAGAATCCTGGCAGTTATATAGATTTTTTCTAGTATTTCAATTGCTTATTAAAATTTAAATCTATTTTTCAATATGTATATAAAAAAATGGTGGGGTGGAGGTTGGTTAAAAATTTGTAATATATGGTATGAATCTTTGACCTGGCCTGCTTGTGTGCACTTTGTGCTGTGTTCTTTTTTTTTTAATTAAACTGCTAACTCCACAGTGAAATCTTTAAAGAAGAATAGAAACAAGGGGATAAAATATTCGATCCAAATTATTAAATTTCATTAGTTCATTTACCGATGACAGTTATAACCTATAGATTGAAATGTTAAAAAATGTATTCAATATACCATCTTGGATAACCTTAAAGTAACAGCTTTTTATAATGTACTGTTTATGCATAATTTTATTTCATAGTATCTTTTCTTATTTCAAAAACTCTATTTTGAATTTTAAGAAATTTCATAAAATTTGGACTCATTATTGTATTTTGAGCGCACACTCACGGTTCCAAAGTATATGTCGTAACAGTATTCTATATAACTCCATGCAATTATATTAGTCAACTTACAAAAATAATATACACAAAAGTCATTCCTACCACACAATACGGCTTGGACAGAATTCGCAGATGGGCGTGGATACGGCGTGGACCCATCTGCGAATTCTGTCCAAGCCGTATTGTGTGGTAGGAATGACTTTTGTGTATATTATTTTTGTAAGTTGACAGATATAATTGGCTTCATCAGATAACTGTCCAGGTTATCGTGAAGGAAATTTCTGTGAACTAAGTTCTTGTTCTTGATACTTAGGAAAAAAGATTGTACATTAACAAAATTTAAGAAAACACGATACTTAGAAAAAAGATTATACTTTAACAAAATGTAAGAAAACACGATGCTTAGAAAAAAGATTGTACTTTAACAAAATTCAAGAAAAAACAATACTTTGAAAAAAAAATTGTACAAAATTTAAGAAAAACGATACTTAGAAAAGAAATTAAACAAAATTTAGGAAAACACGATACTTAGAAAAAAGATTGTACCTTAACAAAATTTAAGAAAAAATAATACTTAGAACCATTTTAAAGACATGGGAAAATACAAAAGGCAATTTCAAAACATTGAATAAATAAATAAAAGAACTGACATTTATGAAAATGTGTTTATATCCATTTTTTCACTTACATTAAACATACACATACATTTCACACTGGAACACATTTTCTAAACATTCCGCACGAGAACGCGCTTTCTAAATCATTCACACAAATCCATTTGCCGCGTACCAGATGTCATTGGAAAACTTAATAACAAAAATCTGTATAAAAAATGTTACTGTACGTTAATTACGTAGAAAGTATCAAATATTTATTCCAAAAAAGTTTGCAGCAACACAAATTAGCAAAATCGATCGAAAAAGATCTGCAGAAACAAGGTTCAACATAAGATTTGAAAAGGATCTGATAAAATACACAGACTACTATTGAAATACTATTCCCTAAAAGTTGCATGCTGATTGGATGCCCGGAAAGTCATAGGCTACCAGATAGGCGAAGTAAACGGAATGAAATTGTAACTAGGGTTGCACCGAATACCATCTTTTGCCGAATACCGAATATTCAGTTAAAATTCTAACCGAATATTCGGTTAAATTTTTTTAAAGGTAATATTTCTATTTTATGCCAATTTAAAATAGAAAATGTTTCTATTTTGTGCCTTTTTTAAATGCATTTACATTTAACATCCTAAATTTATTTGCATTTACATTGAGTATAATTATTAATTTAAAATAAATAAAAAATGAAATAAGTTATTTCAAAAGCAAATTAATATAGTACTTAATTTGTTTTATGTTTATCTGCATAAATTGATAATTGATAGTTAATTTCTGATATGTGATAATCATGGCTTCATGTTATGTTATAGATAATCTTGCATTTACCTTACATACAAATACAAACCCAAGTTGCTTAAAATATCATTACAAATTAGAATTACAATTTATTCAAGTGAATTTGTGCTATGTTAGTCTCTTCTGTAATGTAACTAATAAATAATTTTATCAAAATTGAAACTGAACAGTCAAATTCAAACATTGCCAAATCATTTTTCTTTTTAAAGTGCAAAGGATACTTTGCCAGAATGTCTAGCCATTCTTTTTTTAAGTTGTTGTCACAACAAACTACAACAGAGTAGATACTGATAGATAACTAAACAGTTACACCCTGTGATAAAAGACTCAACAAAGTAATCTTCTCTTCAGAAATCATGAAAGAAATTAGAAGGGTTGACTACACACAGAGAGAAATTCTTTAGTTATCTTACTTGACACATTTTAATGGATACAAAGGAACACCTATGGCATCCTCAGTATCTTCTCTATCTCTATCGAAAGTAAAATACTGCAAAATTGAATATTCATCAAAGTGTTTTTTTTTTTAATATATATTAATCACCTTCACCTTTTTTTAATATTGGTGAAATGATAATTGATTTTTTTTTAGCTGCATATTTTATAAAAAATTAACAGTTATATTTTTGAACACATAATATTATGAGTTTTATTTTCTGGTTACTGTTTCAAATTTAAACGAGTTAGTAAGGTTAAGGTGTGATAAGATTTAAGAAAAATTGAAAAAACAACAAAATTTAATATCAGATTGTTTACTTTTACATTAAAATTATTTTAAATACGATAATATTGGTAAGTAACAATTTGAATTAATTTTGCACTATGATACTACTATAACTTTCATTCATTGTATAAAAAAATGTGCTTTACCAATTATCGAATATTTAAAATTTTTCTTACTATTCGGTTTGGCCGAATATTAAAGTATTCGGCCAAACCGAATATTTGGTTTGACTGCCGAATAGGCAGTATACCGAATATTCGGTGCAACCCTAATTGTAACCCTGTGCCTCATACCAACTTGGCAGAATTTTGTACTTTTAAAAATGAGTGGTGGGCAATTCTATTGATCAACCCACTTTCCTTCTGACAAATTACTATAAGTTTCTTTTTCTTTACAAAGGTAAACCTTTGCTCAATTAATCTTTGTTTGGTATCAATTTGGGGTAAAAAATTCTGAAATTTTGAGCTCTAAGAATTTTGCTCTAAAACCAAAATTTTCAAACATAATTATTCAAACTAGGTTTCCTATACATTTCTCATTAGCGTGAACAATATTTTCACAGATGTTTACTGTTTATGAGTGAGTCAAGTCAAAACACAGAAGGGGAAGGAACCAGTGGGAGTCTTTAGTTAGTGATCTAGGTTAGGAATTAAGGGGATTAAAGTTGTCAATAAAGGGGACATCTTAATGAAATTGAAATATATAAATATTTTTCGAATGTAATGTTTATTTTTAAACGTTTGCCTGATATTGTTTAAATTTTAACATACAACTTTCAATCATCTCTTTTCATCCAGTTCAGTTTTTTTCTAAGCATGCCAGATACAATAAAAAATGGATTCAAAAGCAAGTCTAACTTTAACGATAAGTATTTGTTTCATAAAAAATCGATGTGGGCAGCTCATGACTTTCACTCCAAACAGTTTTTTTTTTTCCAGTTCTTCTGCTTGTGTACTATATATGTATAAATTATCCCAATATTTTTAAAGTGACTCATTTCAAATATTACCATCAAGTTATTTTTATAGTACACCAGTCAGTATAAATGAATAAATATTTTACTAATCAAATTAATTTATCTCATAAATGGTGGAATTGTGCAATTCATTTTGGTGCGTTACAGAGCGTCCACAAGCATATTTTTCCATCCACCTCCATCCTTTCATTATTACACAGTAGGCAGACTATTCTTGCTTATTATCATATTTTGGTTTATTTTAAAGAAATATTGTGCATAACTAACCAAATATGTTGAGAGTTATAATGATGGAAGCAAGATGATTCTTATAGTCAACATTCTCATGAAATGGAATCTCATGTTTTTTTATTTTCTTAATAATATTTCAGGTTTCCAAGTTATTATGCTGAGTTTATTTTAAAACTAGCCATTTTACCCACGCTTCGCCCTTTCTTAATGTGAAGTTCCGATTATCAAAATCTGTTTCAATTTTAAGCAAAAAAATAAATAGATTTGCACACATTTTAAGAGGTAAAATGATGCAAGTTTTTTTTTAATCCCTTTGTATCATCACACCTAATTGGAATTTTCAATTTTTTTTTCATTGATCTGGAAACTGAGACGGATCAATTGAGCTCAAAGCCAAGATTCTGGTTCAAGTGAAAGTACTCGATCATTTTGAGCAGTTGTTTTGAATTGCTTAATTATTTCTTTGCATCGTTGCACCTAATTTAGATTTTGCCATTGATTTAGAAGGTGAGACCTAAACTAAGATTTGAACTGAAGTGGAAATGCTCTATAATGGACAAAGAGGTTTTGAGTTTTTATTACTCCTTTGCACTGTCACCCCTAATATAAAATTTTGAAATTTTAGATTTTCCCCTTAGTTTTATAGCTGAGATGGATTGGATCACATCAAAACCAAGATACTAGCTTAGTGGAAGTGCTTGATAATTTTGATACGTCATCTACTCACACAATCAGTGCATATTATATAGATATATATCTTTTGTTGATAACATGTTAAACAATAAATAAAAAAGTAAAAATTATGTGAGTATTTGTTTATTCTTGTGCAGAATTTTTATATGTTGTTGTTGTTGAGACCCAGACCGTCCGACCTACCAGAAAGGTGAAAGATAACTGTTTGGACGGCCGGGAAGTGCCACCCAATTTGGACCAGAACCCAGTGGGGGAGGCATCCACAGAGACCGTACCCTCCTTCCCCTACCACCAACCTCTCGGAAGGACTTACGGACCCACATGTTTAACGTGATCGTACTCCGCATGAACACGGCGGCAGTTTTGGCAGTGGCTGGAATCGAACCCGGGCCTACCGAGTGCAACTCCAGCGTGCTAACCAATGGGCTACCGCGCCCAGAATTTTTATATGTGTAAATTTGTGATTAAAAAGATTGAATGAATTTTCACTGCTACAGATCATTCAAATTGTGCATTGATCTGCTATAAAACTGATATTAAACTTGGATTTACCTGCTACAAAATGAATACTAATCTTAGTTTTGTCTGATACTTATTTATTAATATATAGTACTTAATTATATAATTGGAATTATTTAAAGAAATTTGTAGTTTAAGCAGCTGCACAGGCGTTGATCTTTCAGGAACATATTTTTCTTTAGGGAAATGGCACTGATATAAAGTAGAGGGTTTGAGTATGTAATCTATAAATTCCTTAAAATTTTTTGATATGCCATTAAAGACTCCTTAATTTTTGTTTTCAAAATTGAGTATGAACCCTAAAATTTTTAAGGTTATTGCATACAATAGAGACCTCACTAAAACTTGATTAAATACTGGAGAAGAAAAATTGTGATGTGTGCACATTATTATTTTCGGGCCTTGCTCTAGGAAATTTTTTTCATTTCAGCTACAAATTAACCACTTTTTAAATTTGTAGCCATAGATTTTATTACAATAATTTTCGCTATATCTATTGTTTTCTTTATAAAACGCTGAAACTTTCCCTGCAATGATCTAAACTTAAAATTAAATTTTCTGAAGTTATTTTCACTCAATTTTTGTACAATTAATAAAATATTTTAAAAAATAGCCTTGTATGAAATGTAAAAAATTATCAGGTTTTTCTTTTTCTCTAGGTTTTGCTACTTTAAGAAAAATAGCCTATTGGCAGCACAAGGCCTTATTTTCTGTAAAACCTGCGAATATGTGCATATACAAAAATTTTGTCATAGTCTATTTATACCTGAAGACATAATTTAGATATCACTGGTTTGAGAATTGAACCATTTTGATCCAATATCTGAAATTTTGAGTTTATTATTTATAAGTGTTTGGTTTAAAATACCTCATAAATTTTGCCCTTTTAGCGGCGACTGTCGCCAAGTTCTCCCTCAAGTTTCAATAATGTCTTGAGAGCATATTTGACTAGAGAGTGAGATGCAACAAAGGGGCAGACTGCTATCTAGACAGCTGTCTTTTCACAGGGAGATGAGACAGATGGCAAAATAAGGAACAGTTCCTGGATTTGGAAAAAAAAAATATGTGCTCAATTTTAGGATGGAGAGCTTTCTTATTTGTTTTCACTCAATTATTCTTTAGTGCATTTTATTAATTGTGTTTTGAATACTGATCTTTTAATCAGTAAATCTAATTCAGCAAACTGGATACTTGACTAAATAGCTATTTGGTGAACCATATTTTAAAATGTTATAAATTTTTAATCAGGATTTCTATGCTACTAGTGTGGAATAATTAAGGCTTCACTAATATAGACAGGATTCCAGAAATTTTATTGGAAGGATCCAAAAATTGAATTTGTAGAAAATAAACATGAATAACATCAATCATTGATATAACATTAAAATTCATTTTAAAATTTGTAGTTTATAACATTATCTATAGCTACTTACTATTCAGAGTCGAAAGATTTATCGGAAAAGTCTGATGAGAATTTTCTGTGCTGAAATAGAAATGCACATTATACACAATAACAGACATGTTCCCTGAAAATGGTCTGTTCCTGTTCTCAGTCAATTATTTTTAGGATGATTTTTGAAATGAAATATATTGCGAACTTGCCTTTGTTTATTCTTATTTTTTGTAAATCTTACTTAAAGGAAAATGTGTGTGTATGTGTGTGTGTCTGTCTGTCTGTCTGTGCAGTTTGTTGTTCGAAATCTAAGCCTTATATGATCACAAAATTTGGTATGATACAGAGGTACTTTTTGATATACAGAGGTGTTATTTTTTAGAATTTTGAATTAGTATTTTAGCTATTTTATGTTTTACTTCAATTTAAGCCGATATTTACAGAAATTGATTCCTTAGAGACTTAAATATTATGACAGTTTCCTTCTTGACAGCATTAAAAAGAGAAAAAAATTCTCTTTCAGACAAACTTTGAATGGAGTCCATATGATGAATAAACAAATTTAAATGAATTTTTAAAAGTATATATTTTCATGCATTTTAAACTCTCCAATTTAAATATTACAATTTATTAAAATTGACCTACTTTTCAACGTAAATTTTTCCAGAAGCTGTGTAAAATATCACAAAATACTCCAGATAGTAAAATTTCATAAACCAATCCATTGATTAATTATACATATCTATTATCCATTTTTTTTTTTATCCAATGCATGTCTTTTAGTTTTTGAATGAATCTAGCAAGCTTCTGACCCCAACAGAAGTCACAAGGTACAGGGTAATGGACCAGATTCATTTTACAAATTACTAATAAATGACAAATCTCACAGATCCAATAGTTATTTTATTTTAAAATCATCCTACAGACGTAAAAATAATAGCCAAAGCGCTTTCGAACATTTTACATGTCCATCCTAAATGGCAGTACAATTAGAAATGATGCTAACGTGCTTAAATACACTTCATTACTGTCAAGAAAAATTTGCATATCATGAAATTGTTAGTTATACAAAAAAGTGGGTTACGAGTCAGGTTATAATTTATATAAAGCTCAAGAGCAAATAAATACTCCAAAAAGGTTAAAAATATATGATTTTTAAAAAAACACAATAATTATAAATCAATGTAGCTATGCAACGGCTTAACATGCAGGGAATCGAGAACAAGTCACCAAGCATAACTTAGGACCTGAACAAAGTCAAAATTACAAATAGAAGAACAATATAAATAGATAAAAAGGGATTCATTAAGCAAGATCGAACGGGGGCTATTACAGCTAACTAAAAGAAAAGTTTTTCAAAAAGAGGGCGAAAATTATCTTTATTCACGAATTGGGCAAGGGTAGTCGTTAATTTACCATTTTTTATGTCTCTTGCATGTTGGGACAAATGGATACCAACCGTACATTTAGTACTATCGATATAAAATTTATAAATATTATCCAGAGAAAGAAGGGGTACAACATACAACCCAGTAAGATTTTTAAAGTTAATATTATCTTTAAATTTGTCAGTTCGAATGCTGTTGAATAAAGTGGAAACAGCTGAATGAGCGGGTTAAAAATTAAATCAATTTCATTATCTAAAGAAATAATAGTTGAACTAACATTAAAAGTGCGATTGAAATATGCGATAAAGGAAGCCTTTTTAGAAGAAATAGGGTAAAAAGAATTTGCCGGAATGCACATGTTGGTAAATGTAGATTTACGAAATACAAAAAACTGAATATTAGAAAAAATTATGGGAAACAATAACGTCTAAAAAAAGTAAAGAACAGTTGGATTCATGTTCAACAGTAAAATTAATAGTAGGATAAAAATCATTGGCAGAATCAAGTAAATTGAGTAAATCTGAGTCAAGAAATTGAGTTGATTCTGTCAATGATTTTAATCCCACTATTAATTTTACCATTAAACGTGAATCCAACTATTCTTTACCTTTTTTAGACGTTATTGTTTCCCATAATTTTTCTAATATTCAGTTTTCTGTATTTCGTAAATCTACATTTACCAACACGTGCATTCCGGCAAATTCTTTTCACCCTATTTCTTCAAAAAAGGCTTCCTGTATCGCATATTTGAATTGTGCTTTTAATGTTAGTTCAACTATTATTTCTTTAGATAATGAAATTGATTTAATTTTAAACTCAGTCAAGATGCTGGCTACTCTTATGAGTTTATCCATAATATTTACATTAAGGTCCACCAAAAGTTTTTACAACCCTCTTCTAGTCTTATTCCTATTAACGATCGTTTACAGTTTAAAGCTAGTTGTCCTTACCATCCTAAAATTTTTCACCCCCTTATTAATTTTTGTACTGAATTTAAATTTAACTCCGCTCATTCAGCTGTTACCACTTTATTCAATCGCATTCAAACTGATAAATGTAAGGATAATATTAGCTTTTAAAATCTTGCTTGGGTGTATGTTGTACCTCTCCTTTCTCCGGATAATATATATAAATTATATATTGGTAGTATTAAATGTGCAGTTGGTATCCGTTTGTCTGAACATGCAAGAGACATAAAAAATGGTGAATTAATGACTGCCCTTGCCTAATTCGTGAATAAAGATAATTTTTGCCCTCTTTTTGAAAAAACTTTTCTTTTAATCAGCTGTAATAGCCCCCTTTCGAGCTTACTTTATATGAAACCCTTTTTATCTATTTATATTGTTCTTCTATTTGTAATTTTGACCCTGTTCAAGTCCTAAGTTATGCTTGGTGACTTGTTCTCGATTCCCTGCTTGTTAAGCCATTGCATAGCTACATTGATTTATAATTATTGTGTTTTTTTAAAAATCATATATTTTTAAACCTTTTTGGAGTATTTGCTCTTGAGCTTTGTATAAATTATAATCTGACTCATAACCCACCTTTTTGTATAACTGACAGTTTCATGATATGCAAATTTTTCTTGACAGTATTGAAGTGTATTTAAGCATGTTGGCATCATTTCTAATTGTACTGCCACTAAGGATGGACATGTAAAATGTTCGAAAGCGCTTTGGCTATTATTTTTACGTCTGTAGGATGATTTCAAAATAAATGACTATTGGATCTGTGAGATTTGTCATTTATTAGTAATTTGTATTTGAAATCGTGACGTGTCGCCACTCTTCGCAGATTCATTTTGTTTAGAGGAGTGAGAGGGGAATTCTCTCCCAGAGAAAGAATTTCTTTTTATTTTCTTTGGGGGATGTTTGACTTGATTTCTATTCAAACTGATTGTATGCTTTTATTTTATACGAATATATTTTTTTTTGTTATTTTTTAAATTAATAAATTCAATTTTTCCCTGCTTTAAATATTGGGCAATGGCAGGTGCATTTTCTAGAATCAAAAATATTGATGTGCCCTGCACTGGGAAAAAGGTGTATTATGTCAGCAATCTAAGGTGTGATTAGGTGCTTATTTAGGTCAACATGTGCTCGTGTGTGTTTTGTAATTTAAGCTTGTGCTTGTGACTAAGCTTTTCAAAAATTTTAACAAATTTAATTAATTCCTGCTTTTAAGTCCTGGGCAACGTTGGGTACAGTTTTTAGTAACCAAATAATTTGGCTGGTATCACAATAGATTACTATCTTATTCTGACACCAGCCAAATTCAATTTCTTTATATTATACTACTAAAAATGGAAAAATGAGAAAGCTAAAATATTTACAAATGAAGTAACTTACAATATATGTGAGCATCCTAATATTGTGAGAGGGCAGTAGTGAGCAGCAGTGGCCCATCTTGCCATCCTCAAATGTTGTTTATAGCTGTTAAAGTAGTTTACCTCAATTTTCCAATTTAGAAAGCTATGCAGCTTGTAATTATGCTAAAAGTTTTGCAGTTTTATTACTTTTTTAAATTCCCTAGTGGAAATATTGAACAGTTCAAAACATTTAAGTGATGCTGATACGAAAAGAACTTAATTGTTTCGTTCATGATAGGCAGTTGAACTCATATTTATAAATATTTCTTTCAGAAATTCCACTTCGCTGAATGTCTTAGGCTGTGAGCAAAGACGTAATTTGCTGAATGAAGATAATTTTGCATGTCTAAGGTTAGATAGAGTTTTAATAAAAACACTAAATATGTGTGTATGTAAGGTTGTTTAATTGGAACCCGTAGGTTTCAAATTTGAGATCAAATTTTATCTTGTCTCATAATTATTATGGTTCTATATAAATAAGACACAATAAAATCTTTAAACAATGGTCACCTACCAGACTACTACCTGGATGTCTGGAAGTGACTTTTTAGAAGTATTTACAAGGTACATTATTAAGAAGTGTGTATTTGCAATCTTCCACATCGGCACAGCTTCTCAATCAATGAACCATAACTTCCTGTTTTTTACTCTATTCATAATTATTTGTTTTTTAAGAATTATATTTTTTACTTCTTTACATGTACCAACTGAAATGCATATGCATGCATGCATAAAAGTTCATGATAATAAGAGGAGAAAAGAGAAGGAATACAACAAGCCACTATTTTCTGTATTTTAGTACTTTTGTTGTATCCATTTGTTCCCAAAGGATTAAAAATGTTTGTTTTTTATTTTTACATGTACCAACTGGAGTGCATATAATACATGAATAAAAGTGCATAATGATAAGAGAAAAGAAAGGGAATAATGTTAAATGATTTCTTAAAAACGAAGAAATATGGGGAAATCTAGGGGTTACTGTGAATTTTTGACAGATGAAATATTTTTTTACCAATTTTAATTTCACACCAAGCTAAAAACATTTTTTATAAATTCTCAAATTAAAAAAAAAAAAAAAGTCTATTGGGGACCATTTTTTGGAAAGGATTGTTAATAAGAGCTAAGGATGTTGTGCAATTTTTTTACTATTTTCCTATAGAAATGCGCTATATTATATATGATTATATAGTATATTATATATAAAGTATTAATAACCACTGTGAGTGACTTTTTGTATTATGTGAGTTGAACTTCACTGTAACAATTATGAAAATATTAAACCTCAGATTCAGATACCAGTTAAACAAATTTAATCATTTTACTGATTAATAAAATATTACTCTTTCAAATTAACCTAGTAATAGAAGTGATGCTGAAGATTTGACCCCTATATATTAAGGTGTGTATGGAGGTACAAATACACTAAATAATTGCGCCTAAAACAAACTTGCAAGTTTATCTTTATTATTAGTTTGTTATGGAATTTGATGTAATGGGGAATAATTCGTTTGAGTTATGTGAATAGTTTACGTGGCCCTCTTAAAACATTTTTTTTCCCTTGAAGTTTTACAATGTTGAAATACATAAATTATTAATAATATTTATTTTTATGTTCACTAAAATTGAGATAATCCAATTAAAAAATATAAGTAAGTAGCCACAAAGTTTAAAATATTCTAATTCTAGACAAAATGGAAACAAATATTAGCCAGCTGCTAGTAACTTACAAGTACTAGGAAAAGTAAGGAGTATAACTGAATCTTTTCCTCCCTCTAATTTTTTTTTAATCAACAACTTTTTATGTTATTTTTAACCAAGTTTAAAAAAAGCAGCCATGTATGAAGTTGAAACAGTATGCAGTTACAATTATTCAATGTTAAAAGATCTTGTGCGAACAATGTCTCTTTCTATTAGCTGCCACATCACTGCTTCAGGGGTAAACCCATCACAAAGGTATGTAACTCAAGATTGTGAAGTTATTTATTTCTGATGACTAAAAGAGGCAATAAAAACCATTTTACCCTTATTAACATTTATTTCACATATATATCGCTGAATTTCATATTTTACGTGATTATCAGTATTTGTGAGCTTAAAGGAAAAGAGTGGGGAATTTATTTAATGGGAAAATCAGATGTGCTTCTCCCAATAAAAACTTATTGAAGGGTAGTGGATCAGTCATACTGTCACTAATCAATAAGTACAAATACTCTTTGTGCTATGGATAAGAAACACTTGAGCAACATATAAAAGCACAATAATGCAACATACAGCTGGTTTGAGGATACGCTGGATTCCCTTCATCAGTGCAAGAAAACCAACAATCCTGAAGTCCGAAAGAAATCAAATATTAACAAATCTGGAAAAGACAACTTCAATGCATTATGTAACATTCCAGATTTAGTAATCACTAAGGCTGACAAGGGTGGTCAGACTGTTGGATAAAAATATGCATGTTGAAAATTTAATCAATGAAGGTCCGTATTGTGCTTGAAAAGGTAATTGAACTTGAATTTGAAGACAAAGCTGCATTCCCAGTCATGTACATTCAGATCCCCTTATAAAATTTATAGAATGAGAAATTACCTTTTCATTATTGTGACATTATATATGATCTGTTGTTGTGTTTAATAGCGTATTAGAAGGAGTAGACATTTAAAAATGTTGATTAAAAAATAAAAATAGTCGGTATTAATTAAATTATGACAATAGATGGCAGCACCAAAAATATTTTGGATTAAAATGTATTCTATATTTTATTCAGTAGTAAATTTAGTTTTAATATAATCTAAACATTGCATTTTATCTTTCAGAAAATATTTCGCAACTGTTTGAGCAGAATTTTGGCGAAAAACGTGTTCTGTGAAAGTTAACAAAGCACGGATAGGGCAGAAAATTTACTGACGCTCACCCTTAATTCTGAGATCAATTATTTAAAAGCTGTTGCTGACAATCATGGTTTATCTCCCAGCATTGTTGATCACGCAATTCAAAAATTTTCTAAACCTTTCTCCAAACTAACTTCTGAAAAATATTTCAATAACACTATCATTTTACCATTTTTTCCTAAAATCAGTCGGCAGATTGCTAAAATCCTTAAAAATGCAAATTCTGTATTGTGTTTAAACCTAATAAACTCAGATTTTCTAATCTTTTATTAACAATCTGTTGGACAGATGATTAAATGTTTCAACTAGATTAACACCTTCTTCTAGAATAACACCTAGAAAACAGCACCTTTTTCTGTAGGATAATTGAGACAGAGTATACAGCAAAGATAGGGAAATTTCTATCAACAGAAAAATGCTCATGCGACTCAGGAAGTTCATTGCCAATCTAAAATGTAAAATAATTAAACTGAAAAAACCCAAGATATGGTAATGCGAAGCAAAAAAAAAAAAAATTCAAAACACTAATTATGAGTGTACAAGACTATATGAAATTAAGTAACACCTAACTAACAATAAATTAAAGAAATTAGTTTTGGAAAACAAAATATCTTCATCAGAAAAGCAAATAACAGAGAAGTTGCACATAAAGGAAACAAATAGTTTAAAAAACTCAATAATATCAATTACAATCAGCCAGAAAAAAAGCCAGTATGTAAAAAATTTAGATAGACTGATCTCAAAATTAAATTGCTTTATTACATCAATATGGAAAAGAACAGGACCATAAATTTTAATCAAGAAACAATTAGTTATAGAAAAAAAAACTGCATCAAGATAAAACAGCAATTATAAATAAAGAAGTCAGCCAATTTCAGAAGTTGAAATAGCCAACATCATTCAGAATAGATATAAAAGAAAAACAGCCGATTTCATAAATCACTGAGAAAAGAAAACAGCAATAACAAATAATGAAAAACAAACACAGTTTTAGAAGCTGAATGAGTAAACATCAACCAGAGAGGATAAATATAGCAGTTACAAATGGAGAAAATTAGTTTTGAAAAATAAATTACTTATATTCATCTAAAAAGAAAACAATAGCAATAGCATATCAAGAAAATTAACTGCTGTCAGAAATTAAAATCAAGAAGAGGGAATATAGGAATTTAATGGGGTTTCGAGACTAAAAGCATTAAGGGAGAATTATCATTAACAGGTAACTTAACTGTGATACAATATAGAGGATTTTAAGAAAGTTTAATTCAAGAGTGGAATTAAATGTAAAATGGATTAGGTGTTTGGAAGATTTTATGGGGGGAAAAAAAGCAACAGAGAAACCTTCAAAAAAGCTCTGTTCAAAAATAGAATTAAGTGTCTTGAAGGTTTGCCTATTGTTTTCCATTCTGAAACTTTAGCTGTTACTGCTCTTATTCCCTTTTTTTTAATTTTCAAGCTAGTTGTTTTATTTTATTCTGAGTATAATGGATATTTAAATTTTCGAAACCGTTTTTTTTTTTTAATTTGCAATTATACCTTTTCTTAGTGCAGCAATGTGATGTCAGAATGCTCGCATCTTCGGGAATTGGTGGTTAAGTTTGGTTACATTCGGAAAGTTCTGCTAATTATAATTGTTTCTTCCATCCTAGTTATAAGTATTGTATCATTCCAATGTGTACGACTACTAGTTTTACGTCATGAGATCAAGTATTTATATCTGTGTCAAAAAATGATAGTTTTCGTAAAACAATAGAGTGAAGCCATGAAGCCAAATTGTAAATAAAATTCACCACTGTCATTAAAGAGTGTTCATTCAGTATTTTATGGTAATAAATTAGTGATTGTATAATCCAATTTTCAAAGCCTTTTTATGAGAAGCTATTTCTTTATGGTTTATTAAACTTTGAAAATCCTTAAGGGTGTTATTGGTTCAGCACACTATGTTTAGTTTTGGTAGTACAGATGAATTTAAAGCCAGATTCAAATTGGATTATTACTTTTGTCCCCGGTTTAGTTTGTGATGTTCACAGGGAATTTAGAGAATATAAAAAATTCAGTGTATGAAATTTTTTTATACAGTATACTGCAATGAGCAGTTGTAATTTAGTATTTTCATTAAGTACATGTGCTTTTAAAAAGTTTATAAAATAGATTTTATCTAAAAAAGAAAATCACGAATTTAAAACATTGCACAAAAGGAATAGAAATTACATGAGAAATAATTTTAAATTGCTTCTTCTATTTAGGAAATAAATGATTTACTGTTTATTCTAGGTTTTAAAATAATATAATATTATAAGAAACAATTTAAAACTGCTTTTAATTTAAAAATAAATTAAATATTATATTTAGAATCCTTACAAACCATATAAATGTAATAAAAGATATATATACATATAAACATAAACACATAAATATTTTTCTTTTAATTCCCAGAAAAAATACACTGCTCAGTCTAAACTTTCCGTTTAAATTTACTGTATAACAAACTTATCTAAAAAGGTTATTTGCACTCAGAAAATTACAGAGCACATTACAAAAAAAAAGTCAGCGATGAGTCGTCCAGTCCGAGGGAGCCGAAATGGTTTTGTGTAAATAATTTTGTAAAATAAAATTTCCGTAAGGTTCAATAAATTTGTTTGATTTTTTTTTTTTTTTTTTTTCAGACTTTTTTGTTTCGCTTACAGGCTTTCAAAGTGCTACAAATTACTTGCTAACTGTTTATAGCTAGCTAGTACTTTTAGTTTTCGCCCCGATTTTATCTGGATACTCGGACTCTAGATATGCAATTTTCTCAAAATATGAATTTTTTTTATTAATTTGCTTTGCGGTATATATATTAAGCTTAACAATATATCTAACAAGATTTAATTTATAAACTTGTCTTTCGGCACATAATTACGTACTTGATTACGTATATGTACCATGTATTCTATCAAAACACACCAATCAATCATTAAACATCTGTAGAATCCCCAAGTTTATTTAACCTTCTAATTTTTTAAACAAAATAAAATATTTTGCACTTGTGCACCCATATTTCACCAAGAAGTAAGTAAAGACACTAATTGCAACAATTGTGACATTTTAAATATTGCAGCTTTCCTAGCTATTGGAAAATCCATGTTAAAAAATCTTCAAATTCATCTTAAAAAAGCAATGTCAACGGGAATACTAGGAAAAACAGAAACAGCATTGAAACAATGAAGAGTACTATTAGGAGCAAATTTAGTTTTAAACAAGGTATTAATGAAATTTTCAGTAGAACTAATAGAAAAAATATGATTATTAAAAAACGGTTTAAAGAAATAAGCAAGGGATTTTTCTAAAAAATAAGTAGGACCACTACATTTGGAAACGATAGGATGCATAGGATGATTTAATTTATGAAGTTTAATTTGACCAAAAATTTTAGGAAGTTGATGGGAAGTAAAAACAGCGGATTTAACATTAGAAGGAAGATCAGTGCATTTTTTAAGTTTTGCAATCCTAGTATTAATCATCGTAATTGGGAATTTTTTGACCTGATTGCATTCCATCTCGGCAATACACTTCTGCATCGAATTAACATAATCAGTTTTATTTGTAAGAGCAAGTTGCTTAGTTTTGTCAGTAGATAAAATAACTAAGTCGGGATTAGATTTAAGTTTTTTGATTTCTGCAATTTCAGTATTCAAAGTAACATCAGAACCAGAATGCCTATTTTTACCTTTAAGTTTCATCTTATTTTGAAAAGCAGTGATAGACTAATACATAATAAAATGGCTGCGGTCTAAATGGCCTTGAGCAATTTTAAGAAGAACGTCCTCCACAGGGGAATTAAATTAATAAAACTAGAATAACAGCAGGATATGCGAATTTTGGGCTTCTCTCAAGAGCTTTACGCTGAATAGAGGAGATAGCAATAGTAGTACAATTTACAAATGGAAAAGGTAAAGGCTTTTCAAGCTGCAAAAATATTTTTGGTTTTAAAGCAAGAAGTTCAAGATGAGAATATTTAAAAACAGGGTGCTGAGAAGAAAGCGGAACATTTTTTAAAACTTTACATTTTTAGGATGTTTTTATTAAATGACCTATCTAACGATGTTGTATCCTTAATTTATTTAGTTGGAACAGACGTGATGCCAATTTGATAGTATAAATTGGTTTTAAGAGGTTTTTTTTTAATCAGAATTGTCTATTGCACTTGAAATTCTGGATAATTCTTTGGCTGCAGAATTGACGTAACATTCAGGGTATAAATATCAGCTTACTTGCTTTCAGTCCTTTGATTTCTGTATAAGCAGTACAGTTATCCACAATAATAGCAAATTTTTGCTTCTCATTTTGAAAATTTTTATCCATTTCTCTGATTGCTTTTAGCCATATTTCACAAGACATCCATGCGTTAGAGTTAGCTTTGTTGGTAACAAAAAGGGGTTTCACATTAACATTTAAAAAGTACATTGGTCTCATGACAAGAAGCTTCAGTTAATCGGTACCAGTCATGTTTACACCTAACAGTACAGTTATTTGGTCTTTGCTCTTTTTGTCCCTGGAACAGTTTTTGGAGTGGGAAGATAATGTCTTTTCTGTTAAAAAGTGAAAAAATAACCCAGTGTCATCTAAGTTATAAACATTTGAAAGTTGATACTTTCTCTGAATGTTGTGTCTTTCTCTGAATCATTCAATCTATCCATTACGTGCTAAAAATTCTTGGTTTCCAAATTCTTTTGCTATTTCAAATACCTTTTCCTAATAGGATTCCTGATATGGGCGCATTTTTAGCTGTAGCATTGCTGAACCATTTAAGAAGCACAGTTTCAATTTCTTGAAAGTTTGACTTCCAAAGCCTTTTTCTCCCCCTCCCCACCAATCTCTTTGTCTAAGGAATCGTAGAGCTTCTCTTTTGATATAAGAATATTACTCAAAGATGTTCAATTGTGATATTGTGCTTTTTGGCAAATATTATTTTGGACATTCCAGGCTTTTTTGTATTCTTTAATTAATTTTACTTTTTCATCTAATGTCCATGAAGACATTTTTGCTGCCATTTTCATGAATAAACAAAGTTTGTTCACCGTATTCTTACTACAAGATTTACTAGGAACTGTTGCTCTCGATTTAGAACTAAATTAATCTTTGAGGAAGAAGAAATGAAATTACTTATTGGTTGGAACCCTCGAACACCCATGTAGTTATTCCTAAAACAGTGACTCAGTCACAATGGGTGTTTCTTCCTCCAAGCAGCAACATACCTATACCCCCCCCCTTTCATCACTTAAACAGAAACTGCAATATCACTCAGTGGAACTTAGAAAACCTACCCTCCTATGGAAATGGGTAGCTCATCTTTATTCATCTTCTTTCTTGATTGACAGATTCTAACTGAAATGATTGAGTTCTAAAGCGGATAGAAATCTATTGCAGGCTTGAAAAATTTTGGTGAAAAAAAGAAACTTGTCCTTTTGGTAAACAAAATTGAACAAGATTGTATATATTGCATATTTTTTCAAAAAGGAGATGAATTAAATTGTTTATTATTAATTAAACTTTTACTTTTTCTGAAATAACTAATTTAAATAAAACTTAAGCACACAACACAAATTAAAATATGAAGGTCATTTATTGAACTTCCTAAAAGAAGTACAAATAGTTACAAAAGCCAGAGAGCTTTCAAGTGTATAAATGCCCTTCATCAGTGGCAACATAAGATGTAAAACTTTCAATCGTTCATATATAGCGACGAGAAACATTGCAAAATTTGCATAAATAAAATGGTAATGTACAAGGCTATTAATTAATAATAAGACTCTCAAATCCAAATAAACAAACATGCACCGATTATTTAAAGCAGGCCAATTACAAGCAAAATACAAATACGACAAAACTACAAGCTCGAAAATTCAAAAAAATTTTAAAAAGAAGTCAAAGGTAACTGTGAAGAGGCTTGAATTGCATGGAACCGAGAATGAGTCGCTAGCCAAAACTTAAAGTTTGAACGGGATCTAAATTACAAATCGAGGCACGGTAAATATAAACGAAAGGGATTCGTAAAGAAAAATATTACGAGGGTTATTGCAACGAATTAAAAGAAATTTTTTTTCTAAAACAGGCAGAAAATTATTTTTTGCAACATACTGAGCAAGAGCAGTGGAAAGTTTACCGTTCTTGACATCCCGGGCATGTTCCGCTAAACGGATGCCAATAGTACGTTTAGTACTGCCAATGTAAAAATTATAATTACCATCAGGAGAAAAAAAGGGGGACAACATACACCCCAGTGTGACTTTTAAAATCATGAATATTCCCAAGTTTATTGGAACGAATATGATTAAAGAGAGTAGTAATATTAGAATGAGCAGATTTAAAACCAAATTCGTGACAAAACTGAATAAAGGGTCGAAAAATCTTAGGATGGTAAAGAAAACTAGATTATAGGCCAAAGGATTTTTAATAGCAACCAGATTAGTATCAAAACGGGTAAATTTAAGGCGGATATGATCAAATATCCTATAAATAAACTCAAATGTGTAAGCAGCCTCATGGCCAAGATTAAAAATAAAATTAATTTCATCTTTTAAAATGGAGATAGAAGAACAAATATTAAAAGCATGGTTAAAATAGGCATTAAAAGAAGCTTTTTTAGAAGAAATAGGATGAAAGGAATTATCTATCTCCATTTATAGGAATTATCTATCCCCTTCTATCCCCATTTTAAAAGATGAAATTAATTTTATTTTTAATCTTAGCCATGAGGCTGCTTATACCTTTGAGTTTATTTATAGAATTTTTTATCTATATCTGCCTTAAATTTACCTGTTTTGATACTAATCTGGTTGCTATTAAAAATCCTTTGGCCTATAAATCTAGTTTTCTTTACCATCCTAAGATTTTTTATCCTTTTATCCAGTTTTGTCACAAATTTGGCTTTAAATCTGCTCATTCTAATATTACTACTCTCTTTAATCGTATTCGTTCTGAGAAACTTGGGGATATTCATGATTTTAAAAGTCACACTGGGATATATGTTGTTCCCCTTTTGTCTCCTGATAGTAATTATAATATTTACATTGGCAGTACTAAATGTACTATTGGCATCCGTTAAGCGGAACATGCCTGGGATGTCAAGAACGGTGAACTTTCCACTGTTTTTGCTCAGTATGTCACAAATGATAATTTTCTGCCTGTTTTTAAAAAAACTTTTCTTTTAATGCATTGCAGTAACCCACGTAATATTCTTCTTTATGAATCCCTTTTCTTTTATATTTACCTTGCCTCGATTTGTAATTTTGATCCCGTTCAAACTTTAAGTTTTGCCTGGTGACTCATTCTTGACTCTATGCAATTCAAGCCTCTTCACAGTTACCTTTGGACTTCTTTTTTAAATTTTTTTGAATTTTCGAGCTTGTAGTTTTGTCGTATTTGTATTTTGCTTGTAATTGGCCTGCTTTAAATAATCGTTGCATGTTTGTTTATTTGGATTTTAGAGTTTTATTATTAATTAATAGCCTTGTACATTACCATTTTATTTATGCAAATTTGCCGTGTTTCTGGTCGCTATATATGAACAATTGAATGTTTTACATCTTATGTTGCCACTGATGAAGGGCTTTATATGCTTGAAAGCTCTCTGGCTTTTGTAACTATTTGTACATCTTTTAGAAAGTTCAATAAATGACCTTCATATTTTAATTTGTGTTGTGTCCTTGAGTTTTATTCAAGTTTAAATAGACATGTTACCAATTGGATTAACTAATTTAATTTTGTTCACACCATCACATTTAAATGTGATCTGATAGCCAAAATCAGATTCCCAAAGTGACTTAATAACCTGTATAAATTATATGGGAATGAAATACGAATTACTTAGGACCAAAAAATCTAACCTAGTAATTGGATTGACCTCCTATCTGGGTGACTTGCTATATCGAGGTTTGGCTGTATTTTAATCCTTAGATTATGTAAGACAACAATTTGAGTGAAAATTTTACATTTACAATAACACTAAGTTAGAATAATCCAGTATTCCCAATACTATCACAGCCGAGCTTAAATCTGTAAGTTGATCTCATGTTAAGTGGTTGATCATGAATATACTGAAAAGGGAACTCTGATTACTCCAATCAATATAAACACTTGGCTTAATGCCATTTTATAAGCTTTATAATAATTAATAATTTATAAAAAAAAATACCACAAATTATTATTTTTTTTAATTACAACTGTTATTACTTTAAAAACTCTTTTTCAACTTATTTTGTTTTCAATTTTTTTTTAGATATTCTGGTGTCCTGAAAAATGATGAAGATGTTAAAGAAAGTATCGAACAGGGAACCAAATCTTTAGGATTCACTCAACTTATAGCATGGCTATCAAAGGAGCTGCAAGCACTTTATGACCTGGAATCTTGTATCAATGCCCTAACAGGTATACAGCTGAATATCTGATAGTTGTCAATTTTGTATCCCTTGACCTTTAAAACACCTACAGATAGAAAAAAACATGTTCCACTATTCAATCTGACTTTAAATTTAGTATGTCCTTGTTTTTTGTGGTACATTTTGATTATTTGGATTTTGAACATTACCTGTGCAGCCTGTCTTGGGCCTGCAGCAAAAAGATACATGTTCTGGAGAATCGGAGCAGTTAGAAAGCTAAAATTATAAGCATATCGCTGACTTCCATGGTATGTTTTTAATTCTCATGATTTTGAACTTTAATGCTCCGGTTCTTTCTTGGTCCGCAATAAAAAGATACCTGTTTTGGGGCATAACGAGAACCAGAGCAGCTTGGAAACTCAAATTTGGTACTTGTGATGTTTCATTCATGGTATGTTTTAATTCTTTGGATTTTGAACATTTCAGGTCTTTTCTATCCTGACCCCGTCATAGGAAAGTACTCAATTTTTGGAAATAAGACATATTGTTGCCTTTTGTGGTATATTTTAATGTTTTGAATACCGGTTCAGTTCAGACCTTTCTGGAGCCGTAATAAGAAGGTGTGCATGTTTTGGGGAAATGACTTGAGAATTGGAGCAACTTGAAAACTCAAATTTGATACTCATTATGTTTCGTGGTACATATTTTAATTTTTTTAATTTTGAACATTAGCAGTTCAGCCCCCTTCCTGGGCCCGCCATGGGAAAATATTCATCTTTTGGAATCCGAGAATCGCAGCAGCTAGAAAGGTTAAATTTGGTGCTTATTGTCTTTTGTGGTGTCTTTTAATTTTTTGGATTTTGGATCTTATCGATCCAGCCTGTTCTGGGTCTGCAATAGTAAGTCACATGCTTTTTGGAAACAACTTAAGTAGCTGAAAAGCTCAAATTTAGTATTCTTCACCTTTTGTGGTATATTTTAATTCTTTGGATTTTGAACCTTGAGGAATGTTTTGAGGAATAATTGGAAAACCAAAGCAGTGAGAAAGTTTAAATTAGGCATTGCCTTTCGTAGTATAGTAGTATATTTTGATTCTTTGGATTTTGAACCTTATCAGCCCAGCCCGTTCTTGGCCCATAATAGGAAGTTATATGCTTGGGGCGGAATAATTCTAGTACCGGAGCAGCTAAAAAACTCAAATTAGGTAGGTATCCATTGTCTTTCGTAGTATATATTACTTTAGATTTTGAACCTTAACTGTCTAGCCCATCCAAAGTCCGTCATAGGAAAGTACATGTTTTTTAGAGGTTCAATCTATAAAAAAACAAGTTTTATAGAACCACACAAACATTTATTTTAAAATGTAATAAATACAAATGTAGCAGTAAAAGCAAATGAAAAGCATTTTATTTCTTAAATTTGGTACCTGGTTTCTGTGGCTCCTATTTTATCATGCTTCCCCACCAGTGTTAGAAATTAAAAATTTGAATTACAAACATTGTAAACGATACAAACAAATTGTAACAGCGGAAAAATACTTTCAAAATAAAACGAAATATAGAGGATCGCGCACAAATGCCGTTTATCGCGATACTGCTGCAAAATAGCCTTTAATGTCATTAAAAATGTGCTTGAAAAATAGTTTTTCTGTATAATATAGTATATACGAAATAATTACAAGCATTTTAGATGATGCAAACAGATTGCAGAAGTGGAAAAGTATTTTCACAATAAAACGAAATATAAAGCAGATCGCGGACAAATGCCGTTTATTACGGTACCCGGTACTCATGCAATATAGCTTTTCATTTCTTTAATAATACATCTGAAAAATATTTTTCTTGTATATAACAAAAAATAATCATAAAAATTTTAGTCGATGCAAATGTGTTTCTCCCACATTAATTAGAAACAGACGCAATCACGTGGAAACGGATTTTTAGATGAAAAAACGGGAAAACTTCCATCTTAAAATTCCTGATTTTGTTTCTCATTTCGTGACCTACTCCCGATTTCATGACTTGTAGTTACTCTTATGCAGATCTGCATACAATAAAATATAAATGTTATGGAAAAGAAAAATCAGACTACTGTGGATCCAAATCGGATTCCCGGAACAAGACTGAAAAAACGGAACAAGTACATAAAAATCTGAACACTTGGCAACTATAAAAACATCATTTTCAATGTCTGATAACAAAATATTAGCTAACCAAATTTGCAAGATGCTGGAATGATTCAATCTGGAATGAAGTGTGTTCTATAAAAGTAAGCAATTAGAATGTAAAGACTGCAGAATCACCGGATCACCCCCTTTTCTTCCATACGAAAGAATAAAGGGGAGGGGAACAATAGAAACGCGTTAAATACCCGGAGTCTCAGACATCGGAATGTCTGAGGATAAAGCAAACAAATAAATTCTTCAGAAGTGCAATTTCAGGTCTTGAAGGGTGGGGGTGAGTTGAAGTACAATAAAAATCCCAATGTTTCCTTCCCTGAATAGACAGAGGGGTATTTTATTGTCTGTGTACTACCTGCAGATTTATCACTGTGGGTGGGTATAAAATGCGGCTTTTTTTTTCGACTACTGTCCAGTCTTCTATTAGGGATCCTAATTTAGTTAAAGTGAAAGGGAAGATTGATATTTAACAATAGCATTGTTAGGCGTCAAATTTGACAACCAGATTGAAGAATCTGGTCGTCAAATTGAAATTTATAGTCGCAAATTACGACTAACGACCGCTAATTTCGAACACTGGTCCCCACTGAAGGTCAAAAGTTAACATTTGAATCAGTGTAGAAATAAAATCATTATTAAAATTTTATGTTTCTAGAAAATTTAAAATTAATGCTTTCAATGAAAAGCGGTTCGGCTAGTAACAGTACAGTAAAGTGATGTGCCAGCCTGTGTTTGACCTGCAGATCAGACCAGTCTGAAAATTAGCCTACTCGGCCATTGAAAAACTTTTATTAGAAGACCAGCCCGATTCCTCACTGTTAAATAATGTGCCAGCCAATCAATGAAAGTTTTTAATTTTTGTCGGCCCAGACCATCCCGTTATTATATGACAAGCAGGTCATTATTCAGTCTGGAGACTGAAACAGTCAAAAATTCATGAATGCTCATAAATCTCTATATTGATTGGAATGTCCTTGATAGAGGTGTGAATGGGCTGAAATTTCAGACTTACACCTGGTCTGTCCCGACAGAACTTGTGCTTCAACCATGCCTGCAAACCATTGAGTCTCAGCCCGTTCCAGCCCGAAATGATTTATATTCAAATGTGTTAAAAACATGAATTTGTGAAATTTCTGTACAAAGAATTCAGATAAAAAATGTTTTTTTTTTCTTATACAAATATTTTTACATGGCCATGCAAACCTCTAGCTCTTGAACCAAAGCAGCCGTCAAATACAACATCCCAGCGGGCATTGCCCAATAGACCAGTCCAGCCATGTACTTTCCATTCAGCTGATGTTTGATCATACAGAGTATAGACAGAAGATAACATGCTCAATGCAATAAAAATTCTATTTCACTTTATTACTTAATGAAATATGCTAATGAAGTATTTACACTTTTTCAGTGTAAAAAATACACTTACAGGTGTATATTTTATATTATATAAATATCAATTTTGTAAGTGTATTTTTAATGTTATATAAGTAAGTTTTGTAAGTGTACTTTTTATGTTTATTTATCAGATTTGATAGTCAGTCCACAGAATCTGATGTCTGCTAAACAGAAAATTCAGTGTTAGTCCTCAAGGTCCAGTTTCGGACGAACAGAAAGTTCAGTGTTGATCGTCAGAGACCAACATGGTTTTGAATGTATTAAACTAATTTTTAAATGGAATGGAGGGTTCAAATTCCTAAACTAATTTTTAAATGGAATGAAGTGCTTGAATTCATCATCTAATTAAAAATTTCCAGCAGTATGATATTGTTTAATTATCCAACCACATCGAGTTCATACATAGCTGATGGTTTTAGAGTCTATTTTTCTAAGAAGATCTGAGTGAAGTAAATGTGGATGTTAGGGTCTGTTTGATGCTTGCGCATTGTGTCTTCTGTTCGGACCTCTATTCATGGCTACCTCAATAATCTTTTTCCGTTATCTACCCGGTTTATTCTTCATATTGATGATCTTTAGATGGCCCCAAGTGGTGAATATATTTCTTATTTCTTTAGAACATTTCATTATTCTTATTTAATTTTGGAATTAACAATGCTTATTATTTATATTTTAAATTCTCTGAATATTAAGAGTCAATAGCTTTATTTGAGCCTGGGGAAAATCTTACTTTAAAAATTTAATATTATTTTGTTAATGCTTTGTGATGGGGTTTAAATATGTTTTAATCTAGTTTAAATTCTTGTACAGATTCTTTAATTTAACTAAGATATTTCTAAGTTCTAATTATGTCTATCATTAAATTTTGACTTGTCCAATTTTTCTGAATGAATTTCTAATTGGAAACTCTGATAATATTTTTTGGTCGCTAAGGAACCGATTTGTGTAAAAATACTAAAACATAAAATAACTAAAAAACTACAAAATTAAAAAAAATAATGTCAAGGTGCACTTTCCTGGGTTAAGTACCTGTGTACCAAATTTCATGATTGTTAGATGCTTAGATTTCCTGCTACATACTATGTAGATAGACACTCAGCTATCTTTAAAATAAGAGATAAATCATGGACTTTTGACATTTCTAATCCTGGGATTACCATGAATAGACCCATAGGTGGTTCGGATGAAATTTGATAGTAATGTCGCAATTTGAATGCTTAAATGTGTTTGTGCATATAAAAGACCCTACCTCTCAAATTGTAGACTCTTAAAATATGTAGCCAAATAGATCAGTTTTTTGCATAATATAAGCTTTGTTCATTTCCTAAATAGCTCAGTCACTATAGTTTTTATCTCTATATCAAGATTGGAAGGGTTTAACTCCTTAGCAGGACCTCATTCTGGTGCTTCAGCAGTTTTGTTAGCTCTGGTATACTTTTGAAGATAATATAAGTGAAATCATCACAAAATATGATTAAAGAATAGATGTTCTGTTATGTCAGAGAAATTTTGATCTTAAATTTGTATGAGAAAAGTTCAGAGCCATGATAACTCATTCAATAGAGCACCTCTTGATCAAAATGTTTTAAACTCATGTCCCTTCTTTAACTGGACTTTTTTTTTCTGAAAGCAATGCATTCTTAATTTTATAATACTTTTGATGTGATTCATTAAAATGGTGCATCCATCTAAATTATTAAAGGTGAAATTAGTGCCTAATTTTTCTTTATTAACTAATTACATTTAGTTTCATTAAACAAATTTTTCTTATGTTGAAATATTTTTACATTTATAGATCCTGAGGATTCAAGCTCATTTCTCCTTGAAGTTAGCTCATTTCTGAAAGAATTAAGTAAGTGTTATACAAAATAAATCTTAAATAATAAATACACAATATGTCGGTATACAAAAGTCTGTATACATGTAGTATAGTGAAAAATCCAAGCTATAAATACATTTTGTAAATTCAATTTAGTTTTTCATTTATTTAATACAGTGAAATTTGGCGCAATTTTAGTGTAGCAAAAAATTTATGTAGACCAGAGCATGTTGATAATTTGAAATTATTCCTGTTATGAAATTATGATTATATAATGTTTTAACATTTTATTCCTGAAGTCTCTGGAAACTAAAAATATGGAAGTTAAGTTATGTAGTAACTTCTGATATAAGAAAGTTCATTGGTTTTTAACACTTTACAACATAGTTGAAAAGTGTTTATGACTTTGTTCATTCTGTCTGTCTGTCTGTCTGTTAGCACAATAACTGCCGTAAAAAATGATCTTATCAAAATGAAATTTTAGTATGTTGTTCAGGCGGTCTGTAGGACCTATGGGAGTATAAATGAATAATATCACTCAATTACTTTTAGATTGAACCCGGGTTGAAAAAATGAAATACATTGAACCCTATGGGATCTAATTTTTCAAACATTTTTTAAGCGGATTTAAAATTCACAAATTGCTTCGAAAGTTTAAGGAAATATTCAAATTATCCCATAAAATATATAAAAAAAAAAATTCAGCAAAATATATACAATAGTTTTTTAAATAAAAATTAAAATAATAATTACACCCTTTACAGGCAGAGATCACGTGACAATTATATGAAGAGATCATGTTGTTGTTGAAACCCAGACCGTCCGACCTACCAGAAAGGTGTAAGGTAACTGTTTGGACGGTCGGGAAGTGCCACCCAATTTAGACCGGAACCCAGTGGGGGAGGCATCCACAGGGACCGTACCCTCCTTCCCCTACCACCAACCTCTCGGAAGGACTTTCGGACCCACATGTTTAACGTGATCGTACTCCGCATGAACACGGCGGCAGTTTTGGCAGCGGCTGGAATCGAACCCGGGCCTACCGAGTGCAACTCCAGCGCGCTAACCAATGGGCTACCGCGCCCCTAGAAGATCATGTGACCAATGAAGAGATCATGTGACCAACTTCATAATATGGCATCCATCTTGTGTCAAAATCGTGATTTTTAAAGTTCATTTTAATTTATATTTAGTGTTGTATCAATCCTAAAACCGCTTTATTTTTGCTTAAATTTTGTACATCCTGAAACAACGCAATTACAATATATTTGAGTTTAAATGATCATCAAACTTTGATTATTTCTACAACGAAGCCTAATTTTCACTTATGGAGAACGTAAGCACCAAAACATGTAGAATTAGTTGTATAAGAATTGCTGCATTTCTTTAATGCAAAATTATTTAGCTCATGGAGTCTACAATATAGCTGATATGAATGAAACATTCATTGATTTTACACAGAGAACCAGACAATTTTTTTCATGAAGTTTTAAGCATAGTGTTAAATTACTTATACCTCCAAGGTTTTAAGTTTTTAAATAAATAAATTATAGTATTTTGATGAATGAAAGGAATTGAAAAAGTTTATGAATGAAATGCTGCTTTTATATAGAGAGCCAGGCGATTTACATACACCTCTCCCATTCAATATTACTATTTTTTATATGACTCTTTATTATAACATACATACTATACCATCTATTTGCGAACCATACACCCCTCCCATTCAATATTACTATTTTTTATATGACTCTATTATAACATACATACTATACTATCCATTAACATGTGCAATTAATTTATGCTCCCCTAGACTCTCTAACAAACAAATTTATCAAATTTAATACCTCATCTTATTATTTCATATTATCAATTTTTGGTGATATCATAGAGATAAATGGACTAAGTCTCTAACTTGAAGTCAATAAGTAAAGTTGATAATTTTCTTTGCTATTTGATAATAAACATTTTGGATTAAAAAGAAATAATTATATTTTGCTTTATTTTTTACATGTATGGTTTAAATTAATGATTTTTATATGCATTTTAGATTGTCCTTATAAATCGCTTCTAAATGGACCAATAAGTCAAAGGCTTATAGATATTGAAAGCAGAAGAACTTTATTAGGTGAGTGTTGTATCTGATCATACTCAAACAGGAGATCATTTTAAAATCACTTATACTTAAAAAAATTTTAAATGATAATCTAATTATTGGTGTATTTAAATCATCTAATATATATTTTTCCTGTGACTTGAAAATATGTTTTGAAAAAATTATAAATTGTATTTTATTTTGGGTAATGTGTCCTTTTCTGAACATGTATATATATACATTTTTATTGCAGAGCTGCATATCTAAACTATTTTTTGTGTCTATGAAAAAATAATACTGGGGCAGTCATACTTATATAATCATTTATATAACAAATATGGTATCATTTAGTTGAAAGGTTTAAGAAATATTGCATTAAAATGCAAAATTCTCTGCACACACACAAAATGCAAATCTGCACACAATATGTAAAATGCAAATGCACATAATATACAATATGCAAAATCTGCATACAGTATGTGCAATAATAGAAATAATCACAATGTTGTTTTCACAGTCATGCAGTATTCTGCCACTGTACATAATTTGATTTTGATTTTGAGTAGTTTTGGATAAAAGACTAAAACAGTGCAAAACGTACACAACATTTAAAAGTTTGACTTTTTTAAAATGTTAGGGAGTCTGTGTTAGGGAAGCTATGCTCGGAACTCACTTCGCTTTAATAAATAATGAAATACTAACCTTAAATGTTTTCTCTTTATGGGGCTACACTGTCAAATTGAATTTCAAAGGGGGTTCGACGAGCAAAAAAGTTCGAAAAACACTGTTCTAGTCATTCACAATAAAAATTCATTTGTAACCACTGTTTACCATAAGCCTTTTGCCTTTATATTACTCCCTTATAATAATTCTTCTCATCCCCTTGATCAAAAGATTGCCGAATTCAATACTTATGTCTACCATGCTATTAAATTATGCTCTACTTCTAACATATTAAAGTCTGAGCTAGAACATTTAAAAGCTGTCGCCTTAGATCATGGATTCTCACCAAATATTGTTCATTATGCCTTTTCCAAATTTTCTAAGCCTCCTCAAAGCAAGGAAGTTCCAGTTAAAACTTTTAGCAAAATTGTATGATTTCCTTCCTATCCTAAAATTAGTCATAAAATTGCTAGATTTCTAAATAAGTTTGGCTTCAAAGTAATATTCTTCTCTGTCAATAAAATTAAATTTTCTTTGCTTAAGAATCCTATTGAAAAGTTCAATAATTGGAGCATTTATCAAATTTTTTGTCAATGCAGATAATTGTACGTAGCTCAAACTAGGTAGTAGGTGCCTTAAAGTACCTTTTAAAAGACATCAAAATTGCTTAAAAAGCAAGAAAATAATAAATCTTCTATTGTTAATCATTGTTGATTGACTAGTCACTGGTTTGATTTTTTCTTCTGTCTCCATTATTCAAAAGTGCTCTTCAGTTTTCAATTTGAATTTCTTTAAATCTTTTCATATTCATAAAATCTCCAATATAATCTAATTAATGATTTGTCAATAACTCCATATTTCTCCGAGATAAGGCATGCAGGGTGGCTACAGAACCTGAAAATCGGGAAAACATCATCAGGGAATATCAACATTCTGGGAAATATCAGCGAATTCCTAAAAAAACCTGTAAAAAACAGCTTTCTTCCAACTCACGATAATACACATGTATAGAATTCTTTATTCACATTTCATGTGACAGGAGACCGCCTATTGAACACCTTAATAAAAAGTAAAGAGTTTTAAAATTTTAGCATTTCTCAGTGATCCCTCTTATCTTAATTTTGAAAGTTGTCAAGATCTTTCATATAACAAGAAAAGCAAATTTGAAATATACTGTTTCAGCTTACTTAATTTTATGCTACATAATTTTATTGCAATAAATGATATTTAACTATATGAATTCTTGACTGGATTTTAAACTGCTGAGTTTAAATCTGAGTTTTATGGCCTATCTAGAATTTTAATATTTGAAGTATTAATGGACTTATAATGCTGTTCTTATATAACTCTTACATAGCATACTATACTTACAAGATTATTACCAGATGAATACTTACCAGATTATTATATTTATCAATGCTGAAAGTAATAAATTTTAATTATTTATTCTTAATTATCACTTGCACGTATTTGGATGTTTAGGTCCAGATTTTTTGTACTGATGAAGGAAATTGAGTTAATTTTTTAAACATATGGTACATGTGCTTATTTATTGTGATTTGCTCTGTATTTTGCGTTGTAAATCAGTTTATTACTGATAACTTGTTAGAATACTGTTAGAATACCTTCAAATACAACAGTAAAGATGTTTAGTTTTTACCATTATAGATATAATTCTTACATCAGTAAAATGCCTAATCGAGATATTTAAAAAGTTCAAGTGCAGCTTCTAAAACATTTTTTTGTTCATTGACATCACTTTTCTACAATAGCTTTTGCTCTATTAATAACTGTTTATAGTACTAAAAGTACAAGGTTTGTATAAAAAGTATCGGGAAAAATTTCGGAAAAATAGATTTATTACAGATATTGCTACAATACCTCAAAAGTCTTCAAAGTACATCCCTTGTGTGTCGACACACTTTTGCCAACGGCTTTTCCACGACTCGAAGGCTCCCTGGTAGGTGAATTCCGGAAGGTCCTTAAGGGCATGCATGCAAGTTTCTTTAACGGCACTTAGGGTCCATGGTGGTGTCTTTTGAGGGAGGATTTCACTTTTGGGAAAAGGAAACAGTTTGCTGGTGCCAAGTCGGGACTGTAAAGGCGTTGAGAAACCGCCGTTTATCGTCAGGAAGTCGGTCACCTTGGAGCAGGTGTGGCTGGTAGCATTGTCATGATGCAATTTCCGGCGATGGCTGGCTTCACCCGGTTGAGCCTTCTCTTCAGTCTTCTTAGCACTTCTAGGTAAAAAGCACCATTCACTGTCGTCCCCTCAGGAACAAATTCGTAGTGGACAACCCCCTTTGCGTCGAAGAAAACGATCAGAATGGCTTTCACTCTAGATTTGCTCATTCGAGTCTTTTTTGTACAAGGTGATCCCACAGTGTGCCATTCTGAACTTTGCCGCTTTGTTTCCGGGTCGTATTCAAATATCCAAGTCTTGTCTCCCATGATGACGATGTCCAAAAAGCCGGGGTCTTCTTCAACGCGTTGTAGAATGTCTTCACAAACAGACACTCGCCTCTGCTTTTGCTCATCCGTCAAGACCTTCAGGATGAGTTTAGTGCAGATCTTTCGCATCGCCAAATTTTCAGTGATAATACTGTGCACTGTCATCTTATCAATGCCAATTTCATCTGCGACCATTCGCACACTTAAACGACGGTCTGAATTCAGCACTTCATGCACATGTTGCACGTTGTCTTCGGTTCTTGACGTCGATGGCTGTCCAGTGCGAGGCTCATCCTGCACACACTCTCGGCCATCTTTGAAGAGCTTGTGCCACTTAAAAACTGCTATTTGTGACATGCTTTCATCCTTGAACACTTGGCGAATCATGGCCAACGTCTACGTACCCGATTTTCCCAATCCAACACAAAATTTGATCGCGTACCGCTGCTCAATCGTTCGCTGCATTTCGCTCTTGCACCGAGTCATTCGACAAGGGTCCACTAAAAACACGATGTAGCCTTAACAAACGCTCGAAGGCGACTGTCTCTTGGCGTTTCTTGAAGGTCACATTCCCTACTACCGAGCATGCACGCTGCGATGTACACTCACGTCAGGAAAAAAATTTTCCCGATTCTTTTTATACAGACCCTGTATCTAATGTATATATTACTTGCATATTAAGTCTTAGTTTTATGTATTTTTTGTTATGTGACTAGCAAGCAATTTCTTCTTTTTCCAGATTATTTATGTACAGAACTACAGACAGCTCGCATATTGTACACTAAAAAATCTGTTAAAAATGCATTTGAAATAGAAGTGGTAAGAAACTTATATTATTGTGTTTTTAAAGTAAACCGATTTTATTACCTGGGTATACAACCAACCAAAATGTCTATGTATAACAATAAGATATATATAAAAAGTAATCAGTGACAAAATGAAATAAATTTTTTAATAATGTTATGTATATTAAAAATTTCAATGTTAATTAAGTTATATTTTTCTTCAAAGATTCTTGAAAACTAGCATGACAAATAATTTGCTGGTCCTTTGTCTCTTTTATTTACTTTAATTGGTTATTTTCCTATATAGATTTACCCCCAATTGACAATTTGAGACCCTAAATTGTGACTACATGTCAATGTAACAGAAGTAGTTTATAAAACTATTCATGTTTCTAAAGTTCTCATTTTCCTGTTTCATAGATTTTATATTTTTTTTTCTATATAGAAAATGTATGGAGAAAGTATTATGACAGGATCAAAAATTTAAATTAAAAGTTTTAATAAATTTACATTCTGAGATGTGTGTAGAGCAATTATTACAATGTTCTAATTGCTACAAAATATAAATATTGGAACTTGTAGATCTTAAACACAATAAAACTTTAAAAATCCACCAATTTTTTAAATTTTAATATAAACTGCAGCCCAATTGACGATATTAAATGTTTTATTGTTGTGTCATTTTACTTTCATGTCCAAAAGCAACAAAAGCCCTGTTCACATACACAATTTAAAGCCGGTATTATGTCTGCATTTCGACTGTGTCACCGTTCTCATGTCCAAGCGGAGGAAATACCGGGTTGAAAGGGGGTATGATTTCCTTCCTTCTTATTTGAGGGAAGATTGGGGATTTTTACCCACAATTCCATGACCGCAACTGCGATTTCTTAAAAAACATGGCAGATACTGAGATACCTTTTGGATCTTGTATACAAATTCTATCTGAAGATTGTATAATAATGATGAATTTATAGCTTTTTATATAGATTATTTTGCATTCATTACATGGACTTATTTACGAATTAAAGGGATTGATCCTTATTATACATCAGAATTTAATGAACGGAGAATCCTACTGAAAAATTTTGATGCGGGTATGTACATTTTGTTTATTTGAGCTAACTGTTATCTCATGAATTAGAAATATTTGTTCCTCGATTTCAGGATAATTTTTATAGAAATGTCTGTTTCTTAATTACAAAACATATACAATTAAATGTTAGTTAAAAGTCGTAAGCCAGCTGATTTTCCTTTGAAGCAGCAACTTTAAATATAATGTTCTGTTTCTTGGGCAAATTTTCTGGATTTATCTAAGTAGTTTTTAACAAATGATAAAAAGATTTTCTTAGATTTATCTAATATACATTCTCCTTATATAAAACTATCTTAATACTCATTTATTTTATATTGTTAAAAAGAAGTATAATGTGTTTATATTTAAATGAATATATGTTGTTAATTATTGCAAATAAATTATTTATACATCATATTTCAAGTTTGATTATTTTAGTTTTGTATTCTAAGCTTTTACATATCAAAGCAAAATGTCCCATAACTTGAGATGCTGTGATTATGATGTCAATATTTTGATTAGTAAAGAATTGTGTTTTATAATTATGTATATCAATAACAAAGTAAAATGTTTCAGGCATTCAAAATAACTTTACATACATACATTTTGCAATAAACTAAACTGTGTAAATTAGCTTACAAAATGCTAATCTCCCCCCCCACCCTTAAAAAATAAATAAAGAATACTCCATGATTGCTAGTATCAGAAATATAAATTATTTTTATATATTTTAGATACTACATATGAAGTCTATTTTATTTTATTAATTTTATTTTTGGATTACTTAGAGGACCACCTATTTTACATAATGAAACATGTCCATCATAAGTATTTTTCATACTGCTATATTAAAAACATTATTTTTAATTGCGGTATTAGTGGTATATGAGATTTTTTTGTATCTGGGCCATGCAGTAAGGTCTTATGTGTTTTTTATAAAAAAATGAGTTATACCGATTTTGTAATAGTTAAAATGTATTCGGTATAAATATGTATATTTTTTTTTCTATGCCAACTTATTACATCGATTTGTCTTGATTAAAGTTTCTTAATATGATGTTACACTTTTTCCACTAATTCAAGTTTATACATCATAATTTAGTTTAAAAACAAAGATTAAATGAGAAAACTTTCTTTTTTGACTTTTAAGAATGAATTCTTTAAACAGTTTCATGGAATAAAACTTTTATATATATATATATATATGTATTAGAATAAGTATATATTTACAGTTTTAAAAATATATTAAATTTAATTTTGGCATATTATTTTTAATTTGATGTTTAGTTTATAAAGATCCAAGTTTAATATATATACATTATTTAGATTTAATTTATATATAGGATTATTTTGTTTCTCATTTCCGCACATTTGTTATATTAAATAGATAAAATAATAACATGGAATAATGAATTAAAGAAAAGAAAAAGATATATTATTTACCAAAAATGAATGTCAAAAACATTTAAGAAAAATTGGTCTTAGCCCTTTAAACAGGAGTAATGGGGGTTGCACATGTGAATGGGTCTAAAATAGATCCCGGAAAATACACTTTCAACCCGAATTTTTCACCCCAATGTTTCATGGCCGGAAAATACCCGCTTGCATGTAAACGGGGCTAAAGTGAAAGAAGTGGATAAAAAGAAAAGTATTTATTCGAATTCATTGAAACTTTGCAGATCATGGGGCATAACAAAAGACACTAGCTTGAGGAAATGCACAAAGAAAATTATCAATAAATAATTAAGTAATAAAGATAAACAATATGATTGTGAGCGGCAAAGACAGTTCATTGGTGAAGGTCTGTTAGTACTGAATATGATGACCACTGCTAGAAACACATGTCTGCCAGTGTCGACATATGTCAAGAATATGATCATCTATGGTGGTTTGGGATATCAGTGCCCATTCACAGAGTAGACATGTCCTTAGCTTATAAAAGTTCTAGGGAGGGTCATGGAGGAAGCTTAAACTTCTTCCAAGCATATCTCATACATGCTTGATGGGATTCAAGGTGGGTGATCTAGATGGCCATTCTATACGAAGCAGTGTTTCCGATTCTAAGTACCAACCGACAGTGCAAGCCCTGTGAAATCGTGTATTATCGTCCATAAAAATGCCATCAAGACCTATGGCCACAAGAAATAGGTGAACATATTGAGCAAGGATGTCATCTGTATACCACACTACAGTCACAGTACTGCAAGGGAAGATGTGGAAATCAATGTGGGTACCGAGAGCAACCTCTGCCCAAACCATTAAATCACCACCTCTGTATATGTGCATTTCGTGGATGTTACTGGTGTGATTGCGAGTTCCAGGCATTCACTATAACAATAACCACCGGGAAAATTCTATACACCAAACTGTGACTCATCTGTGAAGAGCACAGTACCTCATTGTTGGAGTCCAGTTGAAGTGCTCTCGAGCCCAGTTTAAGCAGGCCCCTCTGTGCAATGTGGATGCCCTCCACCTACCTTTTTCCAAATTTCAATAATGCTGTTTACTTGTACCAGATTGTATCATAATAATTTTCATTTTCAAGTAGAATTATTCTCATTTCAAATTGTATCCCCTCTTTTATGCAATTACCACTGATGATGGATATATGACGTCTAAATGTGCTCGGGTTTTAATGAGATTTTAACATCTTATTAATATGATTAAATAAAGTTTGTTGTTATAAAGTGTTGTTCTTAAAAAACTGCACAATTTAGTTTATTTTTCCAGAAGTGGAAAGATTCTACATGTACCCATTTGCATCCATGTTTTCTTTCAAATTAACTCAAAGAAACAGAACCTCTTTTCATTGCAGTATGTTTTATTATAATAAATATTTAGTAAAATATTTATTATTTTTTAAAGTGTGATTTCATTTATGCAGATTACATTTCAGTGTATTACTACTACTAATCCTAAAGCAAATCACAAATTTAATGTATTTTTATGTTTTATTTTTAATATTTTACTCCAAAATGCTAATTTACTACTATGAGGTAGCTTCACAAATTTATGAAATATTTCTGAAGAATAACTTTGCTGCAAAATCTAAAAAGGTACATTTTTTTCATTCTGGGGATTTTGATTAAATACTATAGCATGTGAATGTGTCAGAAAATAAGTAGAGACTCAGACTCCAGATATTTTCATATAAATATTAACTGGAAGAGAGAATATCATAATATATTTCATTCAGGTTGCCTATTATGGATTGTATATAGGATTATGGAACACCTACTTGATAATATGTTCAATTATAGTTTTTGTTCTTTTAGGATGATAGTTCCACTGCTCTCTCATTGCACAATGCTATGAGTGCTCTCAGTATTCAAACAGACATCAGCTGTGATCCACTTTCCTGCTTCACTGAAATTGAAGAAAAAGTATGTATGTATACACATGTCCAAAAGTTATGATTTTAAATGTTGTTACATTGCTAGTTTTGTGTAACTAGACTTTAAAAATAGACTTTGAAATATATTTCAAATTATTTTTTGTGGTAATTTTATTACAATATGACATTTTAAAAATGAAAAATATTTATTCTGGTAAGTAAAAGTTATACTTATAACCATTGTTCACAAGAAAAATTTTTTTCAAAGAATAAAAATACTCTTTAAGATAATTTTAAGGGGTATATTCTAAAATCAAGGTACATTACTATATATATATATATATAATAATAGTTTGAAAATCCAATGAAAGAAAACTGAGAAGCTGCAACTCGAAAAACCTAACTTTCTAAAACACTCACAAAACAAAAGTATGAAACAGCAAATCTTCAATCAAATGGGAAAAAATACAAATTATGAGTCATCAAGTTAAAGAAAATCAACAAATTTCAATGGTATGGAAACGATAATAGAAAACATTGAAAATCAAGCATTATTGCTGTACACATGGACAAGGGCTAGGCCTTGAAAATGGAATTTGTTCACTTCGCAAAACTCTTCTTTGGGTCCAAATATTGTGATGAAGCAAACACAAAATATGTATGTTTCTGGAGAAATAGATAGATTATATCTATAAACTATTTCTACTTGGACAACATACATAAAGAAGGAAAAATAAAAGAAAACATGAATACCTGGAAGAAACACTGCTTATGCCCAAACAGTATAACTCCGGAACCTTGAATGAAGAGACCAGTGTTGCCATTCGCAAAGAAATTAAAAACAGTAATGCGAAAAGGTAAGGAAAAGTAATAATGTACAAAAAGCGCTACAAATAAGTGGGACTAATAATAATAAGGCTTATGTTTAAGAGGATGTAAAAATAAAAGTATTATTAATACAAGAGAAAGGTGATGTCTGGCTAATATAAGATACTACGAATAAAATTCATGCAAATCCAGCTAATCTAAACTTTTTAACTATACCATTTACTAAATAAGAGGGATATTGTGTATATATATATATATATGTGTGTGGTGATTTTAATATTTTATGGTTACTTGGAATTGGTTATTATGTTTTTCTAATATATATATATATATATATATATATATACCTAAATACTGTCTTGCCAACCCGGTAGCAGACAGAAATTATGTGAAACTATTCTTTAGAATAAATTAGAAACAAAACTTATGTAGCAAAATTAAAAAAAAAAAACCAGTCTCAAATTATGAGGTGAAGCAGAAAGCTTAATATGAAGATATCCTAAAATTGTTGATTGTATTAGTGGTAGAAATAGATAATTACTTTAAGTCTATTTAAATATCATAAGAAAAATACATTTTTGTTCTTACACATAGGTCCAAGTACTCTATGTAACACAGAACTAAGCCATGTTACATAGATTCCAGCAATGCTAAATATTTGCATAACTAAAACATAAATTTGATACAATAAAATAATACAAGTGGGTAAATAAGCAAATCACCAAATTGCCGGCCAAAAAATTTAATTTATTCCCTGGAATTAAAGTTTATTGAAGAAAAGATTTTATTGAATGCTTCATTTTTAAGATGATTACTCTCTCTTTTGCCCATTGAAATATCGCAACTGAAAACAAAAACAAAACAGATTACTGACAGGTGGTCTTGAATACATCACAAGTTAAAATCCACAGAAATTAATTTTCCGTGACTGCTACACACACTATTCGCTTGGCATGACTCGCACTTCTGTAGAAGCTGGAAGTGTCTGCGAGAATCACAAAATCACGATACTGCATAAAATGAAATTTATGAAGTTTAACTGGGAAAACTTCCGTTTAGACAAAGACATGTTTGATAATCCGCCATGTTATGAGAGAAAGTGAGGACTCCTTCCAAGCCATTTTGAAAATTTTATGAAAATATTTCTTTTCAGAAAATAGATTGAATCAAGTGATGCAAGTTATTTATCCTGGGCTGTAAAATTTAGCTATTCTGGTAATTATTAATTCAAGGAGGGTAAATAGAAAAATTTGACTTGAGGGGGGAGGGGAGCACATCTGCCAATCAAAGTGTTTGAAAATGGCTTTGATGCGGTAGAGAAGCACTCTTCCAGCACATGTGTCCCCAAATTTTAATTCAAGACATCTGCTCTCGAAAGATGGTGCAATAAGCAAAACTTGAAGCAATCACTGCAGCCAAGAGCACACTCATTGACTGAGCTCAACCAAAAATGCTCAAGAATTGTTGGAATCTGAAACCTTCACGAACATTCTACAAAGACTCCCATGCCTGATCCGATAAGCCCACTGAGAATGTGAAATTCCCCTTTCTCTATGATGCTCAACAACAAGCACGAACCCAAAATAAATTCTTAAATTCAATAGTTCTTATTTGATTTGCATAATTTTTGCAAAGATTACTTGTTTAAATATACTATGTCTACATATGTAATTTCAGCTGACACAGTTGCTGAAAGGTCTAAGGCAAGCATTTCCTCATACTCTTTTGGTTGCCTAGTTGTGGGTTTGAGTCCCACCTGTGGGCATAAATGTTGTGGTGTCCATTAAGAGCATAGTGTGTTCCGCCCGTTTAGTGTGCTAAGGCAATGCCATATGACAGCAAAACTGTTCATGGTTCGGTCACTAAAATGGGTAAATAATTGGACAATCAAGTATGTGGCCATTAAAAATAAAGCAAAAAAATATATTCAGTTTCAAGTATTTAGCTATAAAATTCTCAAAATTAAAAGTATTTTTAACCAGCAAAGCATGTGTGCTATGCCTGTCCAAGTACACTGTGGCCATGCATACAAGACAGGAATCAGTGGGCATAACTCCCATCGACCTTCCCATCCACTCCTAATATCCACAGATACATGTGAGCTATACACTCCTCTCATTCAATATATCTATTTCTTATACTACTCCCTATCTAAACATGCATACTATACTATCCCCTTACATAACACAATTAATTTACACTCCCCTAGACCCTCTAACAAATTAATTTATCAAGTTTATACCTCACACTTTTTATTTCAAGTTTTCAATTTCTGGTCATACCATGGGCTAACTTCCTCTAACTAATCTTACACTTCATCTCCAACTAATTTAGCTATAGACATTAATTGCATTGTTTAAAACACAAATTTGAAAAAAGGAGAAAAGAAGCCTCTCTAACTCCATGGTTCTGATTTTTTAAATTGGGATAACCTCTCAATATTAACTATTCTATTCAGCTTAATCATGGAGGTAGTCTCATCTCTAACTCCATAAGCTGAATACAGTTTTCCTTTTAGTCCCATGACTATGCAATTGTATCATGTTGTGGCAATGTCTTCAGCCTGAGAAATAAGTACAAAAATAGCAGAAAGACTAAACTTTGAGAGGTTATTTTTCCAGATCCAAGGGGTAATTTGAAATGTGGATTTCAGATTTGAATTTAGCATGGTCGGATTGGTATGAGTTTTTTCAACGCTCGGGGTAGCATTCTGTGCTCTGACATACTGACACTGTGCTTTTAGAAAAGTGATCCCCTACTCTTCCTCTCCCCGCTTCGAGTTAGATGCAACAATTATCTATGATTGCTGTCAATAAGAACATTTTTTGTGAGGGGAAAAAAAATTTAAAAAATGAACTTTTAAATTTTTTTTTTTTTTTACTTTTCCTGCAACACATGGTAATGTATAGGGAATGTATTGGAATCTGCTGAAAATCACAACTCGAGTTTTCGACGGATCTACTAATTTTGAGACCTAGAATATGAAAAAACTATTTTTACCTCGATGTCTGTGTGTCTGTGCAGGTTTTGTATCCACTCTAACTAAAAAACTAATTGACCGAATTTCATAAAATTTGGTAGATAAGTCACTTTTGGCCGAATCTGGTGCTGATTAGTTTTGGGTACGACTCGGGATAAAAGAACCCTCCTTTTTTTGCGAAATGGTCCGAAAAAGGTTGTATCCACTCTAGCTGAAAAACTAATGGACCGAATTTCACAAAATTCGGCAGATAAGTCACTTGTTGGTTACCCTGGTGCTAATTAGATTTTGGTACGATTCGAAAAAAAATAACCTGCCTTTTTTTGTAAAATGGCCCTCAAAAATCGCCAAAATTTAAAATAAAAAACTACGTATGGTCAAATATATCCATTAAATGCTTGTTTAATAGATTTGTATGTAATTTTTGACGAAAAGAATAAGGCTAAACCCATTGCACTAGGACTAGCCGTTCTCGAGATATTTTAGTTTTTTCGTATTTTCTCTATGCCTCCTTTGAAAATAAGTCCAGTTATCAAATGAGAAAGGAAATTGAATTAAAAGTGAATTAAATTTAATTAAAATAAAAAGAACATGAATATAAGTCTGCAGGGAACGTCATGTGCTGCCCACATCAGATTTTTTAAAATATGTTTTGGTCATGTATCTGTCATATAAAGAACCCTCCACTTTTTACATTCAAAATTTTTTTTAATTTGTGGGATACACATACTAACTTAGTACATACATAATGAGACATGTTTTAATAACGTAGCTATCTTAAAATATTGAACAGATTTTTTTTCACTATTATTCCATTTATATATTTGTAACTTGATGTGTTACGCATTAACATTGTGTTGAAATCTGCTGCCTTTTATTTTTATTTTTGAAATTAAAATAGTTGACTTGTGTACAAATGATCCCATCTAACTATACCTAAATTATTTAAATCACTTTAAATTTGTTATAGATATTTTGTGTTCTTTATGTCCCTTGCTCTCTAACGCTTGCTAACTTCCAGGACTCGGGGACTCTGTTCTATGCCGCCCATGAATCTCTTAAGCTCACTTTATCAGTTTTTTTTTTTTTTTTTTTTTTTTTTTTTTTTTTTTTGGATCATCTGCTAATGCAGATGTTGGAGCTTCATCTCTAGTTCACTGACACTCACTAACCCCCAGAACTCACTTCTTGTTTACTCCTCCTGGCCTCCATTGCTAATAGCTCTTTAACACTTGCCAACTTCCGGAGTTTGGGAACTTTGTCCCTTGTCCACTGCCACTGACTGATTACCAGAACTTACTTTGCCAGCTCTTTTTCTCCACCTACTGTGCAGTTGTTATACTCCCATTAGGCTCCTGCCTCCTGCTCACTGAAGCTCTGTAACCCTCGGATTAGACTTCGTTGTTGTTGTTGAGACCCAGACCGTCCAACCTACCAGAAATGTGTAAGGTAACTGTTTGGATGGCCGGGAAGTGCCACCCAATTTAGACCGGAACCCAGTGGGGGAGGCATCCACAGGGACCTTAACCTCCTTCCCCTACCATCAAACTCTCGGAAGGACTTACGGACCCACATGTTTAACGTGATCATACTTCGCATGAACACAGCGGCAGTTGTAACAGCGTGTAAATCTAGCACACAAACCACCGGGCTACCGTTCCCGAAATGTGCCAACAGCACGCAGTGCTCCCAGGGGGTCACCCACCCAAGTACTAACCGTGCCCGATGCTGCTTGACTTCAGTGATCTAACGAGAACCGGTGTTTTCAGCATGGTACGGCCGTTGGCGAATTAGGCTTCGTGAACTCTTTCATCCCCGGCCATAAGGTATTAGAAAAATTAATAAAGCATATCATTCAAAATTGCTCCAAGCACTGGCATAGACTTTTCATTTTGGCTGGGGGGGGGGGGGCGAGAGCAAGTGGGTCCTACTCCCCACCACCACCAGTAATTTCATTTTTTATTTCACATTTTTTAATTGAAACATGGTTTTATACAATAATTTTTTTATATAATATACATAGTGCAATAGTTGTATTTATCTATAATGTAAAGAAAAATGTGTATATGGAAAAGGATGTGAGAGAAGAAAATCAACACCTAAAAATTTTTATAAAAGTTTTGACTTTAATATTTGATAACAAAATCGAAGCATTTACATTATTTGAAATAGTAATGATGTTATAACCCTAAAATAAAATGTAAATATAAGATCTTTAATTTACAATCACAAATTTCAATATCTATAAGAGTCTTAAAGACATTTTCAAGAAAAAAACAAACAAACAAATTGTTAAAAAATATTTTTTCAGATAGACAGCTTTTATTAATAATCTGGCTGTTATAACCTCTCAAAATAACTGGGTTTTTTTTTTTTTTTTTTTTTTTTTTTTTTTTTTTTTTTTTTTTTTTTTTTTTTTTTAAATGTTTGTAGACAAAATTTTTTATTTACATTTTTAGTTACAATTTTCACATGTAACATTTGAATACCACATTTTATTTTCATATTGTTCAAAATTCAATATAAATAAAAAAAAATTCCCAATTGTTTCCCAACCTGGAAAAGAGGTAAAATTTTAGAAAATCGTTAATTTTGGACCAACATATTGGGGGGGGGGGGGTCAAAATGATACTCTCGCCCCCTCACGTGAAATATTGGGAAGCATTGCCCCCTTTCCCTCCCCCCCCCCCCCCCATAACTCTGCGCCTATGGCTCCAAGTATACTAACATTGTAGTCTTAACGTTTTCTTTGGCATAGACATGAGGTTTTAGCTATAAACCAATCATGGGGAATTGGATCGACCAATGAAATCTTTCCTGATACTGGAAATGTAAAATTTAATTGCCATTAAGTATAAGTATTAGTAAAATCAATAAAGCATGTCATTGAAACATTGCTCCAAGTGTACTAACATTGTAGTCTTAACGTTTTTTTTTACATAGATAGGAGGTTTTAGCCATGAACCAATCATGGGGAATTGGATCGACCAATGAAATCTTTCCTAATATTAAAAATGCAAATTTTAATTATTTAGTATTCAATTAGCCAAATTCAAAATTCGAGGCCCGTCTTGCACATTTACAGGTTCATATATAAAATATTAGAACTATATGTTTTGCTGTTTGTTTGTAATGCAGAATGCTGGCATGTTACACCTGTTGGAGCTTTCCCCAGTGTTCTATGATGCTTGCCAACCCCTGGAATGCATTTTGCAAGCATTTTCATCCCACTTGGCTCCCATGCCCACAGCTAGTTAATGCTCATAAACTTTAGGGCTCCATCCCTGCTCACTGATGCTCACTAACCCTCATAATTTGCTTCACAGGCTGCAAAACTTTGTCTCCTACTTTCTAGCATTTTGCGAGCTCTTTCTTGCTGCCTATTACGCAGGTGTAATGTGCCTGTTGGGGGCCATCCCTTGATCGCTGATGTTTACCATCCCCTGGAGCTCACTTTATGAGCTCTTTTAACCCAGCCTGTATGTACAAGCACCTTTGTATGTACCCTGTTCTCTACTACTCACCAACCCTCAAAGCTTGGGGGCTGCATTCCTGTTTGCTGCTGCTCATCAATCGCTGAAGCTCGCTTTGCAAGCTCTTTTATTACATCTTCATAGCACCCTTACAGACAAACAGAGCATTTCATAAACGTTATTGTCATGAACAATTACTGTTCAGTGTTGAAAATGCTGTTGTCATAAAATGAGGCAATAATAAGACCCTGAATAATTACTGTATCTTTAATTGTTTAAATCAAAAATTTAAATATTCCTTTTTTAAAAATGGCAACAGTGTTTTCTATAAGAAAGTCAAATCATTTAAATATTACTTCTTTTGAGATGGCAGCAGCTTTTTTAACAATGAAAAATTAGATTTTAAAGATACATGACTGGAAATAAAATTTTCATACAAAAGTAGTGTAAAAATACTTTCACTTCGAAATTCTATAAAAAATAGGAATTTTTATCCAATTCTAACCAAAATAGGAGGCAACATATTGCAATGTATTCTAAATCATCATGCATAATTAGAACTCATTTTATACAATAGGTTTGGCTCTAGCCTTGACAGAAAATCTCTCTATTTTAAAGGGATTTGGTCGGCAGTGGCTCTACCTAGTTTATTTATTTATTTTTTTAATATAGAACGATGGATATTAAAAGAATTACTTTAGCATGAAATCTAAAAAATATATATATTATTTTTCCATTCTGGTAGTAATTGTGATATAACTAACAAGAAAGATCAATCATGCATAAGCATTGATTATGAAACACTTTCCAACTGAAATGTAATTTCATTTAAAAATTTCTAAAATGTGATTCATTCAGTGGTAATATCTTTTACATTATCACAGTACTACAGTAATTTATTATACTTAAATATTTAAAACTGTATCAAAATATAAATCATCTGATTCTTTATGCAAAATCAATGAATATTTCATTCATATAACTTGTATTCCAGACTCCAGAGCTAAATAATTTTGTGTGAAAAAAATTCAGCAATTCTTATGTAATTCATCTTACAATCGCTTGAGATATTTGCATTCTGCATATGGTAAAATTAGGCTTCCTTGAAGAAATAATAAAAGTTTAGGGATCATTTAAAATCACAACTATTGTAATTGCATAGGCACGGAATTTAGATACACAGATAATACACAGATAATATATATGTGTATGTGTATGTACTCAAAGTATTGGAATCGTGCCGAAGATCGGAACTCGAATTTTCAAAGGATCTACACGTTTTGGGACTTCTAGAACACGAAAAAACTACTTTTAGGAAGACGTCTGTGTGTGTAAGGGTGTATCTGTGTATGTTTCTGTGTGTCTGTGTGGATATTACATCCACTCTAATTGAAAAACTAATGGACCGAATTTCATACAATTTGGTAGGTATGTTTTTTGTGGGAAATCCTGATGCTCATTAGATTATAGTACGATTCGTAATAAAAGAATCTGCCTTCTTTGCGAAATGGCCGCAGAAATTGCCTTTATCCACTCTAGCTAAAAACTAATGAACCAAATTTAACAAAATTTGGAGTATAATATTTCAATAACCTACAAGTGATTTATATACCAAATTTAACAAAATTTTGTATATAAATCATTTGTAGGTTATTCTACTACGATTCGGGAAAAAGGAACGGGCTATTTTTGCGAAATGGCCAGCAAAAATCGTTATATATAAAAATAAAAGACTACGTGTGCTCAATTATATCAATTAAATTCCTATTTTATATGTGATTTTTGACAACAAAAAGAATAAGACTAACCCCATTACTCTAGGACTAGCCGTTCTTGAGATATTCTAGTTTTTTCGCGTTTTCGCTACGCCACCTTTGACAATAAGTCCAGCTATCAAATGAGAACCAAATTTAAGTTTAACGTGTAAATTCAATGTCATTTAAAATACTTATGTTGTGCAGATAAACTCAAATTATCATTGAATAAATAAAGAGAACGAATATGAGTCTGCAGAGAAAGACATGTGCTGTCCACATCAGAATTTTTAACAATATTACACCAATGATTTATAGAAGTGAACGGGGATTATTTTCAGGCCATTTCGAAAAAAATGTATGATCTATATTTAAAGATCCATCAAATTTTTGTCGAATAAAATGTTCAACAAATTTAAGCTGTGTACCAAATTTTAACTCTCTAGGACGTAGGAAAGTGCATTTAAAATGCCATCAATTAAATTTATCATGAAGAGTTATATAAAATTTTAAAAAAATGAAAAATTGTTATCTACCAAATTTATTTTAAAATATGAAGCCACTCCCATATGCAAAACGTTTAAACAAATGGAGAGATATTTATTATATAATATCTCTCTCTTTTCTTTCTGGAAGATATCCCAAAGTCAGAATTTAATTGAATTTGTTTTTTTCCCTATATTAAATAATTTTTTTAATTAAAAAACTACTTAACATATTTTACTGAATTTTTTTTTTATATATTCTATGGGATAATGTGAATATTTCCTAAAAATTTCGAAGCAATTCGTGAATTTTAAATTTACTTAAAAAATGTTTGAAAAATTAGGTCCCATAGGGTTCAATGTATTTCATTTTTTCAACCCGGGTTCAATAAAAAACTAATTGGGTGATATTATTTATTTATATTCCCATAGGTCCTACAGACCGTCTGAACAACATACTAAAATTTCATTTTGATAAACTCATTTTTACGGCAGTTATCGTGCTAACGGACAGACAGACAGACAGACAGACAGACAGACAGAATGAACAAAGTCATAAACACTTTTCAACTTTGTTGTAAAGTGTTAAAAATGAAAAATTGTTATCTACCAAATTTATTTTTAAATGTGAAGCCACTCCCATATGCAAAACGTTTAAACAAATGGAGAGATATTTATTATATAATATATCTCTCTTTTCTTTCTGGAAGATATCCCAAAGTCAGAATTTAATTGAATTTGTTTTTTTCCCTATATTAAATAATTTTTAATTAAAAAACTACTTAACATATTTTACTGAATTTTTTTTTATATATTCTATGGGATAATGTGAATATTTTCTAAAAATTTCGAAGCAATTCGTGAATTTTAAATTTACTTAAAAAATGTTTGAAAAATTAGGTCCCATAGGGTTCAATGTATTTCATTTTTTCAACCCGGGTTCAATAAAAAACTAATTGGGTGATATTATTTATTTATATTCCCATAGGTCCTACAGACCGTCTGAACAACATACTAAAATTTCATTTTGATAAAGTCATTTTTACGGCAGTTATCGTGCTAACGGACAGACAGACAGACAGACAGACAGACAGAATGAACAAAGTCATAAACACTTTTCAACTTTGTTGTAAAGTGTTAAAAATTGACACCAAGCAATATAAATGTATAGGAAAAGTTGAGAGGCTGCTCAGACTCTGAATATTTTTTATTTATATTATGAATATATTTTATTAAATAATAATATTTGGAGTTGGAGTAACAAAAGAACTCTAGAGACAAGTGGAATTAGTCTCCCTCAGGTGAGAACTATAGATCTCATAAGTATAGATACACTAAAGGGGGTTTCTTCTGCTATCCAATACAGTAGAACTTGACACATGATCAAATGCTCCCAGACTCAGAACATGGTGAGTAGAACTGGTTGTTGTACAATGCTGTAGTGAGTGGACCATACCCTCCAATAGCGAGAGATTTTCGAAAGCAGGAGCTCTGGACTAGTAGAGTGGGTTTTAAGATCATGTAACGAGTTCGCTATGAATAACATTGCCTTACGCTATGTTGGATAGCATTGCCTTAATACATTAACAGTAGCAAGCCCCGCCCCATAGCAGATCTAGTATATAAGGTCTGTGGTAAGAACTAAGTAAAGAAACTTGTGTCTAATCCTTCCTAATCTCTCTTCAATAGGGCAGGCACATGTGACATCATGTTGTCATCTGCTGCTTGTTTTGGTGGGTAAAACCACCCAAACGCATATGCATACTATGCGTTGTAATATGTTATCAAATGTGGGTTATTCTTAATTTTTACTTTAAATTTTATATATTCAATTGATTTCAATATGGTACATTGCTGTTGTGCCTATGGCTGCTCAAATTAATTTAATAAAGGCAGTGGTATCAGTTTTTATCGTGGTTCAGAAATACTTTAAAACATGTTCTTTCGTCGAAAACTCGAATCCAAATGTTCAACCCTGTCAAAATACTTTCTCTACACATGCATTATGTATGTAGGGAAAGTATAAATTACAAGTTCCAATAACTTTTATTATAATTATCGATTTTCACATAATTCTGTTACAGTAAATTGTATGAATACAAATGCCATATGAGTGGACCATTAAAGAATACTTGATAGTGGAATATCGAAACATTCACAAATTCTTAAAAGAAAAATTTTCTCAGCCCCCCCCCCACCCCCCAAGTTTCTGGTTGCACCCAGTGCTAGTACTGGAATTATCGGTTAGGACAAATAACAAAATCAATATTTAATAAGTAGAAACACTTTGTGCAAACTTTAAAAGATAAAGAAAAAATTAGACACAATTCATTTAAAAATGATAGTTAAGCTGGTGGTAATGTGTGGTATAAATTTAAACAAAGCATTTTCTTTCAAAATATTTTTATACTATGAAGATCATTAGCAATGCAATCCATTATCAAAGATATAAATAGTAAGCATTTTAATGAAAACATTGTGAACTATCTCAAGTTCTGTTGCCCCAAAAAATCTTCAAACGTATTATAATTAATAAAATTATACATAATAGTTAATCTTTAGTTGATTAATATTTTAATATTGTAACTAATTGAAATTAGCAATTTTGGATAAGCTATAATTGTATTAAAACCCACTAATACAAAGATATCTATTATATAAATGATATAAGTTATCTGATATACCAAGAAAGACTTTTAATTTTTTAAGCAATCTGCAGTAAAGTCTTCAGGGCATGCTGTTAAAAAATTAAATACATCTGGGTATTCTATATATGGCCAGAAGTCTAATTTACTTGACCACTCTTTAGTATGAATCATATATGTATCTGGTAAAGAGTATACTGATCACCTACGACTTGGAGACAGCAGTGTGGACCTGGCCTACCTCTCGGTTTACAGGTTTAGTTCTGCACCCCTGAGGACTTACAGACCCACATGTTTAGCGTGATCGTACTCCGCGTAAACACGGCGGCAGTTTTTTCTTTTTCCAGCGGAGGGAATCGAACCCGGGTCTACCGAGTGCAATTCCCGCGTGCTGACCAGTGAGCTACCGCGCCCACAATCACCTACGACTTGTAAATTTCAATTTTTCTACATAGCACTCTTTTTCTGCATGATCCAAACAATTAGTATAATCTGGAATATGTAGACATGATGTGTAGACATAAGAATTTTACATATTATCTTGGTCATCCAAAGTCATTTTGGTGCCTTTTTCTTTCTGAAATTTGAAAGAAAAAACACAAGCAAGCAATGGTGCTACCCACCCAAACACAAGACAAAAGGAAGTTGTTTACATCAGTGTGCCTGCCCTGTGGTTTCTTCTCTGAAGGAAGGAAAAACCATCGAGGTAGGGTTAGCAACCAAGTACTATAATACTCGAATCCCTCCTGAATGTTTTCTGAGGTGTGATTTAAGTATATTTAAATTCCTTGGAATATAACACATAAAAAACATTTCCATGATTATCATGGGTACCTACTAATATATTTATAAAATGCATGTATAAAATAGAGCAGAGAAATATAATGGTGCACCCCATAGGCTAAAGCAGCTGAGTCTAAATTTAACTGTTACAAAATGTTTCTTATATTCAAACTTCAGCTAATACAATCTAAATTAAGAATTTGTCTGCAGTTTTTAAATGTATTAAATCTGAATGCATATCCAAATTCATTTTTGCTGTGGTGTTAATATTTTTTTTTTAACTTTTAGGTAAAGGCAGTAGTAGAGTCAAATCCAGAACATATAACTCCACCCATAATAACAGAAGAGCTAACTGTAGAACAGTGGGATATTTTAAGCTCTATGTATGATGATTTCTTTTCTGAATACACAGTTCGTCGAGAAATGTTGCTAACGAGGTTAGATGTCACAATACAATCATTCAAATGGGGTGAAGGAAGCAAGGTGATTTATATTTATGTTGACTCTGTTTTATTTCTAATCTTTATATCTGTAAGCTTTTACTATGCATTCAACATCTCGGCTAATATTCTGTTCAAAAATGCAATCCACACATCAAGTTAAAGGGCATGTACATTTATTTTTAAAATAGTTTTATGTAAAAAAAATGTGTGAGTATTTGCAAAATTTTGCATCTGAGACAATGTTTGATGTGATTTCACTTAACAATCATGTGTACAAATGCTCCCGTTGTACAAAAAAAAAAAAATATTTTACATTTAAAAATTTTAAATTGCAGTCAAACATTGTGCATTTTTTAAAAATAAGTCATGCCATTGCCACATCAATACAGAAATTAAAATATTTAAATTGTTGTAAAACCATCCATTCAGACATAAAGGAAAAGGTCATTCCAAGTGAAATGAGCAAATTTTATAGATGAGATCAGTCTTCATGTCTCATATCTTTTAATTTGTTTTCCCTGTGCAAAATGCTATTTTACAATATTTTGTAGTGAAATTTTTTGTAATTTTTGTCTCAATTATAAGGTCAGGCGGTTAATCTGAAATCATGGGAAAATGACCAATATTGTATTTACTTAGCATGCATTGGATTCCCATTTCCTTCAATAATTTATTTATTTCTCTCTGTGATGCATTGCAAAACAGGTCCAATTACAATGATCACAATACAGAGAATCGTACATCAATGCAAAATCCTCAAACATACATTTTTAAAAAAAATTTCAAACATAGCAAACAAATCAATACTATTTGAACATAATTAAATAATGTGTAAAATTTAAAAACAAGAAAGTTTTTCAAATTGTGAGTAACATTAGCTGGAATGTGAAATAACATATAAGACACCTTAAACTAGGTTTGTTAGCATGAAGTTCGATCACATTTAAAAGAGCACTATAATCAATCTGATTGTTGAGTAATTTGCTAAAAAAACACCATACACAACATGTTCCACTGAGGTTTTAATGAATTAATGCCAAACTAGTCCCTGAGATACACACAAAAAATGTTACCGGAGTATAAATCAGTGACCTTAAAATTAAGGAATCTCACAAACTTATTCTGAACTTTTTCAATCACATGAACTGAATCACTATAATTAGGATCCTAAATTAAAGAACTATAATATCATTATTTATTGATAGATCAACATAATTTTGCTATAAGAAAATTAATTTTCCAAACATTTTATAAACAAGAAAGATCAATCATGCATAAAACATTGATTATGAAACACTTTCCGAGTCTAAAAGATCTCTAAAATGGGATACATTCAGCGGTAATATTTTTAAAATTATCACAAATCTGCAATAATTATATTTGAAAATATAAAACTTCATCAAAAGAAAAGAACTTGATTCAAATGACATCATCGAAATATATATCGCCTGGCTCTCTGTTGTTGTTCAGACCCAGACCGTCCAACCTACCAAAAAGGTGTAAGGTAACTGTTTGGATGGCCGGAAAGAGACACACAATTTAGACCGGAACCCAGTGGGGGAGGCATCTACAGGGGTCGTACCCTCCTTCCCCTACCACCAACCTCTCAGAAGGACTTACGGACCCATATGTTTAACATGATCGTACTCCGCGTGAACATGGCAGCAGTTTTAGCAGCAAAGGAAATCGAACCTGGGCCTACCGAGTGCAATTCCCACGCGCTAACCACTAGGCTGCCATGCCCATCTGGCTCTCTGTTGAAGACCCAGACCGTCCGACTCATCCTGAGGACTTGAGTAACTATTTGGACGGCCGGTTCTCTGTTGTTGTTGTTGAAACCCAGACCGTCCGACCTACCAGAAAGGTGTAAGGTAACTGTTTGGACGGTCGGGAAGTGCCACCCATTTTAGACCGGAACCCAGGGCCGGTTCTCTGTGTAAAAGCAGCAAATATTTGATTCATACATTTTTATTTCATTCATCACAGTACTACAATAATTTATTCTACTTAAAAACTTAAAACTATGGAGGTAAAAGTAAATTATCTCTATGCATAAAACTTCACCGATGAAGTCTGCCATTAAATTGTCTGTTTCTCTATGTAAAATCAATGAATGTTTCATTCATGTCATCTATATTGCAGTCTCCTGAGCAAAATAATTTTGCATTAAAGAAATTCAGCAATTCTTATACAACTCATCTTACAGCCTAATCTGTTCACATTCTCCATAAGTGAAAATTAGGTTTTGTTGTAGAAATAATCAAAATTTGATGATCATTTAAACTCAAATGTATTGTAATTGTGTTGTTTCAGAATGCAGATGTACAGAAATTAAGCAAAAATAAAGTGGTTTTTGGATGGATACAACACTAAATTTAAATTTAAAAAAACTTTAAAAATCACAATTTTGACACAAGATGGATGGCATTGATCATTTAAACTCAAATATATTGTAATTGCGCTGTTTCAAAATACAGATGCGCAGAAATTAAGCAAAAATAAAGTGGTTTTAGGATGGATGCGACACTAAATATAAATTAAAAAGAATTTTAAAAATCACGATTTTGACACAAGATGAATGCCATATTTTATTTGGAAGTGGGTCACGTGATCTCTTCATATAATGGGCACGTGATCTCTTCATATAAAGGATATAATTATTATTTTAATTTTTATTTAAAAACTACTGAATATATTTTGCTAAAAAATTTTATATACATTTTATGAAGTAATTTAAATATTTCCTAAAACTTTCGAAGCAATTTGAGAATTTTAAATTCGCTTAAAAAATGTTTGAAAAATGAGGTCCTATAGGGTTCAGTGTATTTCATTTTTTCAACCCGGGTTCAATCCAAAACTAATTGGGTAATATTATTTGTTTATATTCCCATAGGTCCCACAGACCGTCTGAACAACATACTAAAATTTCATTTTGATGAAGTCATTTTTACGGCAGTTGTCGTGCTAATGGACAGACAGACTGAACGAACAAAGTCATAAACACTTTTCAACTATGTTGTAAAGTGTTAAAAAGTAACTTTCAATAAAACAATTACTGGAATAAGGGTACACTTGATAAATTTATCCTACAAAATGTAATTAATTTTTCTCATTTTTTACACATTTCTTCCTGGTGTTAGAACTTTAAAAGAAAAATTTTTACTGACACACTACAAAGTGTTTGTGCTGATAAAAACAATCAGAAGGGTGTTTTGGACTCTTCAAAAACTATGGACAAGTCGACCTATCCTCAGTCTGGCATAAATAGGATCTCAGCAAAGAAAATGTGTACCCAGATGATTGAAGTTTAGCAAAACAAAATGCTGATTAAGAGAATCCTGCACATAGTTTACTGGTGACTTATCTGACTATAAATCTTCCTCCTCAAAAACTATATAATATGTGTCATTACTTTCAGAACATGTAAAATTCCAATTCAATGATTTTCAAAATGCTACATTTCTTAATATATTGTTTGATGACTGGACATATTTTTAAAGGTGCAAAAATGCAAAAACTGAAATAGTTAATTTTAGAGTAATGGAGTTGGTCTTATTCTGTTTGTCATCAAAAATTGCATATAAAACAAGCATTCGATACATTAGAGCATATATAGTCTTTTATTTCAGATTTTGATGGTTTTTGCAAGCCATTTCGCAAAAAAGACATGTTCTTTTTTCCCCTAATCATACCAAAATCTAATTAGCATCAAGGTAGCCCACAGGAGACAATTGTTATGGTATTGGCACCCAGTGAGCCCAAAATTATCAAGCCTTTTTTTCCCCTGGCATTAAGTAGAACTTTAAAATGCTCTCCAACTTTGGATTCTTCAAAAATTTGAATAGATGGACTCTTCAAAAATTAAAATAAATGCTTTATTAGTATTATTGCAAGGGAATGTGATCTGTAGGCAAAAAATCATACTTAAAAAAGATTATCAATATTTTATTAAAATATTTATAAATAATGAAACACTATGAAGAATGTAAAATTTTACTTTTTTAATTAAAATAATTTGATACAAAACATAGATGGAAATGGATGCTTTTGAATTCATAGACAGAGTTCATGCAATCATTAAAACTCCTTAAATTCACATTTTGTTAAGGGCCCTTAAAACTCCTTATTTTTACCAAAAACTCCTTAAAATTTTTGCTGTTCCAAAAGGCTGTTCCAAAAAATTTGCTGCTCTGCCAAAAGGCAAAAGGAAACCGGACAAATGACTGATGGTTTGAAATCGGGGCTATGAGGAATATTATCAAAATAGTAGAAATTACTATTGTTTTTATTTGTTTCTTAATTTCTTTTGCCCCCAAATCTGAACTTCATTGGTGGGATCAAAAGTAGAAAAAAAAAAGAAGCAAAATATCCCCTTTCACATCTTTTGAAATAAATGAATAAATAAATAAAAATAAGGAAAAAAAGACTGGAAGGTTGTTGATTGGTTTAGTGCACTTCTCTTTCCACCTGCTAAATTACTTACTATAAGTTTCTTTTTCTTTACAAAAATAAATTTTTTTTTCAATTATTCCTTGTTTGATGTCAATTTGGAGTAAAAAGTTCTGAAATTTGAACATCTTTGCATCCTTTTACATCCTTGTGAAAATACCTACTTTCTCTTCCAGAAAATCCATGAAATTTGTAGATTTTTTAGACACACTAGATGCCATTATATTATATGTCATTTGATGATTTTTCACCAGTTTGTTATTATTTATATCTGATTCTATGATTCATTGTTTCCAATCTATAATAGAAGATGCATTTTTCAGGGTAAAGAAAATAAAATTCTAGATGCGTATATTCCTCGGCGGAAAAAGCTAAACACCAAACCAGCTGTTAAACTGTCGGATGTCATTGCTTCAAGAGAAAGTAAGCATTTTATTTATTTATTTTTTTTTTTTTTTGGAACTGTATAAAAGGCCTTTGATTTTTATAAATAATGTTGCATTGTATTTAATGTATTTGTAAAATATACAGCAGTAACTATCTATATTGTTAATATTTAGAAAAGGAAAGAAAATTTTTTTATTTGTGCTATGTATCCAATGTAACTGAGTTTGGAATTCTATTTTTGAGCCACCATCAGATAAAGAGCTTCAAATCCAAATGAGTCTTTTAATTATTCAACTAAATATCTAATAACTGTTTCTTGAGCTTTAAAAATAAATAAATAAGATAGATGTTTTTGCCATATTTGTTTAGGAAATAATATGTTCTACATGTTTTTCAACAAAAGATTATTTTTCAGTAATGTTAAATGTAATTTTGACTTCAAAAATTTGCACATTTGTCATTTTGGTCTCTGCCCTTCAGTGATAAGTTGAGTAGTCTTCTTTTAATTACATTAATAGCATAAGTAATAGAAAGAAATGAAATGATGTATAGATATTATGATTTCAACTTGTAAAAAATAAAGCCTTATTTATGATAATAATGGGGATTTTTTTGGGAAAACTACTTATAAACTTCTGTCCCTGAGTATTAATGCCTGCTATTACATCATCTTTCAAGACAGCACCTTTCACACACACCCTATATAGCAATGGCAGCAATCTTAAGTGTGTTAGCGAACATTATTTAGAATCTGGTATGGCTCGAAATAAGATTGGCGATAAATACTGCTGTGATCTCTTGTAAGCTAGCTGCAAAAACTATTCAGCTCATGGAAATCTTGGTTATCGAAAATTATTTCAAAATTTATGTTGTAAATTTTTCGCTAAATTAAAAAAAAAAATTTCAACAGATTTTATATGTCCCTTATTTTTTTCCCCACAGGGGGCCCTTCGCAAAATGGCAATGCATGAAACTTGGCTTCCTTATAGCCCTGATTGCCCTTTTACCTGTGGGGTACACCAATCTGTGGATATGCCGGCAGCTAATGTGGTTTGGTCCTTGAAACGGACACTTCCATGTGGCAGAGAGGAAGAGGCCTTTTATGACCTGTTTCCAGACCCATCGGTGACTGGGGTCTTTACTCGATGAGTTGCCTTTGCCCTGCCCGGTGAATAATTCTGTCAACGCTTACTCTCCCAGTTGTTCTTGCTGATTGGTGGATATCACTCTTGACTACCCTCCTCATAGAGGCGTAAACCAATAAAGGTTGCCATGGAGATTGGTCTTAATCTGTCCCTTATTTTTTAATGGTTTTCAACATTTCATATTTTAATTACAGGCGGCCCTCGACTTTCTCACACAATTGGTTCCTGAAAATGTGTGCGAATGTTGAATGTTCGAAAGTAGAGGGATGTAAAAAAAACATCAAAATTGTATTTTAAAATATTTATTTATCAATTTACATAATTAAGTTAATGAGATGTGTTTAAGTGCTTTCAGGTGTTTTCTTTATAAACTTGTCAAGAGTTAGTTGAATACCACCCTTTGTTTTCTTTTCTTGATAAAGAGTTCTATAACATGCTGTGTCTTTCTCAATCGCTCTACATACTTGAGATATACATTCTCTATTGGGATCACATTCTTCCATGATAGTCAAGAACCTTTCAAGATGCATTAAGGCTTCATTCATATTTTTGATTGTCAAAGTCTGGATAATTTTATCAGCTACTTCTTCCCCACTTTCATTCCCCACTTCACCCCACTTCCATTTAACTCTTGTTGCTCAATTAAGTATTCATTTGACAGAGATACTGAGTGAGATTCAATCAATTCATTAACATCGTTGTTGACGTCCAAGTTTAGTTTATTCATTAGGCTAACTATTTCATGTGTGATAGTTTCCGGAGTTTCTTCGGATTTTATAAGATCACTCATCATTTGTGGGCATAATTGTTTCCAAGAACCTTTCATTGTTGACTTTTTTATTTCAAACCACGAGTCTCCAATATTGTTTATTGCGTTCCATATACTATAGTTCTTCCAAAAATCTCTTAACTTAGACCCATCTTCCCTGTCAGTTGCCTTGATGGCCTGATTCATTATTGTCCTCATATAATATCATTTAAACGTAGCTATCGCTGTTTTGTCCATGGGCTGTATGAGGCAGATAGTATTAGGAGGGAGAAACACAACATTGCTTTCCGAGTATAAATTCTTCAGAGATTTGGGGTGTCCTGGAGCATTGTCTAAGATTAATAATGCTTTAAATTGTAAATTTTTATCTTTATAATATTGCTTAACTGCCGGCACGAAATGAAAAGTGTAGCACAGTAACCCAAGCTTTTTTATTTAATTTCCAAATGACCGGAAGCACTTCTTTATCTTTCCCTTTCAATGCTCTGGGATTTTCTGCTTGATAAACGTAGCATTGGTTTTAGTTTTAAATCATCAGCTAAGTTTCCACCAAGAAGCAATGCCAATCAGTTTTTAGAACATTTGTGTCCAGGGGCAACTGATTCTTCCTTCTATAAGAATGTACGATTAGGCATTTTTTTTCCAAAATAAACCCATCTTGTCTACATTTAATATTTGGCTAGGAGAATGTTCTCCATCTACAATAATTTTGGACAATGAAGAAATAAATTCTTTTGTAGCATCTTTATCTGCATCAGCCGATTCTCCAGTGAATTTAATATTATGTAAAGAATACCTCATTTTAAGTTTGTCGAATCAGCCATTACTTGCTTAAAACACTGTGTTAGAATCTTCTTTTAATCTAATCTTCTAATCTTCATGCAAACTAAGAGCCTTAGCTTGAATAATTGAAAAACTCAGAGGGACATCATTTTGATGTTGATCATCAATCCATGATGACAAAGTTCTTTCCATTTCATCCATCACTATGCTTTGTCTTTCGGAAACAATCTTTGAAGATATATTTCCACAATTTTGAATGTATTCCTTAATTTTATTCTTGTTTTTCAAAATTGAACATATCGTAGACCTGTTTATGTCATACGAATGCCAATTGAAGTAAAAGATTCACCACTTTCAGAACGTCTAATTATTTCCATCTTTGTCTCGATCGTATGAAGTTTATGAGTCCTTAATTTCTTTTTGTTCATATCAACACTGCAGTTTCTCCGTTTCCCACTCAATATAGTTTATAAATTTATAAGGACGAAATATTTAAACATAAATCAGAAACAAATAAATTGGCAAAACACACAACGCATCGACACGCACTCTATCACAAGACTAAACCTGTTTAATACATTGTATGTATTTGACATTCGGCCCCTCGCCACCGGAGCTCGGAACCCTAGTTATGTCACAACGATTCCGAGAAGTCCACTATTCTAGGCAGCAATGTGTGAGTGAGCATGAGCTACTGTGCTCTGTGGGAACAACTGCATGGAAGTGAACAATTTTTGCATTATCGACAAAAATCTTCAAAACATTGAATTTTTAAAAATATGCAAATTGTGCGAAAGTAGAATGTGCTAAAGTCGGGGGCTGCCTGTACTGTGGTTCCTTTATAAAAATCGCTGTTATTACCTGGTTTTACCATTTCAGGATAACTGCGACAAAAGCTGGCATCTTACTTTTTCCACAAATACAGAGTTATAAATTCTCGCAGCAAAACCTGTTAGAACCATTAATTGTTGTGGCAGTTTCAAGGTAGATCACAGCATTTGCCGTTGTTTTTGCTACTGATTGTGAACTCTGGTATCGGGTTCACATCAATTTGAAGTTTAAGTTTACAACCATTGTGATTAACACATGGGTGAAAAAGAAGTTTTACTGTTTATTTATGATCTGTATAGTTATTGCTTATTATTAATATTCAGAGATGCCAGCTGTTACAGAAAATCTGCAACAGTTACTGATTTACAGAGTTTGTTACAGAGACCCCTCACCATTTTGGTTCGTTTGTGTATTCACCTACACAAAATCATGCTCTTTTCGCTTTGCTGACACTATGGCTAATCCTTAATTTTATCATCCAATTAGTTAATTTTCAATCACGATTACAGTTGCAGAAAAATGTCAAAATCGTGCAGAAAAAGTTGCCGAAATCAAAACTTTTTCACAATATTTTTGCGCCGGACGACCATCTTGCTGCTCACGTCCTCGGATGAGTCGGTCATTCTGGGCTTTCGACAATATTTTTGCGGGCCAACGGCCGTACCGTGCTGAAAACACCGGTTCTCGTTAGATCACCGAAGTCACTCAGCATCGGGCGCGGTTAGTACTTGGTGGGTGACCACCTCGGAACACCGCGTGCTGTTGGCCATCTCGGGTGCGGTATCCCCGTGGTTTGCGCGCTAGATTTGCACGCTACCACAAATGCCGCCGTGTTCATGCGGAGTACGATCACGTTAAACATGTGGGTCCGTAAGTCCTTCCGAGAGGTTGGTGGTAGGGGAAGGAGGGTACGGTCCCTGTGGATGCCTCCCCCACTGGGTTCCGGTCTAAATTGGGTGGCACTTCCCGGCCGTCCATACAGTTACCTTACACCTTTCTGGTAGGTCGGACGGTCTGGGTCTCAACAACAACAACAATATTTTTGCAAAAGTTGCATCATTGGCAGTTTTTATGCATTATGAATTTTTATTTTTAACACTTTACAACATAGTTGAAAAGTATTTATGACTTTGTTCATTCTGCCTGTCTGTCTGTCCGTTAGCACGATAACTGCCGTAAAAATGACTTTACCAAAATGAAATTTTAGTATGTTGTTCAGACGGTCTGTGGGACCTATGGGAATATAAATAAATAATATCACTCAATTAGTTTTGGATTGAACCCAGATTGAAAAAATGAAATACATTGAACCCTATGGAACATAATTTTTCAAACATTTTTTAAGTGAATTTAAAATTCACAAATTGCTTCGAAAGTTTTAGGAAATATTCAAATTACCCTATAAAATATATAAAAAAATTTCAGCAAAATATATTCAGTAGTTTTTTAAATAAAAATTATAATAATAATTACACCCTTTGTATGAAGAGATCACGTGACCATTATCTAAAGGGATCACGTGACCCTTGTTTAAAATAAAATATGGCATCTATCTTGTGTCAAAATCATGATTTTTAAAGTTCTTTTTAATTCATATTTAGTGTTGTATCCATCCTAAAAGCGCTTTATTTTTGCTTAAATTCTGTGCATCTACATACTGAAACAACGTAGTTACAATATTTTTGGGTTTAAATGATTGCCAAACTTTGACTATTTGTACAACGGAGCTTAATTTTCACTTATCGAGAATGTAAACACCAAAAACTGCAGAATGAGTTATATAAGAATTGCTGCATTTCTTTAACACAAAATTATTTAGCTCATGGAGTCTGCAATATAGCTGATATGAATGAAACATTTATTGATTTTACACAGAGAGGCAGACGATTTTTTCGATGAGTTTTAAGCATAGAGTTAAATTACTTGTACCTCTATGGTTTTAAGTTTTTAAATAAAATAAATTACTATAGTATTGTGATGAATGAATGGAATGGAAAAAAGTTTATGAATGAAATGCTGCGTTTATATAGAGAGCCATGCTATTTATGTTTCTATGATGTCATTTGAATAAAATTCATTTGTTTTCAATGAAGTTTTGAAATATAATAAATTATTGTAGTATTGTGATAATTTAAAAAATATTACTGAGGAATGTATCGCATTTTAGAGATGTTTAAACCAGGCAATTTATATTTCAATGCCATCATTTGAATGAAGTTCATTTATTTCGATAATTTTTTAAGTTTCCAAATATAATAAATTAATGTAAGTATTGTGATAACTTTAAAAATATTACCAAAGAATGTATCACATTTTAGAAATGTTTGAAAAAATTGCATTGAAGTTGAAAAATGATTCATAATCAATGCGTTATGCATGATTGATCTTTCTTGTTTACATGTATTTACAGATATAATTAGCATTTTGTCACTTCTATGAGGTGGCAAAATTTTAGTTATATTTGTAGATGCATTTAAAAAATGAGCTTAATTATTTATTTATTTATTTTTGTGTTCAAGTTAACCCATTTTATGGTATAATTTAAACATACAATTCAATTCATTTTACTTTGCATAGAATCCTAATGAACAGAACTTTCATACTTTTACAATTTGTATAAAAATGAATAATTATTTTCTTGAAAAAGGAAATCTCAAAATGTGCTATTGTACTTTTTTAATTAGTAATAAAGAGTACCAACAGTGTTTTTTTTTTTTTTTTTTTTTCTTAACAGATGTAGCTCATTTTATTGTTCTGTTTCCTTTTTAAATATTTAGTGTCAAAGAGAGGGCGTATATCAACAACTTAAAATATTAAAATAATTGCACTTTTTAAAAATCTTCTATATTACTTTTTACAGCTTTAGAATTTAAACGCAATTAATGTGTTTCAAGCTACTGTTATATTATATTTTATTTATAAATTAAATAAAAAATGTATATTGTTACAAAATAATGTTATGCATAGTTATGCATAATATATACTTTGTTTTTCAAAGTTAGTTTCGATTTGAATGCAGAGCGAAAACAATCGTGTATGACATTTTGACTATGTTATCTTTCTGAAATGCTTTAATGCACTAGTTATGTGGTTGCAAAACCCCAACACAAAGTTATACTGGTGCATAAGCCACATAGTCCATTGCTTCTCCAAAGGTGACTACTGCAGTCTAGTTCATGGCTACACAGATACATAGGCCACATAGCATTGCATCCCCAATGTTACTGTTGCAGCCTGGTACATAGCTACACAGATTCATAGATCACCCAGCTATATTTCTCACTGCATATCCTGCACTCTGCCTCGATATTTACGCATAGGCCACTTTTCCGGAAAGCTCATTACATTCCACTGTGAATACATATAAATCCACTCTAGGTCAATGAATAGGCTGCTAGAATGTGGGTGCATAAGCCACTGCACCCTAGTACATGGTTGTTAGAGCACAAAGTTATCTATAATTAGAAATCTTAAAAGACATTCCCCAAAACTTATTCTAAACATAAGTTATTAGAAACTATAAAGTTTGAGAAATATATTTTAGAACCTAAAATTCACAGAGATATTCAGCCATTCCTGGTATTTTAGTGCTGGTTTCCATAAGTGGGATGTTTAATATGCTCATATCACTGTCTATTCTTCTGATTGCCAACAAGACACTATAAAACAGATGTTCACTCAGTGTTTCTAGAAAAGCATGTGATTATTTTTTGTACATTAAAATAAATAATGGGTAATTAAAATAAATAATGGGTGGTGGATTCCATAAACACAGAAATGTAATTGAGAAAAATCATCCTTGTTAACATTGAAAAAATTAAATATTTCTAGTGATATAGTTCAGAATCCATTACAGTAAAATTTGGTATAGATATGGTTCTTTATTTTAACGTTTTCTAATTCTACTTCCTTTAATGATTGAATGAGATAGGCTCCAAATATAAAAAGGTTTTAAAAATTTCACTAATTTCATGATAAATTATTTCCAAAAGGAATTTTGTTCATATTCAGGAAAATGATATAAAATCAGGCCTATATTGAATGAATTAAAAAGTAAAGATACAATTATATCTATATATATATGTGTGTGTGTGTATATATATATATATATATATATATATACATATATATATATATTGATAGTTTGACAAATAATAAATATTTATTTATCAAAAGTGTTGCTATTAGACATTAAAAATATTATTATGTATGAATTTCAATTGAAAATGTTTATCAGTGTCAAATTCAATATTTTTTTTAGCATTTTAGCATCACTTGCCCAATAAAATAATATTAAAGGGCTGTGAAATTACTGATTTCATTCGAGTATTAAATTTTGTAACATAGTGAATTTTTATAGTATAGAAATATGCTTTTTCTGCCAAAAATTTTTAGTATCTCTATAGTAACTTTGATTTTTTGTGTATTTTCAGGAATACTTATTATAGAAAAAACAAGTAGTGCAGAACTTGTCAAAAACACTAAATCATCTTTGAACAGAATTTTGATTGCAGCTGTAAGTAAATTTTATGATCTGGATTTTTGTATGTATAAAATGAAAGAAAATTTTTAGATATACACACAAACTCCAGAACATTTATAATAAAGTGTGAAATAACAAAATCAAATTTGTAATAAAATAAATAAAATATCTCTTAAATTTGCAAAAAACATTTTTTATATTAAATTAAGATTTTAGTAATTGAAATAATATTTAACTTTTTTTTTTAACAAACTCTTTTATTGGGCATTTCAGATATAAAGATTTATTTCTCCATGTTATAACTGTGTATCCTCAAAGTGAAATGATTGGCAGAAACTGAATATGATTATGATGTCAACATAAATGCTCTGGTAAAATAAATTGGGCTGTCCAATGGAGCTGAAATAATTTTGTGTGATTAGTAACTTTCTTTGTGGGTGGTTTGTCTTTAGACATTTTCAAAATATTGAAATTAGAACCACATTTAAAATATAGAAAGTAGAACACCTTTTCAAAATATAAAAATATCGAAATTATAACCCTTATATTTCAACATCTGAGAACCTGATCTGAAATTTAATTGTATATCCTTGTAGTGCTTTCAAATGGTTATAAATTATTTTTTATAGCTCATTACTAGCTATTTTAGTATTTGAGATATAAGCATTACAAACTTAAAGAATGAAACAATTTTCTTGAACTTGACAGTTGCATGAAAACTATAAGAGTTTTGCAAAGACACATTATTAATAATTATTAATATAGTAACTGGATTACCTGCTAAATATTTTTGTCACTCATTATTTATATTTATCTTCTATAAGTTTAGAAGATATTTCAAATGAAAATAAGCAAAGGGAGGCAAAAACTAACTAACTCATTTGATTAAAAAACTTTTGTTTCTTCAAAAGAAAAGAAAAGGTTTGAAATATTGGAATTATTTTTATAATTCATGAATGGTACCCTATTTCCGACAAAACAAGTAAAAATTGTGTGTATTTTTATCTATTAGATATAAAGATATAAGCATGGATGTTAATTCTGCCCCCACCTCTCCGAACTGCTCCAAATCACTATGCCTGCTCCAAACTACTCCAAATCACTATGCCTGCTCCGAACAGAGTTTTGTGCAAAATTTGCTTCCATCCTGCTCCAAAAACTAGTTTAAGATTCAAAATTGTTACTACAAAGAACATTTTCATACTTAAAGTTAAATAAATGCATGTTTGCATTTTTGTAATAAGAATAATTTCCAAATTACCAACCAATATATAAAATTTTTATAGTTACATTAAATAAAAAAAGAATTAATCTTTTATGCTCATTCTTGGATAGTATCTTTAGTTATTTTAAAACAGTTATTTAAATTATTATAAGTTTTGGTGTGTTTAGACAAGTCAAAGTAATTACATATAAAATTTTTATTATTTTTTAATGTATATTTGGTGTTTTTAATTTCTATGGTATTTTATATTTATAGGAAATTGAATTCATATAAAACACAGATTGTAGCTTTCAAAATTTCCGATGTTTTCCCAAACTTTTCAGACTCCTAAATGTGCTGCATATCCTTATTACATAGTTAACAACCCTGTATAAGCATACAAAGTGTTTACATTTTCCATAACGCTCCGATTGCAGTCTGAGATGCAGCAACCATAGATGTTATTCACATCAAAAACTTTTAAATGTTGCTGTGTTGATACTGGCAGGGTTGCCATTGGCGACTAAAAAGCGACTATTTGCTACTATTTTTGACCTTAGGTGACTATGGCGACTATTTTATAAAAGTGGCGACTTTTTGAAGTTTTGGGAGACTATTTTAAAATATTTTGCAATAAATCTGTTTTCAAATAACATTCGTAACAAAGATGCAACAGCGATTTCGAACGTCACTAGCTGCCAATCATATCAAGAGGACATTCACGGCCTTCAGGAATTTCATCACTCTTTACTGTGCATTCGATGTTTCAACGTGATCTCAATCTTAATCACTCAAATTTACTGCCGATTGGGTCATAAATTTAATCGGATATGAATCTAAAAAGCTGAACAAACAAGCAAGTTTGTCTTTTTTTTTCTATGATTCAATTTATGTTATAAATAATGCTGTTAAGTATTGTTTTATGTGTGAAATTTTATGTTTATTTTGTTTTATTTAATTTTGAATCTTTTTCAATCTCTTTGCATCTACTTTATGACAGTACCGGGCCGATATTGAAGAAACATCGGCACCGTCAGTATTATGATTTTTGGGATTTTACGTTCCTAACCAGAACAAAGGGAAAAGAAAATATAAAACGTGAAAAGCAAGTGGTTGATAATTTTTATTTTGTCACAATAGAGTACGCTTATGATGCAAAAAAAAAGTCTATTACAGCAAATGGAAATTTTATAGCTTAGGTTTATAAGAGCAGGGATGTTGCACCTGTGCCAAACTGCACTAAATCTAGTACCATGATACAAATTGTGCCAATTTTCGTGTTTTCCGTATATTTTGCGCCGACCTGCGCCAATCTCAAAATTCAATAGAAAAAGAAAAGTTCGGCGTATATTAAAAATTCTCTGCGAATTTTCCAAAATTCCCGCAATTGCCGTGCATATCTTGGAACTATAGGAACATTTTCTAGTGCCAATTTTTACGATTATTTCCGTAAAATGTATAAATCACAGGGAGGACTTGCATTCAATTAATTTTCCAATGCAATGCTGAGAGTCCAAAAGTATCAGTTTGCATCCACTTTTATCTTCTAATGATTGCATATCAGAGCAATAAAACTATTTTATATTTAAAGTGCGAATTAAAAAAAAACAATTATTTTACTAAACAAATTATTTTTTTCTCAAATTATGCGATTGCGCAATTCAGTTTTTATTCTCGGGCATTTCTCGAGAATGCACAATTATCTTTTTCCATTCATGTCCATCCTCTTATTGTTGCACATGAGCTTGTCTAAATAAGTTTATTTTCATATTTTAGTTAATTCTAAAGGTTAATTTTTGAATTATTTTCGCATAAATAGTACGATTAGGCAATTGTTTTTATTCTCAGGCGTTGCCAATAGTACACAATTATTTTTTTTTCCTTCCATGTCCACCCTCTTGTTATTGCACTTTAGCTTGCCTAAACTAGCTTATTTTCACATTTTAGTTAATTTTAAAGCTTGATTTTTTAATTATTTTTGCATAAATAATACAATTGTGCAATTGTTTTTATTCTCGGGCGTTGCCGAGAGTATACAATAATCTTCTTCCATCCATGTCCATCCTCTTATTATTGCACATTAATTTTACTAAACTACAATATTATCGTATTTTAGTTAATTTTAAAGCTTGATTTTTTTATTTTTCCATAAATAATACAATTTCGCAATTCAGTTTTTATTCTCGAGCGTTAACAAATATTTTATACTATTTGCCAAATAGTATAAAAGTTAACTCTTTAACAATGAGAAATCCCTTTGCTGTACTGTGAATCTAAAGGCATTTAAAGTATATATTTTATTTAATAATGTATTAAACAATACATAAAATAGTAATAAATTAATAAACAATTAATATATCTTACGCATTTATTTATTCTTGCACAGAAAAGTAAATAGTGTTTTGATATTAACAATTATGAAAAAAAAAATTTATTTCTTTTTTCAACTTTTCCCACCTTAAAAAATCTCATTAGAAACTTCCCCCCCCCCCTTCCCCTTCCAAGGGTAGCAGGTAATAGTCTATATCAATAATTCGAAAGAAGTTTTAACTAATTTATAAATTTATTAAAAATGTATTCTATTTTATACTTTACCAGAAATAGAAAAAAACTAATTATCGTAGCAACATACACTTACTCTCACATTTTTAACTTTTGGGAAAAACTTCTGAACTTATATTTTACCTAAAATGTACCTTTAAAGAAGGAAACTTAAGCATTATAATTGAAAATTTTTTTATTAAAAATTATTGATTTGGAGGTTCTATAATCTTTGAAAGATTTTAATCGTATTTGGTACAAAAATAAATTATAACATAAATTTTGATTTTTGTAAAATTGCATAATCAAAGTGCAAAGTGTCAAGTTTCAAAACAATTTTAACACCTGAGCTTAAGACTCTTCTGCAAGCCAAAACAAATTTCATTTAAAAGTCGAAGTTGCATATGTATACATTCAAAATTATATAAACAGAGGATTTTTTTTATTGTTTTCCACCTTCATGTACTTATAATATAAATATCAGTTAATTCAAAAATTAATTTTTTATTAAAATTTAGTTAAAATAGCAATATGCATTATCTTGAATTTTGCTAAGGACAACAGGGTAAATCTGGAAAACTATGGGAATTTCATTTTAAAAAATAAGCAGTAAGTTGGGCAAACACATTGGCTGTCCCCTCCCCCAAAAAATAATATGCTTGTAAATAATGTTCAGTCAACATTGTCTTGACTCATATTTTGCTAATATACATGAATGTATGCAGACCAGTTAAACTTTTTAAAAAACGCTTTTTCTCAGGGTATAGACATATTTTCAATTTACTGCTTCTAAGATTTGTAAATTTGCTGCTCCCAAGCATTTCTTGCTGCTCCAAAAGTGAGTTTTGCACCTGCTTCGAAGCATTTTATGCTGCTCCAAAAGTGAGTTTTGTCTGCTCCAAAAATTGATACAAAGAGCACATAGGTGGGCAACATACTTGTAAGATTTAAAAGGGGATAGAGCTCTGCACGGGTTTGGGCTTAAGCCCCACTGGGCTTTAGTTTTCTAACACTGTTTCGGGCCGGGTTGAGTCATTTTTAAAAAGTCACTTATGACCTGGCAAAACATATTTATTTTGAAAAAAATTTCAATGGATTCAAATTGAATACATAAACTTATTGGGGCTTATCTCAGCTATGTAAAGATAAATGTTTAAGAAAACAAACTCAATTCTTCCGTACAAAATTTTCACAAATTTATGTTTTTAACACCTTTGAATACAAATCATTTCAGGCCGGCTGAGTTCATTCTACATTTATAGAATGAGGGGAGAAAAAATAATTAGTGCCTGTGGTTACAATTTGGACCTGACGGCTCTCCTAGAAAGAATGCGTTGATAATGCATATCAACTAAGTGTATTGGGGGGGAGGGGGAGAGAGATTTGCAGGTGACGACATTTTAATTTTCATTCATATTGCAAGTGAAAGGACGGTTTTCACCATAATTTTACGATGACAATTTGTTATTTATTTATTTTTTTACAGAATCTCTAATCTTAAAGCCGTCCAATAAGATGACAACTTCCGAAAATTGGCCTTCCTCACCGCATTTTAACCTACGCCTGCACACAAGCATTGTTCAGCTTATAGTTTGATTCGGGAGGGGGGCCTAAATCCGAGCCTGGTACTGCATGCTTGCTTTTTTGCATAAATTTGAAATTGAAGAGGGAATATATTCAGGACTATATAGATGGGACTGGATTTAAAACAAAATAAAAATAAATTTATGTTTTTTTTTTTTTTTTTTTTTTTTTTTTTTTTCCCCAAAAAAGTAAAAGAAAAATAATAAATAATTCCGGAATTTACATAATCGGTTCCATACTGTAATATTAATTATATAGATTTTTGCATACAATTTATTTTTCAAACATCATAAAATACAGAAATATAGTTTTTTTTTAAATTTAATGTTCTGTTTTATAATAGTATGCCGTAATTTTTCTGATCAATGCATTATGTATTTCATCCACCTTCATTTGCAATAAATTATTTTTTGCAAATTTTATTTAGAGACAATACTTTAATTATATATAATGATTTATTTATATTTATTTATTAATTTTCTAATTTGGTGTATGTATTATTCAACATTAATTATTACAAGTTATAAGTACTATGGTGCAGTAAATGTTTATTTTACATGGTTCAATGACGAGTGTCATTCTATTTGCAGAAATGCAATATGTGTTTAATTTATCTTAAACTCTAACTGGCAATGAAACCGAATATAACTTAACAGCATTCAGGTCTTTGTCTTAACTGTACTTTTTATTCACAACAATTATAAAAGGTAGGACAATATATATTTGTTTTATTATTATTATAATAGTTGAATTCTAAGTAAATAAACTAAAGGAAGGTAAAAATAAACACATTCAATTTTATTGAAGAAAACAAAGGTTGGCTTAAGAAATCAAAGTTCTGCTTGCTTATAATTTATAAACTCATACTTAGTATTGTCTAGCTATGTTTCAAAATTTTCTGTTTTATATATGTAAGTCTTATTTTTTTTATCGAAATCAGCATATAAAGATTATGGAAAAAGACTACTAAACGGGCCAGATAAGCAACTAAATTATCTCTAGGAGGAGACTATTTAGGCTACTATTTTTGACTTTTTAGGCTACTAAAGCAACTATTTTTCATGTGTAGTTACGATGGCAACCCTGTACTGGAAATTACAATATGTCATCAATCGACTGTACCAAAACTATGGCCCTGAATTACTGACCCAATGAAGTCTCACCATTATTGAGTTTGAATATGGAGTCTCAATGTTATTGAAAACTCATCATCATTTAATACAGCAACACATTAAGATTTGTCCAATTTTTCTCAGTTTTCACCATTCTACATTAATTTTTCAATTTCCATGAAGCATTCATGGTGTTAAATGCATTACACATATGCTCCCATCCTACCCTCAAAACAACATCATATAATGGGATCTCCAGTAAGTATCTCTATTTTAATGATGCAAACTGCCGGTTTGTAGCAAATTTCTCATGTAAATGTTTCATTTAAGGATGCATCCAAAAGTAATTATTGAAACCCCATCAATTGAAACATGTTTGTAATCATAAGGATCAACTATAATCATCATTCTTTTCTTTCACTATTCTATTCTCTTCTTTTTAATTTCTGTGCAATCGATTGCATATTATAGAGAAAAATGTTTATGATGGAGTCAAAAATCCAATTCTCAGATTTTGATGGATTCACTCTACATGTTATTAGCATGCCTTCATCAATACTTTTTTCAATTATATGATATGTGAATGCATAGGATATCTCTTGAAATAAAGAATTGAATTATTTAAATTAAACAATTATTTCAAACGATAAACATCAATCAATTTTTTTAGAGATTAGAACAAAGCAAAATCCTGAATGTGAAGGTTGGGGGGATTTTGATATAAAAATTAAATAAATTAATATTGTTACAAAAATACTCATTTTATTAATAATATAAACATCTTTATTTATCTGTCTAATGTTGTGAAATTGACGAAAATATATTGCCAAATCGATAAAAATGGCACTAAATTGATAAAAATGGTGCTAAATTGATAAATATGATGCAAAATTAATGAAATTAATTCTGTTTTGAAAGGGGATTGTTTGGGAAGCATTTATCTATCAGTCCAACCATCCCAGTTGTCGACAAATTTAGCGAGTTTTTTAAATGTCAAATTTATCAAAATGTCACCAAATTGATAAATATGACTCAAAATTGATGAAATTGTGTTTTGAAAAGGGATAGTATTGTAAATGATATTTTGGTATTGTTTGCCTGTCAATCCAACTGTCCCACTTGATGACAAATTTGGCAAAATTTTAAAATGTCACCAAATTGATTAAAATATCGCGAAATTAACGACAATGCTGGCAATTCAATAAAAATGTCACCAAATTGATAAAAATGATACCAAATCAATAAATTAATTGTATTTTGAAAGGGGATAGTATTGTAATAATGTTTCGGCAGCATTTATCTGTCAGTTCAACTGTCCCACTTGGCGACAATTTTGGTGAGTTTTTTAAAATGTCTCAAAATTGAACAAAATATCACAAAATATAAGAAAAAGCCATTTCTCTGTTTGTCCATCCATGATGTTTGGCAAAGAATTTGGCAGGATATTGCAAATGTTGCCAAATTGATAAAAATGGCACCAAATGGGAGATAATATTTTACAAATTTTGATTTCCATCGTATGAAGAGCACACCTTCTAGTATATAATATTTATTCAAAAGCAAGTAACATTATGTACAGAATGTTAATGTATGCCATTCTCAAGATATTATACAGTTGCATTTCAAATGTAAAAAATTAGAAAATAAATTAAGTAAACATATTTACTATTTTCAGAGGAGTCAATCAAAAGCCGTTTTTGAGATATTGTCAAGTTTAATGTTTTACAAGGAACTTGTTAGTTATATCTCGAAAGTATGAAGAGATTTTTATGATATTTATTATGCATATTATAATAGGTAACAACAAAGGGTATATTAACTTACAAGATTGAGTCGTAAGAAAGCTTGCTATTTCCTTACGAAATCTTGTTAATCTGTCATTAAGGTCATGTTGGACACTTAAAATTTTTTATGTATTAATTAATATTTTATCAACATATTTTTACAGTCATATAACTATATATAGAGAAAAAAAGTCATGTTTTAAGATCTCATAAACACTTTTGAAAGAATATCTGAGCAAATGCATAATTAGTCTATTGCTATAAAATATCTCTATATAAAAAAAAAAGTACCTGACGCCACCACTCTGTTATTTGACAGATTTCTTGTTGAGTTTCTCTACTTCGTACCTCGAAAACTATAGTATGCAAAAATATAAAAATTGATACACTTGTAGAGAAAGGTTTGGGAAATATGATGAAATAAACTATTTTATGATATATACTGTAGTTTAAAAAATATGTAATGTCAAAGACAAAATATTTGAGCTGTGAGTTTGTATCCTGGATAGACTAACAATAGCAAGACCATGAATTTTTGCAGGCAGATACCTACATAGATGAATTTTTGCATGACAGCACTCTTTTTAACACTTTACAACAAAGTTGAAAAGTGTTTATGACTTTGTTCATTCTGTCTGTCTGTCTGTCTGTCTGTCTGTCCGTTAGCACGATAACTGCCGTAAAAATGACTTAATCAAAATGAAATTTTAGTATGTTGTTCAGACGGTCTGTAGGACCTATGGGAATATAAATGAATAATATCACACAATTAGTTTTGGATTGAACCCGGGTTGAAAAAATGAAATACATTGAGCCCTATGGGACCTAATTTTTCTAACATTTTTTAAGCGGATTTAAAATTCACAAATTGCTTCGAAAATTTTAGGTAATAGTCAAATTGTTCCATAAAATATATAAAAAAAAATTCAGCTAAATATATTCAGTAGTTTTTTAAATAAAAATTAAAATAATAATTACACATCTTATATGAAACGATCACGTGACCATGATATTAAACGATCACATGACCCACTTCAAAATGAGATATGGCATCCATCTTGTTTCAAATTCGTGATTTTTTAAAGTTCTTTTTAATTCATATTGAGTGTTGTATCCATCCTAAAACTACTTTATTTCTGCTTAAATTCTGTGCATCTACATACTAAAACAACACAATGACAATATATTTGAGTTTAAATTCTCATTCAAATTTGATTATTTCTACAATTAAGCCTATTTTTCACCTATGTAAAATGTAAACAGCAAAATATGTAGAATGAGTTGTATTAGAATTACTGTATTTCTTTAACATAAAATAATTCAGTCCATGGAGTCTGCATGGCTGATATGAATGAAATATTAATTGATTTTATAAACAGAAGGACGATATTTTTCGATGAAGTTTTAAGCATAAAGTTTATGAATTGTAGCTCCATGGTCTTAATTTTTAAATAAAATAAATTATTATAGTATTGTGATGAATGAAATGGAGAAAGTTATGAATGAAATCCTGCTTTTATAGAGAGATCCAGGCGTGTTATTTTTTCTATGACGTCATTTGAATTAATTTCAGTTGTTTTCGATGAAGTTTTCAAATATAATAAATTATCGTAGTATTATGATAGATTTAAAAATATTACCGTGGAATGTATTGCATTTTAGAGATATTTAAACCACGCAATTTATATTTCAATGCCGTCTTTTGAATGAAGTTCATTTTTTTCAATGAAGGTTTAAGTTTTCAAATATAATAAATCAATGTAGTATCGTGATAAGTTTTAAAATATTACCGAGGAATGTATTGCATTTTCGACTTTTTTAAATAAAATTGCATTGAAGTTGGAAAGTGTTTCATAATCAATGCTTTAAGCATGATTGATCTTTCTTGTTTTAAATTTCAATGTAGTTACGAGATATTTTACTTTTTATGCACTTCTTAAGTGAAAAATGCTCTTTGGTATCAATTTTCTCTGTTTTATACATTGAAATTAGGTATATTTATAGAGAAATAATAAGGTAACACAATGAAATGAACCATTTACTGATTAAAACTCTAGTTTGTCTTGAAATATCTCACAAAGCGAATTACTGGGGTTAGCAAGCAGGGGGCAGAGATCCTAGTATTATAAGAAAATACATTATATAAAAGCAAAATGAGGTAGAAAATTTTATAATTTGAATAATTAGAACACAAATTATTCAACATTTAGATTTTTACAACATTGAGAAACAATGATCATTTCCATAACAATATAAATGTATGCAATACAACATCTAGTTCATTATCCTGATTGACCTGTTACAAACTTCAAATAAATTTCTGAAACATTGAGAAAATTTTAAAATAAATTTAGAAAAGAAGCTTTTAAAAATCTAGAAGTTTTTTTATCATTTTGATACTGATTGTGATACAATTAAACCAGAACAGTAATGTAAAAAATGTCAAGTAGAATCTCATGCTTCAGATATATTCTCAGAGATAATTACACAGAGAAAACTCACATTTATAATATTCAGAATATGTAGAAAGCTAAATCATGTATCACTTTTTTATGGTACAAAGATGTAATATAATTTCTAAATATAGTGTATGACCAATTATCCGGAAACCTTTGAACCAACAGCATTCTGAATTTCAGAATTTTTCGAAATTCAGATGCATTATAAAAAATTTAATGTGGGCAGCACATGACTTTCCCTGCAGACTTAAATTCATATTTTCTTTATTTCTTTAATAATTCATTAGATTGAGTTTAATTGCACCAAATAACACTAAATTTGCATTTTTAATTCAATATTTTTTTTTTTTTTTTTTTTTTTTTTTTTAAATTTGGTAATTGGACATTTTTCTGATAACGACGTAACAAAAATGCAAGAAATCTCTAATATCTTGAGAGCGGTTAGTCCTAAAGTATAATGGAGCGTGTTATATTCTTTTCCTCGGCAAAAATTGTGTGTAAAACAAGAATTTAATTGATACATTTCAGCATACGTAGTCTTTTCTTTTTTTAGATTTTGGCTGGTTTTGCGGGCCATTTCATAAAAAAAGGCAGGTTGTTATTTTCCGAATCGTACCAAAATCTAATCAGCACCAGAGTGTCCCACAAGTAACTTATCTACCAAATGTTGTGAAATTTGTTCAATTCGTATTTTAGCTAGGGTGGAGACATGAAATTTTTGCGGGCCATTTCATAAAAAAAGACGGGTTCTTCTTTTCCGAATTGTACCAAATTCTAATCAGCACCAGAGTATCCCACAAGTAACTTATCTACCAAATATTGTGAAATTTAGTCAATTAGTATTTTAGCTAGGGTGGATACATGAAATTTTTGCGGGCCATTTCGTAAAAAAAGGCGGGTTCTTGTTTTTTGAATCGTACCAAATTCTAATCAGCAGCAGAGTATTCAACAAGTAACTTATCTACCAAATTTTGTGAAATTTCGTAAATTAGTATTTTAGCTAGAGCGGATAAATGAAATTTTTATTGGACATTTCTCAAAAAGAAAGCTGGTTCTGTTTTTAAGAATCGTACCAAAAACTAATCAGCACCAGGGTCACATACAAGTAACTTACCTACCAAATGTTATGAAATCCAGTCCATTAGATTTTGAGTTAGAGTGGATACCATTCATTGCACAGACGTCACACTAAAAATAGTTTTTTCGTATTCTAGAGGTCTTGAAATGCGTAGATCCGTTGAAAACTCGAGTTGCGATTTTCGACATAATTCCAATACTTTCCCTCTATATTACCATGTATTGTAGGGAAAGTAAAAATGCACAATTTAAATTAGAAATACAGAAGTTGGAACTCCCCCATATTACTCATTTTGTATTAACAATTACTCAATTTATACTGACAATCAAGTTAAAAACACAGAATTGCGCAGCTTTTTAGCATGAATGCTACACAAGTGACTAAAATATCTTTGTAGACCACTAAGAATTTGAACATTAAAAACAAACTGATTTAGTGGTTAAATGATTTTATCATGTGACAAATACTGTAGCAAAATTTATAACATTAATGCACAAAGTTGCCTACTATTAACCAAGAACATGTGCAACTGTAGGTGACTTAGACAACTTGGTTGCTATGATCTCCTTGCAGAATGATGCAAGAATTGAAAAAAAATTCCCCCTTTTTCATATGCAATCGTATCATCATCCCGCAATCCTGTTGCAGAATGCACTACTATAGTGTCCAAAATTGCCTATTATTGCAACTGATGTTTTAAACCTCCTTGGTTGCAACAATCCCCCCCCCCCCCTTCCTCCTCCTCCTCTCCCTCCCCCCCCCCCCCTCCACAAACACACGGAATGCAAAATATTTCCAAAAAATGAGTAAACAAATTTCCCTCTTTTCACATGTGATCACACAATCGCAGCAGCATCTCGGGAGTAGCTATGCATTACAAAATATAATAATAATAACAAAAGTAGCAAATTAAAATGTTTCTGACTTTGAAATTCCAGATAATAAGCAGTCCTATACTGTATTTTTTTTACTTTTTGTTATTCAACATGGTTTACTTCTACAAATTTTTTATTTCAAAATAATATATGAATAAAGTAGAAAACTAAATCATATATCCATTTATTATGACACAAGGATGTAATATAATTTCTAAAAATATTTACTTTTTGTTATTACTTCGGTTTTATTTTTTTCTTGTATTTATCCCATAGTTTTCTTGTATAACCAATTATATTTTTCTTGTATAACCCATGAGGAGCATACCTGTAAAATTCCTGATTCATAGCTCTGGGACTTGTGGAAATGTGATGATCATGTCCTTCATTCATCTCACCCTTTAAGGGTGGTGAGTTATGATGTTATCCCTTTTTATTCATTTCTGAATTACAAGGAACTTCCATGTAAAAATGTGGATTCGTCACTTGAGCAGTTGGAGAGATACGTGTTGTTAGTCAGTTTACATGTTACCTTATTTTTATACAAGGTAGGATCAAAAAGTTCGGAGACTGTGCTGATATCTCCAACCCTGATTGGAGGAAAGGGGAACTATTTTACCATATGGAGACACATGTGACATAAGATGTGAAAAGGAAGAAGCAGGTGTTTTTCCAGACAATGCATGTCAGTGAACTTTAGTCGTTTGCGTTTGTTGAAAATGGAAATGGCATTTGAAGAACAATGTGCGAATATCAAGTTCTGCCATTTCCATTTTCGTTGAACGCAAACCACTACAGTTCATTGACATGCATTGTCTGAAAAAAACCTGCACTGCAGACCTACGTCTTCCTTTTCACATCTCACGTCACATGTGCCTCTAAGCCAAGGTAAAATAGTTCCCCTCTCCTCCAATCAGGGTTGCAGATATCAGCACAGTCTCCAAACTTTTTGATTCTACCTTGTATAAATATCACACTTTTAAATAAATATAGCATTTTTAAACTGATGATAAGATTTTCAAGTTATATATTTAGTTCAGTTTATAATATATTTAGGTAAATGATCTCAAAAAGCTCAGAATTTTTTGTAAATAATTAAAAAATTCAATGTTTGTCTGTTCCTAATCAATTTAAAAACATATTCAACATATAATATTAATACCCTATAATACACCATATAATAAATATACATATAATATTTGAAATAAAATATAATATATATAATATTCTAATCATAAACAATCATTTTTGTAAAGTGTTGACTTATTATTTAAGAATTGATAACTGAAGTCTATGATTTGTTCAAATGTAAAGGAAAATCCAGTCCAGCCCGACTTGTTCATGCTGACGTTATAATGCTTAATCTGCAGACTTTGCAACATGTCAAACAAAGATGAATTAAGAATTCTGGTAGCCTTTATGTGTAAAATAAGTTACTTGGCTCCCCTTGTTTTGGGCTCACTTTATTTTTTGTTGGATTAAAGTATAACCAGTATCAGATAGTATTGCTGCTATCTTAAAAAAATAGGGCTGCATGCCATGACTTCAACCACCTGTTGGTAAGATGACGTTGACAAACTATTGTTTCTAAATTGTCATGATTTTTTGGAAGAGAGGATTATTTCAACCTCTTAAGTCGGATTCTTTACATGAAGACTTTGCTACAACCAAGTTTGACTGCACATGAAAACATTGAACAAGGTTGGGATTGATCACATCATTTTTACTGTTTGCTAGTTTATCAAGAAATATGTTTAAAAATTTGACTTCTTAATTCATTATTTGGTTTATATTCTTATAATGTTTATTTTCTTATTTTCAGGTTCCTGATAGAGGTGGGCGTCCAAAAGAGCAGCGACCTCCTGTTGAAATGCCCAACTGGTCAAAGAGACAAGGTGGAGGGCGAGGTATAAACATATATTACTAATTAGCAAATTGAAATCAAAAAATGTGTTTCAATAAAAAACATTTTATTTTGCTGTATTTTTAATATGATTTAATTTATTTTTAATTTAAAGAAAAAAATAATTATAAGACAATTGAAGCATTGATTATAACATTATTAAATTAATGAGACCAATATATATACAGTAGAATCCTGATTAAATATGACTAAGCAGGATGTGGGTGAAAACAAAACAGATTTATATAGAAACATAATAATATTAATACACACTTTCCCTAAAGTCATCTAAATTATGTCATCATAAAATCTCTCATAAATTTCTTGAGTTGATTAAGGTGATTTTAAATTTTTCAGATGAGTTAATTTTAAATTTTACTTAGTTGTTGTTGTTGAAACCCAGACCGTCCGACCTACCAGAAAGGTGTAAATTTTTTTTTTTTTTTTTTTTTTTTTTTTACTTAGTGTACAATTTTCTTTAAATTAATTGTATACTAAGTAAAAAAAAAAAATTTTTTTACACCTTTCTGGTAGGTCGGACGGTCTGGGTTTCAACAACAACAACAACTAAGTAAAATTTAAAATTAACTCATCTGAAAAATTTAAAATCACCTTAATCAACTCAAGAAATTTATGAGAGATTTTATGATGACATAATTTAGATGACTTTAGGGAAAGTGTGTATTAATATTATTATGTTTCTATACAAATCTGTTTTGTTTTCACCCACATCCTGCTTAGTCATATTTAATCAGGATTCTACTGTATATATATTGGTCTCATTAATTTAATAATGTTATAATCAATGCTTCAATTGTCTTATACTTATTTTTTATACATAATTTTGATCTAGTTTGTTAAAATAAAAATTATAAATTAGTTAATTTAATCTATTGTGTTTCAAATTGCAAAATACAAGATTGAGAACATTTAATTATATCAGTCAGAAAAATAATGGCATTGATATAATACAGTATCGATACAATGAGAAGCCATATGTCTTCTCTGGAATTCTGTATTAATATTTAATACATCACTAAATGTTATGTGTCTATATGTCGTATTGATACACAATGTAAATTATCCATCATTAGAGAATCATTCTTTTAATCTGATGTTTTGCAATTTGTGAGAAAGCAGAATGGCAAATGCACTAGAATTCTATAAAATAGTTTCACTTGTAAAAATAATCTTTAAAATTCGAGAATTTATAAGTATTTTAATTTTTTATTGGAGAATGAAATTAAAATTTGACTATTGATAGTTACATTTGATGAATTTAATAAAGATGATGAATTAAATAATTAAGTAATTTGTATATTCAAAACAAATAAAAATTTCAAAACATCACCTGAATGATACTACATTAACATGAAATGCCATTGGCAGACTGTTCACAATAGTGTGTTTTGAAACCATGGATTGTTTTATTGTAATTATTCTGGTTTTCTTTTATTGTAAACGCTACCCAATCTATATTACAAATCCCTAAAAATAACAATAAAAATTTCAAAACATCACCTGAATGATACTACATTAACATGAAATGCCATTGGCAGACTGTTCACAATAGTGTGTTTTGAAACCATTGATTGTTTTATTGTAATTATTCTGGTTTTCTTTTATTGTAAACGCTACCCAATCTATATTACAAATCCCTAAAAATAACAATACTTAAAAATAGCATTATATGCTTAGTATCTTTATACATGTATTTTGTCAATTTTGAATTTTCGTCTAAAAAAGTATTTTAATTTTTATATGTGCACTCAAAGCAACCAATAAATTTTAGTCTCTATTCATTATAACATATCTACATTTGAATTACATATAGTGCATCATCCATAAAAGTTTAACAATATTACAAAAATTTAGAAATTTTCCAAATTTTGGATTGGTTTAGTCCCTGATAATGACAAACTTCAGTGATTATACTATATCTTCAAAACTACTGAACTGATTGGAACCAAATTTGGTACAAATGCATATTGTTACAATAAACAATATAATAGTTTTTACATTTTTTCTGCCTGTGTTGTTGCATTTGCCCTATTTTGCTATATCTCATAAGCTACTCAACCGATTGAAATCAAAATTTGCTCAAAGATAGAATGTTACATGTATAAGAAAACATGATTATTTAAAAACTTTCATGTGTCATGCAGTACAAGCATATAAATCTCCAAAAATCCATTGACAATTTTTTTAATTGCTTTCAATTTACATCAATTGTAGAAATAACTGGATATTGATAAATAAGAAATAATTACTAGTTTTAATAATCACTAGTTTTAACTGAGCTCTGTGAGCTCAAAATTAATTTGAATTCAATAAATTCCTTACATGGCCCAAGTGGCTGTAACTAATGATGCAGTCCAGGGGGGATGACTTTGATACTATTTATGATCAAACCCAGGCCTCCTGGTCAAGTATTGTGAGTTTGCTCACAACATTTGGCCCGGGGGCGCGGTAGCCCATTGGTTAGCGCGCTGGAGTTGCACTCGGTAGGCCCGGGTTCGATTCCAGCCACTGCCAAAACTGCCGCCGTGTTCATGCGGAGTACAATCACGTTAAACATGTGGGTCCGAAAGTCCTTCCGAGAGGTTGGTGGTAGGGGAAGGAGGGTACGGTCCCTGTGGATGCCTCCCCCACTGGGTTCCGGTCTAAATTGGGTGGCACTTCCCGACCGTCCAAACAGTTACCTTACACCTTTCTGGTAGGTCGGACGGTCTGGGTTTCAACAACAACAACAACAACATTTGGCCCGGGGCGCGGTAGCCCATTGGTTAGCGCGCTGGAGTTGCACTCGGTAGGCCCGGGTTCGATTCCAGCCACTGCCAAAACTGCCGCCGTATTCACGCGGAGTACGATCATGCTAAACATGTGGATCCGTAAGTCCTTCCGTGAGGTTGGTGGTAGGGGAAGGAGGGTACGGTCCCTGTGGATGCCTCCCCCACTGGGTTCCGGTCTAAATTGGGTGGCACTTCCCGGCCGTCCAAACAGTTGCCTTACACCTTTCTGGTAGGTCGGACGGTCTGGGTCTCAACAACAACATTTGGCCCCTGATACTGATAATGTTGTAAGTACAAATTAAATCTAATACTCAACTTATGCCTAATTGTTTCATCATATATATATATATATATATATATATATATATATATATATATATATAGTATATGTCTCTCAGTTCTTAAAATCTTTATTTCAGGGGATCATTATGGAGGCAACTGGCAAAAGCGAGGAGGAAAGAAGTTCAGAGGCAATCAGGGTGGTGGTGGCGGAGGCCCCAGCGGCAACAGGGGACATAAAAGAGGTGGAAGTTTTGATGCTGCTGGATCTTATTGAACTGCAGTTTGAATTGTTTCAATGTTAATTTTATGTTGCCATTTTCATTCATCCTAAGTACTACTTGGCCTCATACCAGTATTTCACATGAAGAAATATGCTTGCATCCCTAAATTTGAATATTCATTTAAAATTTTGTTATTGTAGAGTGTACATATTTGTAAACATGATGACATGAAAGATATTTTTACTTTCTTTGATACAGAGAAATATTATTTATGTTGTGTTGTTTGTAAAGCAGGGTTTCTGCTGCATGCATTGAGTAAACTGCTCAATAAATTTGTTTTTATTTTTATTTCTCTGGTTTTTCTTCCATTTCTAACTCAATTAACATTTCTTTGTGGTGTTTTTTATTTCTTACTGTACTGTCATTATTTTTCTTTCTTATTCACTTTTTAAAGCTCTTAATGTTTATTGAGCAATTTTTGCCCACCTGGAGAAAAATGGACCAAGAAAATTTTAATTGTGTAAAAAAAATATAAACCACAGTTGAAAAAGATGGTATAAATTTGTAAAATTATTAAAAGACAGTTAAAAGAATTTCTTAGATATGAAAATGAACTACAATTATATTGTGTCTGTAACTTACTACATTTCAAAACATTTTACATATCTCATTTAATTAAAATAGTTTCTTTTGCTAAAACTGCCATAAACTTCCCTGGGCAGTATTATTTTATCCACTGTTATACCGAGAACAGTTTCAGAGGAGTTGGAACATATTTCATTAAAATCATTAGTTTATTAATATCTATTAGTCATGAAAGTATACATTAATTGGTGCTGTTATAATAGTTTACACTGTAATAATTAATGCTATGATAATTGATAAAAAATTAACAATAATGTTTATTGTTAGCTAATGGTATAAATCAAAGTACTGATTGAAAGACATTGTTTTACATAAATCCTTCTAATAAATAATCTTTTATTTTAACATAATTTCTGCACTTTGTAATGAATTCCATTGCATAAGGAAAATGCTCAATGAGTTTTAAGATCAAACTCATTCATTCTATCATATTGAAATAAATATAAAATGTATGCTGAACTTTAAAATAATGCAATGGACTAATCACTTGAATGGTTATTTTGCTGAAGGTTCTCCTGATCGCACCGCAAAAATTAATAAAAACAAATTAAATTTAAAAGTAGTTTTGTAATTGAATATGAATTGCAAGGCTATTTAAATACAAATTTTAATGTATTATTGTACCAGTACTTTGTAGTAATCTGAAATCTTTAGGGACTACATTTGCATATTTTCCAGCCCCTCTGAGTACTCCATTAATTTAACTAGATGACTAGACTTAAATAAGTATTTTACACGTTGGACCTACTTGAAAAACCTACATTTTTCATTTTTTTTAGTGATATATGCATAGATAACTATCAATTAATAAGAAAAATTGATTTCTGATAAAATTATGTTCAAAATGACTACTGGATACTATTAAATTGCATTTAATTTTTTGGTATTTAATAATATTGCTAGAAAATATGTAATATCTCATGAACTTTAGATCTTAGCATCTTGCAAATTATTTAATTTTTGTTTAAATATCAAACTCCATGTAAAATTACTATTCACTTAATATATGTCCTCATGTTTAACACTTTACAGCTTAGTTAAAAAGTGTTTATGACTTTGTTCTGTCTGTCTGTCTATCCGTTAGCATAACTGCCATAAAAATGACTTTATCAAAATGAAATTTTAGTATGTTGTTCAGACGGTCTGTGGGACCTATGGGAGTATAAATGAATAATATCACTCAATTACTTTTAGATTGAACCTGGGTTGAAAAAATGAAATACATTGAACCCTATGGGACCTAATTTTTCAAACATTTTTTAAGCGGATTTAAAATTCACAAATTGCTTCGAAAGTTTTATGAAATATTCAAATTAACCCATAAAATATATATAAAAAAAATTCAGCAAAATGTATTCAGTAGTTTTTTAATTTTAAAGTTCTTTTTAATTCATATTTAGTAGTGTATCCGTCCTAAAACTGATTTATTTTTGCTTAAATTCTGTGCATCTACACATTAAAGCAACACAATTACAATATAGTTGAGTTTAAATGATCATCCAACTTTGATTATTTCTACAACGAAACCTACTTTTCACTTGTGGAGAATGTAAATACCAAAAGATGTAGAATGAGTTGTATAAGAATTGCTGCATTTCTTTAATGTAAAATTATTTAACTCAAGGAGTCTGCAATATAGCTGATATAAATGAAATATTCATTGATTTTACGCAGAGAAACAAACGATTATTTTTTTGATGAAGTTTTAAGCATAGGGTTAAATTACTTGTACCTCCATGATTTTAAATTTTTAAATAAAATAAATTATTGTAGTAGTGTGATGAATGAAAGGAATGGAAAACAGTTTATGAATGAAATGCTGCTTTTATAGAGAGAGCCAGGCGATTTAAATTTCGATGACGTTTCTATGATTTCGACGATGTTTCTATGATGTCATTTGAATAAAGTTCATTTGTTTTCAATGAAGTTTTCAAATATAATAAATTATTGTAGTATTGTGATAATTTAAAAAATATTTCCGAGGAATGTATCGCATTTTAGAGATGTTTAAACCAGGCAATTTATATTTCAATGCCGTCATTTGAATGAAGTTCATTTTTTTTTCGATGAAGTTTTAAATTTTCAAATATAAGAAATTAATGTAGTATTGTGATAATTTTAAAAATATTACTGAGGAATGTATCACATTTTAGAGATGTTCATATAAAATTGCATTGAAGTTGGAAAGTGTTTCATAATCAATGCTTTATGCATGATTGATCTTTCTTGTCATGATTTGTGGCAGTGTATAGAAACAATGTTTAAAAAAGAGTTGCCTTCCCCTAGTTTGATCTCATTCAAAATCAAGGTTACTTTTAATTACTATTTGAAATTATACTAAATTTCACTCAAATTTTTAATGCTTTTGATAAATATGTATATAGACCTCATTCCAAAAATGATTGATGTGTATTCAAGTATACCAGAGGTCGAAAATCTGCCAATTGTGCCAAATTGTTACAATAGTTTGTTTATTGCCACATCCTGCTACAAAAACACCTAAAATCTCAATATCTGCACTAAACTGCATCCAAAACGTTATTTTCATGCATGCCCGAAATCAAAAGTTTTGTACTTTAAAAAATTGTCAAAAAATTGATAAATCTTTGACATTACAAATTAATTATCAAGAATGCTACTGAATGGACCACAATATAAGATTTTATGACAATTGTACTTCAGATTCGTTTGCCAAAGACAGGATACATTTTTATTCATCAATTCTCAGAATCACCATTCCATATTCCATTCCATCTCGCCCATATGTTTTTTTATCATTTTGTTTACTGTGCCATTGGCTTACGCTAAATCCTTCTTTCCTGCTGCAAAATTATCTAGCACGTGTTTAGTGCAGTTTGCCCTGGGCAGTTTTAGAAAGACTCTGCTACTCCCAAATGAAAACAAACTAACCGTGGTATGATTCCAGATAATCAAATTCAAGCGTCCTTTGCCTGCCTTCATTGCGAAAGTTTTTAACCTCCTGTTGATCGGCATGTCACCCCCTCACCTCAAATAAATAAAATAAGATTAAGACTTGAATTTAGAGCAAAGAGAAGAAAATAAACATCCCCCACATGTTGTTTAAAGCTGAAAGCAAATGATTGTTAAGAAATGCATTCTCTTCTCTTCCACCGAATAAGTAGTCTAAAGATTACTTTTATTTTTCTACAGCTTAAAATTGTATTAAATTATTCCATGTTTGGTATGCATTTTGTGTAAAAAGTTCTGAAAATTTCAATTCTGTAAGCAGTTTTTCTTTAAAATCAATATTTAAAAATATAGCTTTTCGGAATAAAGATCTTTTGCATCACTTACAAGAACGGAAGGGATAATGTGAAGGGAATGAAATAGTTGTGTCCCGCAAGGTGCTGTAGGTTTGATCTTGGTATTTTTGGTGATATATAGGAGAAGTTATTTTTTTTTTCTTTATCATTTGTACTAGATATAGATGGTAATATTAACTGCACATACAGTATATTACTAGCTGCATAATATAATACGTAATATTGTAAGTAATATTACTAGCTACACATTCACTGCACGTATGATACATGAAGTTACAAAAACCCAACTCTGTTCAATATAATTCTCATGGTATGCACATGCATTCTGTATATCATTACGAGAACTGTCGACTGCATACCTGTCCGCTATTCAGCTCGTGGTTAGCAATATGCCTGCTACACGGGTGCATGCTATCCATGTTCATTACATGTTATTTATAACTGTACTCCAAGCAATGCAACCAGCTTACCGGCTAGACTTTTGCTCTTGAAGCTCTACCTTGTTTTTATCCACAATTCTACCAAATTTTATGGAATTTTTTTTCATTTTATTTGGTTATCTAAATCAAGTTTTTTTTTTTTTTTTTTTTTCTTCTCTTTATTGGCAAGCATAAGGTAAAGAAACGCTGAATAAGAGAAAGATGTGTTAAAAGAGCTTGGAAATAGAAGCTGTTGAGTTAAGAAAAAAAAGTTAGATTCATCACAAAAAATGCTTTCTAAAGCAGAGATATGAGTTGAATAAGGTTTTAACAAAAAAATATTTATCAGAAATTAGAGAATGCAAATTTTTGTAAAAAAGTCAAAGTCTAATATTTAAAAAAAATCTAACAATATTGAGTACAGATAACTCATGCAAAGTGTCTAAACTATTAATGCAAAGTGCAAAATGTTAATGCAAAGTGTCTAAACTATTGTAAAGCAACTATCTCGAATAAATAATGTGTAGAAACAACAAGATCACAACCATAATAGAAGGTCTTTATTTCACTTCTTTAAGACGTACAAAACTTAAAAAGGCCAGAGTGCTTTCGAGCGTAAATACTCTCTTCATCAGTGGCTACATGGAAATAGGAATGATCGTTCATATATAGACCAGAAAAGGTGACAAATTTGCATAAATACAATTATCAATAAACTTGCGTTTATCTAAGGAGAATCCAAAAATACAAACATTTTGCATAGATTAAAAAAATTTAGCATAAATCACGAAAAAAACAGTAAGAATTTACAATTTTATTACAGAATTTTCAAATTCAAAAAATTTTAAAAAATGGGGGCAATCAGGTCCAATCCCCAAGAGGATGATGTCAAAGATAACTATGAAGAGACTTGAAATGCATGGAGTCGAGAATGAGTTACCAAGCATAACTTAAAATCTGAACGGGGTCAAAATTACAAATCGACTCGCGGTAAACATAAATAAAGAGGGACTCAAAAAGTAGAATATTACGAGGGTTATTATAATGCATAAGAAGGAAAGTTCTTTCAAAAATGGACCAGAAATTTTCTTTAACAACAAAATGAGCAAGGGCCGTAGAAAGTTTACCACCTTTGACATCTCTAGCATGTTCTGCCAAACGGATACCAATAGTACGTTTTGTACTGCCAATATAAAATTTAAAGTTACCATCGATGGACAACAGGGGAACCACATACACCCCAGCAAAGCTTTTAAAGTCATCCTTATCACCCAGCTTATCATACTGAATCCGGTTAAATAAAGAAGAAACATTAGAGTGAGCAGGCCTGAAACCAAATTCAGAGCAGAACTGAATAAATGGACGGAAAACCCTAGGATGGTACGGGAAACTAGATTTATGATTCAAACGATCTTTTAAAGAAATAAGTTTAGTATCAATTTGAGAAAGTTTACGGCGAACATGAGGAAAAACCTTATGTATAAATTGAAAGGAATAGGCAGCCTCATAACCAAAAAAACCATACCGTAAAAACACCCCCTTTTCTCGAAAGTGATCTAGGTCCCCAGTAGCTGTATTCAAGATCAACCACTTTCTGATGGTTGGAATTTCCACATTCCTTAATTTCACTTTTGTAGATATTTTGGATGTTAGGGTCTTTCAGGCCCGACACGCGTGTTCGTGTATTCAGATCTAAGTTCATTTTTTTTTTAAGTTTTGGAAGTAAAGTGAAGCAATATATATATGTCGTACAAGGGTGAAATGAAGATGCTTGAAACTATGCTTAGATATATATCAACTGGTGAAGAAACAAGAAATGAAGAGGATGAAGAAATAAATGATGATAAAATTACCAGGAAACATTGGTGACGCAAAAAACGTATGTTCGATAATTGATTCGTGGCAACTGTTGATGATAGTATTCTAATGGATATTGTGATTTACACAAATAAGTATATAGAGACTATAGCACATAATTTCGAGAGAGATCGTGATGCCAAAGAAACTTCAATAACAGAAATTAAAGTGTTGATTGGTCTTTTGTACTTTGGAGGACTTAATAAATCTTCGCATGTAAATGTTGTTGTTCAAACCCAGACCGCCCGACCTACCAGAAAGGTGTAAGGTAACTGTTTGGACGGTCGGGAAGTGCCACCCAATTTAGACCGGAGCCCAGTGGGGGAGGCATCCACAGGGACCGTACCCTCCTTCTCCTACCACCAACCTCTCGGAAGGACTTTCGGACCCACATGTTTAACGTGATCGTACTCCGCATGAACACTGCGGCAGTTTTGGCAGTGGCTGGAATCGAACCCGGGCCTACCGAGTGCAACTCCAGCGCGCTAACCAATGGGCTACCACGCCCCTTCGCATGTAAATGTGAAAAATCTCGGAGCTATGGATGGAGTAGGTCTCGATATTTTCCATCGAACTATGTCTCAGAAGCGTTTTTATTTCTTTTGAGGTGTTTACGATTCGATGATATTACAGACCGTGCTAGGAGAAGAGAGACAGACAATCAAATTTCATGCATGTGAACAAAACAAATAATGGAAGTTTTAAAATTTCAGTCATTTAAGCAGTTTTTAAAAATTCACTTTTAAAAATGTTAATTTATTTTTTCCCACTAACATTGAAAATAATTGCAGCCATATACAAAACAGTTTTGTGCTTTATTAATTTCAAATCATTACAAGACTATAAGAGCTTCTTATTAACAAACTTCGAGAAAATTGGCATTATTTGATAATGTGTTCATGAACTTGCATCTGTAAAGCTCATAGCAAGCTTTATGCATTGGTAGAACTTATTCAAATCACTAATATTTATTTTAATTGCTCAGATATCGAGAGTAATTATTTTCTGCATTTATAGTAGGTAATACAAACACTGTTTATGCACAATTTCAGATTCATATTGCAATGCTGGATGAGTGTCCAATTATAATATATATATAATTCCCTTGTTAACTGTTGCTAAAAAACTCAGACTCAGACATTTAAGAATATTTTGATGAAGCTGGAAATTAATGTTAATCCCCTCCCCCTCCATAGAAAATTGTAGTGTCTATGGGGGGGAGAAGGATTATAAAATCCCATAAAGTTACATTAGTTTCTAAATATTTTATGTTTTTGTGCTGCTTTAGAATGGACACAAAAGCCATCAAATATCTTAATATCCTCTTAACTAGTGGGGTACACCTCCCAAAGGGAGGTGGATTCTGTGACTATGGGATACTGGAGAGTTGAGATATTTTACAAACAATTTATGGCTTTGATTTATTGATCCACTTAGGAAAAGAAAAGTGTGAACACTCAGGGGAAGTTAATATAAAAGTTCACTTTTGGGTGAGGTTGTGAAAAGGTTAGGAGCATCTGTTTTATTTTTGCTTAAATTAAAAACTTGCTGCCAGAAAGAATAATGCAAGTTCCTAAGCTGACCTATGTTTAATCATACCATTCAATTTTCTTTCAATTTTGTATTAATTATGGTCTATAACTATTTAGAGTTGCAAACTTTTAACTTACGCATTTGCATTGCCCTTGGCTAATGTGTTTAGTAGTCTAAACATCTGTAGTCGAGGGCAGATATTACTTGCACTGATAGTAACATTCCATATATCCTTTCTATGTGGAAGCCAATACCATTGAAAATAGCAAATTTTGGACTTTTTTTATTGAGTGTCTCATACTAGTTCTTGAGCAGATATTATAGGACTCTGGGATCCTCCTATCAATCCCAGGATTCATACTTGACTAGCTGAGTTTCTCATATTTACAGACGATATTTTATTTGGTTTCTGAATGATAAAAAACCATTCTTTAAATTGTATGAATAAATGCAATTAAATTAGAGATGAATGGCATTGCAGATGGATCATGGCATTTTAGATTTTCTCAAGATTTGGCAGCCACAAAAGCTTATTTAGCATTGGTGGTGGTGGTGTCGTGTCCTCACGAGTCAGTCGTTTAAATATATTCATGACCGAAGACCACGGCCTCCTGGTGATCGCAATGATGCTATGGGAGTAGAGCATCTCCTGCTTATTTGGCATTGCTATGTGAATTTAAAATTAATTGACAAAAACTATTTATTTTCCCTAAGTTGACTGAAAGTTATAGCTAGCTGTATAAGGTTAGTATTTTTCCAAAACAGTGCATTTATTTTCAAATTTCAGCTATTCTAATATACCTAAAATCCCAAGACAGCCAAATAAGTCTAAACTTATTGATCTACTTGTACCTTTTGCCTTTTACAGATGACTTTCTGAAAAGAAGAATGTTGATTTGAATGTTTATATTTGTTGGGGTGAGAGAAGACATTAAGTGATTTCCTGAAGTTAAAAGTTTTCATGAAGTAATAAAACAGATTTTCCCAGATGTGTGAAAAAATATCTTAAAATAAACTTTTTTAGTTCCATCCTACTATACACTAGGATTTTCAAACTGACACCAGTTTTATGCAGTAGTGCATTTGAAATAGACCATTACCAAATAATAAAACAAAATGAATATAAATATTTCGATTTTATTTGTAGGTATGCCTGATAGAATATTTGAAACCAAGATGAGTAGAAAGGAGTACTCATTGTTTTGTTCAATTCATTACAATTAAAACATAGGCATTGCATCCCTATCTTTTCTCTACAGATAAAATCACCATAGATAGTTATAATATTTTAAATAAATTAATTTCTGTAATTTATCTCTTATATTATATTGATATAAAATATCGCTAGCCCAATTTGCTTAAAAATTATACAAAATCTTTGATTCCCATCATTTTGCCACAGATCATTTTTTATATAATTTTTAAAAGACACTTCTGTTTTTCAGGTTTATACTCAAATTTGATGAGTGCTGTGATTGAACACATGAGAAGCTAAATTGCCAAATTAAATGAAAATTTAATTTTTTTTTTTAATGTATATAATAATCTATCGATTTACTGTTCATTAGTTCCATAAAATCAGTATATTACAGAAACTAAATGAAGAAGGGGATTACTGTGCACTTATCAGAGTTTGAAATAAGCTGGGAACCTTTGCTTATTTTTCCAGTCTCTAGATAATGTTTAGTAGTATTTACCTTAATACAATAATTTTAAATTTGTGTTGAAATGTAGGTTCCACCTTCATAATCCTTTATATATAAAAAATTAGAAGAATATTGTAAAAATCAAATAATCATTATGTAATATTAGCAAAATACAAAAATATAGTCATTCAAATACTCTTGAGATGTAATGTTTCATATGCATGTCATATTATCTACCGTAGAAAGAATAAGGCAGTCCTATTGTCTTGGACTCTAGTTTTATTTACAGCCTAATGACATATTAACAGAAAAGGAAATTATATAGCCAGGAGTCATTGCCATGCAACCATTATCATTTAAGTTTTCAGAAACCATCTTATGTTTATAGCTAAAAGCTACATGCTTACTTCAGAGAGAGAAGATTTTCCAAAAAGTTTGATCGCTTATACAGCATTAGCAAAGAGTATATTCTTACAGGGTAGGATTATAGGAAACATGCAATCCTTGTGAATTCTATAAAAAGAGGGAAATACCATATGAAGAGCTTTTAATAATGAGAAGCTTATGGCATAGGCAAATTTTAGTCATAGTTTATGATTATAGCTATCCAAGGCTGCATACATAAGTTGGAGGGAGAGAGTTTACGTTGTGGTCGAGATTGGTATACAAAAATGTAGATGTTCTTTACAATAGACCTCTGGTCGCTGTGCTAGGCTCTTTCTGAGCCACCCACCTCTAAGTTATAAGTCATGCAGATGTGCACAAAAAGAAGGGATAAGCTTATTCTGAAGTAATATTAATGGTGTGGGATACAATTTATTATGGTCATGATAAGCGCTTGACAAGAGAAATTAATTTAGAGTAAGAGTACTTTATAGGAGGATTAATTTAGAGTAGAGTACTTTAGGAGAAAAGAGGGGTACTTTAGGAAGTTAATACTTCTGTATGCATGTTGAGGTAAAATGCAGAAGAAATTCAAGACAATATTCTTTTATAAGAATATAATGGTAGATGCTATGAAAATGATAGAAATCACTATTTTATTATCTATACATTTTATTTATAAGATTTATAATTTACATGGCATATCTTACTATTTATATGAACAAGATGACTTATGTGTGTATGTGTGTGTGTGTGTTCTCAATTTTACTAGAGTATAGCTATTAAGGTTTTCAAAGTATGTACTGTATGTTTCATTTGTTCTGTTCTCTGTATATTTAAAACACGAACCATTTCATTAAATATTTATCAGCTTCTATGAGATCAATTTTCATAATTTTTTAAAGAAACTTTTAATACCTATTGAAGCCAAAATATATTTAATATATGCATGTTGATGCAAGCCCACTGGCTTCCCACTAACATTTTAGTATTTTTTTTCACCTTAGATTTTCTGAATTTTAAACTTTTATATGAACACTTTTGTCCTTAATGCTATGGTGTGTTTGGTATAATACAAATTTCTGTGGTTTAGGTACTTTCTCCCAGGTATTAATCTACAGTCACTATTTTCACAAAATGGGACAAAAAATATCCACTTTTGTAAAAATGTATTTTAAAATTAGTTATTTAGTAGTCTAATTTATATATAAAGCAATACTATAGTTATAGTCTGTTTCTTTTGAATTTGCGGCTCAAGTTCTCGGAAGTTCCTTCTCCCCCTTCCACTATTTTCTGAAATTGAGAGGCAGATTCCTTTTTACCACATTAGTTTATGATAAATGCTCTCCTTTTCTTGCCTCAGCTGTAGTGGAGAAAGAATGTGCACATACTCATTTGAGACTAACGCTGCTATGGTTACGGAAAGGGAAAGTGTGACCTTGAACCACCAATATAAAAGAAACAGACCATAATCAAATATTAAATGACATTAGACAAATATCAGATAACAAATTTTGAGTCTTAAGTAACCTTTTTACCTTCTTAGATAAAGAAAATCTGTAGTTATCATAGCTTAAATCCTGTATTCCCATATCTAGATTTCTCTTTTATTTTGTTGTTTAGTAATTTTTATTTATTTATTTTATTAATTTCGTTCTTGGCAAAATAAAGCACTTTTTTTAATTTTCTAAAAAGAAAATATTTTATTTTGATCTTGATCTCATTTAATAACCTATTGATGCTGGAATAAGTTAATATTTCATTCTCAACATATCTCCATCTGTATATTTAAAACACAAGTAGCTTGTAAGAAGCAGCCTGTTTCTTTATCTATTATCTATTTTTTCAGGACCCATTTTCAAAATTTTTTTTTCAATGGAAGCTCTTGATACCTATATGTACCAAGAATTATTAAAATTAAATTCCCACTAACATTTGGAAATTTTTTTTAGTGACTGTGTATTTTGAGCTCAACTATTTTACTTTTTTTTTTATTTGTACAACACATTTGTTTCTGGAATCTGTAATATAAAGTACTTTAAGCAGGGCTGGGGAACTCAAATGCTTTTCAAATGCAAAATATACATTTTGTACTTTTCTATTCATAAAATTTTCAAAGGTATTTTCTATTTTCTCAGATTTACAAAAGTATGTTTCAGTAAAATAAAGAAAATACTATGAAAACCCTCTGGTATAAATTTCTTATTTTAATTTTTACATTATATAAGTAATGTGTATGTTTTAAATAAAATATATTTGTTACATGGGGAAGTGAATTTGAAAAGTTTGGATTCTCAAAAATTGTTAAAACGTTCCAAAATTATTTTGTCTGTAGCACCAACATCAAAACCCAAGTTTTATAGCACATAAAGTTTTTACTTAATAGAAGTACGAACTTTGAAGAACTAGTGGTAATATATCATTTTCCAAATAGAATTTGGTTGACATTCCTGTTATCATTTAAAAAATTATAATGTATTTAGTATTTTCTTTTTAAGATTTGAGTATTTTGTATTTTCTTTTCTGCAGAAGGCAGATTGTATTTTGTATCTTTTGTAGATACAAAATTCAATCTGGCAGATAGTATCTTGTATTTTGTATCTTTTGCGAATGTTAGTTTCTAAAATATCTAGTATTTTTATATTTTATGTAGAAAGGCATTTATTTACCAGTCTTGACCTTAATAGTTCTTAGGTAGTTTTATAATTTTATTTTGTTACCTTCTTTGTTTAAATTTACTTATTTCCTCTGACTAGTCTCTTTTAAACTGGTGTCCAAACTTAAAGTTCGAAAGTCATTTTTAGAGGAAAATAAGAATCATTTGACAGAATTTGAGTATATATATATGAGCACATAACCATAAGAAAAACAAACATATTGTTAAATCATAAGAATAATAAGAATTTTATATTAAATAACATAATTTATATTAAATTTATTTCATCAGAGAAACATGTTTTGGACTCTAGAGCAGTGGTTCTCAATCTTTTTGAAGTCGGGGAACACTAAACTCTGACAGACTTTTGTGCGTGGAACACTTACAATACAATATAAGCTTCTAAACAGGGGGTGGCTTTTTTTTATGGAAGAATAAAATACTGATATTGATGGATGCAAACATATTTATTTAAAAATCACTTAAAATTACAATACTTAAAAAAAATTCTCAAATTTAATGCAATACATGAGCTTGATGATTTTTTCGTGGAACACTTGAAGTGGCTTCATGGAGCACCAGTGTTCTCCGGAATACGGTTTGAGAAGTACGGCTCTAAAGCAATGAGTTATCATGTTATATGAATCTATAAAATATATAAAAAAAAAAAATCATATTGTAGAAAATCCTAACCATAGGTATCTAACTAAATCAATTTTTAACTTAAACTAAATTATTTATTGTTGTATGAAATTCTTAATAGTCTTATCATTTAATAATACTTGTTTCTCTTTGTTATTTTCTTGTACGTACACAGTTTCTTTAAATTCTGACAAGTGATTCATTTTTGCCTCCAAAAGTAACTTTAGGACTTTAATTTTGGACACCAACGTAGTTAAATTTTCTCTCAAATACATTAAGAGTATTTATTCTTCATAGGCATTTTTTAGATTACTTTTACAAGTTTTAAGTTTTTGTAAATTATCTATGTTGTGTATTTTTAGGTCATGGTGAAAATCAACGTGGACATAATAAAAAGTTTAAAGGTCAACAGGGTGGTAGTCAACAAAGACAGGGGAAAAAGTTTAAAGGTCATAGAGGTGGAAAAAGACATTGATGTGTGTATCTTAATGAACTAGACAAGTATTTGCAATTTCAAACTACAATAAAACCTTTAATATTCAAAGTTGTTCAGCGAATCTTCAAATATAACTGGTAATACACAAATAATAATTTAGATACAGGAAAAATCTGTAATTAAAAATGCCAAATGGGAATAACTGTGTGTGTATATATGATGCATTTATAAGTGATATGTTATTGTTTTATAAAAGAAAAAATAATTTATGGAGTTAATCCACTCAAAAATGACACTGAAAAATTAAGGGAATATTAGTGTATGCACTTGGTGGTGGCAACCTGAACTTAATCTTTAAGAAATTTGAAGCTGGCTATATGATAGGGCTGAATTTGTCGATCTACATAGAGATTTTCTTGCCATTGCAGGTATTGATTGTACCATGCTGATGTGTACATAATAAACACAAAACCAATCCACAGATTCTGCTATCTGAAATTCCCAATTTCAACATTGGGAATATCGTCTGTAGATGGGTTCTGTAAGTTTAAAATGAAAATCAAATAACAATTTTTATTAACATAAGTTTTTATTTACATTTTTTATATGATAGAAATAAAAATTATATTTTAAGGAAATGGTGAATTATTAGAGAATATACAATCAGCTGCGATTAGTTATAAATTCAGATAATGTAGGTTTTACTGTTTGACTTATTGAATGGATGTTTTGTGTTTGAAAAGAAATATATTTGCAAAAACTAATTAAAACATGCTTTATTCTTCATTAAAGTAGAAGTTCATGTTTTTTAACTTGATATTCAATTCATTTTACTTTATCAAAATTTTTGCATAAAATCTTAAACTACTTTGAGCATTTACTAATCCATTGAATATTATATTTCAGAAATAATTTTACATAAATGCATTTGTTTCTTAAAGTTTTAGATAACATTTTTTATTTCTATATTTTCACTTTTAATATTACAAAAAGTCTGCACACATTTGTAGTAGGTTCCATTCCCTTAATTCGAATTTGATAAAGATTATTTTTAAATGGATAACCACTCGGTAAAATCTCATTTATTTGAATTACACAAGACCAGGAACTATACTTCTGTACTTCTTTCAATGAAATAATCTGTAAATACCATGATTAATTATAATATATGCCTTTCATTTGTAAAATGGCGTAAAAACCATGCAACTTTGAGTAAAATAGTTTTTTGTAGTACTTTATAATGTCTTTCAAAATGGCTGATCTTACAATTTTTTTCGGAACTTTTATTTGTTACAGTTTTTCTAGAACATACTGAACATTTTATTTTAAATATGTTTTGTTGATTTTTATTATTATTATTATTATTGTTATTATAACAAAAATGATCTCTCATTTAGAATATGAAACTAGATAAAGAAAAATGAAGCATCCAATTATTATTTATAAATCCGGATGATTGGGATCCATCCAAATAGTTATGTACTTTATCTAATGAAAAGAGTGTCAGCATTCTGTTTTGGATTAAATAATGTAATAACTTGTAAAAGTATGACTTTCTAATACTTCTTTGATGAAAGTAGGTATATTAAAATTAAGTGACTACAACTGTTTCAAGGGTGTTTTGAGCCTTTTTCTCGGGTCAAAAACAATTGCTTTTCACCTGTTGTTTCTTAATGCCTGTTAAGAGCACACTGTTTTTTACCCGAGAAAAAGGACTCAAAATGCCCTTAAAACAAGTGGAGTTACCCAATTTTCCAATGTTTGCTGTCTTCAAGGAAGTATTGGAAATTCATATTCTCACAAGCAACAGTTTTATTTTGAATTTATAAGAATTTCACTGCTGAAGTTGTATAATACGCATGGTTTAAAAAATTAAATTTTGAATTAAAATAACTAAATTTTAATATTTTGTAGTGTGAAAAATGGGAGTTAAATAAGAAATATATTAGTACCTCATTGTCCTTTGAAATATTCCTACCTAAATTTTTTCAAATAAAGTTTATATTATAAGGGAACATCTTTACTTTTATAAAATCACCTTTTTCATGAAACATCAATTAAAGTTAACTTCATGAAATGTCATGTGTGTTCAAACCATATACTTAAATATTGATATGCATGGTATGTAAACATATTTTTCCCATCAAATATATGCCAGTAGACTCAACCAGAAATTTTAACTTTCATTTCATTAATCCCATTTTGTAAATGGGATTTGGACATGTCTCACTTTCATTCATGTAATAATCATGCATAGCAATAGTTTTTAAAATGTATATAGGTGTCTAGTTATTTATCAAAACCTGCTGTTTCATTTGGTTTCATTGAACTTTGCTTACCTTCTACTTGAATTACAACTGTCACAGGTGGAATTCAAATGTTGTGGAAAGTAGCAGATCAATAATTACTATATTACTAACGTTCCTATATTTTTTGCCATATTCTCTAAATGTTTATTATTTAATAATTTTTTCTGCATATTAAAATGTATTTTCAAAATATTCATTTTTTCATATGTAATAATTCATTTTTTCATATGTAAATATTCATTTTTTCATATGTATTTTCATATGTATACACATTTGTAGTAGGTTCCATTCCCTTAATTTGAATTTGATAAAGATTATTTTTAAATGGACAACCACTCGGTAAAATCTCATTTATTTAAATTACACAAGACCAGGTACTATACTTCTGTACTTCTTTCCATGAAATAATCTGTAAATACCATGATTAATTATAATATATGCCTTTCATTTGTAAAATGGCTTAAAAATCATGGAACTTTGAGTAAAATAGTTTTTTGTAGTACTTTATAATGTCTTTCAAAATGGCTGATCTTACAATTGTTTTCAGAACTTTTATCTGTTGCAGTTTTTCTAGAACATACTGAACATTTTATTTTAAATATGTTTTGTTGATTTTTATTATTATTATTATTATTATTATTATAACAAAAATGATCTCTCATTTAGAATATGAAACTAGATAAAGAAAAGTGAAGCATCCAATTATTATTTATAAATCCGGATGATTGGGATCCATCCAGATAGTTATGTACTTTATCTAATGAAAAGAGTGTCAGCATTCTGTTTTGGGTTAAATAATGTAATAACTTGTAAAAGTATGACTTTCTAATACTTCTTTGATGAAAGTAGGTATATTAAAATTAAGTGACTACAACTGTTTCAAGGGTGTTTTGAGCCTTTTTCTCGGGTCAAAAACAATTGCTTTTCACCTGTTGTTTCTTAATGCCTGTTAAGAGCACACTGTTTTTTACCCGAGAAAAAGGACTCAAAATGCCCTTAAAACAAGTGGAGTTACCCAATTTTCCAATGTTTGCTGTCTTCAAGGAAGTATTGGAAATTCATATTCTCACAAGCAAGTTTTATTTTGAATTTGTAAGAATTTCACTGCTGAAGTTGTATAATACGCATGGTTTAAAAAATTAAATTTTGAATTAAAATAACTGAATTTTAATATTTTGTAGTGTGAAAAATGGGAGTTAAATAAGTAATATATTAGTACCTCATTGTCCATTGAAATATTCCTACCTAAATTTTTTCAAATAAAGTTTATCTTATAAGGGAACATCTTTACTTTTATAAAATCACCTTTTTCATGAAACATCAATTAAAGTTAACTTCATGAAATGTCATGTGTGTTCAAACCATATAGTTAAATATTGAGATGCATGGTATGTAAACATATTTTTCCCATCAAATATATGCCAGTTGACTCAACCTGAAATTTTAACTTTCATTTCATTAATCCCATTTTGTAAATGGGATTTGGACATGTCTCATTTTCATTCATGTAATAATTATGCATAGCAATAGTTTTTAAAATGTATATAGGTGTCTAGTTATTTATCAAAACCTGCTGTTTCATTTGGTTTCATTGAACTTTGCTTACCTTCTACTTGAATTACAACTGTCACAGGTGGAATTCAAATGTTGTGGAAAGTAGCAGATCAAAAATTACTATATTACTAGCGTTCCTATATTTTTTGCCATATTCTCTAAATGTTTATTATTTAATAATTTTTTCTGCATATTAAAATGTATTTTCAAAATATTCATTTTTTCATATGTAACTGTTTTATATTTCCAATGAAAATATTTTTCAAATATTCACTAAAAATTACCAGAAAATCAACAAAATTATATCCTTTATGAAACACTTTTGTCATGTGTTAAACTAGTTTCGCCAAGGCTGTAAAAAAGTTATGGCATTGGAGTAAACAGTGCTCATTTCTTTTTCTTGAAGAAATAATGTAGTCTATAACTCTAGCTTTTTATATACAAAGGTAGGAATAAAAAAATATAATAATTTAAGGCCAAAGTTAACTACACTACTAAGTGATATCAATTAATATTTGTATTACATATTACAAAAGTCATTTAGTTAATGAGTTTTAGTCTTTACTGCTATTATTTCATGAATTTTAATTGGTTTATGCTTCTGTAATACATTCATTTTATTTTTTTTAAAAGTGAGATTTCTTGATAAGCTTGCAATTTTTTTTTTTTTTCTTAAAACTATTAATTGAAAAATATGGAATTTAAAAATTGGTTAATACCTTTAAAATATTTGCATTTACCTATTAACTTGATAACAATTTAACATTTAAAATATTATTCTTTCTGAACTTATAACATTTTTATCAGAAGATTGCAGTGAAACACTTCTTAAACATCATTTCAAATTCCAGAGCTTAAATCATGAGGGGACCCAACAGGATCCAGTAACTTTCAGATTGGTTTAGTAAAACTTTGAAACATGTCATACTCTAAACAGCATTTGATAGAATGGTTCTTCTCTTCTTAAATCCCTCCAGCACCAAATAGTCAATAAGAAAACTTGCAATGTGCATGGGTCACATTGCTAATTTCCTTGCTGCAAGTCAGGGCCATAGTCAGGCAGGGGCCAGAAGGCCTGATCCTCCCCCCCCCCCTCCCCTGATAAAAATATTTAATTTTTAGCAATGGTATAAAATTTCATACAGCATGTCATCAAATATTTACCCGAAAAACTGCTTTTTCGGAATTTTTTATAAATTACTTCGTTTTATATCTTACAGAAATAAGAATTTTTCATAGCTGAATTTCTAGTTATATTGGTGATCATAAATTTATTTACATAATTAATTTTTAAATATTTAGTAAAGTTTTAAAAGTTAAGGGTTTCATAATTAGACATTCTAGAGTTATACATTATCAACTGATAATGTATTACTCTAGAGCTCAATTATATAGAGTTATATATTATTATTTATTTTATTTATTTTATTCAATTTACGTGGCAACTACAGATGAAATCCAGTTACAGTAGCCACACAAGAAATTAAAAAGTACAGAACATAGGATACAAGAATACTAAGTAGTAAACATGTCAAACGCATTGAAACAGGCTTTTTTAAAACAGTTAACAGCACAATAGGTGTTATATAGATCAACAAATTTATAGATAGAATAGCATTTAATGTAGTTGTGTTTAACAGTAGTATTGTGAAAAAGAGTTTTTTTCCTGGTATTATTGACAGGCATGTGAAATTCCAGGCAAGAAAGTAAAATAAGGCAATCAATAGTATTATTTAAAACCTTATAATAAAACAAGAGGCAGGACCAGCTTCTTCTTTTTTTAAGAGACATTAAACTATATTTCTGTCTGAGTTCCCTTGTATGCATATAATAAGGATAATAGCCAGTCAATCTGTAATCAATAGTACGTAATAGTTTATTTTGCACGATTTCTATCCGTTGAGAATGCAGATTGTAAACAGGGTCCCAAATCATTGCACAATATTCCAAGATTGGTTTAACAAGGGTATTATAAATACAAATAATCGTATCAGAACTGGCAAAAACACGAGATCGTCTTAAGGTGAAACCAAATCTTTGGTAGGCTCTTTTAATAATATTATCGATATGTCTCTGAAAGTTAAAAGTATCATCGAAAGTGACACCTAAATCAATAATATGAGTACATCGAGATAGAGATGAATTATTTAAAATATAATTGTAATTAAGAATATTATGGATCCTAGCAATGCTCATAACATAGCATTTAGAAATATTTAAATAGAGTTTATTTAGTACAGACCAGATATACAGTTCATCTAGATCTCTCTGCATCAGTTCACAATCAGTTAATGAGTTGATTTTCATATAAAGCTTCAAATCGTCTGCAAACATAAGGCATTTAGTTGTTTTAAAAATCCGGGGAATTTCATTAATAAAAATTAAAAAAAGGAGTGGCCCAGATTAGAACCCTGAGGAATTACTGTATAGTCTAGAGTTTACACCCCAGTACTTTACAGAATACAGTCTATCTGAAATATAAGAGTATAACCAAGTCAAGAAATCAATACTAAAACCGCTAGTAATCAGTTTACGGGTTAATAACCCCAGATCGATGTGATCAAAAGCTTTACTAAAGTCAGTATAAATAACATCAAGTTGAGTTGTCTCTTGGTTTTAATAGCATCAACAATATCACTGGTAAGACAAGCTAAATTAGTTACAGTTGATCGTCTTGGCATAAACCCATGCTGGTACGGAGAAATCCATTGCTTAATTTGGGAAAAGATCCTTTCATGCATAACACATTCAAAAACTTTTGAAAAGGGGGAAAGAATGGTAATAGGCCTGTAGTTCGAAATATCATGCTTGTTGTTCTTTTTATGTACAGGAATAACTTGACCATATTTCCAGACGTTGGGAAAAGCCATAGTTTTAATCGAAAGATTAGACAAAATAAGCAAAGGGTAAGTTAGAGAGTCAGCACAACCTTTGATAATGAAAGAAGGAACATCATCACAGCTTAAAGACTGGCTGGATTTTAACTTCTTTGAGGCTTTGGCAACATCATTTTCAGTAATATATTTAACCTTAATTAAGTCAATGCTATTGAGTTATGCAATGTTATGCTATACCTGATGAGTAGTTATAGAGTTAATATTATGGGATATACTATATTTAGTTATAATTAAAATAACTTTTTCAATACAGTGATTTATTTGAATGCTTAAATTTAATATTTTATTGCATTTCCCTCCCCCCCCCCCCTTGAATTTCACTCCAACCCCTATCAGATTTTGTTTCTGGCTACGACCCTGCTGCAAGTTAAGTTAATGATTGTTTGGTATTGTTGAGTTCTAATTTAATACACCACTAATTAAATCCTCCTCTAAATGAATAGCAAGCAGTTAAAACAGTTGTTCATTGGAGTTCAGAATTTTTACAGAATAGATAAAAGATGGTTGAATCGATCACCTTTCTTCATTTTATTTATTGTGTATAAGCTAGTATTTATAGAGTAATTTCCAAGTCAATCTGACTAAATTATATTATATTGAATACTATTTTAATTTCTTAGTTAGAGTATTTGGCATTTCCATTATGTATTACTGTTATTGTGAGAAGTTAAGTGCCATACTGAAAGTGGCTAGTAATGTACTGAAATTAACAAGTAAAAAAATAATCTAGTGGCCTCTAGCATATTCCAGAAATTTATCATGAGAGTTCAAAATATTTAAATTTCATTAATTATTAATAACATCGTAATTGCTTGATGATGAATATTTATTATCTATTAATTAATGAATACATGTTATATGTATAAATAATTGCTAATAATGATTTATCAATAGTATCAATCATAACTATGATTATTATAGATGTCTTTATAACAGAAAAACAAAGCAAGATCTTTTGAATAATATCTAATTTTATATATGAATAATTTCTGAATTTTGTTATTAATCCGTACATTTTCAGAACAAAAGTAATGAATATACCCATTTATCTCTGAAGTTATAAAGTGCATGTTGTGAATAAGTAGGTGCAGATACAATAAGATTTAAGTCTGAATTTTTCAGTAAGACTTAACTGATCTCACCATGAAAAATCAATCAATACACTTTGATTGAAACAAATTAAAAATTTTCAGGAAACTGGTGACGGTTTATTATTATGCGTATATATATTTAGATGCAGAAATTTCATATATTTAAGAACTGTAAATTGTAGTAAATTAAAAAAAAAATGAGAGTGCACCCTTTCTGGGTACACCTGATAGTTATAGCACTAAATCATAATTTAAATATTTTTTTCAATATCTTGTTTCAAATTCATTCATTTATTTAGATTTTAACTGCACAATTTATATGAATTTTTGTCATTATCTTCATTATGCACTGTGTGTATACATTTTTTTTCTTCTCACTGGCTAAAGTTAATCTTGTATACTTTTGTTTTGTTGTAATTAAAGTTTTTATAAATTTATATCAGATCCATTACTTTGCCTCCAATAATATTCTTATTTTTTACGTGAATCACATCTATGCTTGAGGTTTCTGTTGCGGAAATCTGAGCGTACCGAAAAATGTAAACACTTTGAACGTTTATACTTCCGAACTTAGTAGATAAAAATGTAAATTTATTTTTCTTGTTTTGTAAGAATTAGGGTCTCTATTTTGAATATATAAAAATAATTTCAATATTTTGAATTTTTGTTTTTTTTTCCAAAACAATTTTGAAAAGTATCAGTCTGATCGAGTTTTTTTCCCCCTTTCATTTTTCTTGCTTTGGCTCGAAATATCTTGTAAACTATAAGAAATATATCTACAGGGTGGTCATAATTAAAATAGAGGTGTTTAGAGCCCGATAGTAAGAAAACTGTTGGGCCCTTAACGGCCTAACGGTTATTATATCTATTAAAATAACTTTTTTAGCCTTAACGGTGACTATGTTGAAAAATAAATAGATGATTATGAAACTTGCCCGATCTTGCTATTTGTTTTTGTTCGCGCTCTACAAGCATGTGTGCATTACTTTTCAACCTACCCTCGTATTTTTTTTTCTCTTAAAAATCAAAACCCCATAATCAAAATAGTATTTACTGCAAATTTGGTTGAGTTTGGCCCAACAGTCTTCTCACTATCGGGCTCTAAACACTTCTACTTTAATTATGGCCACCCTGTATATAAATAGTAAACGACAAAAGTATATACTAGGCAAGAGAGGGTGAACTGGAAAGTTTTTAAAAGAGCACTTTTTGAGCCGCACTTGGCAGTACCCAACGTTATGAGCGCGGCGGATAATGACTCTGCCACACACACTCACAACAGAAATCAAGAGAGCTATTGCCTCTGCCACAACACATCGTGAGTCACCAAAAATGCCCACACTTTCCCACCATGTCAAACAATTAGTTAGGCAAAGGAACAGAATGCGTAAGACATGGTAGGCTAATAGAGACCCTACCCTCAAAAGGGAGCTTAACAGACTCACGCGGAAAGTCAGGGATAAAATTGTCGCAGAAAAGCAGCAACAGTACAAAGAGTTAATTGAATCTCTTAGCACGGAAGACGTATCGCTCTGGCAATTCGCTAAAAGACTCAGAAAACCTCAAATTAAACTCCCGCCACTAATAGAAGGCGTTAAAATCGCGTACTCGGACGAAGAAAAAGCAGAGGCGCTTGCTAGGCATTACGAAAAGCAATTTGAACCAAACCACGATCTAATGTGTCAGGACACCCTAAGAATGGTTAAGCAAACTCTAAACAACTTCAGGAACTCCCCGGTCACGGCTGAGATTAATTAACCCAGCCACCCCGCAAGAAATAATTGATATCATCACAAACCTTAAAAACCGTAAAAGCCCAGGGCACGACACAATCAGGAATATCGCGGTGAAAAACCTACCCCTAAATATAATATTTTACTTGACCACCCTAATAAACAAAATACTAAAACTAAATTATTTTCCCAAAGAATGGAAGGAAGCGATAATTATAGCTATCCATAAGCCTGGTGAGGATGCCACAATTCCAGCCAACTACAGACCAATCGGCTTACTACCGACACTTAGTAAAATTACTGAGAAAATAATTCTTAATAGACTGAACACGCACCTTAGTGAGAATGATATTATCATTCCGGAGCAGTTTGGATTTCGGCCAAAACACTCCACCACTCATCAATTGCTGAGAGTGGTAGAGTACATATCTTCTGGACTTAATAGTAAGACACCCACAGCTGCGATTTTTCTTGACATACAAAAAGCATTTGATAAAGTGTGGCACTGTGGATTAGCATACAAATTGATCACTAAAAGTCCCTGACGCACTTGTCAAACTTTTAATCTCATACCTAAATAACAGACGCTTCCAAGTTAGAGTAAAAGATAACTTGTCTACACACCCAAGCTCATTAAAAGTTGTGTACCGCAAGGATCCATCCTGGGCCCGACACTCTTTAACATATATCTAAATGACATCCCCAGGACCCCAGACACGGAGCTGGCACTCTATGCAGACAACTTGTAAAACACCCTTATGTCACAGTAAAGCACAGACAGCTACAACAACACTTAGACATACTCCAAAAATGGCGAATAAAATTAAACCCCAATAAATGCCATTGGATTTATTTCTCTAGATTTATTCTTTCAAATAATAAAACAGTAAATCAAAAACCTCGAACCTCCAACTATGGGCAAATGAAATAATGTCACAGTATGAAGATAAGAACCACACCTAGAGATTTGAGATTAAAGGCGCTCCGCGCCTGGTGCTCTTTTCTGGACGAAACCCTTATGTACTAGGTATGTAGTATGTACTAGGAAATATATTTAAATCTATATGTATCTTTTAAAAAGTTCTTATGCTTTTCGAGTAATCGTCTTCTTGATGAAGACAAGTGTATATATTTGGACTTTGGATCGAGCTCTTGGTTTTGGAAGTTGAAGGGTTATAATTTCGCTATTTTAGTACTTTAACCTGGGTTTTCCAGTCGGCGAAAAAGCTGTAATACTTAAAATGCCATGATTATTGCAACTCAATCTGTTTACTTTTGGTGGAATGAATATTGGTGCATTAGTATGTAATATTTTTTGTTTAAAAAATTAAGAGATTAAATGCACTTGGGGATTCTAAAGATGCTTAATGATTGGTGAGGTCCAACCAAGGGGATTGTCTAAAGAATGCGTTGCTTTCTTTTTCAGCTTTTTATGCACTTATGGTATGAAGAATGTTCTTCCAGTATCGGCGCGTCCCTCGAGTTTCTCTGTCTGTTATCGCAAAATCTATAGCATACAAAAATATGAAATTTAGTACATTTGTAGAGAAATTATAGGAAACCGCGATGAAATAAACCGTTTTTCGATTTAAACATTAGTTTGGCTTCAAATAGCTCTGGAAGTAAGTTATACGAGCGCGAGCGAGTGAGAGGCGAAGCGGGTTACGGGAGTTGCCAAAGCGCAGGGAGCGGAGCCCCCCTAGTGTTATATAAATAAATGAATTTGGGAGGCCTACTGCAATTCGTCTTATTTGCCTAGCATAAATTTTATTGTTGAATAAATGTTAGTTTCGTTTTACATGTATTATTCCGGTAAGTGTATTTAAAATTAATCACTATACGAAGAGTTATTTTTGAGTGAAGACCATGGGTAGTGAGAGTTAATGAAGCATAGAAATTTTTCAGGTGTTAATTAAGGATATCTGGATTCCTCTTTGGTCTTTACGCTCCTTTTTATGTGTCAGAAGGATAACGGTCAACCCCCTTCTTTATAAAGTCGTTTACAAATTTATACACGCCGCCATAGGGTGGACTTAAAGAAGTAAAGTTGCATTATGTAGGAAAAGTCATGTGCTGGCGCCTCAAATTTTTCATATTGAAAGTTACTATTAATTTTATATGCAAAAAATATTCACCTATAGACTTTGAATTTTGAAAACTATGAAGTTTCTCCTATTAGATTCCGACATACTAACATTTTTACAGTATTTTAATCTGCTTAAATTAAATTAAAATGTTCTTTAATTTGGCCAGTTAGTAACAGAAGCAATATTTGCGACTGTTGTTCTGAACATATTATTGGCTTATAACTATATATTATGAGACAAGGCCTCCTAAAATTATTTGCTCCTGGGCGCCAGAAGTCTAGTTACGCCACTGCACACGACAAAGTTCTCAAATTACTCTCCATCGAGGCTCAGAGAATTTTGTATTAAATCAAAATCTAAACTATTGAAAATTTAAATAAAAAGCTCCTTGTTCTCGGTCACATTACGCCATTGGGTCACTTAGGAACCGCGCAACCTTACAATATAGCAAAATGCGTAACAAAAGACACCGGACAAAATACCATTTTGGTCCTCCTAGACTAAATTCAACTAAGTCCGAAGAGCCTTCGGAAAAACATCGATGAGCGTAAATCTGCATCATGAACCCTCCTGGGAGCTAAAGCTCCCAGGAGGGCGGAGACCAATGCTTTATGTACTCGCCTTACTAAAAGCCACCAAGGTTGTCTTTATAAAATAATAGGCAGTTACCTCCTAACTAATATTTTTAATCATGCTTGTATATTACTATTAAAAATATTGACATTAAAGGAACACATAAAATCGTAAACGCAGCTCCTCTACACAGACCATATGCCGGCCGTCCAAATGGTTGCTCAAGTCTTAGGATGAGTCGGACGGTCTGGGTCTTCAACACAGACCATATGACCAAAGATATAGTATTTTCCTCCATCCAGCTCTTTTCTGCGTATCTTAGTATTAAAATTGATCTCGGTTGACGGTTTCTCTCCAAAAACTGTGTTTTAAATAGATTTTCCATTTTAGAAATGTGTCTGAAAGGCTTTCAGTAGTTATTATTCTATTCCATCCTAAATCCTGCTGGCGGGCGGAGATAAAACCGGGGATTATACTCTCCCCTTTTATTTCCTATTTCCCACATCGTTATTTTCCCATAATTACAATCCTCTATGAACAAATTCATTTCAAAAACTCATTTACCCTTTTCATTATGGAACAATAATGCAATCGCAGAGCGTGACAAAAGGTAGATCGCGAACGAAACAAAAAAGCAAAACAAAATGGCTAAATCTTTGCTGGACGTGTTTTCACATCCATTATTGCGAAAGATGAACACGAGAGATTGGGACGCTTCGTTAGCCATGATTAGAACGAGCTTTCGTCGTCCGGATTTCGGGTTTTGTTGTCACTTTATAACCACTTAGGGGTCCGGGTTTTTGTTTGAATGGCTAATGACGGCCGGAACGGAACAACATCATTATAGGGAACGTGGTTCAGACGTGGCGAGTTAGAGGAAATGAAATATTTGAATACAATTGCAGGCAAGGAATTTTAAATGGTGGTTTTCTTTTAGTTTGGGACGAAGATAAGAAGGAACGAATTGTAAAGTCGTGTGCTGTATGGGATTCGTGTCGATGTATTGTTTTTCTTAGCGTGGATACTTCCAAAAACATCCGCTTTAAATTCCAGAACTAATGATAGTGGTTAAGGTTTAGGGAATTCGTGATATTTTTCTTGTAGTAGAATTCCGATTATCAGAACTGAAATTCTAAAATTATTACTTCTTTTCACACTGTTTCACTTAGGTTGGATTCTCTGTTTATTTGAGTCAAACCTTGAAATCAATTTTTGACCATTTCTACCCAGCCTATTTTCTTGAAATTTTACATGCATACGTATTGGCGATGACAGTGTAACATTTCAACAAATTTGAGCTCATCCCCTTGCCGGATTCTGACCCACGTCCATGATCTTACCCAGAAAGGCCCTTAAAAATCCCATTGTTGTTGTTGAGACCCAGACCATCCGACCTACCAGAAAGGTGTAAGGTAATTTGCTTGGACGACCGGGAAGTGCCACCCAATTTAGATCGGAACCCAGTGGGGGAGGCATCCACAGGGACCGTACCCTCCTTCCCCTACCACCAACCTCTCGGACGGAATTACGGACCCACATGTTTAACGTGATCGTACTCCGTGTGAACCTGACGGCAGTTTTGGCAGTGGCTGGAATCGAACCTGAGCTTACCGAGTGCAATTCCAGCGCGCTAATCACTGGGCTACCGCGCCCGAATCCCATTGTTGTAACATAGTTTTAAAATTTTTCTAAAAGATGAGCCAAACTTTACGAATTGGTAATACACACTAAACCAAGCATTTTTCGTCATAGTTTGCCGGGTTGGAAATGAAATGGAAAGGCGCCAGTGGGAGCTTAATGGTGAAACCGATGAGGTGAGGTGAAACACAAGAATGACATAGAAGTTATAAAATGACATTTAATAAAAAATAATTACAGAAATGACTCAAAAGAGCGACCGGCAACCTGAATGCACGTCTCACAGCGGCAATGGAGGAATTGGCGTACTCTCTTGAACAGACCGGGCATTTCGCACACTTCGGCAGCAGCGGCCGAAATTCTGGCTATGCATTCCTCTTCGGGAGTGTCATAGACGAGACTCTTGAGATATCCCCCAAAAAGGAAAGTCAAGACACGACAGAATGGACGATCGTGGGAGCCAAGCTATGGGACCACCTCATCTAATCCATAGGCTCGGAAAAGTGACGTCCAGATAGTTCTTTACCTCTCGCCCAAAGTGAGCTGGTGCCCCATCGTGCTAAAACCACATACGCCGCCGGATGTCTGTGGGAACATCCTCCAGTAGTTCCGGCAAGACCTCCTGCAGAAAAATACGATACATTCTCCCATCAAGTCGTTCCGGCATAAGATACGGCTCTATATTCGGTCGCCGATGATTCCCTCCCACACATTGACGTAGAATCGTCGCTGATGCGCGTGTAGGTTTACACTCGCCTGCACATGTTCATTATGGATGTTAAATGTGCTATCACGTACAAAGGAGGCTTCATCCGTAAATAGCACAATCGCCGGAAAATCTGACAGTGTTACACTCTGTCCCAGGAACCAACGGGCGAACTCCAGGCAACGAGAATAATTCGCTGCAGTCATTGCTTGTATTCGCTGGAATTCTGGGTGTAACTGTTCCCCATGCAGAATCCGCCATACCGTGGATTGTGAAAGACCCAGGCCACCCGACTTACCCTAGGGTGTGAACAGCTGGTTGAATGGTCGGATACCGTGGATTGTGGCACACCAAGAGTATGCCCCATTGCTCTTGTGCCAGGCAGAACTGCTACTGTGTCCAGAATCGCCTGTTCCACACTTGACGTTCGAGCACTCCTTACACAATCTGCATCAGATCTGGTAGCGAGAAAGGATCCCGATTCACGGAGCTGCCGATGCAAGCGTTCAAATGCTTTACGGTTGGGCAACCGCAGTAGAGGAAAAATGGGCATACTGCTCCAGGCGGTGCCGGTGCAGTCGATCACGTCAGCGTTATCTTACATCCGATCTTATCGGATGACGTCACTCGATAAGATTATCGGATGACGTAATCTGTTGACATAGAGAGTGGGGTCCGATGATGAAGACCTTGAAGGACATTTTGAAAGTTTTGGTGGCTCCCTCTGTTAGGAGAATGGGATAAGACCTTGGAGAACATCTTGAAAGTTTAGGTGGCTCCCTCTATTGGCAGGTTGGATAACTGTGGACGATAAAAGGAAAGAATGGTTCTGGAGTGACCTGGAATCGAACTCAGGACACCTCGCGCCGTAGCCCAGTGTGTTATCCGTTCGGCCACGATTAGTTAGTGATGGTAGTGTGTATAGTGACTGAAATACCTAGTGTCGCGTTCAATGAAAAAAATTGGGCGAATTATTCAGGAAATTCAACAGATGGCGCTGCAGTTCCAACGGACCCGCTTAGAGCAGACAACTCAATGCTTTTCTATGCAAAAAATACGTCATTTGAAATAGAAAATTTAAATAAACTATCTGTTTAAAATATGTTTTGACTTCAAAATAGGGTTTCAGGAAAATTATTTTTCTTTTAGTTGTAAGTCGAAATTGTATAGAATCATACAATTTCGACTTACAACTTAGAGAAGGATACAAAACGAATGTAAATTTACAATAAGTTTGTTTTAAATAATGCATTCATAGACAGAAATGCATATAAATTTTCTTTTATACAAAAAATGAAATGAAATGCTCAAATAAAACTTGAATAACATTTTTGTAAATAAGTCATTTTGTGAGTTATGTTTGGGGAAATATATAGTCAAATTTATCATCATTATAACTAAATAAATAATAAAACTTACCTGGCAGCTCAGCTTTATAGCATATTACTGTAAATCCTTGAAGATTACCTTATATCTATACATAGCACTATTAAGATAAGAATATTCTATCTTGATTCTCTTTTCATTACATCTATCTTGATTATCTTTTCATTACATCTATCTTGATTATCTTATAACTATATGCATATATTAAATTAATTTTGCATCGATTAATTTGACATCGTATTGAGAATTTTTAAATAATTTTTTCTACATGTCAGAATTCAAACTTCATTGAATTAATTTCATGATTTCAACAATAAATTTGCACTAGTTGAAAATAAATGACATATATAAATTAAACAAAATATTTACAGATAAGGTACTATTTCTTACCTTATATTACATAATAAGTTTAATGTGATACAATGTCTAATAAAAATCATCAGTATAATATAGATATATACATCCTTACAGAAAAATAGATGTTTAAAGAATATTATCTACTTTAAAGGAGACAAAAACTAAATTTAAAAATAAAAATATTTTAATAACAAATAAGTATAATTATTTTAATATTTTACATGCATTTCATTTATTCAAATGCACTATTTACATTTACTCATCTTTGAGAATTTTACTTTGCTTCTTTGTGTACATTTTCTATGTTGATACCTTTAATATAAAAATGAAGTCTGGTTATTAAGTTAAATTTTAATAATGTTTTTGTCAGTTCGACCTTGTGACTTTCACATCCTCCTCTTCTCTAGGTAATAATATTTCTTCACCTTGAATAATATGTTTGTAATGTCTTTCAACAAAGTTTTTTCTTGCGGTTCAAAATGTAGTTCACACACAACACAAGATTCATCCAAAGCTTTATCTTGTCTTGGTATTAATTTATCCCATTGTTTAAGCCTTTCAGGATATTTCGGAGCAGCAAAAAGAGATGTTTTAGCTTTGCTTGATTTGTAGCCAGTAGTACATCCTGGCACGAAACATTTACGTTGCCGTTTACGACTTTTCGATTGCACATTAACATCATCATCACTTTCCATAATGACTAATGAAAACTACTGTTTGTTGAAAAATGAAACACTTTTTGAAACAAATAATAAATATAACATATGAACTACAATAACAAGGCAATAAACTAATAGAGTATAATACATTGAATATAAGATTTTGACAGTAACAGACAAAAACAATTGAGAAAGTAAACAAATAACGATACTAAAACGATTAATAAAAAATCAAATTACGATCTACAGAAATTTAACTAATAGATCCAGCTAATAGATAACTTCCACTGACGGTAACAAATTCTACTCTCTTGTACCGCATTTAACCCGATTTGTCCTGAATTCTTGGATAGGCTTTTCAGCACCTTTCTCCTACGAACGCGACACTAGGTATTCCAGGCACTGTAGTAGTGTGAATTCAAAAGTATTAGAAAAAATTATTCATAGGAGAATGGTACACTTTCTAGAACTGAATGGTCTTATGAGCAAACATCAACATGACTTCCGAGAGGGTCACTCTACTGAAACAGCACTGGCATATGTCCTATCATGCATAGAAAACAATATATCCGAAAGAAACTACACTGCCTTAGTATCATTTGATATACAAAGTGCATTTGATAACATGAACTGGTCCATCTTATTAAAACAATTACATAAGATTACATTTTATTTACAGAACATCATAAGTAGTTATCTGAAAGATAGGGCAATTAGACTTAATTCAGGAACAACTTGGAAAGATATTCAAGTCTACGGGGGATGTCCACAAGGCTCTTGCTTAGGACCCTTACTTTGGTCAATAATGGCTGATATCATTCTTAATAAATTCAGTATTCCAGGAACACAGCTTTGGGCGTACGCAGATGACTTTATGCTAGTATCAGGAGGCAGTTCACGTAGACTTCTGGAAGATACAACTAATGCTGGCATAGAAACATTTTCAGATCTTTGTGAGGAGCTCCAACTATCAATTTCATCAACAAAAACTTCAGCTTTAGTGATAGGAAAACCATCTCAATTAAAAAGGAAGCCTATCTTCAAGATTAAAGGTGTTAGCATACCAAGACCAAACCAAATCAAGTATCTCGGAATTATAATTGATAAACATCTATCGTGGATTCCACACATAAAAAACATGCGAAAAAAGATTGGCTGCCAAATTCATAATGTCAGAAGACTAGCACCATCTAGGTGGGGCATAAATTCTAAGATCTTAAAAACATGGTATCTATCAGTGGCAGAAAGGATCATGTGCTATGCTGCGAGTAGTTGGGCCCTAAACTTGAACATCCATGCAAAAAGAAAACTAGAATCAGTTCAAAGGATAGCTCTTCTACAGATTTCAAGAGCTTATCGCACAACATCTACAGTAGCGCTACAAGTGCTTACTGGTATCCCCCCTATAATGTTGACAGCTTCATAGAGTTTCGTCCAGAACAGAGCACCAGGCGCGAAGCGCCTTTAATCTCCAATCTCTAGGTGTGGTTCTTATCTTCATACTGTGACATTATTTCATTGGTCCATAGTTGGAGGTTCGAGGTTTTTGATTTACTGTTTTTATTATTTGTCCTAGCTCCTAGTGTGGCAGTTTGTTGCACATTAAGAGTTTAAGCAGTTTGGGGGGGTTGATGCAGATCTGAGGGTAACCTAGCATTTTAGCAGTTTAGGATTTTAAACATTTTGTAGAAAACCAAAGATCGCGAGTTTTCTTTAATATCAACTGATTAAGGTGGGACGTTCCTAGTACCGAATATCAAAGTTAAGTACCGAGCGGGGTCTCTTACGAGATTTAGCCTTGCGATGATCATAGTCATGCAGATTAAATAATAGTTCATTTGGGACAGATGGCAGATTTTTGTAGAATTTAAGCGCTAGCTTTTTGATTTGGGCTCTAACAGTTTTTATTTTGAAGTCTTTCCTAATTACCGAGTTTCTTAAGTATCTAGGGGCTTTCCTTATAATCCTTAGGGTTTTGTTTTGTCTTGTCTCTAATAAGTCTATGGTAGTTTTACAGGCATATCCCCATACGGGTGCTGCATACAGCATTCCCGGGCAGATGACCGATTTATAAATTAGGAGTTTATTTTGATAACTTAGATTTCCGTTTCCTATCATTGGGTATAAGGCTCCTATGGTTATATACGCTTTTTTGATTATGTTCGTTACGTGCAGTTTCCAAGTTAGGTGGGAGTCTATCGTTACACCTAGGTATTTAGTAGATTTTTCCGCTTTTAGGGCATGGTTGTTTATGTACAGAGGAGGCGGAGGTTTACGTTTTCTTGAGAAATAAATCCAATGACATTTATTGGGATTTAATTTTATTCGCCATTTTTCCAGCCATGTTTGGAGTATGTCTAAGTGTTGTTGTAGCTGTCTGTGCATTACTGAGACGTAAGAGTGTTTTGCAAGTATCGCGCTGTCGTCTGCATAGAGTGCCAGCTCCGTGTCTGGGGTCCTGGGAATGTCATTTAGATATATGTTAAAGAGTGTCGGGCCCAGGATGGATCCTTGCGGTACACTACTTTTAATGAGCTTGGGTGTAGATAAGTTATTTTTTACTCTGACTTGAAAGTGTCTGTTATTTAGGTATGAAATTAAAAGTTTGACAAGTGCGTCAGGGACTTTTAGAGTGATCAATTTGTAAGCTAATCCACAGTGCCACACTTTATCAAAGGCTTTTTGGATGTCAAGAAAAATCGCAGCTGTGGGTGTCTTATTATTAAAACCAGAAGAAATGTACTCTACCACTCTCAGCAATTGATGAGTGGTGGAGTGTTTTGGCCGAAATCCAAACTGCTCCGGAATGATAATGTCATTCTCACTAAGGTGCGTGTTCAGTCTCTTAAGAATTATTTTCTCAGTAATTTTACTAAGTGTCGGCAACAAACTGATTGGTCTGTAGTTGGCTGGAATTGAGGCATCCTCACCAGGTTTATGGATCGCTATAATTATCGCTTCCTTCCATTCTTTGGGGAAATAATTTAGTTCTAGTATTTTATTTATTAAGATGGTCAAGTAAAATATTATATTTAAGGGTAGGTTTTTTACCGCGATATTCCTGATTTTGTCGTGCCCTGGGCTTTTACGGTTTTTGATAATCTCTACTATTTCTTGCGGGGTGGCTGGGTTAATCTCAGCCGTGACCGGGGAGTTCCTGAAATTGTTTAGAGTTTGCCTAACCATTCTTAGGGTGTCCTGACACATTAGATCGTGGTTTGGTTCAAATTGCTTTTCGTAATGCCTAGCAAGCGCCTCTGCCTTTTCTTCGTCTGAGTACGCAATATTAGCGCCATCTATTAGTGGCGGGAGTTTAATTTGAGGTTTTCTGAGTCTTTTAGCGAATTGCCAGAGCGATACGTATTCAGAGCTAAGGGATTCAATTAACTCTTTATACTGTTGCTGCTTTTCTGCGACAATTTTATCCCTGACTTTCCACGTGAGTCTGTTAAGCTCCCTTTTGAGGGTAGGGTCTCTATTAGCCTGCCATGTCTTACGCATTCTGTTCCTTTGCCTAACTAATTGTTTGACATGGTGGGAAAGTGCGGGCATTTTTGGTGACTCACGATGTGTTGTGGCAGATGCAATAGCTCTCCTGATTTCTGTTGTGAGTGTGTGCGTGGCAGAGTCAATATCCGCCGTGCTCATAATGTTGGGTACTGCTAAATGCGGCTCGAAAAGTGCTCTTTTGAATACGTTCCAGTTCACCCTCTCTTGTCCCAGAGAGGCTGGAAGGGGAGTGTTCAAATCGAATGTCACCAGTACCGGTAGATGATCCGAGTCGAATTCATCCAGGGTATCAATTGTGTGAGCGTATTCTATGTTTCTCGTTAGGGCAAAGTCTATGAATGAGCCATTGGCACCTGAGAAGCAGGTTGGTCTCGACGGTGCAATGATGTCAGTGTTTGTTGTGTTTAGCAATCTATGTATCTGTGTACCGCGTGTGTTGGCTCTCCTGCTGCCCCACGCTCGGTGGTGTGCATTGAAGTCGCCCGCGAGTATTGTGTTTGGATATCGCGAGAAAAGCAGTTCCAGCTGCGCAGCTACATTTATACCACTCATGTTTTTGACATATATTGAAGTTAGGATAAATGGGTTTACATTATTTATTTTAATTTTTATACTAGTATTTTCTATACCTTGAAGATTTATGTTGTTTATTTCCTCGTGGGGAATATTACTTTTAATATATATTGCTGTTCCTCCATGGGGATTTCTAGCAGTTATATTTGAGCTAAGGGTATGATAGCTATTATAGTTTGCTATATTTAGTTTTTTGTTTTCTCTAACTTTAGTTTCCTGGATTAGCAGGGCATCTACATCATTTTCATTTACGTAGCTCCTAAGTTCATTTATTCTTGGAGATATGCCGTTCGCATTCCAAAATATTATTTTAAAACTTTCTTTTTGGGATCTATTCATGGCGGGTTTGTTTCTCACTGTTTTTATTAAATTTCGCGATTAATTTAAAAGCCTCAAAGACCATTTGCATTGGATCGCTCTTTTTTTGAATTAACTCAGCGAGCTGCATCAACAGATGTTTTATATCGTCTAGGTTGAACATACTGATAAATCCTCTGACGAGGTTGAGGATTTCATCCATCTTTTCATCATTGGATTTATCAGCAAGTTCAGTCTCAGCTTCCATTTCCTCAGTCTCAGCTACAATTTCCTCAGCCTCAACCGCGGTTTGATCTGTTTTGTGAGTATCCTTTTGGACCTCGGTAGTCTTTTGTTTTTTTCAGCCGATTTGTCTAACTGCTGTGTTTGCGCGAGCTCTTCTCGGGCGCGTTTAGTTTTCTGCCATTCCTGAACCTTTTTTTCTAATCTTTGTTTTGCTTCTCTTGCCTCTTTGGCGGCTTTATCAATTGCTATCCTCTGATTTATGTCTTCATGAGCTATTCTCACTTCCTCCACAGTCATTTCTCTGGAGGTCGACGGTTTAGGGGCCTGCTCTTGCACCGATCTGGTAGGTGCTGAAGTTTGAGTTCTTTTAACCTGTGGCACAGAGTGCGAGGAGTCCTGATGGGGTGTCTGAGGGTTTAGACCGAGGGCCTTTTGCCTCCAAGGGGGTATCTGATTTTTGGGGGGAGGGGGGGCATACCCCGGTGCCTTTCCTCTGTTCCAGGGGTTCTTCGGGCATTGCCTGAAGTTCGCCGGGTGATCTCCATTGCAGTTAGCACACGTTGCCTTCTCTGTCCTTGGTCTTTGGCAGTCACGTGTGAAGTGTTCTTCAGCACACTTAAGGCACTTTGGTGGCATGCTGCAATTCTCAGAGGAATGATTGAATTGCTGGCACCGGTAGCAGATTTTGAAGCTCCGTGCTCTGAAGGCCTCTACCTTCACAGCCAAGTATCCTAATCTTGTCAGTCGGTATACCCTCTGCCAGTCTTCCGTAGGCCTAATGCTGACTAAGAAGATCGGCAGGGACAATCTCGTTTTTGTGTTTCTCAGTTGAGAAACCCGGACTACATCTAATCCTTCGGATGTTAGAGTGATTTTTATTTCCTCAATGTTATAGTTTGTTGGTAGCCCCTTCAAAACTACCTTTTTGGGCCTTTCCGTCTTTAAGTTTAAACTGTGGAAGGGGATTTTCTCACTAGATAAATGGCGTTGTACAACCCTATAGGCGTCAGCGTCATTTGGAATCAATTTTAGCATGTCTCCTGTGAGCTTGCCAGATACTTTATTACCTGAGATTTCATTTAATTTTTTAAGGAGAGCCTGGTAATTGTCATTAAACTTGATGAAAAAACATTCCGCTTTTGGGTCTTTTTTCTCAACCACTACACTATTTTGCCTGTCACTATTTTGAACCGTTTTTGGTTTTGGTGCACTTTTGAACACTATAGGTTGCGCGACAATTTCAGCATAACTCTTAGTTTTAACATTATCATTTACATCTTTATCATTTTTTTCACTACAATCCATGTTATCCTTGTCATTAGATTTTAAGTTTAATTCTCCATTCTGGTTTTTAGTAGGAGCATCCATAGTAGATTGCCCCTCTATCCTCCTCTTTTTATTTGGATTTTAAACAGGTTTAAGTTTATCTTCATCTTTAATTTCTTTAATTAAGCCTAGTTCTATCATTTTACATTTAATTACATCACTAGAATTACTTCCTTCACAGTTATAAATCTCATTTAAATTATTAGCATAAAACCTATCCAAATTCTGGACCAACAAAAAAGAATTTACAGAAAGAAACGAACCCAGAATCTTGGAGACTTGGTCCTCGTCCCGTCCGAGTAGTCCATTCGTCAGTAGCTCCCTGATGTGTAGCGTCAGAGTGTAGATTGCCAGTCGCCAGTGCACAAAAGTTCACAGCGTTTTTCACTTCTTCCTTCCAAGCGGGCATCAATCCATCCTTGGGCAGAGTATCACAATATTCAATCATGGCATCCCTGAGAGGCCGCAGTCCATCTTCGTCTAGCTCACCAGCAAGTCCGCGAGTAGCTTCCGTATCGAATGCATCCAAATCCATGTCGTCAGCGTAGAAACGATCAAAGCAATAGCACTACCACGTGGGAAAAACACACGTGGCACTCCAAAGTTGAAGAAGAACGAATCCAAAATGGCGAGAAATCCGTACACAACAAAGCTGTAATTGCTTAGCCCGACGTGTTCTATCGTAACTAGATATAACACGCCAAACTTAAGCAAAGAAAGTCACCACAATCAAAAAGCAGCAGCTTCACAAAATCACAACCTCGTAGCTCGGAGTCACTTGCTGTACTGAATGTTGACAGCGCAAAAAGAAGCCATCATAGCGCAAGTAACACGCCTGAGACAAACAGTACAGTGGAATAATCTTTGTTATGATCACAAGGATTACGAACAAAAAAAGGTTACCTGGTTAACGGACCCAGCAGTAGGTAATATCCGCTTACACTTTGCTAAGTCATTACAAGAAATATCTAATTACATAAATATTTATACGGATGGCTCTAGAACTGATTCTGGAACAGCATCAGCCTACTGTGCTTTTTACGATGGCATGTGTGTTCATAAGTGGTCAACTCGTCTGCACTATGAAAATAGCGTCTTCCAGGCAGAGCTGCTCGCAATAAAGGAAGCTGTATTTTGGGATCTTTACAAAATCCAAAAGAAAGACACCGAAAACTGTATTTGTGGTGAAATAGGATCTCCGAAACATTTTGTATTTGATTGCGAACTTACAAAGAACTATCACCTTAAAAGGCCCAGTAGACAACATATGCCAATATTTGCCGAAAACCTTCTGGGTAATAGCTGGGCAAAACAGAGAATAAAAACTATAATTCAATTTCTAGAGGAAAACGAACATATCCTGTGAATTATTACTGGTAACCACCACACATTAGCTCACTGTTTATTGCATATTTATCTATAGTATTTCTAAATTTTTTTTATGAATACTGCAATCAAATTAATTTTAAATTCACATTTGGTTTAATCATTGTATATATCAATATAGTATTGAAAGCCATGGTAATCTCTGAGATTTGTATGTATATGTTGTATATATAGTTTTGTATGTATGTTTGCATAAGTAGTTTTGTATATATATATTTTGTATATATGTATATATCTTTGAAAATGATTCGTTTGATTTTGTATATGTAATAAACCAATTTTAGAAATATTTTTATATATATAGTTGCTCCCATTTGAAACAGTTCTGCACATAAGTGTTTATGGATGTGAAATATTTGTGAAATACTATCTGTATCTAGTATAGACAAGCATATTGTATATAATTGTTTATCATTTTTATCTTGGCATTAAGTTTTAATTTCTAGTTTTGGCAGATATTCCTCCACCATAGGCTGTAATTACTGCAAACCTTCGGGTCGGTGCCTATAGGTGGTTAATCTGTTAATCTAAAGTTATAAAAATATACAAAATTTTCCTATGTATTTAATGTTAGCGTGATTAAAAATCATGAATTTTAACTAAGTTTGGTACATATTTTCACTTTAAGATTTCGAAGATGAATAAAATAATGCAGACATTCTCCCACGCAGAAAACAATTGCGTTTAGCACAAACCAATGTTGTACGATTCATTGAAAATTACAAGTTCTAACCACTTCATATCTTATGTAATCTATTTGCACACGGCACTCGATTTAGGTCACGTGATTAGACTTATGACGTGAAGTGATAAGACATTTCAACCTTGGTCGTTGCGTGGATAGGTTCGGTTCGTTCATAGCTGCGACAAATTTATAGCATTTTAAGATCTTATTGGTTTAAAAATAAATCTTATACTGTGATTGTGGTACTTGGATGTTACTAACTGCAAATAATGTCTAAAATGCAAAGTATGCCATCACTCGAACAGTTAATTTCTAGTGGAAATTGTGTGGAGATGTCTGTTCCTGCCCTAGAAGAAGCAAAATATGTGGACATTGTCTCAGATGTGATTAATTCACCCTCACAAAAGATTGCTGTGGATTGGTTAGAGACCTATCTTATGTCTTCTATAACCCCAGCAGAAACACCTTCCACTGCCAATTCACAAGTCCTCACCGAGGTCGGAAACTCATCTCAAGATCTGCTTTCTTGTGCTCTAACACACAGCGGAGTGTTATCTCATACTACAGAATCTGTTTCGACTGGATCTACTGCTTCAGATTCCGTGCAAGATGCGCTCCATCGTTGGCATTTAGGTTCTGGTGTCCATGTATATTTCAAACTTCGCCATGGGAAGCTAAAAGTGTATATATGGAGATACGTATATCTCTAACGAACGGAATGAACTATTGCCTACGCGTGAAGGGGTTACATTGTCACCTGCTACTCGGAGTGAATTTTCACAAAAATTGTAGTCGTTCAATATTCTATATGCGGATACCTCTTTCGTCAATCGCAATGAATTGCTCTGTTTCAATGACAATGGAAAACTGCATTTACAGAAGATAATTCAATTATATGATTCAAAATTTTGTCAAACACAGCGTCATATTACCTTAGATAAAAATCAAATAACATGTTTAATGAATTGTGTTAACAACATTAGTATGGGACTTCGAGAAAGTATATTTCTAGAGTGACTGCCTGCTCAAATATTAAAAATAAAGGACACTATAACCTTTCTACCATCAGTTATTTGTGACAAAAATTTTGCATTCGAACAATTAATCTCTTGTATTCATGAGAGCATGATGTATCATAAGAAAACTTTTCAAATGTGTTGGCTGTGTTGCTCAAATTGAAGATCAAAGTTACCACGAATGTCTTTACAGCACTCCATTAGAAATGTACGACAGAGTGGCTGAACACGTACTTCGAAATCTTGACATTAATAACATAGCAAAGAAAGTTTTGTTGCGTGGTGAAGAAGTCTTTTACTGGTATGATCGAAATGTTTTCAAGTCATTCAAATCAGAGGACTATAAATGCGCGATAAGGAAATTATTTTAACTTATTTACTTAAATGTACAACAAATAATGGTTAATGTGTATTTTATAAAGAATAGATTCATTAAACGGATTTTTATCTTTCAAACTGAACTCCTTATTTACGTTCATCAACTCATTTTTAACATGTTCTATTTAAAAATGCTATGTGCTCGTAGGTTATGTGCTATCTATACATTCAAGTGTAACAGGTTTACTAATACCGCTTTTTAAAATAAAATACAAAAAAAAAAAAAAATTAAAAATAGAGTTATTCGAATCACACCAAATGTCTATAATGTGAGTTTCGTAATAAACGATATTTATACTTTACAGAGTTTAAATCATAAAATTTATGTTCAATGTTAAAATTCTGAAATTATATACCCTTATTCATTAAAAATAAATGCTAAGTTATGTTCCATTCTCTAAAAGTATGAAGATTTATAAAGAATGTGGTGTTTCAATCTAAGAATCGGTGAAGATTCGACTCTGGTTTCTTAAAAATCTACGAAGTTGGGATTTATTCTGTAAGAAGTGTAAAATTTGTCGTATAGATCTCAGTTTAGTCCAGTCATTTTCCACGTGTTGTTAAATATGTACATTCAAATGTGGCCATTCATTAAGAACAGAATGGTTTTATGGTGCATCTACAGCCGCGAAATTATGACATTTATAGGTGTATGTCAATAATGTTTCGTATTAAGATATTAAAACTCATTACATGTTTCTTTTAAAGTGTTAAATGTATATCTCTCATATTTTAATGTTATTACATTTATTGCACTTACCCTAGAGGGTCACTTTTTCATTTAAATTCAATGTTGACAATTACATATCTTTAAAAAATCATTAAGTGTTATTCTATTTCCCTGAAATTCGTGATAGTTTTAAAAGTATACCGATTTAAAGGCTTTAGATGTTGCTGTAACATTAAAAACATATCTCTTATTTGGTAATTATCTACCAAGTATTGCGCAATTTTTGTAAATTTCATTAAAATATCATAATTTTAAGCGATAAAGGAGTCTTAGGGCTTATATAACATTAAAAAATTCACACTTATTTCCCCAAACATATGCTGAGAACCAAACAATTCACCAAAATAGTGAAATTTTAGGGTCTTAGACCTCTTGGAATATCGAAAACACATACTACTAATTCCTCGAACATGCACTATGCGTCGAGTAATTTTTGCTAAATTTCATTTAAATGACATAATTTTAAGCGATAAAGGAGTCTTAGGCCTTGTGTAAGGTTTTAAAAAACAAACAAACTCCTAGTTCACCAAACATTCGCTAAGAACCAAGCAATTCGGTAAAATAGTAAAATTTTGGGGTACACCCATGTCTGTGAAAATGCTCGATTCGTGTTCCTTAGCTCGTTAAATGCTAAACCTCGGTGTTAAAATTTCATCCATCACTTTAAAAATGGTTAAATCGTATACAATGCACTATATCGTTAAAATCATGGATGAGATACACTATTTCACTCTTTACAGTTAAATATACCTCATTTTTATAACTCAATTAAAATTCATTAATATCCCAGCGTCAAAAAATAATGATCACACTGTGTATTCCGTAAACATTCGATTTTTCATATTGAAACCTATTATTTAATTTAAAATAATAATCACTATTTTAACACAGAACTTAATTCATGATATCGTCCTTAAAATTCAACTCATTTTTATAACTCAATTAAAATTCATTCAATCATTAGTAACTTAGCGGCAAAAATTAATGATCGTCGCTAACATCATTAAAACCCTAACACTGAAAATTTGTCACAATATTGAATCATTAGTGTCTTAGCGTTAAAAGAAATAATTAGCAACGCACTTAACATAATTAAACTGATTCATTCATACCGAAATTATCTAAGTACCTTATAATTCATTAGTCGGTACTATTATTCATTAGTCGGTATTTTCTAATACATAACATTTTAGATTACTCTTTAAAAATAACCCAGTATACTATTAAAAATAATATGGATTCCATTCTTTTGAACTTTTAGAAGACTTTGGCAGGATGTCACACATATGCTCCATACAGTCTGTCACATCTGAGCACATCGTAGTGGTTAGCTTGCGAGGCTTTCAGTACTTAGCATTTTCCAATTTTAAAATATCTCTCAAGTATTGCATTCCTTGATGATTCAGTGCACCTATTCATTTTAAGTACTTACTTAAATATAGCAAAGTCTTGAATTCTCTATTTCCCATATATTTGAAAAGAAATCAGTACAGATATTTTTCTTAGCTAAAAACAGTCGAAATGGATTCAGCAGGTTCTGAAACTTGGCATAAAAAAAAATCGCGTGGCACACACAATCACTCTGAAAATAGTCGAGTTGTATTGAGTGAGTATTATAACCAGCCATTAAAATCTCATATGGTATTCAGTTGTGAAAATGGACATTCAGTTGTGATTTAAAACAGTTAAGGTTTCGCGTTAGGCGTTTCATAACATTTTTATGAATATCATTAAAAAACATCTGACAACATTCCCAGTAAAATTAAAAAAAAAATTGTCGAAACGTGTTCAGTAAGTATTATAACCTATCGTTAAAATCTTGGATGCTTTTAAAACATAAACCATGGCCGGTATACGCACACACCTCTTCTAAAAGGGTCAAATCCTGTTCCCGAGTAGTGGTAAAAATTTATAACATCTCCTGTTAAAAATGCGATATGCTATTTAGCTATGGAGTGTTAGAAATCCCCTATTACTTAAAAAGTCATTCAATGGCTTACCACAAAAATGAATGATTTCATTAAAAAGTCATTAAAATTCATTGATGAACGGCCATCTTAACGTAAAAAATTAATTATCTTCGCTACTTAAAACATTTATGAGCGTGAAGCTTTACTAAAAAAAATTATGAAACCCAAATATTAAGTCCCCGTTCGACTACCTCCCTTCCTAATTAAAATATTCATTAACACAGAGCCTAATTCTATTGAAATACAATAACAGGCATCTATTTCATTAACGCACTCAAGTGCCAATAGAGAGAGCCACCACCGCCCAAAACATCGTAGATGTCTTCACATACTTTCCAAACATAATGCATTCAATATAAAAAAATTACCATCGTTCAAATCATTAAAACATTAATCCTCTTATTAAAATTCAATTACGAATACAATCCATTTTTTTATAATACATTTTATTCACTCATTAAAAAAAAAATAATTAAAATTTTAACCTAATTCATTCGCTCTTATTAAATCCAATCGAAAAATAATCTAAATAAGTGCCTAGCTTTTCCCGCTCCTTTTGCAGGAAAGATATCATTCATTCACACTACCATCACTAACTGATCGTGGCTGAACGGATAACACACTGGGCTACGGTGTGAGGTGTCCCGAGTTCGATTCTAGGTCACTTCAGAACCATTCTTTCCTTTTATCGTCCACAGTTCTCCAACCTGCCAATAGAGGAAGCCACCAAAACTTTCAAGATGTGCTCCAAGATCTTATCCCATTCGCCCAACAGAGGGAGCCACCAAAACTTTCAAAATGTCCTCCAAGGGCTTCTTCCAGGGGGGTGCCACTCCTGTGCCACGAACACTATCTATGACGTCAGATGGAGTGAACTTGCAGAACGCTCCACAAGTTATTCTGAAAGTATATCATAGTGTGTGTGTTAAACGATTACTTTCTATATTTTTATATTGAATTTCAATTTGATATAAATACTCTTTTATCTAAAAAACACTAATAAAATCAAGTGTTTAGCAATAATATAAGTTCTTCACTATAAAAGCATCACTTAAATCGTTTACTAGTTAGGAATAAGTACATCACCCCCCCCCCCCCCCCTAAAAAGACATAAAATTCTTAGTGTTAGCGTTTTAATTATTGTTTTGATTTTCAATTATTAGAGATAACATAATCGAAAATAACTTTATTTATATGCATTTAGAAAGAAATTACGCGATGCTTATTTGTGTATAATGAAAATTTTAAAATGATTGCTTGTTTAGAAAACTTTCCGAACATATTTCTGAAAATTCGTGTATTTAAAACAAAATTCATTACAAATAACATCGCTTCCTGTAATAACATTGACTGGTTTCAAAAAGCGAAACGAAACCTTCAGATGATGTTATATATTTTTCAGAAAGGGAAATACAGTTTTATTATGTATGTACCAGTAGTAGCGAAAGGGCGTTCTGCGCCAGTGGAAGAGCAGCGAAGAGCAAAATGGCCGCCATCTTGAATTCCGTAATCCTGGACGGGGGTTGTTGTTGTTGTTGAGACCCAGACCGTCCGACCTACCAGAAAGGTGTAAGGTAACTGTTTGGACGGCCGGGAAGTGCCACCCAATTTAGACCGGAACCCAGTGGGAGAGGCATCCACAGGGACCGTGCCCTCCTTCCCCTACCACCAACCTCTCGGAAGGACTTACGGACCCACATGTTTAACGTGATCCTACTCCACGTGAGCACGGCGGCAGTTTTTTGGCAGTGGCTGGAATCGAACCCCGGCCTACCGAGTGCAACTCCAGCGGGGGGAGGATAATGAAAAAAGGTGGGGGTAAAAATTTTTAGAAACTTTTTTCGGGTGGCAACGATTTCGTAGTCTTGTACAAGGGGTTTAGGGGGAAATAAATTTTTTGGAATGAGTTTTTTCTAAGTAGGGGAGAAACTTTTTTTGACGTGGCAACACGTGCTCTTCATCTACGGTGGAAGAGAAGTGCCATCAGCGCCCCCTAGCGGCCAAAAGTGGAACTATCGAGGGTGGAACTTAGAAATACTTTGTTGTTTAGGTTGCCATAGCAACACCTGTGGGGGATAAACTTTTTTAGGGGTGGCAACACCTGCTCTTCACTTACGGTGGAAGAGCAGTGCTATCAGCGCCCCCTAGCGACGGAAAGTGGAATTAAAATCTAATCGGAACTTGGGATTTTCACCGATAGTTGAGATTTTTTTTCTTTTTATAAATGAAGTGATTAAGTACGAAATATTCGTATTTTTTTTTCTTTTTTCTAAATTAAGATAATTAAATAAAATAATGAATATCCGCATGCTAGGAGCGTGCCAAGAGCATTCTAAGGTAATCGTTTTTACAATACTCCTCCCCTATATGACGGTTACGAAGTGAACTGCGAGAATATCGTATGATGAGATACTTGAGAATCTTGTATGATGAAGGGAGATAACATAGATTTTTAAACGTGTGTCATTTTTAGCGTTTTTTCACAAAAAGTTTCAAAAACGTTAAAAAACAACAAAAATGTACGTTTTTTAAATAAATTGTGGTTTTTAGATTGTTTGAATTCTCTATGGGAAATAACATGGGTTTTCGCACTTTTGTGTATTTTTTGTAAAAAAATGTGCGTTTTTGCAAAAGTGTTACCAAAAAGGCGTTTTTTGAAAAATTTGACATTTTGCGATTTTTTTTTTCAAAATGCCAATTTCTCTATGGGAATTAACATAGGTTTTCGCACTTTTACATTTTTTTTTAAAAAATGTGCGTTTTTCCAAAAGTGTTACCAAAAATGAGTTTTTTGAAAAATGTGACATTTTGCGATTTTTTTCAAAAACACGCTTTTTACGTGTAAAAACAAAGAAAAACATGTTTTTAAAGTAGTAGATTCGCGTGAATTGGGTGTATGGGAGGGGGTTGTTGTTGTTGAAACCCAGACCGTCCGACCTACCAGAAAGGTGTAAGGTAACTGTTTGGACGGTCGGGAAGTGCCACCCAATTTAGACCGGAACCCAGTAGGGGAGGCATCCACAGGGACCGTACCCTCGTGTTTCCTCAACCATTTCGGCCTTCGATTTCAAAATTTAAAAAATAAATATTTTAAATAATCGTGAAAGTGTGCTTATGTCCAAAACACTTGAGTGTTATGAATCGTGCATTCATTTAAGTCTTGGAGTTTAAATAATAGCAGATACCAATGTCTGTGTATGCATATGTTTTTACACGAGAGTTTCTTTTAACCAACATGTTTTAATATGTGTGTTATTTTATGCATGTGTTATTACGCATGTGTTATGCACACGCTTAGCTACACTAGGCCTTCGGGTCTGTCGTGCGGTTTTTAAAACAGTGCACTCTCTTTTTAAAACATGCTAAGATTAAAAGGTACCCCTATGGGAGTAGTATACTTGTAAAATAACACACGCATTAAACCATGTTGGTTTAAAGAAATAACACATGCATAAAATAACACACATATTAAAACATGTTGGTTAAAAGAAACTCTCGTGTAAAAACATATGCATACACAGACATTGGTATCTGCTATTATTTAAACTCCAAGACTTAAATGAATGCACGATTCATAACACTCAAGTGTTTTGGACATAAGCACACTTTCACGATTATTTAAAATATTTATTTTTTAAATTTTGAAATCGAAGGCCGAAATGGTTGAGGAAACACCCCCCCTCTCATACACCTGATTCACGCGATTCTACTACTTTAAAAACATGTTTTTCTTAGTTTTTACACGTAAAAAGTGTGTTTTTGAAAAAAATCGTAAAATGTCATGTTTTTCGAAAAACGCATTTTTGGTAACACTTTTGCAAAAACGCACATTTTAAAAGAAAATGTAAAAGTGCGAAAACCTATGTTAATTCCTATAGAGAAATTGGCATTTTGAAAAAAAAATCGCAAAATGTCACATTTTTCAAAAAACGCCTTTCTGGTAACACTTTTGCAAAAACGCACATTTTTTTTACAAAAAATACACAAAAATGCGAAAACCCATGTTATTTCCCATAGAGAATTCAAACAATCTAAAAACCACAATTTATTTAAAAAACGTACATTTTTGTTGTTTTTTAACGTTTTTGAAACTTTTTGTGAAAAAACGCTAAAAATGACACACGTTTAAAAATCTATGTTATCTCCCTTCATCATACAAGATTCTCAAGTATCTCATCATACGATATTCTCGCAGTTCACTTCGTAACCGTCATATAGGGGAGGAGTATTGTAAAAACGATTACCTTAGCATGCTCTTGGCACGCTCCTAGCATGCGGATATTCATTACTTTATTTAATTATCTTAATTTAGAAAAAAGAAAAAAAAATACGAATATTTCGTACTTAATCACTTCATTTATAAAAAGAAAAAAAATCTCAACTATCGGTAAAAATCCCAAGTTCCGATTAGATTTTAATTCCACTTTCTGACGCTAGGGGGCGCTGATAGCACTGCTCTTCCACCGTAGGTGAAGAGCAGGTGTTGCCACCCCTAAAAAGTTTCTCCTCCACAGGTGTTGCTATGGCAACCCAAACAAAAAAATATTTCTAAGTTCCACCCTCGATAGTTCCACTTTTGGACGCTAGGGGGCGCTGATGGCACTGCTCTTCCACCGTATATGAAAAGCAGGTGTTGCCACGTCAAAAAAAGTTTCTCCCCTACTTAGAAAAAACTCATTCCAAAAAATTTATTTCCTCCTAAACCCCTCGTACAAGACTACGAAATCGTTGCCACCCGAAAAAAAGTTTCTAAAAATTTTTACCCCCCCTTTTTCATTTTCCTCCCCCCTTTTACACCCCTATCCAGGATTACGGAATTCAAGATGGCGGCCATTTTGCTCTTCGCTCTTCACTGCTCTTCCACTGGCGGAGAACGCCCCTTTCTCTACTACTTGTACCCTTCCAAAAAAAACCTGTACTGCATATTTAAGTTGTGTTCAAGTAAAATTAATGTTATTTGAGTATTTATTTCATATTTTAAATTAAAAAAAAATGATTAAATTAATTTTGTTAGTATTCTTTAACATTGGAGTCTGCCGGGTCGTTCCTGACATTTAACTCCAAGTGACGTTGCGTCTTTACGTGCTCTCATTGGCTAACCATGGCTTCTTCATTATCGGACCCCACTCTCTATGTCAACAGATGACGTCATCCGGTAAGATAACCTTATCGGATGACGTCACCCGATAAGATCGGATAATAAGATAACTAGAGCTCCCCCTACTACAGGCTGACTTATCAAGCATATTGAAGCCCGTAAGGTTCAAGAAATTATGAAATAAGTGTTTAAAATAAATACTTTATATGAAAAAAGAAGATTCAATTAGAATATTGTAGAACTTAGCTCGCCCAAGTATGCTCCAGTACCGGGTATCCAATTATTTATTAGCCATTGTTTTCTTCTTTCTTCGTTTCTAGGAAAGCGAAATAGCCTTAAACCCTTTCTAGAATAGAGCAGTTCGGTGCAGAACAACTACCTATAATTATTTAAACTATACTTCCTAAAGTTAAAATACGAATAGAGCTAATGCTAATGGGTTGCGCTTCCAGCTATGGTGGGCTTCAATATGCTTGATGAGTCAGCTCGTATATAAAGGAGCCTTAAAGATAACGCTGATGTCATCGACTGCACCGGCACCGTCTGGGGCAGTATGCCCATTTTCCCTCTACTAACCGCCTATGGGGGGAAAACATTCCCTGTACAGTCGTCGGGCCTCTTTGTCATTCCCATTCGCAGCTCCATAGATGAAATACATATCGACTTTTTCCTTATTTGTACATTCCTCCATCGTCTCAAAAGTTGGAGCTGAGAATAACTGCTTCAAACTGATAAGGCCGCACGTTCGGTGTTACGAAAATTTGCATAAGGGTTCTTTTTCTTCCCCAGATGAAATATACATATGTGGTTTTCCTCTTCAACCAGAAAATAACAACCAGAATGACACTTTTAAATTTACGGAGCGGCCGCTTTCCAACGAGTAAGCGCCCTGTAACGCTTTTACGTTTCATTTCCGACCCGGTAAACTATGACGAAAATGCTTGGTTTGGTGTATACTACCACTTCGAAAAGTTTGGACCATCTATTTTTAATCACCCTGTATATACATTCTATTGCAAAAAATATATGCACCCACAAAAAATTGAGCTACAGCCACGAATCTCGACATGCAAATATCGTTCTAAGAGTTATGCAGATGATCAAACTGTCTGTGCCAATGATGTTATAGGACTCATACAACGCACATGAGAACGGAACATCGTGCAGAATTTAAAACGACCGGCGTTCTCGCTAACGAACAATTGGAACTGGATTTTCTGCTCTGATACTGCAAGTTGTGTACAAAGATACCTTTGAGACGTACTCGACGGAGGTTCGAACATTTGTCGAATTTAGAGAGAAATCCCATCATAGCCCTAAAGGAAGCTGGTTGGTCCAACAGACGTATTAGTTGCCAACTTGATCGGAGCAATGGTAGTTTATCGGTGTTGACAACAGTGGATCAGAGAAGTCAAATGTAACCGTCGCAGAAGTTCCGGACGCCCCAGACAGACAACTGCTCGAGAGGATTGTACAGTCAGGAGATGAGCCACGTCCACACCAACGGCGTCAACAATTCGAAGGTATTTGCCATCCTTCATGCATTCTGTACCAAGGGTTGCTATTTGGAAATGATTGGCAGAAGTTAGGATTAGGTGTTGATGTCTATTAAGAAGCCTAATACTGACCCCTCAACATAAGCAAAGCCGTTTGGATTGGTGTTGAGCTTTTCTTTCAATGATGACCACTGCATACGTCTGTAGAGGAGGACCGCCCAATCAATCACCGTGAGCGAGGGGCCGACCCATTGGTTTTACAATTTGACTATGCCTCGCCACGGAATTAGAAATTCGACGATACTAAATAAAACCTAACTTTTAAAAATGTTAAGTACCGTAAGTAAGTTGTCAAATATAGCAGTTAACTATCTTGCACCTGCCCACAGTATAATATACAATAACATACAAAGCATACATCTACTCATAAGTTTGGATCTATCAAAAAATATGTATATATATTAAATATTTTTATATACATATTTGCATAAACATGATTAAACTTAAACATCACTTATTCTCAGAGCAACCTACATACTGATAATACACCCAAGAACTTAACATTACACATGTTAAAGAACTTTGAAGTAAAGAACTCCCTAGTGATAACATATTAACCCTTTGCTTACGGGTGGGACAGCGTCCATCCCAAACGAAGAACCTCTCAAAAAGACAGGCAATTGACATACCCTATCCCACACAGTTCGATCCCCCTTTGCAGGCATTCGCACCTGTAAGCAAAAGGTTAATACAGCTAAATCAAGTCAATTGTAGAAAATAATTATTAATTGTTAATAAGATAAATTAATCAGATGAAACCGGGAATCTGAGAATTATCTATAAAAAATATCTCTATATAAAATGTATGAAAATGTTAACGTGATTTTTCACAAAATATGTTAGTTTATTTGTATTATTAAAATATCTGATAATTAATTTATGATTAAAAAAAAAACTTTTATAGTTTAAGAATCCAATTTCAGACGTCGCGAAAGCTAGGTATTAAATGTTAAAATGTCTGTTATTATAGTATACTATAAATATAGACGTTATAGTACACTATAAAAATATTTTAGTATACTGTTAAAATAAATAGTATAAGGTAGTAGGTTCAAATATGGCCCACCTAAGATATGACTGCTTTTTTTATCTACTAAAAAAATGTTTTTCTAAGAAATAATTAAGCTGTTGATTAGAGGAGTTAAGTGGGCAATTAAGAAAAAATACGTTGTTTTTGTAACCGTCACTTAAAAAATTTCAGAGGCAAATATTCTCTATTTAAAGCTCCTGACAACGATGAACCCAAAACTAAATGTGTGGACAAAGTTAATACTTCGTACAGATAAAGTTCTAAACAAAAACTCTGTGGTTTGTGAGTTGCATTATGCTAATGAATGTATTGATCGTAATTACGTAAGGTTTAAATTCCAAAAGGTTAAAATATACAGCAAAATACCAAAATTGGAAATTTTAGCTACTCCGATTCTCAAGTTATGTTTAAGAAACGAGTATTAATCCTAAGGCGAGCCCAAAATTAGCCCGATGAGGTTCAAAATCTGAAGAATTAAAATATACTCCAAGAGAAAATTCTATACTAAACTAGCCGCCTTTGGCGACCAGCCTGTTCGCTACCCTTGAAAATTCTGACCGTGGTAAATTGTAACCGTGGCACACTCGCTGGCGCGACCTTACCAGAAAGGTGTAAGGAAACGGGTTGGACGGCCAGGATGTGCCACCCAATTTAGACCGGAACTCAGTGGGGGAGACATCCACAGGGACCGTGCCCTCCTTCCCCTACCACCAACCTTTCGGAAGGACTTATGATCCCACATGTTTAACGTGATCGTACTCCGCGTGAACGCGGCTGCAGTTTTGGCAGTGGCGGGAATCGAACCCGGGCCTACCCAGTGAAATTCCCGCGCGCTAACCACTGGTGTACTTCGCCCTCCGCGACATTTTCCATAACTTTCTTTTTATTCACCGAATTTAGACCGGAACCCAGTGGGAGAGGCACCCACGGGGACCGTACCCTCCTTCCCCAACCACCAACCTCTCGAAAGGACTTACAGACACACATGTTTATTCCGCGTGATCGTACTCCCCGTGAACACGGCGGCAATTTTGGAAATCGAACCCGGGCCTACCGCGTGCAATTCCCGCGCGCTAACCACTGGGTTACTTCGCCCTCCGCGACAATCTCCATAACTTTCTTTTTATTCACCCAATTTAGGCCGTACCCTCCTTCCCCTACCACCAACCTCTCAGAAGGACTCACGAACCCACATGTTTAACGTGATCGTACTCTGCGTGAACGTGGCGTAAGTTTTGGCAGTGGCGGGAATCGAACCCGGACCTACTGAGTGCAATTCCTGCGCGCTAACCACTGGGCTGCCGCGCCCTCCACGACAATCTCCATAACTTTCTATATATTCATCCAATTTAGACGGGAACCCAGTGGGGGAGGGATCCACAGGGGCCGTATCCTCCTTCCCTTACCACCAACCTCTCGGAAGAACTTACGGACCCACATATTTAACGTGATCGTATTCCACGTAAACACGGCGGCAGTTTTGGCAGTGGCGGGTATCGAACCCGGGCCTACCGCTAACTTCCCGCGCGCTAATTTGCAATTTAAAATGACCATATGCTTAATTCCATCATCCTCATTCCATTGTTTCATTGTTCCATCATTTAAAATATCCATAAAATTAAAATATCCATTTAAAATATCCAAAAGTTAAAATATAACATTTAAAAAATCCATATCGTCCCATCATTTAAAGTATAAATATAATAATTTATATAGAGCAAAGGAGCGCTATTCAGAACCGTGACGTCACCTCCACCTTGACGTCCCCACCCACCACCTTCCCTCCTTCAGCGGGGGAGAAACGAAGCGGCACGCCGAGCGGAACGCCGAGAAATTGAAATTCGGAAACTTTTAAAATCCCGATCCTGTGGGCAATACGGAATATTTCCTGAACAGATTGGACTTGTAAGAATGCCAGATGTTTGACCTTTCTAAAAATGTAAATTATTAGTCGAAATTATGAGTACTTTTTACTATGCGAGAATTTAAAACCAAAAATCGTTTTTTTGAGTCAAAAGTGACTTTTGCTTTAAAATCATAAAAAAATATTAGAATTTATCTCTGAGATTTGAAATTGATATAATTTTACTCGAAATTCTCTGCTCTTTCCAGATCGTCCCATCATTTAAAATATAAATATAATAATTTATATAGAGCAAAGGAGCTCTATTCAGAACCGTGACGTCACCTCCACCTTGACGTCCCCACCCACCACCTTCCCTGCTTCAGCGGGGGAGAAACGAAGCGGCACGCCGAGCGGAACGCCGAGAAATTTAAAATCATGACGTCTTTAAAATTGCGATCCTGAAAGCAATTTTCATTATTTCTGGACCAGATTAGACTTGTAAGAATGCCAGATATTTCAGCTTTCTAAAAATGTAAATTATTAGTCGAAATTATGAGTACTTTTTACTATGCGAGAATTTAAAAACCAAAAATCGTTTTTTTGAGCCAAAAGTGACTTTTGTTTTAAATCTTTAAAAAATATTAGAAATCGAAATGGAGATTTGAAATTGATATATTTTTACTCGCAATTGTCTGCTCTTTCCGATGGTGTGAGTTGTTTTTTTCTACGACGTCCGGATCGTGGAGAAAACAGGGCAAAAAGGGCAAAAAAAGGTCGAAATCGCATAAAACATTAAATAAATAAAAAAATAATTAGAATTTTGAAAATCGGTTTTCACGTGTCCCCTTCCCTCCCCCCCCCCCCCCCCCGGTCTCCGATTGCCAAATTTCGTAGCTCTCCGACGCGCGGTCGCGAAACGTATAGTGTATAAGACAGACACACAGACACACACACACACACACAGACATTGCCTTTTATTATTTACTAGCCGCCTTTGGCGACCAGCCTGTTCGCTACCCTTGAAAATTCTGACCGTGGCAAACTCGTTGGCGCGACCTACCAGAAAGGTGTAAGGTAACTGCTTGGAAGGCCAGGAAGTGCCACACAATTTAGACCGGAACCCAATGGGGGAGGCATCCAAAGAGACCGTACCCTCCTTCCCCTACTACAAACCTCTCGGAAGGACTTGCAGTCCCACACGTTTAACGTGATCGTACTCCGCGTGAACACGGCTGCAGTTTTGGCAATGGCGGGAATCGAACCCGGGCCTACCGAGTGAAATTCCCGCGCGCTAACCACTGGGCTACCGTGCCATCCGCGACAATCTCCATAACTTTATTTTTATTCGGCAATTTTGGGAATCGAACCCGGGCCTACCAAGTGCAAATCCCGCGCACTAACCACTGGGGTACTTCACCCTCCGCGATATTCTTCATAACTTTCTTTTTATTCACCCAATTTAGACCGGAACCAAGTGGGAGAAGCATCCACAGGGACCGTACCCTTCTTCCCCTACCACCAACCTCTCGGAAGGACTTACAGACCCACATGTTTAACGTGATCGTACTCCGCGTAAACACGGCGGCAATTTTGGGAATCGAACCCGGGCCTACCGAGTGCAATTTCCGCGCGCTAACCATTGGGCTACTTTGCCCTACGCGACAATGTCCATAACTTTCTTTTTATTCATCCAATTTAGACCGTACCCTCCTTCCCCTACCACCAACTTCTCGGAAGGACTCACGGACCCACATGTTTAACGTGCTCGTACTCCGCGTAAACACGGCGGCAATTTTGGGAATCGAACCCGGGCCTGGTAACTGGTTGGACGGCCAGGATGTGCCACCCAATTTAGACCGGAACCCAGTGGGGGAGGCATCCACAGGGAACGTACCCTCCTTCCCCTACCACCAACCTCTCGGAAAAACATACGGACCCATATGTTTAACGTGATCGTACTCCATGTCAGTGGCGGAAATCGAACCCGGGCCTACCGCGTGCAATTCCCGCGCGCTAACCACTGGGCTACTTCGCCCTCCGCGACAATCTCCATAACTCTCTTTTTATTCACCCAATTTAGACCGTACCCTCCTTCCCCTACCACCAACCTCTCGGAAGGACTCACGAACCCACATGTTTAACGTGATCGTACTCTGCGTGAACGTGGCGTAAGTTTTGGCAGTGGCGGGAATCGAACCCGGGCCTACTGAGTGCAATTCCCGCGCGCTAACCACTGGGCTGCCGCGCCCTCCGCGACAATCTCCATAACTTTCTACATATTCACCCAATTTAGACGGGAACCCAGTGGGGGAGGCATCCACAGGGGCCGTATCCTCCTTCCCCTACCACCAACCTCTCGGAAGGACTTACGGACCCACATATTTAACGTGATCGTATTCCACGTAAACACGGCGGCAGTTTTGGCAGTGGCGGGAATCGAACCCGGGCCTACCGCTAACTTCCCGCGCGCTAATTTGCAATTTAAAATGACCATATGCTTAATTCCATCATCCTCATTCCATTGTTTCATTTTTCCATCATTTAAAATATCCATAAAATTAAAATATCCATTTAAAATATCCAAAAGTTAAAATATACATTTAAAAAATCCAGATCGTCCCATCATTTAAAATATAAATATAATAATTTATATAGAGCAAAGGCGGTCTATTCAGAACCGTGACGTCACCTCCACCTTGACGTCCCCACCCACCACCTTCCCTGCTTCAGCGGGGGAGAAACGAACGGAACGCCGAGCGGAACGGCGAGAAATTTAAAATCATGACGTCTTTAAAATTGCGATCCTGAAGGCAATTTTCATTATTTCTGGACTAGATTAGACTTGTAAGAATGCCAGATGTTTGACCTTTCTGAAAATGTAAATTATTAGTCGAAATTATGAGTACTTTTCACGATGCGAGAATTTAAAAACCAAAAATCGTTTTCTTGAGCCAAAAGTGACTTTTGTTTTAAAATCTTTAAAAAATATTAGAAATCGAAATGGAGATTTGAAATTGATATATTTTTACTCGAAATTCTCTGCTCTTTCCGATGGTGTGATTTGTTTTTTTCTACGATGTCTGGATCGAGGAGAAAAAAGGGCAAAAAGATCAAAAAAAGGTCGAAATCGCATAAAACATTAAATAAATAAAAAAATAATTAGAATTTTGAAAATCGGTTTTCACGTGTCCCCTTCCCACCCCCCAGGGTCTCCGATTGCCAAATTTCGTAACTCTCCGACGCGCGGTCGCGAAACGTATAGTGTATAAGACACACACACACACACACACACAGACATTGCCTTTTATTATATAGACTAGCCGCCTTTGGCGACCAGCCTGTTCGCTACCCTTGAAAATTCTGACCGTGGCAAACTCGTTGGCGCGACCTACCAGAAAGGTGTAAGGTAACTGCTTGAAAGGCCAGGAAGTGCCACACAATTTAGACCGGAACCCAATGGGGGAGGCATCCAAAGAAACCGTACCCTCCTTCCCCTACCACAAACCTCTCGGCCGCCTTTGGCGACCAGCCTGTTCGCTACCCTTGAAAATTCTGACCGTGGCAAACTCGTTGGCGCGACCTACCAGAAAGGTGTAAGGTAACTGCTTGGAAGGCCAGGAAGTGCCACACAATTTAGACCGGAACCCAATGGGGGAGGCATCCAAAGAGACCGTACCCTCCTTCCCCTACCACAAACCTCTCGGAAGGACTTGCAGTCCCACACGTTTAACGTGATCGCACTCCGCGTGAACACGGCTGCAGTTTTGGCAATGGCGGGAATCGAACCCGGGCCTACCGAGTGAAATTCCCGCGCGCTAACCACTGGGCTACCGTGCCATCCGCGACAATCTCCATAACTTTATTTTTATTCGGCAATTTTGGGAATCGAACCCGGGCCTACCAAGTGCAAATCCCGCGCACTAACCACTGGGGTACTTCACCCTCCGCGATATTCTTCATAACTTTCTTTTTATTCACCCAATTTAGACCGGAACCAAGTGGGAGAAGCATCCACAGGGACCGTACCCTTCTTCCCCTACCACCAACCTCTCGGAAGGACTTACAGACCCACATGTTTAACGTGATCGTACTCCGCGTAAACACGGCGGCAATTTTGGGAATCGAACCCGGGCCTACCGAGTGCAATTTCCGCGCGCTAACCATTGGGCTACTTTGCCCTACGCGACAATCTCCATAACTTTCTTTTTATTCATCCAATTTAGACCGTACCCTCCTTCCCCTACCACCAACTTCTCGGAAGGACTCACGGACCCACATGTTTAACGTGCTCGTACTACGCGTAAACACGGCGGCAATTTTGGGAATCGAACCCGGGCCTGGTAACTGGTTGGACGGCCAGGATGTGCCACCCAATTTAGACCGGAACCCAGTGGGGGAGGCATCCACAGGGAACGTACCCTCCTTCCCCTACCACCAACCTCTCGGAAAAACATACGGACCCATATGTTTAACGTGATCGTACTCCATGTCAGTGGCGGAAATCGAACCCGGGCCTACCGCGTGCAATTCCCGCGCGCTAACCACTGGGCTACTTCGCCCTCCGCGACAATCTCCATAACTTTCTTTTTATTCACCCAATTTAGACCGTACCCTCCTTCCCCTACCACCAACCTCTCGGAAGGACTCACGAACCCACATGTTTAACGTGATCGTACTCTGCGTGAACGTGGCGTAAGTTTTGGCAGTGGCGGGAATCGAACCCGGGCCTACTGAGTGCAATTCCCGCGCGCTAACCACTGGGCTGCCGCGCCCTCCGCGACAATCTCCATAACTTTCTACATATTCACCCAATTTAGACGGGAACCCAGTGGGGGAGGCATCCACAGGGGCCGTATCCTCCTTCCCCTACCACCAACCTCTCGGAAGGACTTACGGACCCACATATTTAACGTGATCGTATTCCACGTAAACACGGCGGCAGTTTTGGCTGTGGCGGGAATCGAACCCGGGCCTACCGCTAACTTCCCGCGCGCTAATTTGCAATTTAAAATGACCATATGCTTAATTCCATCATCCTCATTCCATTGTTTCATTGTTCTATCATTTAAAATATCCATAAAATTAAAATATCCATTTAAAATATCCAAAAGTTAAAATATACATTTAAAAAATCCAGACCGTCACAATACTCTCCTTATACCTTATGTATATAAGGAAAGTAATGAGAACCAAATGTAAATCTTTTACTTTAAAATTCCTCGATGGCATTTTAGAATAAGAATTTACGTTCCGAGTGCTCCGTAGATTGCCAACACAATTACTAAAGTGTTGTATGTAAATGTTTGAAAATAATGCAGCTTCAGAAAACAAATTCGTTTGTTGAAAATAACAAAATTTCAGGACACTATTTAACTATCCATTCTGTAACCTAAGCACATCTGTGAATGAATGGATTCCTAAGATCAAGATTTTCCAAACGTGTTCAATTCGAATCCGAATTTGGATTTCCGAAAGGACAGGTAGTCGAGCCCATTTATTGGAATAGCGGTTAACAGAATATGACAACCAATATACCAAACCATGACAATTTATTTTGCTAACAAAATTCTCAGGTTACAGGAACGACGATAAATTACAATATTAACAGTTTCTGTACCGTTTTGAAACGCGTTGATAGCCGAAAATTGCACTAGGAACAAAAGAATTTTCTATGTGCCGAAATTTAGCGAACCTACGAGGGGGCGACTGATGAAGTTCATTTTACCATGCAGTGGCAGACTATACAAACTGTAAAATGCTTATTGGTTTTCGGATTTATGATTTTACCAAAAATAAAGGTTGAGACCATGCAGAGACCAACTACTTCGACGGTAAAAGCTTGCAATTTCGTTCCAGTAACTCAACGGTAGAGCGTCGGCTGGCCAGCTCGAAGATCTAAGGTTCGATTGCCGGTTGGGGCAGAAAGGTTCTTTACAATGGAGCCCCAACAAATCCACCCTGTAGGTTAGTGCAAAGATGTCTGAGGTCTGAAAGCGCCCCTAGTATGACTAGCACGGATTCAGTGGACTCTGGGACATGGAGCACCGATTCAAATTAAGAGGATAATGACCACACGGGAAGCTAACCTGGAGGATAAAAATAGCATTAGATGGCTAACCGGAAGGAGAAATAGCAGGAGATGGTTAGTCATATTGTCAGTTGAACCCCAATCTGGCATTAGAGGGCGAAGAATACACAGTCCACTTCGACGATAAGAGCTTGCAATTTCGTCCCAGTAGCTCAACGGTAGAGTATCGGTTGGCTAGTTCGAAGGTCCAGGGTTCGATTCCCGGATGGGGCAGAAATGTTTTTTACAATCCTCCTATTCGAATACCTTTGGCCTGTTTCGAATACTTTTGAAATGATGTACAATTTATTCTGTGTGTATCAAGTGTGAGCATAAACGAATATATATAGATTCAGATTTTTTAATTTTTCAGAAAAATTACTCAAAACATAGACCATTTTGGCAAAATGAATACTTTTCTCAACAAGAAAGTTCGAACATTTACATCAGCAAACCCAGAACAGATTGTTAACAGACTATTTTGCACTCCCCCACATAGGAAGCAAAAGTGTAGTAATACTCTTACTTCCTAAGTGGCATGTTTGAAGTTCGTTTTGATTACCAAACCCGTTATATTTCACTGAATGCCGCTTATAAATAATTTTTGCAGCAGTTTGAGAGACAAAATATTGTTTGGTATTTATTATGCACGATAAAGGTATTAAAATAGTATATATGAACACCAGTCAGTTTTAATGCATATAATTCATCTGCTTGTATGATCCGTTGCCAACTTGAAAAATTTTTTTTTATGAAGTTGAAAAAAACTTTGGAAATAAAGTTTATATAAATGTACAATTTTAACTATTCTATTGCCGATAACATTTTCCGTGTCACCGGATTATAGTTTATTCGAAAGAATACTTTGGGGTTGTTAAACGCAATGGAACGTAAAAAGACCCCCTAGGACCTAGGTAGACTGACCGCCCGAATAAAGTGACCACTTAGTTTGTTTATCGGGAAATTTCAGTCAGGAAAATGATTTCCATGTTTGGTCTGGTATGGTAACCCCCTGCATAGAGTGATCCATTTTATTGGGAACCTTTAACCAGAATTCACCCTTTAACCAGAATTCACCTTCTAAGAAATAAAATGCGTTAAAAATCGCTTACAGGTAACAAAACGGTCCGGAAGGTAATTAGTAATTCCTTACATGGCCGCGGTCGTGTAATCGATAGGCAATCCTATATTCACTTTTCGTTTCCAGCCGATTTTTGTTTGGAGATTAAAATTAAATGCAATAATATACCCCACCTTCAAAACAAACTTACTCGAACATTTCTCTCACATTGAGACTGAAAACTTCTATTAAGTTTTAACTCGAATTGTGGTATAAATGGATGTGAACAACACGGTATGTGGATGTATGATAAAGTTGAGAGTAGTTTTTCACTCCAGATTTCTGAGTCTCGTTGCCACCCCGAATCTCAGAAACCGGCTATGCTATAAATCTGCGCGCCATTCCCTTTCCCCAATCGGTTTTCGTAGCAACCGTTTCCATAGCAATCCCATAACGGTATTGATTAGTCGAAATGACAAACCGGGAAAGTTTCGAGAAGCATTGTAACCCTTCGAGGGAAAAAATGTTGCAGATATCAGTGAGTATGGGGCTGTTTAAGTTTACAAATGGAGTGATTTAATTGCATGCACTATCACGTGAACTTGAATATCTCGTGCGGTCTACATTTATAGACAGTGGAGGATTGACTACGAAGCTAATAAAACTTACGTTTCAGGCTCCAGCAGAAGAACAGGAGACAACCAGTTTTTTTTTTTTTTTTTAATGGGATTTAGCGTTGCAGCGGTGTTTTATTTTTTCTTTTCTTTTTACAAATCAATCTTTGCATCCTGTTGTAAAATCTCATTCATTAAGGGGACGGTGGACGTTGAATTGAGCGAAAATCGACTAAAAAAAGTTTTATTATATAATATTATTTTACACATTTAACATTTGCTTACGGGTGGGACAGCATCCATCCCAAACGAAGAACCTCCCAGAAAGACAAGTATTTGATATACTCTATTCCAAACAGTTCGTTCCCCCTTTTCAGGCATCGGCGTCCACGGAAATCGCCGACAGAAACATTGCACATGCTGTCAGCAGGTGCAATGTTTCTGTCGGGGATTTCCATAGACACCAATGCCTACAAAGGGGGGTCACACTGTTTGAGATAGGGTATGTCAAATACTTGTCCCTTCTCTCTAAAAACATACCATTACAGAATAAACTGTGAATTTCGTAGTGAAAAATGCTTGATTCATAGATTTTATAAAAAAATTCGTTAATTGACAGAAAGTATGCTCCGTTTTTCATTAAGCATTGGAAAATCGCTGACAGAAATATTGCACGAAACATTGCACCTGCTGCAGCAGGTGCAATGTTTCTGTCGGCGATTTCCATGGACGCCAATGCCTGAAAAGGGGGATCGAACTGTTTGGGATAGGGTATGTCAAATACCAGTCTTTTTGGGAGGTTCTTCGTTTGGGATGGACGCTGTCCCACCCGTAAGCAAAATGTTGAATGCATTTTTTTCTAAACGGAATTTTCAAAGGTTTTATATTATAAAAATGCTCCATGCGTCTTAAATTTCTGTCTGAGATGCATGAAATTTGGCAAGAAGATACCTCTCATACTTTTTAATGAAACTGGGTATGCATTTTACAATTGGACTTTATTAAAGGTAATTTAAAGTGAATAAGAACCTAATTAAATGATGAAAATTAAGTTTTAATGCAGAAAAATATTTTTAAAAAATAAACTTTCTCTAAGGGATTTAAAAATAAATACCCAAATTTGTTCATAATGTGTTTTTGAGTGATCATAATGTAAAATTAATCAACAATGTGAACAAATGGCACGGAAGGAGCATTTTCAAATTTTCGTTAAAAAGAACTTAAATTAAAAAAAAATATACAAAATTATTACAAAATTGAAAAAAAAATTAATGGTATTGTATATAGTAATGTTAAGAGGAATGTTTGTACAAATTTTCACATTTCTAAGTCAATACATAAATAAAAAAATTACAACGTCCACCGTTCCCTTAAAACCCATTTGATTAATTTGATTAGAATTTTGCGATCATTTCAACGAACTTTCGGGTGTCTAGAAAAAGATACAGTTTGGCGCTGTTCGAAATAGGAATAATTATCGAACAGGGTAATAAGTGCTTTTATACTTTAATATTGCGGCATTGTAAGGGTTGGAAAACGTTGGTGAGGACGCTTTCACAGATTTTGCGAGAACGTTCAATAAGAACTTAAATGTAGCCAGGATCTCGGAACGGTGTGTATGACCGTAAATATTCTAAAGAGGACCGTTGAGACCCAGACCGTCCGACCTACCAGAAATGTGTAAGGTAATAAAGAGGACTGTGTTGGACGTTCCCTTTCCTCTACTGTATTTTACTACATATTTACTCATTGTATTCCACTTCTTATTCTTTCCTTCTGGGTTGTTTTACCTCCTTTTTCTTTTCTCGCTCGCCGTTGGCAACACCCTTTTCAGCTACAGTCACGCTTGCTGTTCATGCATTAATCGCCGAACTTTCTTTCACGAGTGGAGGTTTTTGTGTGTCTTGACAGAGAAGGCTGTTTTTGCCTTCGAAACCGGCCGATACTATTAATCTTGTTTTGCTTGCTGTTTTGCATCATGTTTTTGCTGTTTTGCATCATGTTTTTGCTGTTTTGCATGCTGTTTTACATGCTATTTTGCATGCTGTTTTTAAGTTATTTTAGTTGTATCAAAACAGGTTGTCCACTTGGGTCCATAAAGCAAAATGTGCACAAACGATCTGAGTAAACTGGCAGGAGCCAAAAAGAACAACGACGCTTCGACTCACCCAGTAAGTTCGAGAAAGTAATATTACAATATAGATAAGAAAGTGTTAACAAGTGCTACAAAGTGTTAACCCGTCTCTCACTGAACTAGCCATTGCATGATAAAAGAAAATCGAGACCATCAACCCCCTTCATTAACCACCGAAATCCTCCCCCCCCCCCTCTCCCCTGTCTCCTTTCCGAGACCCCGGCAACGCCTATGGAACGAAATTATTCTATCTAATGTATAGAAAAAGGATTGCTTTCGGAACATTTTCGAATTCGATATTTTGACAGATAAACACTTTGGAGACCTCATAAAACCTTCCCAGCAGTTTTGGAAAAATGTCCCCTGTGTGTGCGGACAGGTAACGGAAAAAAGAACGTCCCTATCTCCATGACAATTTATGTGTGGATATATTATTTAAAAATTTAGAACTTGATATATCATTCAATAGACATAGATATGAAAAATGATTCATCATGCGACATGCTCATGATTATATCTCGAATGATCTCATTTAAAAAATTTTATAGACTCATTCCCCACGGAAAAACAAGGATAATTGCCCGGAAGATTAAAAGTCTATCATTTTAATACGCTGTATGGTGTTCAAAGGTATAAACATAATTTATTAATACAAACAAGCCAACTGCATCCATGGGCATCAGTAACCTGTTGCCAGCTTCAAAAAAAAAAAAAAAAAAAAATCTGTTGTGTGCAGCACATGACTTTCCCTGCAGGCTCAAATTCATTTTTTTTTATTTCTTTAATAATTTATTAAAATGAGTTTAATTGCACAAAATAACACTAAATTTGCATTTTTAATTCAATTTTAGTTTTTATTTGGTGATTGGACATTTTCCCAAAGGCGGCGTAACAAAAATCCGGAAAATCTCAAATATCTCGAGAACGGTTAGTCCTAGAGTAATGGAGTTGATCTTATTATTTTCCTCTTTAAAAATTACGTGTAAAATTAGCATTTAATTGATATAATGAGCATACGTAGTCTTTTTTTTTTATATTTTAAGGATTTTTGCAAGTCATTTCGTAAAACAAGGCAGGTTGTTCTTTTCCGATTCGTACTAACATCTAATCAGCACCAGGGTATCTCACAAGTGACTTATCTACCAAATTTTGTGAAATTTGGTCAATTAGTATTTCAGCTAGAGTGGATGCATGAGATTTTTGAGGGACATTTCGCAAAAAAGCGGGTTTTTTTTTCCCGAATCGTACCAAAAACTGATCAGCATCAGGGTCACACCCAAGTGACTTACCTACCAAATTTTATGAAATTCAGTCCATTAGTTTTTGAGTTAGAGTGGATACATATATTGCACAGACAGACACACACATAGACGTCTCGCTAAAAATAGTATTTTCGTACTCTAGAGATTTCAAAACGTGTAGATCCCTCAAAAATTCGAGTTGCGATTTTCGGCATGATTCCAATACTTTCCCTATACATTACCACGTATTGCAGGAAAAGTAAAAAATGAAAGAATTTACGAAATACTTTAAAACAATACTTTTAGTACAAAATCTGAAGATGTACAATTCTTCTAACTGTGAAAATTTTTAAAAGGAGTCCAAGCTGTTTTATTCGGTCGGCAGAAATCCAATCACTCTATTTTACGTTCAATAAATCTGAAATGGAAATCTATCTTGAATGCACGTATCTCGAAATTGAGTCTTGAAGCCCTTTTTTCTTAATATCCCACAGAGTTTTATTCACTCTAATTTCACGGAAGAACGAATCATAAGTAGAATCATGCATTCAAAGAAGGGGGAATCAAGTTTATCCTGAATACGTAGTATGCATATACTGGATTCTTAGGGAAGCTAGCATACCCCTTATAACTTTTAATTTTTTGCTTACGGGTGGGACAGCGTCCATCTCAAACGAAGAACCTGAGGTTCTTCGTTTGAGATGGACGCTGTTCCACCCGTAAGCAAATGTTAAATGTGTAAAATAATATTATATAATAAAACTTTTTTAGTCGATTTTGGCTCATTTCAACGTCCACCGTCTCCTTAATGAATGAGATTTTATATCCCAAACTATCCCAAGCAGTTCGATTCCACTTTGCAGGTATTGGCGTCCTTCTTCGTTTGGGATTGACGCTGGCCCACCCGTAAGCAACAAGTCAAACCATGTGAAAATATCTGGTGATATACTTACTACTTTTGATGTGAATAACATTTTTGGTTGGGGTTTCTCTAACTGAAATAGAAGCGTTACGATCAATGGAAACACTTTGGAACCGTGTACAGAACCTCGCTGCCCCAACTGGGAATCGAACCACTATGTTCGCACTGGCCCGTCAAATCTCTACCGTTGAGCTATTGGGATAACTGCAAGCAGTTATCGTCGAAGTGAACTCTGTATTTTCCACCCTCTAAGGTCAGATTGATGGGCAACTAACAATCTGACTAACCACCTCCTGCTACCAGGTTTGCCTTCTAATGCTATTTTTATTCTAAAAGTTAGCATCCTGCGTGATCGTTGTCCTCTTGATTTAAAATTTGGACTCAATCTACTAGAGTTAACTGAATCTGTGCTAGTCGTACTAGGATCATTTTAAGGCCTCTGACATGTTTGCACTAGCCTACAGGGTTGATTTGCACGGGCGCCATTCTAAAGAATCTCACTGCTCCAACCGGGAATCGAACCACGGATCTCTTTACTGGTCAGCCGATGCTCTACATTACGCTGCTGGGACGAAATTGGAAGTTCTTGAAAAATTAAAACCAGGGAGGTAAAAGTACTTTCTTACTCCATGCTTAAAACTTCATTCAAACTTTATTCAAATGACGTCATCGAAATATAAATCGTATCACTCTCTATGTAAAATCAATGAATATTTCATTCATATCACTTATATTCCAAACTCCAGAGTTAAATAATATTGCGTGAAAAAAATTTTAGCAATTCCTTTACAATTCATCTTACATTTAATTTGTTTACATTCTGCATCCATTAAAAGTAGGCTTCGTTGTAGAAATATTCAAAGTTTGATAATCATTTAAACACAAAAATATTGTAATTGAGTAAGCACGGAATTTAGATACACAGATAATACGCAAAAATAAAGCGGTTTTAGAACAAATGCAACATTAAATATAAATTTAAAGGGTCTTTAAAAATCACGATCTTGACACTAATGGATGCCATATTTTATTTTGCAACGAGTCACGTGATCTCTTCTCTTTATATATCATAGGTGTAATTATTATTTTAATTCTTATTTAAAAAACTACCGAACATATTTTATTTTCTGAAATTTTTTTTATACATTTAAACGGATAATTTGAATATTTCCTAAAATTTTCGCGACAATTTGTGAATTTTAACTTTGCTTAAATGTTAGAAAAATTAGATTACATAGGATTCAACGTATTTCATTTTTTCAACCCGGGTTCAATCCGAAATTAATTAGGTGATATTATTTATTTACATTCCCATATGTCCCACAGACCGTCTCAACAACATACTAAAATTTCATTTTGATAAAGTCATTTTTACGGCAGTTATCGTGCGAACGGACAGACAGACAGAATGAACAAAGTCATAAAAACTTTTCAATTATGTTGGAAAGTGTTAAAAACGTAAAAATTTTTATACTTTTTTGAACTTGACGATTTTTCAGAAATAAATATAGATTTAGGCGAAAACGAAAAGATAATTTTTCAGAAATAAATATAGATTCAGGAACTAAACTTACTCATACATATTTCTGTCGCTTACTTATGATATATATCTTTCATAGTTTCGAAGATATTTCGAGTGAAAGTATGAAAAGAAAAGAAAAATTAAGAGAATCTGGATCCAAAATCCAATTATTAGCACTTGCAGGGTTTTAAAAAAACTACAATTTTTGCTTATTGTTCAAAGTTAGCTCTTTTAGTTTTTGAGATATAAGCATTACAAACTTGGATGGAAAATTTTCAATCTTCTTCAAATTGACAAGACAATTACTCGAAAATTGTAAGAGCACTTTTTAATAATAAATATATATTTTAATACTAGACTTCGCAGTGCACATTTTTATCATTTACTATTTATATCTATCTTTTATGGTTTACTATACATATATCTACCTTTTATGGTTTACTATAAAAGATGAAAGTGAAAGATAGAAAAATGAGAAAACACTCTCTCAGAGAACTACTGTTTTAAGTTTCTCTAAAAAAAAAGTTCAAAATATTAAAATATTGAATTTATTTTTGTCACGAAATTTGCATATGTTTGCTTTCGTTAAGGAAGTACTAACTTCGTTACGGAAGTATATGTTTACCTAGAGGCTATTCTCTAAAGATAAATTTACCAGAACGGAATCTGGTAAGCTGCTTATTGCATAAATAAATATATTCCATGTACTTTACGAATGAAGAGCATTCGTTGGTATTTAAAGATTACGGTGTACCAGTGATACTGTTCCTCTGTCTCCAATTGTAGAGAACTTTCGAAAGGAATAACGAATGAGGATCATCGGAAGCGGCAGACGGAGAATCTCTTTTTCACGCTAAGAGATGATTTGAGGCTCGGGACGGCTACCTTTGTGGCAGATAACGCCACCTGTCAGCGCGATTAGGAAGCCAGCCTGAGCAAACAGTGGCCATCTGAATCAACAAAAGATTTTGAAGAAGACGGAAAAAAATGGTTTTCTTTATCCAGACAGTAGATGAAATGGGACACCTCCGATATCTGGCGTTTCAATCGGTACCGTTCAACGTGTGTTATTTCTGCAAAGGTAAAGATAAAGCTGTATTGTATTACAGTTCTGAGTTCTCGTCTCCATTAAGTACTGTTCGACGTCGAAAATTCGTCAAAGCGCGGCTATTACTTTATCTACATTGCATCATTGTATAGCTGTGGCGTGGGTGAGAGATGGAATAGCTGCCGGAGTAAAGTTATATGTGCATCTCGGAGTCAAGTTGTTAAGTGTTCGCTTATTTCACAAAAATACGTTACGATTACTATTTTACAAAAAAAAAATGCTTTTGTGCTTATATTTTTAAAGATTCTAAAATGTATTTACACTATTTAATAAGAATAAAAACCTAACACATTTAGCCCATTAAACTCAGGAAGTGAAGAACGAATTAATAACCTACTCAGTACAAACTTCTTATAAAGTTTTATACGCTTGGTCATGTCTAGAGCCAACGGACCTACCGTGATGAAAACACCGATTCTCGTTAGATCACCGAAGTCAAGCAGCATCGGGCGCCGTTAGTACTTGGGTGGGTGATCACCTGGGAACACCGCGTGCTGTTGGCACATTTCGGGCGCGGTAGGCCGGTGGTTTGTGCCCTGGATTTGCACGCTGCCACATCTGCCGCCGTGTTCATGCGGAGTACGATCACGTTAAACATGTGGATCCGTAAGTCCTTCCGAGAGGTTGGTAGTAGGGGAAGGAGGGTACGGTCCCTGTGGATGCCTCCCCCACTGGGTTCCGGTCTAAATTGGGTGGCACTTCTCGGCCGTCCAAACAGTTACGTTACACCTTTCTGGTAGGTCGGACGGTCTGGGTCTCAACAACAACGCTTGGTCATGTTTGAGAGATGGTTAAATTGAGCATTTTTATTTCGTTGGTATTGGACATGTCTTTCCAGAAAAAAAAAAAGTGGTTCAATAGTTCTAAAATTAATATCTCCTTCTTATTTACTAAAATAAAATTTCTTATTAAATTTTTTTTATAAAAATTTGATTTTGTTCAACTATTTTGAACATAGTCAAAATGGTTACACGTCAACTTCAATAATGCATTAAATCAAGGACAGCACATCGTAGATTAAAAAGTCATTTCGTACGGTCAAAGGTACAAAATATTATAAAATATTATTAAATCACCTTTTAATCTACGATTTGTCGTCTTTGATTTAATGCATACTTTGAACAATTTTCTCCAATAGACAAATGCAATTAATTGGATACATAAAGCAAATATTTTTTCATATGCCTTACCGTTTGTTCGTTCTTACAAACAAACATAGCGTTCTGCAACTAACTCTTGTTGTCATGAACATTACGATTTAATTGTTATATTGCACAACAATTATACGTATTGTTGTTGCAAATATCTTTATACTGAAAACGTAACACGATATTTTGCCACTGAATTACGAACAAACGGCAAAACTTACAGTTATGAAATTTCGCCCTGCGCCAGGAAGTAGGAGACGAAGCCTCCCAATTTACGAAGCGAGTTTCGGATTTGGCGAAAGTAGCAAGCTGGAGGCTAAGCTTGGTGAAATTGTTCGCGAAGCGAGTTAAGAGAGTTGGTGAGCGTCAGCTAAAAAGGGAACGAAGTCCCAACGGGCGCATCACGTTCGTGGTGAGCTCCGATTAATGGGCAGAAGCAAATGGAGGGCAGAGCCCCAGGGTTTAGCGAGCATTAGTGAGTTAAGAGTTCCAGGACTGGTGAATGTCACTTAACAAGGGACGGCGTATTACGCCTGCATAATAGCAGGGCAGTAGATAAGGAAGGGGCGTTCACCGGCAGCGGCGGAGCAATGCGGAGCGCGGAGCAAAATGGCCGCCATCTTGAATTCCGTAATCCTGGACGGGGGTGTAAAAGGGGGGGGGGAGAGAATGAAAAAAGGTGGGGGTAAAAATTTTGAGAAACTTTTTTTCGGGTGGCAACGATGTCGTAGTCTTGTACGAGGGGTTGAGGGGGGGAAATAAATTTTTTGGAACGAGATTTTTTACAAGTACAGGAGAAACTTTTTTTCTGGATGGCAACACCGGCGGCGGCGGAGCAGTATCATCAGCGCCCCCTAGCGGCGAAAAGCGGAATTATCGAGGATGGAACTTCAGATTTTTTTCTAAGTACGGAAGAAACTTTTTTCAGGTTGGCAACACCAACGGTGGCGGAGCAATGCCATTAGCGCCCCCTAGTGGCGAAAATTGGAACTATCAAGGTGGAACTTAGAAATATTTTTCTGTTTCGGTTGCCATAGCAACACCTGTATGGGAGAAACTTTTTTCTGGATGGCAACACCGGCGGCGGCGGAGCAGTATCATCAGCGCCCCCTAGCGGCGAAAAGCGGAATTATCGAGGATGGAACTTCAGATTTTTTTCTAAGTACGGAAGAAACTTTTTTCAGGTTGGCAACACCAACGGTGGCGGAGCAATGCCATTAGCGCCCCCTAGTGGCGAAAATTGGAACTATCAAGGTGGAACTTAAAAATATTTTTCTGTTTCGGTTGCCATAGCAACACCTGTATGGGAGAAACTTTTTTCTGGATGGCAACACCGGCGGCGGCGGAGCAGTATCATCAGCGCCCCCTAGCGGCAGAAAGTGGAATTAAAATTGGGATTTTTCTGATAATTGGGATTTTATTTTTTTTTATTTTTCTAAATGAATTAATTAAGTACGAAATATTCGCATTTTTTTTTTTCTTTTTTTAAAATGAATTAAAGGTGTTAATGAGGATAATGAAATAAAGTAATTAAGTATATCAAGGTCTATGTTATTGCATGCTAGGAGCGTGCCAATATCCCTCCGCCAAGGACATGTTAAGGGTATACCAGCGGTATACCAAGGGGTATGCTGAAGACATGCTAAGGTCATGTCAATATCCCTCCGCCTAAGAAAAGAGTGCTTTTCCTATATCACGGTTACGAAGTGAACTGCGAGAATCTGGTAGCGTGAGATACTTGAGAATCTTGTAGGGTGTAGGGGTATGCCAAGAGGATCGAACATGAATTTTAAGAAAGTGCCGCTTTTAGCGTTTTTTTCACAAAAAGTTTTCAAAACGTTAAAAAAACAACAAAAATGTACGTTTTTTCAACAAGTTGAAGTTTTGGAGTTGTTGGATTTCTCTATGGGAATTAACATGGGTTTTCACACTTTTGCGAATTTTTTAGAAAAAAAATGTGGTTTTTCGCAAAAAAGCGGCCAAAAATGTGTTTTTTGAAAAACGCGGAATCGGCCGATTTTTTTCAAACTGTCGGATTTCTCTATGGGAATTAACATAGGTTTTCACACTTTTGCAATTTTTTGAAAGAAAATGTGCGTTTTTGCAAAAATGCGGCCAAAAAAGCGTGTTTTTAGAGTAGCAGAATCTCGGGAATCTCGGGAATCTCGAGAATCTCGGGAATCTCGAGAATCTCGGGAATCTCGGGAATTGGGTGTATAGGAGGGGTGTGTTTCTCCAGCCAGTCTTGGGGGTTTAAAATATTTGTAAAAATAAATATTTTTAATAAATATTCCCAAAAATAAATATTTTTAAATAATCGTGAAAGTGTCCAAAATACTTGAGTGTTATGAATCGTGTATTCATTTAAGTCTTAAATTTAAATAATAGCAGATACCAATGGCTGTATACATATGTTTTTACAAGTGTATACTACCATAGGAGTTTCTTTCAATCCTAACATGTTTTAAGATAAAGCCAGAGACACGGTTTTGCTTTAGAAAACCCCTGTTCGATGCCTAGAGTAAAAACGCGCAAGAAACGTAGTATTGAGGAGCCCCTATTTAAAACCGCAGAGTGCATTAAATCACGATGACAGATCTACCCCTCCCCACCTCTCGTAAATGTGGATAGTTACATCGTATGGCCAGTGCGGGAAAGATGAGGATACTACTAACAGAGCGTGGTTCTGTACCTGGATATAACTTTAGGCTATATGTCGCATTGGGCTTGGGTTTGGCCGACTGTTCAGAACGGCCCTCGCCGCTATTGTTAACATCTGTGGTGGGGGGACAGTTTTTCCGGACTGATAGAATGCTTGTGTTGTTAGATTAAAAAGACACTACTAAATATCATTGTATTCTCAGCTGGGAGAGGCTATTTTAAAGAAGTTCTTATTAAATTTTAACATGTTTTAAAAAGAATCTTTCATTCATTAGTGTTATGAATGAAAGGATGTTAATTAAATTACTTGATTAAGTATTAAATGCCTGTATACCAGGAGCATGTCAAAGACATGTCAAGGGGTATGTCAAAGCGTACCAAGGGTGTACCAAAGGAGTATGCTGAAAGCATACCAAGACCATCGTTCCTACACTATCCCTCCGCTATATCGGGGTTACGAAGTGAACTGCGAGAATCTTGTAGGGTGGGATACTTGAAAATATCGTATGATGAGGGGTATGCCAAGAGGACCGAACATGAATTTTAAGAATGTGCCGCTTTTTGCGTTTTTTTCACAAAAAGTTTTCAAAACGTTAAAAAAACAACAAAAATGTGTGTTTTTTCAACAAGTTGAAGTTTTGGAGTTGTTGGATTTCTCTATGGGAATTAACATGGGTTTTCACACTTTTGCGAAATTTTTAGAAAAAAAATGTGGTTTTTTGCAAAAATGCGGCCAAAAATGTGTTTTTTGCAAAACGCGGAATCGGCCGATTTTTTTCAAACTGTCGGATTTCTCTATGGGAATTAACATAGGTTTTCACACTTTTGCAATTTTTTGAAAGAAAATGTGCGTTTTTGCAAAAATGCGGCCAAAGAAGCGTGTTTTTAGAGTAGCAGAATTTCGGGAATCTCGGGAATCTCGAGAATCTCGAGAATCTCGGGAATTGGGTGTATGGGAGGGGGTGTGTTTCCCCAACCATTACGGTCTTAGAGTTTAAAAATAAATATTTTCAATAATCGTGAAAGTGTGCTTATGCCCAAAATACTTGAGTGTTATGAATCTCACAAGTTAATGAAAGGATGATAATTAAATAAAGTCTTAGAGTTTAAATAATAGCAGATACCAATGACTGTATGCATATGTTTTTACAAGTGTACTACTACTACCATAGGGGGTTTCTTTAAACCAACATGTTTTAATACGTGCGTTATTCTAAGAGGGAGAAACACCTAATATGGTGATACATATGACACACGCGCTCAGCACAAATCGATGGAAATAAATGGTGAGATAGTTTTTAAAGACGAGACTTTTAAATTTTTTTCTATAAATAAGGTATTTGAGGTTATTTAACGTGTGAATGAACGATACATACCAATAAAATGAGGAACTAGGCTAAGTTTACAAGTATGGGACTTTAAAGTTTTGATGTTTTAGGGGTAGAACTTGAATTTATAATTAAACATGATTTATACTAACTACTGCAAAGGGAGAAATGCATAGCGAAAGGGTTATGTGTATATATATATTATATATATATATATATATAATACATATAACCAACACCCACCGGTGGAATGCAGATCTAAGATAGTATTTTTAGGAGAAGACATGAGATTATTAAGAAAATGGAGTATTTAGAGGCATTTAAAGAGATATAAACATATGATAAGGTAACATCCATAATACACAGAACTAATATAGGACAGCGAAAGGAAAACTTTAGTATTGTTTAGAGACCGAACTTCAAATTTTTAAGTAAATGTAGGTGCTTGGAAAATTTTTAATGAACTATGTGCGATACACATGTCTCCGATCACAATGGTGGAAAAGTGATACCGGGGCAGTTTTCAAAGATGTGAGTCTAACTTTTTTTAATTAAGTGAAGAATCTACTAAATATTAGAGTGTGCTAGCGCTTACCGAGGGTTTTATGAATAATACACATAAGCAGCATATAACATTAGGAAGGGGATATTAGAAAAATTTTTAAAGATAGGACTTTAGATTTTGGAACTAAATGAGATATCAAGAAACATTTAAAGGGGATGAAAACATCTAATGAGGCGGAATGGGGGTGTACTTACCCAAGATACCCAGCACTGAAATTATTCACTAAGATAAATTTTTTTTTTAAAGTAAAGACTTTAGAAATTTCACATAAAAGGCAATTTATACTAGTTTTTAAAGAAATGAAAACGCCTAGCGAGATGACTTAGAATGAATACAACGCCGATATATATAACAGTGAAAATAAAACTTAAATATTGTTTAAAGACTGCACTTCAAATTTCAAAGTAAATGTACATACCCAGAAACTTTTAATGGACTAGTATTATACACATACTCGATATAACAGTTAAATGATGAACTAAGAATAATTTATAAGTATGTAACTTTGAATTTTTTTAGTTAAATAGGGATTTCAGCTAATTTTTAGAGGGATAGAAAGGTATACTAAAGGGTGTACAACAAATTTTTAGAAGGGACTTAGGAAATTTGCTAGCTAAATAGGGATTTCCACTACTTTTTAAAGGGATATAAAGACATACTAAAGGGTATACAGCAAATTTTTAGAGGGGACTTTGAGAATTTTTTAGCTAAATAGGGATTTCTACTAACTTTTAAGGAATAGTAACACGTACTGAAGAGTATAGAGCGTAATCATTACTAACACCTAGTGCTAAAATGAGGAATTAGAGTAATATTTTGGGGATGGGACTTTAGATTTTTAAGTAAATGTTATGTTTAAAAACTTTTAAAGTAGCATAAATACCTACTAAGATGACATATGCGATACACATAGCCAATACATAGTTATTAAATAGGGAAAAGCTAAGATGGCTTTTTAGAATAACACCTAAAATTTTTTCTAACTAAGCGCAATATATCAACACTTAAAGCGGACGAATACGAAGATTCAGACGGCATGTGTGATACACATCGCGGGCACATAATAGTTAAATCTTAATTTAAGTAAGTTTTTAAGGATAGAACTATGAATTTTTTGGGTAAATGAGATGTTTAAGAACATTTAAAGAGTCAAAAACACCTAATAAGGCGGTATGAGATGATTTCATCATCATCAGATAACAGCGAAATGGGGATACTACAAATATTTTAAAGGGGAATCCTTAAAATTTCTAAGTAAATAACCTTTAAAGGGGTGAAAAATATATAGTGAAGTTGTGTAGATAATACAGATCATCGACATTCTAAAACAGACAAGACATGTCTATACAAGATAAAAAATGTTGTACGTTAATATAAACATACATTATTCTATGTAGCAATGTAATACATACCCCAAGATTTATATAAAGTAATTGCGAATACATTATACCAATCCCATCAGAAATCAGCTAAAATAATAAAATTACCAAGCTGAATAATATATCTAGGTACTAAAACCCCAACAAACTACATTAAATTGATAAAAATCTTAACTAAATAAAATAATGAAGCTGTAACATACTATAAAAATACTAAGTTTAATAAAATAATAGAATAAAATCATATTAAAGCAAGTACTTACATGTTCAATCCGACTCAAAATGCTACATTAGGTGTAGGCCGATGAATAATGACAGATATATCATCTCCAGCTTTACCAACTTAAACCGACATATTCCCAGAGCAACTTGAAACGCGTCTTGACAGCACGAAATCCACAGCAGAAGTGATAAAATCGATACTTCAACGACACCCCCTACACGACAAGGTCACATCATGGTTACAGTTAAACCATGGTATAAAATATAATCACATGTTAAAAAATAATAGATTTTAGTAAAATAATTAAAGAAAATCCCTCTGTGATTATGAATAACCTGTCTATATTTACCGTGTGTGTGTGTGTGTGTGTGTGTGTGTGGGTGGGTGGGTGCGTGTGCGTATGTGTGTGTGTGTGTGTGTGTGTGTGTGTGTGTGTGTGTGTGTGTGTGTGTGTGTAATTATACCTTAAAAAGCTATATATCTGTAGTATCCCAACGGATACTAATATTTGTCTTACACATTTAGTTAAAACTTTTTTTTAATTACACTTAAAATAAGTGCAACTGAAATAAAATTTTTCTAAGTTTGAAAAACAAATATTAGTATCCGTTGAGATACTACAGATATATAGCTTTTTAAGGTATAATTACACACACACACACACACACACACACACACACACACACACACACACACACACACATACGCACACGCACCCACCCACACACACACACACACACACACACACACACACACACACGGTAAATATAGACAGGTTATTCATAATCACAGAGGGATTTTCTTTAATTATTTTACTAAAATCTATTATTTTTTAACATGTGATTATATTTTATACCATGGTTTAACTGTAACCATGATGTGACCTTGTCGTGTAGGGGGTGTCGTTGAAGTATCGATTTTATCACTTCTGCTGTGGATTTCGTGCTGTCAAGACGCGTTTCAAGTTGCTCTGGGAATATGTCGGTTTAAGTTGGTAAAGCTGGAGATGATATATCTGTCATTATTCATCGGCCTACACCTAATGTAGCATTTTGAGTCGGATTGAACATGTAAGTACTTGCTTTAATATGATTTTATTCTATTATTTTATTAAACTTAGTATTTTTATAGTATGTTACAGCTTCATTATTTTATTTAGTTAAGATTTTTATCAATTTAATGTAGTTTGTTGGGGTTTTAGTACCTAGATATATTATTCAGCTTGGTAATTTTATTATTTTAGCTGATTTCTGATGGGATTGGTATAATGTATTCGCAATTACTTTATATAAATCTTGGGGTATGTATTACATTGCTACATAGAATAATGTATGTTTATATTAACGTACAACATTTTTTATCTTGTATAGACATGTCTTGTCTGTTTTAGAATGTCGATGATCTGTATTATCTACACAACTTCACTATATATTTTTCACCCCTTTAAAGGTTATTTACTTAGAAATTTTAAGGATTCCCCTTTAAAATATTTGTAGTATCCCCATTTCGCTGTTATCTGATGATGATGAAATCATCTCATACCGCCTTATTAGGTGTTTTTGACTCTTTAAATGTTCTTAAACATCTCATTTACCCAAAAAATTCATAGTTCTATCCTTAAAAACTTACTTAAATTAAGATTTAACTATTATGTGCCCGCGATGTGTATCACACATGCCGTCTGAATCTTCGTATTCGTCCGCTTTAAGTGTTGATATATTGCGCTTAGTTAGAAAAAATTTTAGGTGTTATTCTAAAAAGCCATCTTAGCTTTTCCCTATTTAATAACTATGTATTGGCTATGTGTATCGCATATGTCATCTTAGTAGGTATTTATGCTACTTTAAAAGTTTTTAAACATAACATTTACTTAAAAATCTAAAGTCCCATCCCCAAAATATTACTCTAATTCCTCATTTTAGCACTAGGTGTTAGTAATGATTACGCTCTATACTCTTCAGTACGTGTTACTATTCCTTAAAAGTTAGTAGAAATCCCTATTTAGCTAAAAAATTCTCAAAGTCCCCTCTAAAAATTTGCTGTATACCCTTTAGTATGTCTTTATATCCCTTTAAAAAGTAGTGGAAATCCCTATTTAGCTAGCAAATTTCCTAAGTCCCTTCTAAAAATTTGTTGTACACCCTTTAGTATACCTTTCTATCCCTCTAAAAATTAGCTGAAATCCCTATTTAACTAAAAAAATTCAAAGTTACATACTTATAAATTATTCTTAGTTCATCATTTAACTGTTATATCGAGTATGTGTATAATACTAGTCCATTAAAAGTTTCTGGGTATGTACATTTACTTTGAAATTTGAAGTGCAGTCTTTAAACAATATTTAAGTTTTATTTTCACTGTTATATATATCGGCGTTGTATTCATTCTAAGTCATCTCGCTAGGCGTTTTCATTTCTTTAAAAACTAGTATAAATTGCCTTTTATGTGAAATTTCTAAAGTCTTTACTTTAAAAAAAAAATTTATCTTAGTGAATAATTTCAGTGCTGGGTATCTTGGGTAAGTACACCCCCATTCCGCCTCATTAGATGTTTTCATCCCCTTTAAATGTTTCTTGATATCTCATTTAGTTCCAAAATCTAAAGTCCTATCTTTAAAAATTTTTCTAATATCCCCTTCCTAATGTTATATGCTGCTTATGTGTATTATTCATAAAACCCTCGGTAAGCGCTAGCACACTCTAATATTTAGTAGATTCTTCACTTAATTAAAAAAAGTTAGACTCACATCTTTGAAAACTGCCCCGGTATCACTTTTCCACCATTGTGATCGGAGACATGTGTATCGCACATAGTTCATTAAAAATTTTCCAAGCACCTACATTTACTTAAAAATTTGAAGTTCGGTCTCTAAACAATACTAAAGTTTTCCTTTCGCTGTCCTATATTAGTTCTGTGTATTATGGATGTTACCTTATCATATGTTTATATCTCTTTAAATGCCTCTAAATACTCCATTTTCTTAAGAATCTCATGTCTTCTCCTAAAAATACTATCTTAGATCTGCATTCCACCGGTGGGTGTTGGTTATATGTATTATATATATATATATATATAATATATATATACACATAACCCTTTCGCTATGCATTTCTCCCTTTGCAGTAGTTAGTATAAATCATGTTTAATTATAAATTCAAGTTCTACCCCTAAAACATCAAAACTTTAAAGTCCCATACTTGTAAACTTAGCCTAGTTCCTCATTTTATTGGTATGTATCGTTCATTCACACGTTAAATAACCTCAAATACCTTATTTATAGAAAAAAATTTAAAAGTCTCGTCTTTAAAAACTATCTCACCATTTATTTCCATCGATTTGTGCTGAGCGCGTGTGTCATATGTATCACCATATTAGGTGTTTCTCCCTCTTAGAATAACGCACGTATTAAAACATGTTGGTTTAAAGAAACCCCCTATGGTAGTAGTAGTACACTTGTAAAAACATATGCATACAGTCATTGGTATCTGCTATTATTTAAACTCTAAGACTTTATTTAATTATCATCCTTTCATTAACTTGTGAGATTCATAACACTCAAGTATTTTGGGCATAAGCACACTTTCACGATTATTGAAAATATTTATTTTTAAACTCTAAGACCGTAATGGTTGGGGAAACACACCCCCTCCCATACACCCAATTCCCGAGATTCTCGAGATTCTCGAGATTCCCGAGATTCCCGAAATTCTGCTACTCTAAAAACACGCTTCTTTGGCCGCATTTTTGCAAAAACGCACATTTTCTTTCAAAAAATTGCAAAAGTGTGAAAACCTATGTTAATTCCCATAGAGAAATCCGACAGTTTGAAAAAAATCGGCCGATTCCGCGTTTTGCAAAAAACACATTTTTGGCCGCATTTTTGCAAAAAACCACATTTTTTTTCTAAAAATTTCGCAAAAGTGTGAAAACCCATGTTAATTCCCATAGAGAAATCCAACAACTCCAAAACTTCAACTTGTTGAAAAAACACACATTTTTGTTGTTTTTTTAACGTTTTGAAAACTTTTTGTGAAAAAAACGCAAAAAGCGGCACATTCTTAAAATTCATGTTCGGTCCTCTTGGCATACCCCTCATCATACGATATTTTCAAGTATCCCACCCTACAAGATTCTCGCAGTTCACTTCGTAACCCCGATATAGCGGAGGGATAGTGTAGGAACGATGGTCTTGGTATGCTTTCAGCATACTCCTTTGGTACACCCTTGGTACGCTTTGACATACCCCTTGACATGTCTTTGACATGCTCCTGGTATACAGGCATTTAATACTTAATCAAGTAATTTAATTAACATCCTTTCATTCATAACACTAATGAATGAAAGATTCTTTTTAAAACATGTTAAAATTTAATAAGAACTTCTTTAAAATAGCCTCTCCCAGCTGAGAATACAATGATATTTAGTAGTGTCTTTTTAATCTAACAACACAAGCATTCTATCAGTCCGGAAAAACTGTCCCCCCACCACAGATGTTAACAATAGCGGCGAGGGCCGTTCTGAACAGTCGGCCAAACCCAAGCCCAATGCGACATATAGCCTAAAGTTATATCCAGGTACAGAACCACGCTCTGTTAGTAGTATCCTTATCTTTCCCGCACTGGCCATACGATGTAACTATCCACATTTACGAGAGGTGGGGAGGGGTAGATCTGTCATCGTGATTTAATGCACTCTGCGGTTTTAAATAGGGGCTCCTCAATACTACGTTTCTTGCGCGTTTTTACTCTAGGCATCGAACAGGGGTTTTCTAAAGCAAAACCGTGTCTCTGGCTTTATCTTAAAACATGTTAGGATTGAAAGAAACTCCTATGGTAGTATACACTTGTAAAAACATATGTATACAGCCATTGGTATCTGCTATTATTTAAATTTAAGACTTAAATGAATACACGATTCATAACACTCAAGTATTTTGGACACTTTCACGATTATTTAAAAATATTTATTTTTGGGAATATTTATTAAAAATATTTATTTTTACAAATATTTTAAACCCCCAAGACTGGCTGGAGAAACACACCCCTCCTATACACCCAATTCCCGAGATTCCCGAGATTCTCGAGATTCCCGAGATTCTCGAGATTCCCGAGATTCCCGAGATTCTGCTACTCTAAAAACACGCTTTTTTGGCCGCATTTTTGCAAAAACGCACATTTTCTTTCAAAAAATTGCAAAAGTGTGAAAACCTATGTTAATTCCCATAGAGAAATCCGACAGTTTGAAAAAAATCGGCCGATTCCGCGTTTTTCAAAAAACACATTTTTGGCCGCTTTTTTGCGAAAAACCACATTTTTTTTCTAAAAAATTCGCAAAAGTGTGAAAACCCATGTTAATTCCCATAGAGAAGTCCAACAACTCCAAAACTTCAACTTGTTGAAAAAACGTACATTTTTGTTGTTTTTTTAACGTTTTGAAAACTTTTTGTGAAAAAAACGCTAAAAGCGGCACTTTCTTAAAATTCATGTTCGATCCTCTTGGCATACCCCTACACCCTACAAGATTCTCAAGTATCTCACGCTACCAGATTCTCGCAGTTCACTTCGTAACCGTGATATAGGAAAAGCACTCTTTTCTTAGGCGGAGGGATATTGACATGACCTTAGCATGTCTTCAGCATACCCCTTGGTATACCGCTGGTATACCCTTAACATGTCCTTGGCGGAGGGATATTGGCACGCTCCTAGCATGCAATAACATAGACCTTGATATACTTAATTACTTTATTTCATTATCCTCATTAACACCTTTAATTCATTTTAAAAAAAGAAAAAAAAAATGCGAATATTTCGTACTTAATTAATTCATTTAGAAAAATAAAAAAAAATAAAATCCCAATTATCAGAAAAATCCCAATTTTAATTCCACTTTCTGCCGCTAGGGGGCGCTGATGATACTGCTCCGCCGCCGCCGGTGTTGCCATCCAGAAAAAAGTTTCTCCCATACAGGTGTTGCTATGGCAACCGAAACAGAAAAATATTTTTAAGTTCCACCTTGATAGTTCCAATTTTCGCCACTAGGGGGCGCTAATGGCATTGCTCCGCCACCGTTGGTGTTGCCAACCTGAAAAAAGTTTCTTCCGTACTTAGAAAAAAATCTGAAGTTCCATCCTCGATAATTCCGCTTTTCGCCGCTAGGGGGCGCTGATGATACTGCTCCGCCGCCGCCGGTGTTGCCATCCAGAAAAAAGTTTCTCCCATACAGGTGTTGCTATGGCAACCGAAACAGAAAAATATTTCTAAGTTCCACCTTGATAGTTCCAATTTTCGCCACTAGGGGGCGCTAATGGCATTGCTCCGCCACCGTTGGTGTTGCCAACCTGAAAAAAGTTTCTTCCGTACTTAGAAAAAAATCTGAAGTTCCATCCTCGATAATTCCGCTTTTCGCCGCTAGGGGGCGCTGATGATACTGCTCCGCCGCCGCCGGTGTTGCCATCCAGAAAAAAGTTTCTCCTGTACTTGTAAAAAATCTCGTTCCAAAAAATTTATTTCCCCCCCTCAACCCCTCGTACAAGACTACGACATCGTTGCCACCCGAAAAAAAGTTTCTCAAAATTTTTACCCCCACCTTTTTTCATTCTCTCCCCCCCCCCCTTTTACACCCCCGTCCAGGATTACGGAATTCAAGATGGCGGCCATTTTGCTCCGCGCTCCGCATTGCTCCGCCGCTGCCGGTGAACGCCCCTTCCTTATCTACTCAGGGCGCATGAAAATTCTCTCGAAGCGAGCGTGATCGACCCAACTCGCAAACCGAGTTACGGGTGTTGGCGAGCGTAACGAGCATCGGGCGGAGTCCCCTAGTGTTTTAAAATATTACAAAAGCAGATATTTTGGTTGTAACATTTAAAAGCGAATGGCATTTATAGGATGATCCCATTCACCCTTCTTGATAACCATTCGACACAAAAAAAAACATAAAATTATGCCCAGTTTTAAATGCCATCGCTTCCTGAGTTATTTTCCTAAATTTGACAGCAATTTCCTTATATGTATACTTTGTACTTCGGATACTGTATTTGTATAACGCTTGCACTTATATTCTTCTTAGAAACTGACTCAGATCGAATCCGGACTTCTACTTTTATGCTCAATATGATATCAACTACACCATCTCGACCCAAATACAAAATGATGCATTGCGTGACTTAAACCCCTCTTCTCCGGCACCACACCCTATTTTCTGCCCAATTATACTACCATCTACAACACTCTGTTCGAGAAATTATCTTTAAATACGTGATAGTACAGTAAAAAGTTAAAACAAGTTATCTTCTTCTTCGACTTAGACCGTCCAACCTGCCCGTTTAACGGGATCGTATTCCACGTGAAGTACTCTACTGATCGTACTCCACGGCAGTTTGGGCAGTGGCTAGAATCGAACTCGGGTCGTCAGAGTGCTATCCCCGAGCGCTAGCCACTGGGCTGTAGCGCCCCCTAAAAGTTATCTGGTTTTTTTTTTATCCATAGAGGTACGTGGCGTATCACGCAAGTATTATTATTATTATTATTATTATTATTATTGTTATTGTTATTGTTATTATTGTTATTATTACCCAGACCGCTCAACTCACCCTAAAAGTATAGAGCAGTTAACAGGCACGTATTTAAGATGTACGCAAGTATTTAAGTCATCCTTTAAGTATTAAATTTCCGGCAGATTAACCAAGCCAAGCAGTCGGCAACTCTGGAGTGAAATCGCCCTCAATTATCCCTCACCCAACTTCCCTTTTTTAACTTCTTAATATATTTTGAGAAAAACTTCGGAATTCCCGATGCTGTGGAAGAATTCTACGCATCGCAGAACTCTTTGTTGTGACCGTGGTCCAAAAATAGAGAAGCCGCATGCAGGAATGCTCCATCATTCCAAGACTCATTCTTGTGGATCTTCCGCCCTTTCTCTTCTGTGAAAAATCCATATTATATGCATGATTCCGGTTCAAATGAGTGATGGATAATGGTCTCTTTTTAGTTTATTACGCAGGATTTCTTATATTTATAATTTCAGCACAATACAGATTACAGGGTTATCCAGGGGAGAGTATTGAAAGGAGTTTTAAAAGTTGGAACTCGAGATTTCAACGGATTGACAAGTTTTGAGTACGCTAAAATAAGAATTCATTATTTTCAGCGTAATGGTTGTGTGCATGGGTCTGTCTGATCAATGTGAAAAATCCATGTAAAAAATATAAAATCCATATAAAAAAATCCAATATAAAAAATTCATACAATATATATATATATAAACAATAATAAGAAAATCCAATGTGAAAAATTCATGTAAAAAATATATATATATATAAAAGCAATATAAAAAAAATCCAATGTGAAAAATCCTTACCCTAGTTTGAAAATTATCCGACACAATTTCCGGAAATTGTGTAGTTCAGTCATTTATGGGTTCAGGTGACGCCCAGGCTGTAAAGTGGATAGCGTCTTCGGCTGCTGTCAGATGGGCTCGAGTTCGAATTCCGAGTACGGCATGGATGTTTATTGAGGCAAGTCAGTCTTCCGCCTTCTGGGTCCTCGTCTAAATGTGAAGCTGCACCCCTTCCGAACTTCGTCAGTGATGCTTGTTTGTAATAAACTGTTCTCCCGTCTCGTGTGTCTTTCTTCGTTCTATCCTGCATCACTGGTCCTGTATCGGCTGTACTGAAACAGGAGGTCATTAGAAACAACAACACATGGGTTCAGGTGCCGATTCAATTTGATACGACTCGGAAAAATACCATGGGTCATTTTTTTCGAAAGCGTCCGAAAAAATCAACAAAATTTGAAATAAGAAACATGTCTCAATAATTCTGTTTCTTATACTTGGGGCAAGTTGGCGCCCTTTTACGAGGCTTCAAAATTCAAATGAAAAAAGAATTATTTTAAAATTTCAATTAAGTATCCATTTCATGCATTATTTTATGCAATAAAGGTAAATATATTATGAAGGAAAGCAAAAATGAATTTGAGTCTATAAGGAAAGTGATGCGGTACCCCTATCCGATATTTCACTTTCTGATAGGATAATAAAAAATGTAGGTTCGTGGTAGTACACGACATTCGTTTACAGCAGACACGCCCATAAGGGGAGTCGAACACCAATCGATGGGGGGTGTCGAAGGAATCCGTATCTCCAATTATTTTTTGGGATGGAAAAGACGAAAAATTCAGAGAAGAAGAAAAAATCTGATGTGGGCAGCACATGACTTTCCCTGCAGACTTATATCCATGATCGCTTTACTTAATATCAATTTAATTCACGTTTAATTTAATGTTCGTTCTCATTTGGTAACTGCACTTATTTTCAAAGGTGGCGTAGAGAAAATACGAAAGAACTAAAATATCTCGAGAACGGCTAGTCCTAATATAATGGGGTTGATCTTATAATTTTCTTCGTTAAAAATTACGTATTAAACAAACATTTAATGAATATATTTGAGCATACGTATTTTTATTTCAGATTTTGGCGATTTTTGTGGACCATTTTGAAAACAAAAGGCAGGTTATTCTTTCCGAATCATACCAAAATCTAATCAGCACCAGGCTGTCCCACAAATGACTTGTCTACCGAATTTTGTGAAATTCGGTCCATTAGTTTTTCAGCTAGAGTGGATACAAGCTTTTGTGGGCCATTTCGCAAAAAAGGCGGGTTCTTTTATCTAAAATCGTGCCCAAAACTAATCAGCACCAGATTCGCCCACAAGTGACTTACCTACCAAATTTTATGAAATTCAGTCCATTAGTTTTTTAGTTAGGATGGATACAAAATCTGCACAGACAGACACACACACAGCCGTCAAGCTAAAAATAGTTTTTTCGTATTCTAGAGGTCTCGAAACGTGTAGATCCGTCGAAAACTCGAGTTGCGATTTTCGGCATAATTCCAATACTTTCCCTATACATTACCATGTATTGCTGGGAAAGTAATAAAAAAGGAAGGGCTCGTGATAAGTGTTTGTAGGGGTCTCACCATTCCTATGGACGGTCCCGTTCACAGATATAAATTCATTTATTTTTCTACTTAACAAGGGGGCTCCGCCCCCTGCTCGCCAACCCCCGTAACTCGCTTCACGAGTATAACTGCACTGTAATTCTTTTTATACGATCGAGCAAGGTCACTATACTAGAGATAGACCTCACGTGTACACTCACGAACTTTACCGTACTGTATTTCTTATAGATTTTCTTAGCAACCCCGTTCACCCTGTAGTGTAGGGGAAGTGAAAATGTCACGCTTTTCAAGCATTCGGAGACTTTCCATTTTTACATCTTCTCTCACCCGCTCCACTTATTAACTTCTGAATATATTTAGAAGAAAAACTCTTCGGGAATGTGAGCGGCTGTCGAGGAATTGTACGCATGGCGGCGCCCCCTGTTCTGCCTGACCACAGGCCCCCCCTAAAAATAGAAGGCCCGCATGCAGGAATGCGCCCCAGCCATTTCGTGCTCGGAAAACTGTTTATGGAATGCTCGATTCATGCTTTCCTGGTTTGCGTGAAAAATTCATCTCCTATGCATGGTTTGGGTTAAAGATTTAGACAGATGTATTGCAGAACTGACTCTTCCAGACTTTCTTCTTTTATGCTTTTTCATGCTATAATAGAGGTATTGTAAAATGAGGGCAAACCTTTTTACTTTCCCTGCAATACATGGTAATGTATAGGGAAAGTATTGGAATCATGTCGAAAATCGCAACTCGAGTTTTCGACGGATCTACACGTTTCGAGCCCTCTAGAATACGAAAAAACTATATTTTTAGCGTGACGTCTGTGTGTGTGTCTGTGTGTCTGTCTGTGTGTCTGTCTGAGCAGATTTTGCATCCACTCTAACTAAAAACCTAATGGACCGAATTTCATAACATTTGGTAGGTATGTCACTTGTGGGCAAATCTGGTGCTGATTAATTTTGGGTACGATTCGGGATAAAAGAACCCGCCTTTTTGTGCGAAATGGCCCACAAAAGTTTATATCCACTGTAGTTGAAACATTAATGGACCGAATTTCACAAAATTCGGTAGATAAGTCACTTGTGGAACATTCTGGTGCTGATTAGATTTTGGTACGATTCGAAAAAACATAACCTGCCTTTTTTTGCAAAATGACTCTCAAAAATCGCCAAAATCTAAAATAAAAAACTACATATGCTCAAATATATCCAGTAAATGCTTCTTTAATACGTAATTTTTAACGAAGAAAAGAATAAGTCCATCCCCAATACACTAGGACTAGCCGTTCTCGAGATATTTTAGTTTTTTCGTATTTTCTCTACGCCACCTTTGAAAATAAGTCGAGTTATCAAATGAGAACGAAAATTGAATTAAAATTGAATTAAATTTAATTAAAATTAAGAGAACGTGAATATAAGACTGCAGGGAAAATCATGTGCTGCTCACATCAGATTTTTACTTTCCCTGCAATACATGGTAATGTATAGGGAAAGTATTGGAATCATACCGAAAATCGCAACTCGAGTTTTCGACGGATCTACACGTTTCGAGACCTCTAGAATACGAAAAAACTATTTTTAGCGTGCCGTCTGTGTGTGTTTCTGTGTGTCTATCTGTGAGTCTGTGTGTCTGTGCAATGTATGTATCCACTCTAACTAAGAAACTAATAGACCGAATTTCATAAAATTTGGTAGGTTAGTCACTTGTAGGCGAATCTGGTGCTGATTAGTTTCGGGTACGATTCGGGATAAAAGAACCCTCCTTATTTTGCGAAATGGGCCACCAAAATCGCCAAAATCTAAAATAAAATGACGTATGTGTGTGGGTGTCTGTTTATCTGTGTGTCTGCCTCTCTGTGTGTCTGTCTGTCTGTCCGTGTGTCTATGTATCTGTGTGTCTGTCTGTGCAATGTATGTATCCACTCTAGCTGAAAAACGAATGGACCAAATTTCACAAAATCTGGTAAATAAGTCACTTGTTGGTTACCCTGGTGCTGATTAGATTTTGGTACGATTCGGAAAAAAGTAACTTGCCTTTTTTTGCAAAATGAACCACCAAAATCGCCAAAATCTAAAAAAAAAACTACATATGCTCAAATATATCCATTTAATGCTTGTTTCATACGTAATTTTTAACGAAGAAAAGAATAAGACCAACCCCATTACACTAGGACTAGCTGTTCTCGAGATACTTGAGTTTTTCGTATTTTCTCTACGCCAACTTTGAAAATAAGTTCACTTACCAATAGAGAACGAAAATTGAATAAGTGAAATAAATTTAATTAAAATAAATAGAACGTGGATATAAGTCTGCAGGGAAAGTCATGTGCTGCCCACATCATATTTTCCGATTTTCAGATGAGATATTCAGATACTTTCCCTACAATACATGGTAATGTGTAGGGAAAGTATTGGAATCATGCCGAAAATCACAACTCGAGTTTTTGACGGATCTACACGTTTCGAGACTTCTAGAATACGAAAAAACTATTTTTTGCGTGACGTCTGTGTTTGTGTCTGTCTGTGTGTCTATCTCTCTGTCCAATGTATGTATCCACTCAAACTAAAAAACTAATGGGCCGAATTTCATAAAATTTGGTATGTAAGTCACTCGGGTGAAACCCTGGTGTTGATTAGCCTTTGGTAGGATTCCTGAAAACGGAACCAGTCTTCTTTTGCGAAAAGGTCCGTAAAAATTCCATGTATCCACACTAGCTAAATTACTAATTTACCAAATTTCACAAAATTTGGTAGATAAGTTAGTTACTTGTGGGACACTCTGGTACCGATTAGATTTTGGTACGATTTGCGAAAGAACAACCTGCCTTTTTTTACGAAATGGACCACAAAAATCACAAAAAAAGACTACGTATACTAAAATATATCAATTAAATTCTTGTTTTATACACAAATTTTACAAGGAAAAGAATATAACACACTCCATTATACTTTAGGACTAACCGTTCTCAAGATAATTGAGATTTCTTGCATTTTTGTTACGCCGCTATCGGAAAAATGTCCAATTACCAAATAAAAACAGAAATTGAATTAAAAATGCAAATTTGGTGTTATTTGGTGCAACTAAACTCAGTCTAAGCAATTATTAAGGAAATCAGGAAAATATGAAGTTGAGTCTGCAGAGAAAGTCATGTGCTGCTCACATCAGATTTTTACTTTTCCTGCAATACATGGTAATGTATAGGGAAAGTATTGGAATCATGCCGAAAATCGCAGCTCGAGTTTTTGACGGATCTACACGTTTTGAAACCTCTAGAATACGAAAAAACTATTTTTAGCCTGACGTCTGTGTGTTTGTCTGTGCAATGTATGTATTCACTCTAACTCAAAAACTGATGTACTGAATTTCATAAAATTTGGTAGGTAAATCACTTGAGTATGACCCTGGTGCTGATTATTTTTTGGTATGATTCGTAAAAACAGAACTCGCCTTTTTTCGCGAAATGGCCTGTAAAAATTTAAATATCCACTCTAGCTAAAATACTAATTGACCATATTTCACAAAATTTGGTAGATAAGTTACTTGTACGATACTCTGATGCTGATTAGATTTTGGTATTATTCGAAAAAGAACAACCAGCCTTTTTTTATGAAATGGCCCTCAAAAATCGCCAAAATCTAAAAAAAAGCTACGTATGTTCAAATATATCAATTAAATGCTTTTTTATACGTAATTTTTGATGAGAAAAAGAATAAGAACAACTCTATTACTCTAGGACTAACCGTTCTCGAGATATTTGAGATTTTTACCATTTAGTTATGGCACTTTTAGAAAAATGTCCAATTACCAAATAAAAACAGAAATTGAATTAAAAATGCAAATATAGTGTTATTTTATGCAATTAAACTCAATTTAATGAATTATTAAAGAAATAAAGAAAAAATGAATTTGAGTCTGCAGGGAAAGTCATGTGCTGCCCACATCAGATTTTTACTTTCCCTGCAACACATGGTAATGTATAGGGAAAGTATTGGAATCATGTCGAAAGTCACAACTCGAGTTTTCGACGGATCTACACGTTTTGAGACCTCTAGAATACGAAAAAACTATTTTTAGCCTTGCGTCTGTGTGTGTGTTTGTCTGTGTGTCTGTCTGTTTGCGTGTTTATCTGTCTGTCTGTCTGTGTGTGTGTCTGTGTGTGTGTCTGTGTGTTTGTACAATGTATGTATCCATTTTAATTCAAAAACTAATGAACCGAATTTCATAAAATTTGATAGGTAAGTCACATGGATGTGACCCTGGTGATGATTAGTTTTTGATACGATTCGTAAAAACAGAACCCGCCTTTTTTTGCGAAATGACCCGTAAAAATTTCATTTGTCCGCTCTAGTAAAATACTAATTGACCAAATTTCACAAAATTTGGTAGCTAAGTTACGTTACTTGTTGGATACTCTGATGCTGATTAGAATTTGGGACGATTCGGAAAAGAAGAACCCGCCTTTTTTTACGAAATGTCTCGCAAAAATCACCAAAATCTGAAAAAGAAAAGACTACTTATTCGAAACGAATATGCAGTAAAAAAACGAATTGAATTTAATATCAGAAAATTTTCCATATTATTTTCTGCAATTAAACCCAATTTAATGCATAATGAAATAAAAAATTACAGAATGAATTCGAATCTGCAGGGAAAGTCATGTGTTGCTCACATCAGATTTTTTTTTTTGCTAATTTTACAAGATAGAAATTGAAAAATCTGTATCATTGGTCCAAATGATCACAATTATAGAATGTTTCTCTTCATTTTAAAGGGCTTGAAAAAAGTGTTTTGATTAATATTAAATATGACAATGTACCCCCCCCCTCTTCCCTCCATGAGGGACTAATGACACGTCACAAACACAGAAATTATATCGCGGCTATTTTTAATGGTGTTGATTAAATCCTGGGGCCGTTTGCGTTACCCTTCATGACAAGTCATTCTGGAGCCATTTTCCAGCAAGATAAAGCCACGCCACATACGGCCACTGCGGTTGATACTATTCCTTGGTCAGCAAGGTCACCTTGGTCAGTAAGGTCACCGAGCATGTATGGGACATGCTAGGCTGCCAGATTCGGGTGCCGCGAAATGTAGCAGATCTAGAGCAACTATTGAGGAATGCCTAGCAGAATGTATCGTATTCAACAACGAACCCATCGCATTCAACAACAACCCCATTCAACAACGAACTCGACCTGTAAAATATCATTTTACACTCTATATCCACATTTGAAAAAATTCAGTCCAGCTTAAAAGGAGTTATCGTTGGACCTAATATGTCAGAAAAAGTGCATGGCGTAGCACTCCCAATTTTTATCCGACTGCGTCCAACAACGAACTCAACCTGTATAACATCAACTTACATCTTATACCCTCCCCCCTCTTTAAAAAAATCTGATGTGGGCAGCACATGACTTTCCTTATATAATGCAATGAATTTACTACTTTTACAGCAAAAAAAAAATAGGTTATTCTTATAGTAAATACTTATATTCTTTCTTAGGCATTAAATTTTCGTCAATTAGTCGTCATTTTCATTGATTTAGCGTCATTTTTATCCTTTTGGCGACATTTTCGTTAATTTGGCAACATTTAAAAATATCGTCAAGTTGGCGACATTCCGCTAAATTCGTCACCCAAATCTCGCTAAGCGTTATGGAAGGAGAATTAAGTTATTCTTATAGCAGATAAATGACTATTGGCGTTCAAATACAAAAGTATTACTCAAAGTGTCTTTTTTCATGAATGGAACGAGCTAGCTCCACGAGAATGATGTCACCCAATTTATCGCATGATATTACATATGAAAAGTGAACATGTTTCTCAACAGTTAATATATATTTTTTTAATTTATGGGATTTTTTGATAAATTTATGTGAAAAATGTGCAATATCTCGAGAACGGTTTATTCTAGCGTTCTAAAGTTTATGTTAATCGTTTTCTAAGGAAAAATTACATAAGAAATGTCTGTTTGCGTAACTTTATTAAAGCTTTTGATTTTTTAATGATTTTTTCAAAATTTCACTTGAATATTTAGGGGGGTTCTGAACATTCGATTACGTTTAAAAACAATAAGCTTCCAGTATTCACGGATTGTGATTTTTGTACCAGATTTCATTCGAATGGCTCCATTCGTTCGTGAGATATCGTCTCCACAGACTTACTGACACACACACACACACACACACACACACACACACACACACACACACACACACACACACACAGACATCACAGAACGTGCTCTCCCGTCGAAAACTCGAATTCGAATTTTCGACCCCGTCACAATACTTTCCTTATACATTATGTATATAAGGAAAGTAAAAATGGCTAAGTTTTAGGGGTTCTTATCCGACTAAGTAGGTAAACAGACAGAAGCAAATTACATTCAAAGTAAGAAACTTGGTCATTTCATTTCCTGGCTTCAATAACAATTAACTGGGGTGTGACTCAACTCAACTTTCTCATACCATAATTTTACTTTTTTCAAATTTTACAAGAAAAAACTTGAAAAATCGATATCGTGGGTTCAAATGATTACAACTCTATAATGTTATCCTTCGCTTTAAACGGCTTGAAAAAATATTTGGATTGATACCATACCTGACAATGTACCTCTCTTGAGAGTAACCCCCCCCCCACACACACACACACACACACACATACATACCGAGGTGAGATAATGACGGCACGAACACAAAAATTGTATCACGGCTATTTTTCACAACATTGATTGAAACTATTCAGTCCCGTGATCATTGAGCCATAAATAAACATTTTTTTAGACATGATGATGTCACATTTTGTCCTCTGCTGGCAAGTTAAAAAATTATAAAAGTTAGAATAAAATTCACAGTTTTCTCTCGAATTAAAATAAAAAAAATCTATCTAGTTCTAGAGTTATTGATAACAAAGGAGGATACAAAGTTTTGTGAAAATCCATTGATATTTGTGGCTGCTATCGTGTTACACAAGAAATCGACCACACACATACAGACAGGCATACAGACGGACACCACTCTAAAAGTAGTCAAAACGTGTGCAGAATGTCTTAAAACATACATTGGCATCAAAACCTCGAATTCGAAAATTTTCGTGACAACAATACTTTCTCTATACTATATGACATAGTATGAGAAGGCAAAAATAAAACTCCTATGAATGAAACACTTGAAAATGCAATGGATACACATCCAGAAAATTGAAAACCATTTTTTCAGCCACTTTAAAACTATTTTCATGATCTATGGTTTCATACATTACATCTATGGTTTATAGAAAGGGTCTCCGAACTGCAACCCACGGACCGCAGACATATGGCCCGCGGACACTTTGACAAAATATTTTCAATAGCTAATACTGAAGCGATGGCGCTCTTGTATGCTATGCAGTACACATAAGACCTACATGCATAATATGCACACGGTGGAGATATTGGTTCTATTATTTGTTGGCAAAAAGCAACTGCTGCAATACGAAGAGAATATGATTCACATATTTACAATTTACAAGCAGTTATGTTTATACACAATTAATCTACAGAATGGATCACATTAAATAAAACAGATCGTTCACGATTAACCGGTGGTGACTTGAAAGATATTTAAGAATATATTTTAAATTTGAATTCAAATATTGAAAATATCTTTCGGGCATCAACAAAGCCGGTACATGGGTCTCCTTGCTTGGTTTGAAATGTTTGTAGCTATTCAACTTTTTTTGTGTTCCATTGTTTCCTAACAAAAGACCCCTTACATTTATTAATTTTATGACGTACTAAAAAGAATTACCCGGGTCCTAAATAAGTGTCCAATACTTAAATAATACATATAACACCACTCAATTTCCAAATAGTCTGTTTTGAACCAAAACCAACCCCCACCTTTCTTCTCAATCTAAATACTTTAGTTTCGACGCATGTACAGTCGCGCGAACTAGACTCCTAAATATACAGGCTGGTGCAACAGTGGCTATTTTGAGTCCCAGTTTAAGTGATAGCTGTACATGGTGAAAAGAGGGAAACTTTCTCGTCCATTTCTTAGGATCTCGAGAAAATCAAAACATTCTAGATTGCTTTCTTAAGTGATTTATACAATTATGTGAAAGTGGAAGCACCTATTTCAGACTCAAATCGCGTATCGAATATCAACCATGCATGCGCGCCATTGGAATAGCACAGACAGACGATAACTGATTGGACCGGTTGGAGTCAAAATGGCAGTTACGTTAGCCTGTATATTTACTCTGTATATTTACCTGTATTTATAACTCCAGAGACAGATTAAATAAAACAGAGAAATAGCATAGGATGCATTTTAACATGTCTGCAATATCATTCTGGGAAATAAGAAATCTGAAAACTATGAGGATCATGCGGAAGAATTGCTTGCATCTTACAGTTAAGTTGCATGGATATATATACAAGGTAGGATCAAAAAGTTCGGAGACTGTGCTGATATCTCCAACCCTGATTGGAGGAGAGGGGAACTATTTTACCGTGGCGTAGAGGCACATGTGACACGATATGTGAAAAGAAAGAAGCAGATTCGCAGTGCAGGGTTTTTCCAGACAATAAGGGTCAGTGAACTGTAGTCGTAGTCGTTCGACTACAGTTCACTGACACGCATTGTCTGAAAAACACCTGCTTCTTCCTTTTCACATCTCGCGTCACATGTGCCTTTACGCCACGGTAAAATAGTTCCCCTCTCCTCCAATCAGGATTGGAGATATCAGCACAGTATATATATATATATATATATATAATCCAAATAGAATGAATGAACAGTACCACAAATTGGTTTTGGGGGGTTGTGACCTCCACTCCCCGTTTGAAGCATGCTTTGAGAGCCGCGGCAAACACTCTCGGAAGATCGGTACCGTTCACCGAATGTTCTCCGACAAAAACAATCTCCGAAAAAATTAGACACAAGATATAAGAAATGAAACCAAAATTATGCCATCAGAATTAAAGTATGAAAAAAATACCTTTGTGTGAAATAAAATGTAACCATACTCTCCGACACAACGATCCACTCAACACTACATTCATCCCAATGACCTGGCCCTCTGTATCGAAAGAATAACCTCGAAAGTTGGAGAATCACTGATTTTATACACCAGGTGCTGTTCGTCCAAATGGTTACTCAAGTCCTCTGGATGAGTCGGACGATCTGGGGTTTCCACACCAGGTGCTGTTGCCACAGATTCAGCCCATTATGATAGTTTTAAATTGCAATCCTGCGTATCGATATGATAAAAGTTCGATGCGATTCCATGAAGGAATCGTCTCGGATATCCAACTTCACAGGCTTCTTTGAAGTACTGTCTTACTGTCTGTATACTGGTCCTCTTCCACTGTGTTTAATCCACTTCTTATCAAATAATTCCTTATTATGTTTCTGAACACGCGTTTGTAGATATTAGACTTCCATGGAATATGATAATTTATTTCAAATTTGAAATCATTGCGTTTATCATATATACGAAAAATTATTTTATGTTTTTTTGCCGTCACTTATACAAATTGCTATACTAAGATCCAAAAAATTAACAACTCCATCATCATTTTTCGTGTTTTCGATTAGGTTTAAACCACCAGGGTAATTCTTTTTAATCTTCGAATTTGGGCCGGTGGTGATTTTTTCTATTATCGGCATTATGGCCGTGGTTTTGCTTCTATGGGATGTTAATATTTCACGATTACTTGAATTAATTACTTTTATTATTACTTCTTTCTAATATATATATATATATATATATATATATATATATATATATATATATATATATATATATATATATACACAATAAAAAAAGTTTGAAAGTCCAATGAAAGAAAAGTGAGAAGTTGTAACTCGAAAAACCTAACTTTCTAACAAGCTTACAAAATAAAAGAATAAATGAGCAAATGTTCAAGCAAATGGAAAAAAAATACAAATTTCGAATCATCAAGTCAAAGAAAAGCATCAAAAATCAAAGGTATGGAATCGATAAATGAAAAACAGACGAAATCCAAGCACAAACGTTATATACACGTGGACAAGGTCTAAGCCTAAATCAGGATTTGTTCACTTCTTCAAAACTCCTTCTGAAGTTCAAGTGTCTTGTAAAAGCAAACATAAAAATGTATGTTTCTGAAGAAATAGATAGATTATATCTATAAACTATTTCTACTTGGACAACATACATAAAGAAGAAATAATAAAAGGAAAAAAGGAAACCTGGAATCTAAATCAACAAATACACAAACTTTTCGGACTCGGGAACCCAGAATGAAGAGACCAGTGCTACCATTGACAAAGGAAAAAGATATGACCTACCGTTGCCATTCGTATGAAAGAAATAAATAACAGAAATGCGAAAAGACAAGTATAAAAGATAATATATAAATAAGAGGGGCAATAATAGAAAGGCTAATGTGTAAGAGGATGTAAAAATAAAATATAATTAAAACAAGAGTATGGAGATGTCAGGCTAATATATAAAACATCATGAATAGAATTCATGAAAAATTATTATTATAAAAATTTTCCCAGAAGTGATCAAAATGTGCTCAGCAAGGGATTTTTTTGTCAAAATCTCGAAGTCTTTTATAACAAAATTTTCTTTATACAGTCATATGAGAATATAAAAAACTTTCGAGGTCAGCGTTTCAGTGTAAATTATACACCTTTTATTTTTCAAGAATAAAAATAAAGTACGAAAATAATGAAAATAAAATAAAGGAGGGAGGGGGGGGTCATAACATAATGACTATTTACTAACAGCGCCAGGATTTTCCAGGGATTCTAAGATTTCATTTCAAATACTTATCAAGATCTGAAAGATATCATTCCGAGTCCAATACCAGCGTACATGATCCCGATTCTATGAAAATAACGATCCACTCCGCACATAATAACAGCGCTGGACGACGGAAAGAGAGGTCGGCTAATTTCCTGTTATGAGACTCGAAGTCGAAACAAGTTGCGACGATAGTTTTTCTTTCCTAAAATTTTGTGGTTACGGAAAGGAAAAAAAAAGGTCTAATCATTCAGTTCCAAGAAGTGATCATACAGAGCTACCGTGATGTTTTAAATAATCTCCTGTGTGATGTGTCCAAGCGATGGCTTTCCCAACAGATTAACGAATTTCTATATTCTGGGAAAAGAATAACCCGTATCTCAGCTTTTTAGAACCCAAACTCGATCGATGGACGTTTCGTTGCCACTCTTTGCAATAAATATAATAATTTTTTTTTTGGAAATCGTTAAACTCTTTTGAGAGATATCTTGTTCGTTACTCTTTATTTTATCGAAGAACTTTTCAGTTTACAAAATTTAAATGCATCTTGTATAGAAAGTATATATATATATATATATATATATATATATATGTTCGTTCAAAATTTTGAATACGAATATTTTAATCTGCATCGTCTTTAAAATATTGCATTTTCAAAAAATGCTACTTTTTCGCTGTTGATTTAAAACACTATAGACACTTAATTAGTTTCAGCGAAGTTTTTTTTTTCTAACTTTGAATCAAAATATATAGTAAACTATAAAATATAGATATAAATAGTAAACGACAAAAATGTGCATCAAAAATTTTTAGCATTAAAATTTATATTTATTATTAAAAAGCTCTTATAGTTTTAAGGTAATCGCCCTGCCAAGTTGAAGAAAATTGAAAAAGTTTCCCAAGTTTTTAGTGCGCTTATATCTCAAAGACTAAACGAGCTAGCTTTGAACAATTGCAAAAAACCTCGCTGCCCCAACCGGGAATCGAACCCTAGATCTTCGATCTGGTCAGCCAACGTTCTACCGTTGAGCTACTGGCACAGAATTGCAAGCTGTAATAGTCGAAGTGGATTCTGAACAATAAGAAATAATTTGTAGCTCTTTAAAAGTCGTATAAATGTATATAATTGGATTTTGGATCGAGTTCTATTTAAAAAAAAATTTAAATGTGTCCGAGCGAGTGTTTTTCTCATTTTTCTTGCTTTCACTCGAAATATCTTTGAAACTATAAAAGATAGATATAAATAGTAAGCGACAAAAATATATACGAGGAAATTTAGTTTTTAAATTTATATTTATTTCAAAAAAGCTCTCATAGTTTTCGAGTAATCGTCTTGTTAAATTAAAGAAATATGACGTTTTCAAATTTATAATGCTTATATCTTAAAACCTAAAAGTGATAGCTATAAAAAATAAGCAAGGGTTTGTAAGTTTTTTGAAATCCTAATGAGTGTATATAATCCAATTTTGGATAGAGTGCTTTTTTGTTTTTCGATATTTCAAAAGTTGAATTTTTCTTTTACAAAATGCCATTCAAGCAAAACCATTTCGACTCCATCGGACTGGAGCCACCGCCGATTTTTTATATCAATAATAATATCGCCATCAGTAATTTCTTTCATTATTTATTTGTTATTACTTACTTTCCATAAACCAGTTTCGTTGGTTGAGCCAAAATGTTCCTCAGCACCCTTCGTTCCCAACTAAGTAACCGATTTTGATCTCTCTGGACTCATGCCCTAGTTTCAAAGCCATTCATAAGTACGTGTTTCAGAATTATGTCATTCAACTGAATTTTACTTTACAGCTAGATTAAATTTATTTTAATAGTGGTTAAATGCAATAATAGGTTTTGTTTGCTGCAGACATTCTGTTAGTAATTTCAATTGAACCATCATTAGTTTCTATTATTACGGAACCTAAATAAGTGAATTGTTGTGCTCTTTCAAACTCCTCTTCACCAACTGTGAGATACTGGCTGTCAACACCTTTTCGTCTACCTATGGCAACAATCAAATATTCTGTATTAGTTTAATTTGCTTTAAATTTCAAGTAACTAGCTGATTAATAAAGGAGTTTCACCTTCACTGGAAGGGGCGCGGTAGCCCAGTGGTTAGCGCGCGGGAATTGCACTCGGTAGGCCCGGGTTCAATTCCCGCCACTGCTGAAACTGCCGCCCTGTTCACGCGGAGTACGATCACGTTAAACATGTGGGTCCGTCAGTCCTTCCGAGAGGTTGATGGTAGGGGAAGGAGGGTACAGGTCCCTGTGGATGTCTCCCCCACTGGGTTCCGGTTTAAAGTGGGTGCCACTTCCCGGCCATCCAAACAGTTACCTTACACCTTTCTCGTAGGTCGGACGGTCTGGGTCTCAACAACAACAACCCTCACTGGACAGTTCGACCATTTTGGTCAGTAGCAGCATCGGTTAAAATAAACGTTAAACTAGAAAAAGAATTTATCAATTTGTATGTAACGGCGTAAAAGTAGAGACATTGGAAAACACGTAGAGACATCTTATTACACGAGTGGAAGCATGCATCGTTGCTGAAAGGAAACATTTTGTGTTTTGTGTATAAGAAAGTCAATTTTATCCTGGCGCAATGTTCTATTTAGGGAAGGGGGAAGGGAATTATGTATACACTTCTTTTCAGGGTTCCTTTCCATTTCTTGTGAGGCGACAAAAATGCTTTGCACTCATTTTGCAACGCTGTATAAATTTGTACAATTATCTGTAACAGGAATCAAGATAACCCCGTACGCCACTAAAAAGGAAGCCAGTTCCTCTCCTAAATTGCCTCATTGTGTAACGTCATATTGATTTTATTTACTTACTGCATAAAAAAAATCTGATGTGGGCAACACATGACGTTCCTTATATGATGCAATGAATTTATTTCTTTTACAACTAAAAAAAACGTTCTTCTTATAGTAGATACTTATATTCCTTCCATGGTATTGAATTTTCTTCAATTAGACGTCATTTTCATTGATTTAGCGTCATTTTTATCAATTTGGCGAGATTTTTGTTAATTTGGCAACAATTAAAAATGTCGCCATGTTGGCGACATTCCGTCAAATTCGTCGCCAAAATCTCGCCAAGCGTTATGAACGGAGAAATAATTTATTCTTACAGAAGATAAATGACTATTGGCGTTCAAATACAAAAGTATTACACAAAGTATCGTTTTTCATGAATGAAACGAGCTAGATCCACGAGAATGATGTCCCCCAATTTATCGCATGGTATTACATATGAAAAGTGAACATGTTTCTCAATGGGAAATATATTTTTTTTTATTTTATATAACATTTTGATAATGTTTTTGAAAAATGTGCAATATCTCAAGAACGGTTCATGTTAGCGTTCTAAAATTTATGTCAATCGTTTTACAATGAAAAATTACATAAGAAATGTCTATTTGCGGAACTTTATTAGTGGTTTTGATTTTTTGACGATTTTTTCAAAATTTCATTCGAAAATTTAGGGGGGTTCTGAACATTCGATTGCATATAAAAACAATAGGCTTCCAGTGTTTACGGATTGTGATTTTTGTACCAAATTTGGTTCGAATCGGTCCATTCGTTTGTCAGTTATCGTCTCCACAGACTCACTGACACACACACACACACACATACTTTCACACACAGACATCACTCCAAAAATGTTTGATTCGTGATCAGGGATGCTTGAAACGTGCTCTCCTGTCGAAAACTCGAATTCGAATTTTCGACCCCGTCACAATACTTTATACATTATGTATATTAGGAAAGTAAAAATACGATAACCCTAATTATTCTCGCATTATTGGCCTGGTCCATGACTTTCCTATATATGCGCGTGTGTGTATGTGTGAAGCTGTTGAGAAAGTCATGCGCTACCTCACATTCCACTTTTTTTTTGTTTCTACATCGAAAGTAAATCGAATCATTTGAATAGCATCACGGCTGACTGAATTCTTTCGAAGAGACAGAGAGATCGAATCGATTCATCACGATCCATTTAATAAGCATATATAGATACACACCCTCCCGTAGTTTCGCCATGAATATTTTATTAACGACAGACGCCAACTACTCCCTGGCGCGAAATGAAATGACATTATGCAGCAGAGAGCATTATATCCATAAAGAACAAACAATGTAACGATGCTATCGGAAAACAAGATTTCTCCCTCCTTGCTTTCATTGACGAATTGGCTATATTGTATAGTCAGTGGGCTAGAAATTATACTGATTGCATACGCTACGCCTAAAATCTATCGTAATAAAATATATTTGCTTGTTCGCATATTTGTCTGTTTCTTAGCAGCTGTGTTAGAAAATCGAACCGACTATCACAGCTGCGAAATTCAGTACAATGATTGTTCAGGTTGGATCATCCAATACGAGAATCAAGTATTGGACTCCATCACACTATTTTACCTTTACATATACTATGCATCTCACGAAAACACTATTTCATAGTAAAAAAGAAACTTTTCGTCAAGTATAAAAAAAAACTTCTTCCAAAAAAAATTTATGAAATCTCCTCTAAATGGTTTGCGACAAGTTTCCGCAGCACCAGAGCTGTACATCCATGTCTAGACTATCCGTAACCCTCCTTTAATTCACACGGAGTCCTTTTTAGTCGTGGTCATTTTTTTTAATTGACACGTCATTTTCAAGAATTTCATTAAGTGGATCATATCAAAATTTCTAATTATAGACTATGCTTCTTAGCATGAGCTAACGAAGACCACGTATCTGAAATTCCCGCACCTTGCGAAAGCTTTTATAAAGACATTAACGGAGATAGGGATGAAAGCTTGGGAGGGGTGGGCGGTTTAAAAAGTTCAAGAAAGACACATTAGCAAATCCTCTGAGCACTCAAACAGTTGCTGAAAGCCCTAGGACCAGTCGAGTTGTCTGGGTCTTCGACATTAGCAAATCCAGCAATTTTAAAAACGTATACCGATAGCCTACATTGCAGATAAAATCTTTAGGATTGAAAGGATTTTAGCCACCTAGTGGGTCTGAATAGCACTCCCAAACTAAAAATCAGCTCTGCTTATGTTGTTAGACTTTCCTCCAATAGATATAATGGCTGAAAACATGACCACCCATTTGACCTTTGTACGCATATTATTATCCAGTTGTATAGTAGGTTAGACATTACAGGAAATTCATTTATTAAACATATTTTAATGGATATTGACCATTTGCATAATGTGACGTCACAGTTGTTTACGTCGTCATGTTGGACGAAATAAACACCGATGTGGTTAATGAAATCGAATTATAATATCGTTATCAAATACGATAAAAAATATGGATATACACCTTCGAGAAAGGTATATTGAGAACTCGTACAGCAACACAAAATTACTGTAAACACAAAAATTTTAACCATTGTATATCCTTCGAAAACATGGAACGACAAAGCGACCTTTCCGTCCAGCATAGCTGACAGGAAGTAGATTTGTCAATTTTTAACGCTACGTACAAATGGTCAAAAGAGAAAGTAAGGAAAAATAATTGGAATCTGTAGGGAACATCATAAGCTATTGATCTCAGAATTTTTTTTTTATCTTGCAAGCATCCGTCAGGCTAAACCGCAGAATTCGAAAAAACAATATACTTCTGGCTCGCCATGCAGAATTTTCATAATGTCACTGCACTCTCTCCAATTGCAATAACACGTTTCTTCGACATTACGAACAATCCTAGCACGAACAGATGGAAGCCTTTAGTAGGAAAAAAAAATCCAACACAATACCATAACCCAACCACCTCATATCTCATATGCCCAATAAATACTCCAGGACGCCGGCCTCATTCCGAGTACCCCACGACATGAATCATTAAAACGGCCTGATTTATGACATCCTGCGTCATAATAATCCAAGGCATGAGTGATGTCCACGTAATGGACAACGAACATTCTGCTTTGGCAAACAACCATTTTCCTGCCGGGATATGGGAAGAAGGTATCCTCCTCTCCTGCGTCCGGAAGAAGATTATTCATGGTTATATTCTGTCAGTAAACTGAGTCACAGACCCTCCCTCCAACACGATGGGTGGGGAGCTATGATATACTTGTTGCGTGGTGAAATTACGTAGAACAATAGATGTCTTGTTAAATTATCGTATGGAAGACAACACTCTATGTGAAGGGAAGGTGGAGCAACGTCTGAAAATCAATCCCAATGTAAGGCAAGGTTTCTTTGAACAGAAATAGCTCCTTAGATTTGATTTTTACTTTCCATATCATAATGCAATATATAGGCAAGTATATTGGAATGAAGTTAAAAATAGGCATTTTCGGTGGACTGGCACATTTTATGCACTATAATACACAAATAAAATATATTTATTAATCTAAAAAAAACTAAATTTTACGAAAAAAATTGCTATTATAAAAAATATTTTAAGATCATTATGTCCTTGTGTACTTTAACTCACAATCCAACTGTATTGGCTGCATTGGACTATTTACGTCTCCAGGAAGTAGAGGGAGGGAGAGGAACCAGTGGTCTATTCGAGACTGAACACATCGGAAAGATGTTCCGAAATTTATACTCCTAATATTATGAAACAATGCCATAATCAAAAGGGAGGAAGAAATAATATATATTTTACCCAATGTTACGAAAAATATACATATTAATAGCAATCTTTAAAATTAATGGATGGATTTCTTACTGAAGGAATTTTAACTTTAGATTTATAAGAGTTGCGAATTCTTGGACCAAGCGAAAGGCCGCCTGAGATCGAC